>JAGSMS010000010.1:15597500-16797500 GCA_029286595.1 Bhutanitis thaidina
GAAAATAACCGTTTGGATAAGCCGAGAGAACTTCTCTAATAATCGTAACTATCTTAGTTACAAATGGAAGTCCGTTGTCTATGCCAACCCCTATGTGCGACAGACAATGAATAGTAGCATCCTGTAAACGTCCACTGCTGGCCAAATCCCCCACTCAAATATAATTCGCGAAAGATTGGAGGCGGGAAGCGTCGGCCAAGCTGCTCCAGTGCGAGTTGGCAGTCTTCAAACATTCGTGAAATATTTTTTTTTAATTATTTCTAAGACATGCAGGTTTACACACGAAGTTTTGCATAAAATTACTATTAACAATTTGAGCAGCCCATGCGCCGGGTTAGTACCCAGGTCACACGCGTACTATGATTATTAATTTCTGTATGCTTTGCAGATATAAAAGTTTCCCCTGATCGTATTTCCAACAGGGTTCGCCGCCACCTGGTGGTATTAACTTAAGATTGAGTCCACGATCTGACAGTGATTTTGGAGAGATGTTAAATGCGAACATAAAGTATATAGATGCTATTGCTCGAGGTATAAGATTGGCAAGTGTTTTTTACGCGGAACGAGTCTTCTCTAGACAAATGCAGGTAATTTTGCCGATTTAGGCAACACAGTCCTTTAAGCACAGTATATGTATTTAAGTGAAGGAAAGGACAGGGAGGTGATTTATTTCTGGAACAGATGATTTTTATTATAGATTTTTTCTCTACCATCCATATCAGTAGTCAATTCTGCCAGTGTCTCTAGCCGTCATCTTATAAGTTACGACCGCATGTCCTCGAGGTTAGCGTTAGCTCAAGTCCTGAGCCTTGAGTTAGAATCCCAACTGGTGACAATATGTCTGCACCTCACAAGTGATTGGTTCTCGGGACCGGTTGTATTGGTTTACGTGTGCACGTCGTGTACGTTGAAGATAAAGACGAGCGAGTGCCTCTGTCTGCGCGTTCACTTGCGACACTATGATATATCCTGCGCGGTAGACCGCCGGTAGTGTGCGAAAGATGTCGCGGTAGACCTTGGCCCCGGAGGACGATCATCTTGTAACGCTCGCGGATTTCTTGTGACTGTGACGTTTTGATTGCTGTATGTTATTAATATATCTTGTCAAAAATAAATCTTTTATTTACCAAGACATATCAGTGGTAGAACAAAAATGCCCCCGCATTCGCTGCTACACGAATGAGCCGGCTCGACCGGGGTGATACCACGGCCTCGCAGAGTACCGGCGTGAAGTAGACGCATCTTGTGCTTCTGCGTTTCTCGGCAGAATAGCGACGTGACGTGAGGTGGAGGCGTCTTGTGCTTCTGCGTTTCGTTGGGCGAGTGAGGTATCCGGAGTTCCCCATTGTCATCGAAGACCGGCAGCGCGTCTGCAGCTCCTCTAGAGTCGCAGATGTACGTGAGCGGTGGTGATCACTTACTATCAGGTGAGCGGATTGCTCGTTTCCCATTAAAAGCAAAAACTTCTACCCATATTGCATAAGGATCTAAGGTCAATTTCGACGCGGACAGCAAGTTTCTGGCGAGCGACAGGTGGCGAGAAATCCATCCAAATATGTCGTTACCAAATTCCATAGATTACTGACGGGGAGCAGCGTCACTAGTGCGAGGGTAACATTGCGTTTTAAATAGGCACGCCTGACTGATGTTAGGGTTCCCCGCCCCCTAAACTCGTCCTGCACGATGTTGCGGGAAGTTCATGGATGTAGATTACTCAGGGTATTGTGCCAATTTACGAGAGTTAAGCAGCCGTTTAATATTAGGCTGTAAAAATCAGGATTCAGTAAGTGTCAGTCGAAATCAGGGATTCCCAAACTGTTTTGGGCATGAGACACCTTTTCCAAAATGAACTGATACCTCAGACCCCCATAGCCAAATTACTTTAAAAATCCTTTCTCTAGTTTTTTTCCTATTCATACAAAATACTTACCAATTTAAAAACTTTGCGGTTAGTGAGTAAACCTGATTTAAAGTGGTCGACATCATTGGGCCAGTTTGAGAATCACTGGTCTAAACGATAAAAAATTCAGTACTAAGCCTATTTTATGAAGCATATCTTTCCAGCAACGCTATTCAACATATAACAGTGGGTTCGGGTCCCGTCTGCTCTCGAGTGACGTGTCCATCGAGGAATGTGAAGAATATTACAAGTGAGCATCGGAAAATCTGATACTTTTAATTACAATTTTTTTTTACTATAAAATAACATTCTGTGTCACATGTATATATTGACATATTCTTAAATTCTATTTCTAGTACACTAATCTATAATTGCTATGTTACAGAAAGAACCAAACGCACGGAGATGTTCAAAGTTCGAATACGGAGCATATGGAGATCGTTTTTCAACGCTACCTCGACACTTGCGAGCATGTTTAAACGAGTTATATTTATCGCGCGTAATTAGTTTTGTGTATTTTATGATAATAAAAAAGTTTCAATGTTTTTTTTTTCGTCTTACAAAATCGCTACCGATTATGAAATAGGCCCCCCATCACGTGCCATAGAATATTATTATGCTTTAATCGTATCATCAACGAGAAGGGCCATGAAACACTTAGCGCTGAGTGTTCCAGGCTGGCCTGTTTAATTGACGTAAATTTATTTAAGTTCTGAAACGTTGTTTTATTCTTTACATGATAATTTGTTGTAAAAACCAAAACATTTATATTATCTATCTATTACAAAACGTACATGCACGTAAAATATAATTCTAGTGACATAACCACTGACGTCTGTCAACCATAAGGGATTTCCATTTGCAACGACACTGCGTACTCTCGTAACACTTCCTTCCCCTTTCCGGGAGATAGAACGTGACGGATTGCAAGGCCACTTAGTCGTTCCTCACCACACCATAACGCCACTATCGCACTGTTATAACGGAATTTGAAATTGTCTTTTTAAAAACAAATACATTTATTACATAATGGAATTGCGAAGAAAGAGTTGCAAGACAATAATTGTTATTTATTACGATTTCGTTCTACC
The DNA here is from genome assembly GCA_029286595.1 of Bhutanitis thaidina. Taxonomy (NCBI): domain Eukaryota; kingdom Metazoa; phylum Arthropoda; class Insecta; order Lepidoptera; family Papilionidae; genus Bhutanitis; species Bhutanitis thaidina. The sequence goes on from JAGSMS010000010.1 coordinate 15,600,492, forward strand.
CGTGTACCAACCGCGACGTTAAGATGATAGACAAAGACCGTCACGACAGGAGGTCTGAGAATAATGTTAGCTGTCTATGATGTTGAGTCAGGACTAACACTTTCAGGATCCAGATATAACAGCACGCATTACAAGTCTACATACAATTTTTATATATTTATATATCATACGTCTACTTAGGGCATGCGCAGAGGATGAACAGTCCTCGGCGCACTTTCTTCGTCAAAATAGATCACGCAGAGCTGCATCGCGTAGACTAGAACACCGGATCTGACGGCCGACACTGACGCGCCGGACCGTGCAAAAGTAAGCGGGAATCCTCGAAAAAATAAAAACATTTGTGGTCGATCCCAAAATTGGAAACGTCTCGTCTTCTTCGTAAACTTACTTAAGTACATGGCAACACTGAATATTCGCTTCCCTAAACTTCAGACTAACAAATGACCTCCTAGGATGCGCAGGTTCGTAATACCTACCTGGAACTTGTTGTGAACATGTCAAATCAAGACAAATTACATACATCAGAGTAGCCAAACGGACTTCCACCTCACTCTTGCTCTTCGGGAGATACTTAGTGATGGGTGGACAAACCCATCACGGAAGGAGGCCTTCCTTAGTGACGCTTTCTTGGACAGCCATACCACCAGCATTGAATTGAAAATGAAGGTTGAAAAAATAAGAAAACGAAACAATTTCTCATATGGTTTATTTGCATATTTTCAGATACTTCGCCCCTTTCGTGTCTATATTTTTTTAATTCTATATTCACAGCGATTTACAATAATACATAGAAAGTATGATACAATGCTTGTGCTTAAACATTACTTACATGTATTCCAAATTATACCATTGTGATACTTATTCAATGTGAAACTGCGTAGTGCGACCCATCCAGTGTCATAAGTCCTAATAAGACTCATAACAATCATGAACGGAAATTAATTAAAACTTTCCCACTGCATTCAAACGTGATTTCCCAGGGATTTAGGACACTGGCCAGAGATATATATATATTATATATATTAACAAGTAAATTATATAATAAAGTTTTTGAGAGATAACAGACTTCATCCAATTTACAAAGTTAATAGTCAACCACCGACTGCTAGGTTAACGTCAATCCAATAATGAATTATCATCCCCTATTTTTGCATTCTTAGGGGTGGAATATTTTGGAATTTCCAATTATTCGCATTCGAGGAATATCGATATTTATGCCTCGGAAGTGATTTGTGGAGTCGATAAAGGACGTCCATAAATGGATAAATCGACCAAATTGAAAAGCTCCAACAACTGACACTTGCATGCGTTGTATAGGTGTGAAAGAGACGAAAAAGAAGTGTCAGGATGCCATCGTTAAAATTCGGAGTCTTCGCTTACCCCTCTGGCATCACATGTTTACTAGGTGGATACTTACATATGTAGAAATCAGTGCCTCAAATCTACTGCCTTCGGGGTGAACTGGACAAACAATCGATTAAATATAATCAGTGCTACTAAAATATGGTAAATATGCTATAAGCCCCAACCTTCGACCACCTCAAGACCTTCATTCATCCGCCCCAGTAAAATAGCTCATCATTTTACATCACAGTGGAACAAATTTACGCAATTGATGATTAATAAAAAAATAAAATAAAAACCTTGTTAAACAAAAATGTTATTAGTTTTAATATAACCAGAAATCTTTGTATATACGAATTCTTAGATAAAACAGTTTCTCATTGAATTTCAATCAAAACATACACAACACATACTTATCAACACACATTCACCATGAGTTGTCGTTTAAAGTAATGCACATAACATTTTGTAGGAACTAACTAATTACGAATATTAAGCACTAATTAAACGCAGATAAATGTTATACTTAGAATTAGAACTCATTAAATTAAAATTGAAAAAGTCAATAAACTTACTAAATAAAAATAAATAATTTCAAATAAATGTACTCACTTTTAAATGTGCTTAAAGAGAGGTGACATTTCCGATTTAATAAAATATTAAGACGGCTATCAGTTCTGACATTTTTTTTATTAAACTATTAAAACTATATAATAAATTGTTAGAACATAAAAAAATATGTAGCTAAATATAAAACACACACTTGGCAGAAACACAAAAGTTAACTAATACTGTCGAACTAAAAAAAAAAAACAAAACAAAATGGCAGCATCGCGTAAGTTGGAATGAACATCGGGTGGTTTTCACTTTTCATAAAGAATGGAACACTTCGCTCCGAGGTATTTAAATGTTGGTTAAGTAAATGCACCATCGTTTTATTTTTTGTTACTGAGAAAATAGAATAGTTTTGCTTACCAAAATGATAAAGTTTCTAAAAATTGTCAATGAAAAAGTTTCCTTATAGCATAAAATAAATAATAATTCATTCCATATTTCAAACTCACTTAAGTATCTTGTATTGAAATTATTTTAAGGCTTTTTTAAAAAAGTTTTTTGTGCGTAAGAGCTTCGTTTTCAGCCTGTGTTCAATGTAATTATTTATCACATTAACGAAAAAAAATTGTAATTATGTCACATACATGTCTTTATTAAGCAAATAATGCGATAAATTGAATGTTGAAATCGGCCATAATCCAATAACTATGCCCTTTTAAGTACAACATAACATCTTTCAATAAAGTTAAAGGTGACCCAGCAGTGATATCAAAAATCTTAAAAAAAAATTACTGTTTTACAATACACAAAGATTCAGTTAAGAGATACTAAATCTAGTTTTTGGTTTTTGTATCAATAAAAGGTTAGTTTTAAAATAAATTTGTAGACATTCCAGAACAATCTAAACAATAATAATACTTCGCAATAAATCATTATTGACATCTTTGTTAAGTTTAACAATTAGATTGTATTTAAATTTAAAAAATGAATTAAGTAAATTACTACATAAAGTAGCAGACTATAAATGTGTCTACACGAGTGTTACATATAAATTACCGCCATGGGCCTCGATACAGCTAATAAATAGTAGGTGCGTACGTGCGTACGGAATTTCAGTCTCCGTCGGAGGAATCACACCAGGAAATGATCATAGATTAAAACGAAAATCATAAACAAGAGACATAGACAAGAATATTTTTTTGTAATAAATAAATTATCCACCAAATTTTACTGTAAACCTTCTCTACTACTGTTCCCGTATCACCCATATTTGTTTGAAGTGTGACAAAATATATATTTTACTTATTTTTAAAATAATACCAAACTTTGAATGTGCGTAATAATAATGCAGGTGACAAATTTACCGTATTTTGCGAACTTGATAAAAAAAAAGCAAATAAATACGCAAGAATATGCAAATGTAAGAGGGCCAATATAAACTGAACTTTTTAAATATCCTTTAATATTTAAATTTTGCGGAATACAATTAATCACATAAAAATAATAGAACAGTAAAGTAGTTTTTAAATTATCTTGCAATAAAAAGGAACTATGACAAATTTTCACTATCGTCCGAATGTTTCGTGGCATTTATTATTAATAACTAGCTGCACCGCCCGGATGTTGTCCTGCCCTTTCCGGTAGGTGGCGCGATGAGTACGAGGCATAAAATTGATTACCAACTCGACCATAGCGCCACCTATCGGGTCCTAACATAGCAACGTACCATCGTCTGATGATTCGTCGCTCCATCTTGTGGGACGACCCCCCACAAGATGGAGCGACGAATTGCCGAGAGTTGCGGGAAGTCGATGGATGCAGGTGGCCCAGGACCGAGCTTCGTGGCAATCTTTGGGGGAGCCCGATGTTCAGCAGTGGACTTGTGATAGGCTGAAATGATGATGATGAGGGGAATAGGGAGGGGGTATGGGCCTCCGGTTACCTCACTCACCGAACGAAACGCAGAAGCACAAGATGCCTCTACTTCACGCCCATTCGAGCAATAGCTAATTTATTTTTAGTAAATACATAACGAAAAATATATCCAATATTGCGTGATGGTACGTAACCGCCCCGGGCCCCGTTTTTATTATAAATCGATGTTATATCGTCATACGAAAGGCCGCCTGATTATATCTTACTAAGTTTGAAATTATCAGAACACAGTTATGAATGATAGCCAAAAGCTCTGATGAACTTCACTATCTACAACGGTTTGCGGAAATTGTAGTGAGGCTAGCGCGAGGCGACGCGGCTGTCCTAAATAATTTATTAATAATAAAGATCCAAATGGCGTACGACTTAAATATTACTGTTGGACTAGATTTTGTTTATTATGTCAGTTTGTACGTATACATACAAATTTCCGACCCGACGTTCTAAACATTACACATAGACAAATAAATTAATACATCTATTATAATTACGTTCTATAGTAAATTTTTCTTTCTAACGTAAAATGAAGTTACTAAAGTGCGCTTAAAAAGTACGTCGTTTTCAAAAGTAATAATTACTCGTATATGTTAATGTGGCCTCTAACATATGGTACATGAAAGGTTTAGATTATTCTAGAAGTATCGCACAAACTTCTCTGCATACTTAATTTCCTAAGTAATTTATATATATATATATATATATATATGTTTATTTTGTCATATATATATACAATTTAAGTCAACTTTCAGTCTATTACAGCATGCTTTTATAGGATTCTTATCTATGTATATTTCGGAAGCTGTTGTTATATAAGCTGTCATAGTTAAATGACAAATATATAATATAAAATGCATATCAAAACGTGGCTCAACTGCGGCTCGGTTAATCAATAATCAATATAGGATAAATGAATTTATGTCTTATGTTTATCGCTATACGGTACAAATTTGAATGACCTTAAATGCGAATAGTTTTCTTGTTTCTAATCAGTAAGAAACCGTTAATAAAAATGCTGTGTTCATACCACCAACAACAATCAGTAATTAAACTTAATTAAAATACTTAAAAGTAAAATTGAGACATCGCCATGTAGTGGTCGCTTATGACGTTTTCAATCCAATATATATAATAGAATTATATACAATAGCATTATATATATTGGATGATACTGTAGAATAGAAAACATATCATGTTGCTACAAAAATCAACTCAATGACTATGAGGTGAACATTCATATTACAATAGCACAGTCGGTTCTAGCGCGTAACGAAAACCAACAGCCGTTACGTTCTCATCCAATGCAAGCTTCCGTGTTCCGAGCTGTATTAATAAATTAGTTCTGCACTATATTATAACCTGTCCCTTTCCCGCTCGGAACTTAAACATATCTCGGTCTCACTCGTCGGGCTCGGTTCCGAAGTAGCGATCGCCGAAGTTACCGATGCCGGGTAGCACGTAGAACTTCTCGTTGATTTCCGGATCGAGTGCCGACGTCACGATTTTGACCTTGGCATATTTTTTTTTTATAGAATACTAGGCAATGCTATTTATTAAGTAACATTACTAATATTCCTGTTAACCCGATAGCCGAATGGCGGGCTCGAGTTTACGACGCCACCATTCGTAGTCCCATTTGGCTATTGGCAATTAAAATAATAATGTAGACTATTAGAGTTGTTTGAGAGGGTAACCCCAGCTGAAGCCAATAATGTTACAAGCATTTCTGGCATAGTCGTGTTGCAAATTCTCCTGCGGTGTTCCCGGGATAAAAAGTAAATTGTGTTCCTTCGCCAGCCCTCAAGATTTCCATACCAGATTTTATTCCTATCATTCGAATTCGGTTTGGATTGAAGATTGGACGAGAAAAATCGTAAAAGCATACTTAGACAACTGGAACATTTGCAGGATAGACTCACGCTTGTATTCGAGTGTTAGTAGGTGTTTTAGATGCAATTTTTTTTTTTTTGGAGAAGGCGGCAAACGAGCAAGCTGTTCACCTGAGGGTAAGTGTTTACCGTCGCTCACCTACATCCCCAACACCAGCTGTGCTCCAGACGCGTAGCCGATTAAGGGTATTAGGGACATGGAGCGGAGGATGTGGGGAGGGGTGGGTGGGAAGGGGGTGTGGGCCACTGGTTATCTCAGTCACCGAACGAAACGCTGAAGCACAAGATGGCTCTGCTTCACGCCGGTATTCGCGGGGCCGTGTTACCAACAGGTCGGTGGTATCCCCCCCCCCCCTCCCCAGTCTCCCACACCTTTCTCTGTAAAGCGTGCTATGTACCTGCGGGAACGCGTAAGCGATGGAGTGCACGCCTATCTCTGCCATCAGCAGCGACACGAGGCTGATGTTGCGCTCGGGCACGTCGTGGTCGAGCAGCACGCGGATGGCCATGATGGCGGCCGCGCCCGTCGCCACCGTGGCGTCCATCAGGATCACTTGGTAGTCCTTTATGTCCTTAGGCAGCCGCAGGTAGTACAGCTGTCGGCAGACGGTAAGTTATATTCACAACCCAATCATAAGAGAATAGATATATATAGTGAGTTGTCTATGAACCGTCCAAGACCAAAGAGACAAGGTCTCTGACCTCACTCTCTCGAACGATATGAATTGTGTGGATTCCACTGAGTAAACCTTTAACCATCAGACGCAATGCAAAATACTTCATTGCATCACTCCATGGAACAGTCAAAAAGGCATCAAAATATCGGTTCAGTATTTTTACCGTTACGGACATACAAAACTAAATTCATCAGCATCAATCGTTTAGATAAAAGTCAAATGTGTCATTTTTCTTTTTGAGTCACATTTTATCTGGAAATAATGATGCCCTATCATTATTTCCAGATTGTACGTTGTTAAATTTACAAACCCATTACCAACCTCTGGCTCGTCAGTCTGCTGGTTGGTCTGTATGAGTATTTTTCCGATGCGTATGTCCTTGCAGACGTCGCAGACGGCCTGCTCCATGGTTTCGCCGGCACGCAGTATGGACACGCCGCATATCTTCTCCACGACGCATTTGCGACCTTGAAAATAAGAATAGTTACGTCAGAACTCCTCGTTTTATGAGCTTGACGAGCTCACTCTGATTACGCCTCTCTCCCCCTTTTCCCATGTCGTTTGTGAAGCCGGTGGACTTATGTATAAGTGAGGTTAAGCACCTTACTTATACCCTTCCATGTCTCCCCGGGGGGGAGGGTATGCGAGCTGGTATACGGGGTTCCAGAGAGTACGTTTTAAAACTGAACTTTTCACAAATAACTCTACCATTCTAAATTTATTCTATACCAAATTATTGAGTCTTTTTATTTTATACCAAAATATTTAAAGTACTCGGTTTGTAGGACAGGAATGGATGCTTTCAGAGCTAACGTCCAGACGTTGAGCTCGCTGACAATGCGTTTTCTCTTCGAGAACACCCTATATAGTAATGTATAGAACAGGGCGGCACGCGCTTACGCACCCGCGTAGGTGAAGCCCTGGGGCGTGTCCACGTCGAGCTCGGAGTACGGCAGCAGCGACAGTCCGAACTCGATCACGAGCCGCATCAGCCGCTTGGAGTAGAATATGAACTCGTCGCGCGACGTGTCCTTGTTGCGAATGAACGTGTGCAGACCTTGCACCTGGAACAACAGCCAGCTGATGCACAATCTAACAATACGTACTGCCGCGAGGAAGGGACACCTTACCAGAGAAATTCAAGACAATATCTTGAAAACTATTTCACTCAGCGGATGTTAGGTGCCGGTAATTGTGTACCGCTGAGCATGTCTTGAAGCACAAAATTTTGACGTACCCTGAACACTCCTGTGTCTTTGTATACGGTTGCACTATTTGTACAAGGTTTTCGTATTACATTTTATGTATCCTCAATATATAAAATGCCAAAGTTAGAATATTTGAAATTAAACATATTTACGGATATTATCACGTATTAATTTTGTTTTTTTATATTCTATAAGTTTCGAGTGCTTTACAGCAGCGGTGGGAAATATTTCCTTAAATTTATCCCTAAGCTATGTTCTAGCATCAAGATTATAAATAGCTCTTGAGGCCTTCCTTTGCAAAACGTATACTGTTTCTATATAAGTCGCATATAGGCCCGCTGAAGTGGCGCAGCATAATAACCAATGTATATTTTATGTATATATCTTACTTTTCTTTCAGAATATGCTACTAGTAGGTTTGTATATGGAGGGCCATTGAAGCTTTGCATCAAGAAAAACATTGGTATCCACAAACCTCAATCACACCCATTTACATATACATTGGTATCGAAGTGTTCAACATTAGGTGTTGTAAATTTTATGCATAAAGCCCGCCTTGCACCAAACCTTACTAAATAGAATAAGCGCTAAACATAATTAAAGGCATCATTCTATTTCTATCCATTGTTTCAAGTAGAATGAGACAGAAAGATGATCTGAACATGTTTAGCGACAATTGTATTTAGTGAGATTGGGTCTAAGTTACACTTAGTTTCGTTTCATTTATGGAGAACGTTAAACCTATGAACTATTATTGACATTTATATAAGCATTATCCACGTCGACGTTTAATTTAAAAAATAAAAACTTAGTATTATCTGCAGATCTATTCCCTCCTCTGTATGGTAAGTCGTTTATGTAAATAAGTAATAGAATGGGACCGAGTACCGAGCCCTGCGGCACTTTTTGATATTAAACTAATTGATATCGTCGACCCGGACTCGGTTCCATCGAATCGATCGGTTGATAGTGAAAATACGACAGAACTCTCGTAAGTATTTCAAGTATTAATAATGAAAATAAATTATAATGCCTGCTATAAATATGAATATAAGCAGCAGTAAAATCAACAAGCTATTGCATTATACGGCAATGTGTAAATAAATGCTAGAACTTAAAAATCTATTTGAACCTAAACGTAAACTAAACGATTATAAACTGGACTCGAACTCGAATATTCTATCGATTTTTCGTGCTAATAGGTTACTAAGGTTACTGATAAGCTAGGTTCACATCCTTAGTAGGGTTGGAATGTTATGTTCAAAAACGGGCCACTAAGTCTCTGACGATAGTAATTTACATTACGTATATATACTCTATGTTATACCTGGGGCGTGTCTTTGAGCACATACAGGGAGCCGGGTAGTGGTTGGCCGATGTGCGCCACCGCCAGCTTTTCCCTCACTTTAAACCCACGCTGTGAACAAATATGTACATTTAAAATATCGTTGCAATGTTATGTATAACAATCACACATCAAGATAAAACCAATCTCACATCGTTTCGTAATGAAGTTCCGGAGGAGAAGCAGTTCGTAACGGAGAAGAAACAAAGATAGAACTCTGCAAGTTTCTTCTAAATTGATAAAGCTCGCTCCAATGCGTATGATTATTAATATTAACCATTGCACTTAAGAGGAAAGGTCCTCCAGTGGTTGCCACGTACAGACAAACGGAGTGTAGGACTCTGCTCACAAGCAGGAGAGTAATAACCTGCATAGTGTTGCTGTCCGTGTGTGTGCGAGTACACGTGCGTTGGATGTGTGTGTATTTGTGTGAATGCGCACTCACCAGCTGCAGCTGCTTGTGCACGTGCTGCACTATGAGCTGTATGGCGACCTTGTTCTCGCCCCCGCGCGGCACTATGATGTCCGCGTGCGCCATGCACGGCGCGATGTAGTTCTGGTACGCGGGCTTCACGTACGTCATGTACTGTTTCAGAACGCCCTCGAGGTCCCGACCGCGTTGCACGATATCCCTGCGAATTACAATACGTTTGTTATTTTTTTCTTTGTCTAAGGTGAGTAAGGTAAGTAGACTTCTCATCCGTTCAGGTGCCTCGTCTGGTTCAATTCCACCTTCTTACTTATTTCTGATGCCAATCGGCAGTGCACCAACTGTTGACGGTTCGAAGGGTAGGTAGAGTCCTTACGATTCGGCTGTGTGAGGCATTCCGTTTTAGTCCTCGGTGGTGCCGAGGCGTCTGTAACAACGAATTCAATCGTAGGGATTGAATTCCTTTGCAGATGTCCATGGACTACGGTGGCCATTTACCATCGGGTAGACTGACAGCTCGTTTGTTACCTTCATTGGTACCAATCATCACTCTAAACATTTAAGTTGTTCATTACAGTGGCCTTTCAAGTTAACACAATTTCATTTGCAATTCGAATTATCGTTAAATTATGAAATGTGGTTGCGCTTGGTGAAGTCAAAATTAAAAACCATCTGGTCGTTGAGTTGCAACTCGGCTTTGGCGAACGAATGCTGACGGACAACTCGCCCTCAATTTATCGAAATCAAAACCGTGGAGATGTGAGGGTACCCATGCATGGTATGGCAGGTTAAGTTGGCGCTTTCATGAGGCTATTGGTGAGCGCAGTGCAGGTGCAGCCTCCCATTTGTGACGCTGCTCCCCGTCTACAATACAAACTACAAACTATGATCGGCAGTGGATTTCGATAGGCTGATAAAGAACATGTCCCTGGAGAACTGAGCCAGTTATGAACGAATACCTATTGTGGACACATGGCCGTTTCTCCGCCGCTGTCACATGTGATAATAAATCGGTCTGCATCTGACCACCCCCGACCCTCTAATAATTAAATACCTTCTAAGCCTGCGCGCGAGACGGATGTCCGCGTCCGTATCCACGAACACCTTCATGTCCAGCATCCGCACCACGTCCGCGTTGTAGAACGCCAGGATGCCTTCGAAGATGATCACGTTCGCTCCGTACATTGTTTTCTGTTAGGTTTCGTATTTTTGAGAACGGAACGTTATTGTTGATTCTTATAAATATACGTAAACGGAGAACACTTAAACTAAAGTATGCCTCAAAACTTACATATTCAAATTACATATATTATATATATATATATATGAATAAGCTCTCACGACACGTGTATACAATACTGGGATGGGAAGAGATCTAGATATTTTTAGACTTTCAACTTTTTACTAGAGCTTATTTGGAACAACGTGACAGGTGGCGAGCCTGACGCCGTCATAGTGTCCAAGCCTATTCATTGGTGCAAGCCCTTTGAGTCTCCTGATTCGGAGCCAAATTACATAACACTAGGCTATCTTGGCCTGTCTTACATCTTTAAAACAATAACAGTGAGTGAGTGCGTGACGTGGTTGTGGACGGACCGCCTCCTTGCCCCCGCGCAGCCGCTGCAGCCCACGTGCAACGGCGTCTGGAGACGCACACATACTCACGGTGCGGCTCTCGCGCGAGTGCGTGACGTAGTTGTAGACGGGCACCTCCACCTTCTTGCCCTCGCGCAGCCGCTGCAGCACGTCCACCAGCAGCTCTATGTCGAACGCGTCCGGGTGGTCGAAGTTGTATTCGTTGCGCTGCGCCGCTTGGTGTTGTTTCTCATTTAATACCTAAAATAAATATATGATAAATACCGTCACGACCGTCACCAATACTGAGGTGTTCAGAGGTCCTAGACATTTATTTTAGTCGTTTCAACCCACTTTCAAACAGAGATTATTAGAACAACGTATCAGGAGGTGAGCGCGTCTCCCTTTTAGGTGTTTAGGTTGGTAACACATGGTAGGGGCTCCACAAAATAGGAGAACGCACTGAGCTGATAGTTAATAATAATAACAGGGCACAGTCGAGGATATTTTTGGCCGACATCACTATTCCATACGACGAGAACCTCGTGAAAGCCGAAACTGAAAATAAGACAAGATATCTGGACCTAGACGAGGGACCGACATGTGGGGCGGATATGCCGACCGAAATTATTCCTATAGTCGTCTCTGGGAATGCGTTACTCCCAGTCAGCCTCTCGCAACATCTGAGGCGGCTGGGACTCCGAGCTCAAATCCAGAAGGCGGTGCTCCTCGATACCACTCGCATAGTCCGCCGGTTTCTTTCCCTTTCTCCCTGACCCTTGGCCGTCTGGTCTCCCTTGACGGGGGCTTCCATCTGATTGGGTTATAAATTAATTTTTTATTTTGCTTTACCAGAAGGTAAGTGATTACCGTCGCCCACGTACACCTGCAACACTCTGGTACTGCAGATGCGTTGCCGGCCTTTAAAGGTATTTGGAAGATGGGAGGGAGAATGAGTAGGGGGATGGGGAGTGGGCCTTCGATTACCTCACTCACCGAAGGAAAGCAGAGGCACAAGATGCCTCTACTTCACGTCGGTATTTTACGAGGCCGTGCTGCCGACCCGGTCGAGCCGACCCATTCGAACAGCTAAAGCCGCCGCATGGCTCTACCACGTTTCATAAGGTTTTGACCATACTCAGGGCGTGGGGGAGTTGGTACGCTTCGTTCCCTGATACAGCTCCCCGTCTACAATACAAACTACGAACACTGACTGCTGTACACTTACTTTGTAAAATGAGTCCATGCTGACTATAGTGACCCACGGTATGTTCAGAGATTCTATGATTTTGGCGGCGACCGTCGTTTTGCCCGACGCGCTTGCGCCGCAAATACCTTGATAACAAAACGAAATTTGCACGGTTTTATGTTCGCACCTCTAAGATCAAAATAATAGTTAGATAGTTGTGTAACTGAACTTCCGAACGTCGTGAAGATGTCAAGGTTTTATAGTCGGGATGAGTTCGTTCCGTTATACCGGAGCGATTGAGATTTCTGACCGCAGAGTCGTGCTGTGATTGTCTATCATCGAATATTGTTTACTGTTACATTGAGCTGAGTAACTGAACTTTACCCTGAACGGGTGCCAACTTGTCGTGGCGCGGCGCTGAGCTAACCAAACGTAAAGGAACACACATGACCGGGACTCCATATGACTTTAAGAGCACCACGCTGAAGACCACAAGCACAAAGAAGACTATTAGATAAAATACTTTCATACTGAGTAGCATCCATAGTTTCTACCACAAAAGCAATAAAAATAAGATTAACTAAGTCGAGCCCTTCCAAATGGGTTTTCATTAAGTCGGGCTCGACCTCAGTTGTACCAGGGCGGGCGGCCGGCCGTGTATGTCGTGAGCCGGTCGGCATGCAGGATGCTCTCGGCGGCTGCGCGCTCGGTGGACAGCGACATCGGTGCGGCACTCACCTATGAGGAAGGGCTCGACCTCCTGGCCGCTGGTGCAGTTGTACCAGGGCGGGCGGCCGGCCGTGTATATCGTGCGCCGGTCGGCATGCAGGATGCTCTCGGCGGCTGCGCGCTCGGTGGACAGCGACATCGGCGCGGCACTCACCTATGAGGAAGGGCTCGACCTCCTGGCCGCCGGTGCAGTTGTACCAGGGCGGGCGGCCGGCCGTGTATATCGTGCGCCGGTCGGCATGCAGGATGCTCTCGGCTGCTGTGCGCTTGGTGGACTGCGACATCGAAGCGGTGCGGACGCGGCGCGCCCGCGGCGATTTCACTATGTTCGAACCTGAACCGGAAAAATCGTCATCCAAATTTTGTAATGCTCGGATAATTGCAAATCATTCGCAGAACATTCGCGGAATTCTAAGGCGTTATACTAAGCCACGTACAGGCAAACGCAGTGTAGGACGACCCCCGACAAGATGGAGTGACGACCTGCGCAGTGTTGCGGGAAGTCGATGGATGCAGGTGGCTCAACCCGAGCTTCGTGGCATTCTTTGGGGGAGGCCTATGTTCAGCAGTGGCCTTCTGATAGGCTGAAATGATGATGATGATACTAAGTGATGAACTTGAGGCTACTGTCAAAAAATGTACCGACCGACTTCACACAAAGAACGTTTAGTTCTTTGTGTGAAGTCGGTTTGTTGGATTGGGGATGAATAAAGACAAAAAGACATAAAGACATTTATTCCTTCACTTACATCTAAACACAGCACATGATATGGCGATACATAACAATTATAAAATAACAAATCAAGAAAAAATAAATAAAACAAACTATGAATATGAAAGGGAAAATGAAAACAGGAAATTAAAAACAAATAAATTGTGCTATAAAAAAAAAAAAGTGAATATATCACAAGGAATTTGTGTGTGTTGTGATGAAGCGGCGGAAAGGACCGTCTCAGCATGAGCCACGAGGTGTCGCAGCGCTGATTTTCAGTCGGCCCCCGGTGTCCGTGCGCAGCGGACGGGCAGTAAGCGAGTAGTTTTTTTTTTTATTTTTTTTTCATTAATCTTCTACTGTTATTATATATATATATTTATGTTAAGTTATTAACGAAGTGTGATAATATCAAATTATGTAATGACTACAAATTAAATAAATTTTGTCCACAAATAACTGCTACATATGCGAACGCGGTATGCCGTTGAACAGACAATGAGTGTACACAGTCAGAATGCTGGATTCAAATTATAACTTCTTTATGGGACGTTAAGGAAACAGTGGCAAGCCAGTGACGAAAACAAAGAAAAATAAATTAAAATAAAAATGTGCAGTAAATTACAGTAAAGAAATATTAAAAAATTATTATTTATTATTTAATTAGATAAGATTAATTTTGAATGATTGTAAATTAGCATGTACCCTTCTGTTCGTTTATTAAATGTTTTTTTAAATTACTTTTAAAGTTTCCTAATGTTTTAAGATCGCGCAATGGTGGAGGTAGATTATTCCAACAGTGGGTGGCAGCATACTTATAACTACCTCTGAAAGCCGAAGAACTATGCCGAGGAACACTTAACAAGTAAGAAGAAGCGCGGGTGAGATACTTATTGTGTTCCCGGCACCAGTCTAGTTTGCTGTAGAGATACTTTGGGTTTTTAGTTTTAATAACGCCAAAGAGAGAACAAGCAAAGTGGAGCTTGCGTCTGGCAGCCATTTTAAGACTGTTACTCTCATTGAGGAATGGACTTACATGACCTCTGGGCGTGCTGACCTGCGTGCGCTGTTTCTATATGCAATAGAAAATTTTGCAAATTTCAATTATGTTGCTTTGTATAACGTAAAGATCAACGGAGCCGCCTTTGATGTTCCGAACGTTAGAATTCAGAACATATTAATAGATTAGAATTAAGTAAACCCATCAACACAGACAAATTTAAAGCTGTTTAATCATTTAACGTTATTACAAAGTGAATAACAGTTTCAAAACATATTTTTAAAGTATAAACCGTGCAAATCCGGCGTGGTTCGCTAGTATTATCTAAGGTTGTACCTGTAGTCTACAGAGGTAAGCAGAGATTTAGAATTTCCGTTTGGCATGCCGCAAACAGTCTTCCGAATATCACTTTTTTATGAGGAAAACGGAACGAGAACGCGGTCACCTGGTGGTAAGTGATTACCGTCGCCCATATACACCTGCAGCACCATAGATGCTGCAGGTGCGTTGCCGGTCTTTAAGGATATTTGGGAGATGGGTAGGAAGAGGGAAATAGGGAGGGGAGTGGGCCTCCGGTTACTTTACTCACGAGACGCAACGCAGGAGCACAAGATACCTCTACTGCACGTCGGTATTCTGCGAGGCCGTGGTATCAACCCTGTCCAGCCGGCCCATTCGAGCAGCAGCAAAAGCCGCCGCTTGGCTCTACCACGCTTAAAAACAATTAAGTCTAATCATACATTAGGTGGTAGGCTACTTCTCTATCTTGGAGCTGTCTGGGTAAGTACCAACCTCTTATCCATTTCTGCCGACGAAGAGTATTTCAACTACTAATGTATTCCGGATGCAAAGACATAGAGTCTGTAAAATTACTGTGAGGCATTCCATTTTAGACCTCAGGGGTGATAACGAATCCATAACCTTCTTCTGTTGCAGTTGTTTGCAGGTGTCTCTGCTCTCCAGCGCTTCATATATCCACTCCAAATATATATATATTTATTATTTCACAGTCATGCAGGTTTCCTCACGATGTTTAACTTCACCGTCGAGCACGTGGTAAACACAGCACTTAAGCTATTAACAATTCTGGTGGTGCCGGCACCGGGGATCGAAGGCAGTACACTCGCTAATATTAAAATGAGTGCTCTGACCAATGGGCTGCCGCGGCTCTCTCTACTAATCTGCGACAACATATGCGAAATCCCAATACGACCCACTCGCTTCCAGTTTGATGTATCAGAAAAAAAAAGATAACCGATATGTACAATTGAAGGGAATTCTTAAAAATTGTGCTTTCGAGTTAAAATTCAGCTAACGTTAGCCGATACCGGACATATCTTAATATTAGTAATAATATAATTTAACGTAATTTGTACAGTCCGTTGAACGCGGTAGAATCTGGTGAAGCTAATGAATAATTAAACAACTAACTTACCTATGATTCGTCTATAAATGATTAAGATTTGTTTTTTTTTCAATTGAAAGACTGCAGCGTGTGTATTGTGTTAATGAAGAATGTCGCGACAACACTACGTAAAATGAAACAGCAAGGGTGGCGTTTGAATTGCACCGGGTTTCGCATTACAGATGGATGGAAGGAAGCGAACGAATATATTTATTTATTTAAAAGTAAAGTAGTAAAGATTGCCACGAAGCGTTTGCCTGTACGTGGCTGCCACTCGAGAACCTTTTTTCCCCAACGGTTGTCCAGTTCTGCGAGCTATGTGGCCGGCACATTGCCACTTCAGCTTGCTGATCTTAAATTATGGTTTAAATCGCATCGAGATCCACTTGAGAAGTTTAACACTTATAGGCGAATACACTGGCGAATAAACGCGGATTGTGTTTTTATTTTGTTCTTCACTTTGTACTATTTATTAGAGATTCTTTAATGTTCAAGTCCTCATTTGAACAAGCTTTCGGGTTCACTCTCGTCATATTCAGTGGTCGATGCCACATGGCCCCTATTAGCGCATTGGCCATCGCAACGAAACGCAGGAGCACAAGGCGTATCTCCTACTTCGTACCACACGCCGGTGTTCTGCGAGCGAGTAACGGACGAACGAGCCGGCCAATATTCGAGCATCAGCAAAAGCAGGCGCCGATTGACTCTACCGCGTGAAAAAAAAAACTCCGAACCCGTGATAAATTGTACATTTAAAAATTGAATTACCAATTTTAGTGGCACCAGTGAAACACCAAGTGAGATTTAATAAATCCCTCATAAACAACACGACGAACAATGAGTATTTGGAATTCGAAGAAACTAACGTGAAAACATCGGACGATCTCTTGCAACATACAGTCATCAGTCGGCACTCTTCCGCGAAATGCCCACGCTGATCTGTGACGTCACATCTCACTGAGAATTCAGTTTCAACGGTACATAAATTGTGTTGTACTAAAATATTAACACCCGTGACTTTGTTCGTCATTCCATTGCCTCTTCCCAGCTTCAAAATCCTCTCAGATATACGAGAACGCCTTTGCCCAGCAGTGGGCACTCACAGGCTGCTACTTAACTCTTACTCTCTCACACCATAGGTTACGCTCGCTTAGTGTGGGGCCATGGTGTAATACTTAACATTGCTATGACGTCTTTGTTAATAAATATTTTTTTTGGTTTTGATGTTTTTAAAAATACTCCGTACTATTAATATCATAAATGCGAAAGCAGATCTGTCTGTTACGTTTCACACAGCTTATACAGGAAATCTGGAAGGAATAATGGAAGGACATCGGCTATTCCCTTATTCCGGATAAACCGCGGGAAAACTTTCGCACGCGCATGAAGTCGCGGCCGGATGCCGGTATCTTTAAATAGTTTAGAACAAAATGGCATTCGGTGTTTGTCTATGTATTCGCTTATAACTTCTAAACTTTTAATTTCAATGAGATTTACAGCAACATTAAGAATATTTCCACGTGGATGTTTTATATGTAAATCAAACACATTCACATTTAGTTTGTATGTTATAGTTCAGACCGTGTAAAGCCGGCGGGATTCGTTAGTATTGTATAAGCTGTAGTCTCTTTCCCTTTGGCATGCCGCAAATAGACTTTCGCATCTCACTTTTTTTTTATGAGGAAGGTGGAAGGAGCAAGCGGTCACCTGATGGCCAGTGATTACCGTCGCCAACGTACATCTGCAACAACAGAGATGCTGCAGATGCGTTGCCGGCCTTTAAGGGTATTTGGGAGATGGGAGAGAGGATGAGGATGGGGCATAGGGAGGGTCACCGAACGAAACGCGGAAGTATAAGATGCCTCTTTCGGCGAGACCGTGGTACCAACCCTGTCGAGACGGCCCATTCGAGCAGCAGCAAAGGAGGGACCTACCGGGAGTCCTACACCTACCCAGGAGTCGACTGGGTGGGTAGGTGTAACCCCCTTCCCCATTTCTGCCGTCAAACGGGTAACAACTGTTGTGTTCCAGTCCTTAGGGGTGACAACGCATCTGTAACCTTCTTCGATTGAAGTAGTTTGCTGGAGTCCATGGGCTGCATTAGCCGCCTACTATCGGGTGGACTGGTAGTTCGTTTTTCGCCCATCCAATGGTAAAGCCACCTCCTTCACCACTAGCACACGGGATTTCAGACACCTAATAGACGGAAAGAGTAAAACCTTGGGCTATCAAAGAAGTTGGCTTAGAAAGGTTTAGGGATCCGGGTTCGGCGCATTCGGATCGATATTCGGCCATCATTCGGTCACCAGCCGAGCAGCTTTCGTTCGCTAGCTGGGTGCATCACGTGCCGGCGAGGTCGGCATTTGGAAAAAGATGCTCTTCGTCATGTATTCGTCCTTACGACCAGTGAAAAATAAATGTTTAGGTGTTCCTGAAACCAATACCTTTCAATTGTGTAGACTTCATAATTATGAGGCTAAAAATAGATGGCCTTTTGACACACTTTGACATTACTACCACGGCGGCCGTGTCCGATTGCCTATCGGAAATCGTCGCCTGCGCAGAATTTATTATTCTAGCGTAAGTGTACGCGCAAACCCACGAGTGGGAAGCTCCTGTTCACTATTCCACGTACAATCATAATCAGAATCATTTATTTGTTAAATATAATCCTTTTGATATATTTAACGGTTCATTGGCTTCGGCCAAAGTACTTATTACTCAATTATTAAAATAGAAATCTAAGTTTATCTGAAAATAATATTTGTAAACTTTTTCTTATTACGCAAGCTGTGTTCACTGTAATAAGAATGAGCACTATATGACTCTTAGTAAGTAATTTGTTATTAGACTGTAATTTATAAGTGTTACATTTCAGTTTCTGAACCTAATAAATAAAAAAAAATGTTAATTACAGATGTTGAATCATAGATTGCTTCGCCATGTTCTACTCTGTGCTGCAGATAAAAAAAAATTTTTATATGTTCGCTTAAATCATCTTATGTAAAACATTTATATTAAACGTGTCGTGGTATTATTGTTGATATTGAAATGTCAACTGAAACGAATCAAATAATAAATAAAATTAAAAATTCCAACAGAAATACATTAAAATAATTCTTTGCAATCTATTCATAAATGAATTTGAATTTATTTTAAGATCCAGTGCTTACGCGACAAGGTCGGGGGAGGGGTTAGGTCCAAACGTCAGGAGAAGACAACAATACAACCAGTCAGGAAAATTGAATGGGTTGCATGTGTTATTTTAATTGGCTCCGCCATGGTTCGAACCTGTGACTCTGCCGCTGGCCACTGTGCCACGTTATCAAAGCTTTAATAATCATCATCATCATCATCAGCGTCTATAAAGTAGACCGGAAGGTTTGGAAAGACCACTCACCATCAGATAGACCCCTTACCTATTTAGGCAGCACCGTGAATATTATTTATTTTTAAAACGCATTTAATTTGTTGTTTTTAATATTTTTGTCGTAGTTTAATTTCTTATCTTTGGAACCGACAGGAGTTTTGAGTATTATAACATAACAGTTTTAATGAGAAAGAGAGAGGTTTACGATTACATCTTAATAGGTAAATAATTTCAATGAGTAACAAACATATTATCATTATAAAATATTTTCTTTTTGTACGCGGCGGCTGTTGACGCTGCTGGAATGGTCCGTCTCGACCGGGGTAGTACCATGACCTCGCAGAATACCGGCGTGTACTAGAGGCATCCTGTGCCTCTAGTACACTGTCAGGTTTCGTTCGGAGAGTGTCGTAGCCGGAAGCCCACTCCCCCTGCCTCATCCTCCCTCCCATCCCCCAACTATCTTCAAACCGGCAACACACGCAGATGTACGTGGGCGACGGTAATCACCTACCATCAGGTAAGCCGCTTGCTCCTTTCACAAAAAAAAATATCTTTTTCTTTCATGCCAATAGCTTATTTTAAGTTGAATCTGTTCAGACAGACGGAGACCTTTTTGTTTAGACAAACATTGTACTTGTCAAAACTAACTACATTTGAAAATAAATTATAGCTACTCGTATATGAACATATTAAGCAAGGATCTGTAACTACTTATCACTAATAAGTATAAGAGCTAGCAAAGTAGATAAATAATCGGTACTAAGAGTGAATTTTAAGACGTAAAGTAGGTTTACGTAAACTATCTATATATATAAGATATATCAACATCGCAGGTTTCTAGCAAAAATCTACATCACAGAAAATATATACTCACTTATAACTACTCCAGCGGGAGAAACGACAACTGTTGCATATTTTTCAAATTCAGAATAAGAAAAAGCCATTAAATATATGTATATAATAAAAAAAACATATAAACCGGTTTTAAGACCGGTAAACATATCAATGAAAATGGTGTTATTACGACGT
The DNA here is from genome assembly GCA_029286595.1 of Bhutanitis thaidina. NCBI lineage: Eukaryota > Metazoa > Arthropoda > Insecta > Lepidoptera > Papilionidae > Bhutanitis > Bhutanitis thaidina. Next base: position 15,620,884 of record JAGSMS010000010.1, read on the forward strand.
ATAATTAACTCATCGCTTTTAACGCGGTAGAGCCAAGCGGCGGCTTTCGCTGCTGCTCGAATGGGACGTCTCGACCGGGTTGATACCACGACCTCGCAGAATACCGGCGTGAAGTAGAGGCATCTTGTGCTTGTGCGTTTCGTGCGGTGAGTGAGGTAACTGGAAGCCCAGTACCCTCCTCCCCAAACTCTCTTCCTATTCTTCCCATCCCTCAAATTTCCTTCAAGGCCCGCAACGCACCCGCTCTCTTCTGGTGTTGCAGATGTACGTGGGCGACGGTAATCACTTACCATCACGTGAGACGCTTGCACGTTTGTCCGCTAACCCATAAAAAAAAAAACTTCTGTAAAGCAATCTCAACACCTTCTAAGTCGTCACCTCTATGACACAGTTGGTAATCTGCCACACATATATTATAATAACTCTTATCTACACTTCGTTTATGAGCGGTGGTTGATAGACGAAATCTAAAATTCGCACATTTACAGCTATAATTATCTCATAAACTCTACATAAACACGTCACGGACGGATTTAAATAACTAATATTCCTGCCCACATGCAAAATACAGCATAGTATTGGTGTAGAGAAGACCAGGCCGTCATAACATAACACAGGGATGGATTTTTTTTTTGAAATGGTAAGCCCATTTGACGTTTGACCTCAATCTTGCCCGATGGAAGGCGAAGATGAGGCCTAGGATGGTACACGTTTGCCCAGAAGGTGTTTGTTCACTTTGTGGCCTTAAAGATGTCAAAATTATCGTTAAAAAAGTCATTATCAATGGAATTAAATTACTTTACCTGTAGAGGGGGGTCGGTAGGGTCTGACATTGGGTACTGTGGTGGGCGATGCAGGGGCGCGCGAGTAGTCCTCTTCGTCCAGGAACACCTGCTCACTTAGCTCCAGGGCGAGCTCCGTATCGCTTAAAGATTGGAATACAACATATATTGATACTAAAAAGTTATATAAACAAAGTATAAATTTAAAAATTAGAAAAAGTTAAAACTACAGTGTGTAAGCAGCCTTAGTATTCTATCATTATGTATCTGATAGAAGGCAGCACAACCAAGTTGCATCAACTTTCAGACCTCAAATTATCAATCACAAACACACTAACACAGTGATGAATAAAGAGATATTCCATAAATGCGTGGACCTTAGCCACAGTATAATACCACAGATCAATAATGGTTATGAAAGAGTAGAAATATTGTCTACAATTTGTTCTAGATGATATTTGAATAGCAATTTTGATTTAATATAATCGAGTTTATTAAAAATTGCACTAAATAATAATTCATCTTATTAAAATACTATTTACAGAATATTAGCAAAATGTTGTTTGGTTATTTAATAACCTGCATTTACATTATTTTCCGCTTACCATTGTCACAACTTTTCAAAATTTATTGTTTGAAGCTGAAGTTGTTAAAAAAATTACAATTAGGAACAAATAGGAAAGTAAAATTATTAAATATGTATGTAGATTTATATAGAACGTTTTGCATATATGTATGTGTTCCTTTTTTTTTGTATTTTATGCGCGCAATCTACCATTAACTAACTATTGTCCTGTCGCAGATCTGCTGGAAGAAATTTCATAAGAGATAAGCAGTACCTTTGTACAGACCATTTCCGCCGATCATATTTCTTTTTTTTCCGATTTACTTGTGTGAACATTAATTATTAAATAAATAAATGTATTAAGTCTAAAAATATCTCTATCTCTAGTCCTCAGCATTGCTATTAATAAGAAGTTACGCTTGCCACTTTTGCAATATAAACCTGCATGATGGCATTGCACGGATTAGTACGCAATCTCATTAATGGTAGTCCTAGCAGCAACAATCTCTACAACAGACAGACAAAAGGTCACAAAAACTTTTAAGTGGGTCAATTACCTAATTGATAATTATGTCAGTACATAGCCACTAGCAACTTTGTAATTGTAAATAAAATAATAAATAAAGAGAAATTGTTTGTTTGTATGAATTTTAGAATTGGCAATAACTTTTGCCTTCCTTGTATACTGTGCTCTGTAAGGTTTGCTATTGCCATTAAAAACAATACATGAATGGTTATGAGCTGACGAATAACATGAGTATAAGTTACAGACATAACATGTTTTTCTTAAATTGTCTTGATACAGATCCATAAAACAAGTTATGTTTGGGGTTCTGAAGTGTAACTGTTAAAATGTCAAAATTTTAATAAACCTTCTTTAGCTTTTGGTTTAATTTATGCATAGAATTTATATGGAAAGCACATTGAATAATGTTGTCCTTGTCTTAAATGATTCTTGTGCAAACATGCAGTTATAATGTCAGCTCTTGCATAATGTAAAATTATTAGACAACCATTAATTGCTGAGCTTTAGTATACTGTTACCGAATTCCAACCGTCTGCCTGCATAATTTTCATCAGGCGTTTTTACAGAAGGTTCATCCCTATCACTTTGTAGGTTTTGATATGTGAATGAATACATTTTTTAATTCGAATTAGAAGCGGATAGGTATTAAAAAAAAGTTCATATGTAAAACTGTTCAGACAAATGGGCCAGGTAGACAGTCATAATAATGATACAGCAAGTTTCTCATGTTGGTTGGAACCTTAAAAAAGTCTCCTCCATTGAGATTGATGTGGAATTGGTCCATTGCCTTAAGAGAGGTGAGAACAACAATGAAGAAGAAGTAAGAACAAAAAAACTTCATATAATAATATAGTCGACAGAAAAAAATCAAAAAGCAGATTATATTTAATATGTAATAATTCCAGTTTACACAACTTTGAAATTTACAGCAAACATCGTAAATATTACTGGCATAATGCTGTTTTTGTTTATAAACATGAAAGAATGCAACAACAAAAAGCCAGTAATTACCAATGACAATGATCAGTATGGTTTGTTTGTAATTTTTACAGAGAATGATTGATGTTAAAAAACTTATGAAGTTTTATTCATTTGCCTTTGTGGTTGGTCATTACAAAATACATTATTAAAGTTATATGTGACCATTATTTCTGATTATAAGTTACTTTCCTCCGATTAAATGTGCAAAAAGATCTAAACCATTTTTTTTTTAATGGAAAAGGGGGCAAACCAGCTCACATGATGGTAGGTGATTGCCGACGCCCTGGACGCCCTAAGGGTTGCAGTTGCATTACTGGCCTTTATTATACTGTGAATTTTGTTGTAAGAAGTAAGGATGCAATACTACACAGATTCTGCTTTATAGCATACAAACCTACTCAGCACATACAGTCTGAATGGGATCCGCCTAATATGCAAGCGTAGCACTGATTTCGGCAATTAATTAAGTCCGGGCGAACTAAAATACCCCACCACTAAGTAAATTATCAAATTAATTGCAAGTGAGTCTCACTAGTTTAAAAATAAAATTAAAAAAAAAACCTAAGCATTTTCTTATATATTCAGCGCATTTATATAGTCATTCCAATGGCAGAGTATATTTTTAATACTTTGTTAACATAATTATTAATGAGCTTTTTGTGTCAAGGTTTATCAATCCAATCAACTACTTTCCTTGTACATATAACCTTACTCTCTTTATTTGTGAAAAATAATCTCTGTAGGTATATTATAGTTAATTGAAAAACACTAATTGAGTTTTAATTTTTCTTTGATAAGAGTTGTGATTAAAGATATATCTAAAGCTTAATGAAATTTATAGTCTTTGTAAATATCTTGATGTTACTATTATTACTATAATAAAAGCTATAAAAAGTATACAAGTTTAAACAGATCAATACAAAACATATGCCTTTCGACCTTATGTGTGATAATCATCATGGTTTGGAGAAACATTGGTAATGGTGATGCCAAACAGCTTGCACCATAAGTAATGCAAGTCACATTATTTGTGTATAGTCACTCTGCACTTTATCAAGATGATTAATATACCCTTATTTTGATAACATGGTATCAACTCAAGAATCTGTCACCACTTTCTACCCCTGGGTGCCCTACGAGGCAAAGAGAAATCCTTTTTTTTTTTCAAACAGCTTGCAGTGCGTGGCGATTATGCCATATCCTCCTTATGGGAGAGGCCTATGTCCTGTAGTGGACTATTAACAGGCTGGTAAGGTAAAGGTTTCCACCACTATCAATCCGCTGCAATATTTTTTTTGCTATTTGGTCGCAATGTAATAATCTAGTACCACTTTCTTCCCATAAGTGTACAATGTGTGATGAGATTTGCTATGTCACATTCTCTCTCCTGGAGTGATGAAAAGTGGGGCTGTGCAACTCAGTATTGCCAAATGGTCTCTGCTATTCCTGTAGTTAACAGGTAGAAGTACTTATATTAGTGAGATTACTTATAATTTAAGACAGATTCACTTTATATTAATGTCACTAATATAATATAAATCGAATCTGAAAAGGAGAAAAACATAATCACAGTAAGATGGATACACTCATGCTTTTTTTAATTTTAAATGTGCTATGAGTTTCCACCCAAGTTGAGTGAGCTTATCAATAGAATGAATGAACAAAAGTAAGAAAGAGTAAGTGAAAAAATCTTATTATTATATTTTTACAATCTTTACAGTTTTGTAATGAAGTTCCTCTGGTGGAGAAGAAACAGGCCAAAGAAACTCTATAGCTATCATCTTTTTGATTAATTTTTTTTAAAAATTATAATTATCATAAAATAAAAAGTATGGTCCCATAGGCAACCAAAAGCATGCCACAAGAATACTGTGATTCACCAAACTAAAGCATAATTCATTTCCTAGACTAATTCTCATGCATTTTAATGTAACTGACCTTCTTTTAATTACTACAAGTGACCTTTAAGGCTTACAACTCTGCTTTTAAAAAGGACATGGTATTTAACATAACAGAATTTTGATATATTTGTAAAAGTGACTTTAATTTAAGTGTATAGAATAAGTAAAATATAGGTTTATTTTATTTTTTTACTTATGTAAATTGTACTGAAGAAAGTTGTAATGAAAGTACTGGCTTTGTGTATTTTCAAGTTTTGATCATTATAATCTAAAGATAATCTTTTTATCACTACAAATGTGTCATAGAATGACATGTGACAAAGTTTTGAATATCGTTTCTTATCAATTTCTTGGCATTATTTACTATATTGTTGTGTAAATTGAGACATCCACATTGTGAGAGATAAGTATCAGCATATAACTTTTGTACGTAAAATTTTGTCGGTGCCTTCTAGATAAATACTTTCCTTGGAAAGTGTTTGTCCAACAACAGGCAAAGAGAAGATGTTAATGTGGATAAACAAAAAAAACGATAGACTATATTTGAAGCTATTGATAAGACACAACGACGTCAAAAATTTATGAAAACTCTTACGGATTCGGGAAGATCATCGAGCCGGGCTCCATAGTTTCTATATTTCTGACCTCATGCGATGTCGATGTGCTTAAAATTACGAAAGGTTTCGAACACGTGCTTTATTCACAGCGCGGCGTTATAGAGCATATCAACTCGTCAATGTATTAAATGTCTAAAAATAAATCACAATGCGTGGAAGATGAGGTTATGTTTTTAGATGGTGTTACGGCTTATTGTTACGAAATTCTGAGTTTTTATGAAACACTGATACACTGCACGTACGCACTCGGATATGTACGCGATGATGGGTAGGCTTAAACTGTAGATGAATGCCCATATGCTTAAAATTTGTTGACACTAGCCAGCTGTGCAAACAAACATTTGATAAAGTTGAGCACACACAATTTACCTATCAGAGCTCGCGGAGCTGGGAGTTTCGAACTTATTCAGCTTCCCAGCCATCACTGATGAATGCGGAATAATTTATTGAGTATGCACAGTACAAAGATTTACAAAAGGACAACGTGAAGTTTTGAAAGTTCACAGCTGAAATCACACAGTCACACGCAGGTATAATTTTTTGACGTTTAGTGTATCCGTTCAGAAATATGAATATCTCGAGTATTTTGTCGTCGGTTCAAAATTATACCGTATCATAAATCTGCAGTATTACGCTGAGTTATAAAATATACCAGAAAAAACACCGATTTAATTTAATAATAAATATGTAATATAAACCAAAATAACGTAAACAATATTTATTAACAAAATCTGATATTAAAGAAATAGCATGTAAGTATTTTTGAACGTTTGGCAATGCTGAAAATTCTCAAAGAAACAAATAATTAGCTCACTGAAAAAATTCTTAAAAATCAATACATAATAGCAGCCAACATAAATGTTTCAAGAGGGATAATAAAATAAAAATTTAATAGATGTTAATAATTACCATTATTGCATACGTTTTGTAAATATATGCATATGAGTATACCAATATGCATTCGTACCTTCATTCGCCATCCATGCATGCCGTCTTGTTTTAAATAATTTGCTATTAATTTTCGAAAGAATTTTTTTGGCGCGTTTGACAAATAATCTAATTATGCATCTGTAATACGATTTAACCGAAATTTTCAAATATGCAAATGTAATAGAAGAATTGAACAAAGCAAGACCCACGTCTGTATTCTATCTATACAAGATATAAAAGAACGTGGTGTTCTAATTGAGTGACTGACTGACTAATCAACGTCAATACGAAACCGCTGAAGATTACAAGAAATTTGGACAGAATGTTTCTTTTGTGACGTAAGCAATCATTAAGAAGGGAAATTACGGATTTCCTTAAGGGGTGATGAGATTTTGATAACATAGATAATGTGGGATTAATGAAAATCCATCTCTTGAAGGTTAAATCACGAAATAGATATTATTTGGTCTCTCGGCACAGAATGAGCACTTTCGGTTAGAAATTAAGAAAAATATAAAACCATGACAATGTGTACAAGTTACCGATTGATTTAGTCTTTTGGTTGAAAAATGAGAATGATGTTTTTCAGCGTTGTTGAAAGTTGAATGGTCATCAAATAGATGATTAAATTTGCTAAAACATATCCGTCCCCGCGGGACAAGGACGAGTTACGTCGCGTTGGTACGCACTGAAATCCATCTTCGCTCAAGTAGACATTTACGGCCCCTCTAGAGCCGGCCCGGATGACTTATGAAATAATTATATCACTGACTAGGTGTTACTCTGGCCCCGCGCTCCTAAGTAGGAAGAGAGGTAGATAGCATTACGCCGCCGCCGGGCAAACAAGCTGATTTTGCGCACTTTATAACTCTGACTCAGCACTTAAAATTGCTATTAACTAATAATTATAGTGAAACGGCACCGGGGATCGAACCCAGATCACACGCGCTGTATGAAACTAAATCGAATCGAGCGCCCTGACCACTAGGCTACCGGTGGCTAATGTATGCCTATTCATATTCAATTTAGCGATGTTTAAGCGTGGTAGAGCCAAGCGGTGGCTTTTGCTGCTGCTCGAATGGGCCGGCTCGACCGGGTTGGTACCACGGCCTCGCAGAATACCGGCGTGAAGTAGAGGCATCTTGTGCTTCTGCGTTTCGATCGGTGAGTGAGGTAACCGGAGGCCCACTCCCCCTCCCTATTCCCCTCCTCTTCCCTCCCATCTCCCAAATATCCTTAAAGACCGGCAATGCACCTGCAGCACCTCTGGTGTTGCAGATGTACGTGGGCGATGGTCATCACTTACCATCAGGTGAACCGCTTGCTCGTTTGCCGTCTTTCCTATAAAAAAAAAAAAAATCTGCTATTTCAGCATATCGCGTTCAGTAAAACTTAGTGCCAGTGGTCATAAGTTATTTGGAAATGGTGAAAAATATGTTTACGAAAATATTATAAAAAGCCTTTTTTCAGACTTAAATAGTCTAGAAAACATTCGCGTACTAAATATGTCTAGCGCCATCTAGTTTGTTTGTAGAAACTTACATAAAATTATAAGAGCAGTTTGAAGTATAGATTAATAATATGCGTCTTTAACAGGTGCCATAAAAGAATATCACAAAATGTGGACCTGGTTGGTGACCTATCGGTGGCGCTGGGGTCGAGTTATTAAGTAATTAAGAAATCAAACTCATCACGCCATCTACCGGACAACATCAGCGACGAGCTATACTATCAAATTCCAAATGATTCAAAACCTCGTCCACTATTTTATTAGTTGTTTCTTTTTCGCTGTGTTTTGCAGCCATTGTCATAATAACGTTGACAAATAATCCATCATCAAATATAGTAGGTTTAATTTTAATTGTACCGTGGAAGAGATTGTTAGAGAAGAGCGCTTGTTTTAATGTAACAGTACTCGGCCATTATCTACATAGCTACTGCCGGGAATCGAACACGTAACCCACAGCTTGGAAGGCAGGATCACCAACTAGGCTATCGGATTATCATGAGGTTCATTTATGACGCCTCGTATTACTATATATATATAAGATATAATTTATTACTAGCCGCAGGAAAAAAATTGAGTTATGCAAAAATAACCACAGCGATAAAGGTGTCGATTTACTATTAATAAACCGTAATTTCCAAATGAATTGTAGTTTTGAACATTGTGCATATCAATTATTCTTCAATAAAAATTTCCGCCATTTTTTTTTTTTGCTTGCAAACAGAAAGGGCGCGAGCGAGTGTCGCGCGCTGCTCGAATGTTAAACAGTTGGCATTACGCGCTGAAAGTTTTACTTGAATCTGAAATTTATAGCAGATTGAATAGCGTTTTATTGGCATCCAATTTCTGTTCACATTACGCGGTGCGACACGTAGCAGAATACATTATGAAACCCTGATGAAATTCCATTTTCGAATTTTCTTTCGTGTTCAGGAAAATTAGCTTTCAAGATGTAGAATTTATGATTTTGATCGTCTCGTTTTTAAGCAAATATCAGTCAGGTCAGGGGATCTACCGTGGAGGGGAGACCAGAGTTCGATATCCAAATGTGGTGGCCTCAAACCGATGATGATCCAATGACGGTACCATAACCCAGTTGGTAGTGACCCTGGCTACGAAGTTTAGGGTTGAGGGTCCGCTAGTAGCTAAATACTATTAGACTAAAACGGAGGCCTTAACCTAAGCCTCCACGCCATAATTAAGATACCAACTATTTTTGTGTATGATGTGTCAGACGATTGCAGCACATTTTAGTCGTGGTAGAGCTAAGCGGCGGCTTCTGCTGTTGCTCGAATGGGCCGGCTCGTCCGGGTTGGTACCATGGCCTCGGAGAATACCGGTGTGAAGTAGAGGCATCTTGTACTTCTGCGTTTCTTTTGGTGAGTGAAGTAACCGGAGGCCCTCCTCATCCCCTTCCTAATCCTTCCTCCCATCTCCCAAATACCCCTAAAGGCCGGCAACGCATCTGCAGCACCTCCGGTGTTACTGATGTATGTGGTATGTGTTATCAGGTGAAAGGCTTGCACATTTTCCGCTTTTCGCATAAAAAAAAAACAAAAACTGCAAAAAAAAAAACAATATTTAGCGGTCAAGGTTGTGTAGTGTTGGAAATGTTGATCGTATTCTACCTCCTAAAAGTATTTATTAATTACTAGCAGGCCCGGCAGAAGCTGTTCTGCCCGCTCCGGTATATGGCGTGATGAGTGTGATTTCTTAATTACTCTTGAAGCCGGTAAGAGTCTGCCAATCTACCTCTGTACTACCCATAGAGTAACTTGTATTGACTTAGTACTAGAATCTATGACTTGGCGGATGTTCGTTCGCTTCATATGTTTTTGGCATAAGTTTTTAATGAAACAAACTCGACAACATGTAGGTTTTCTTACAATATTTTCCGTCTCCCGAACCAAGAGAGGTTGTGGACCTCCGTCTCGGACGGAACCCTCTGGGCCGCCCTGGTATATGGTTGTATCTTGTGCTAACTGATTGTTCAGTGTTAGGATGAGACGAATTTACTTTTCTTTCTCATCGGCCTGTATGTACTGGTGTTTACCCCCAGCTGGTTTGAATCTTCGAGGGGTGAGCCCATCATCGTCTTAGCGTACGTGCCAACGATACAAATCGTTCTTGAATTTCAAAAAACTATTCGGGACGAGCTCACTACATAGAGGATCGAACTCGAGTCTTCTGATTTGGAGTCAGATCCCCTAACCACTCTGGCCTGCAGAACACAGTGTGTCCGGTGTATTAAAGTGTTTAAAAACTTTCTTAAATATAATGTATAACATAGCTCCCAGTCTGTCCGCTGAACGAGATTGAAAAGAATGAATATTTTATTAAGTCACGTTAACTCCGGTCACCGGCGCAGGGAACTGTGTCTTTAACATTTAACATGCAGATGGGAGAAGTTTTGGTTAATTGTTCACTGGGGCCCAAAAACTTCCTACGGGGCAACACATTGGTCATCTTACGTTTAAGTTGTCAAAAAGATAGAAAACCATACAAAGGTTTGCGAGGATTAATCCTAAATTAGAAAATAATTAAATTTCTTTTGTCGTCGAAATTTAAAAAAAAAACATCAAAAAATCTAAATAAAAATGAGCACGGTTTGTGGGGATTAATCGTTAAACAAAATTCCTTAAAGCCTATTTTATTGTCTCTCAATTTTAGAGTAAATATCTTTTTTCACCTCTACTTATCAACAAAAGTCTGTTATACGTCATCTTCATCATCATCATCATCATTTCAGCCTATCAGAAGTCCACTGCTGAACATAGCCCTCCCCCAAAGATTGCCACGAAGCTCGGTCCTGAGCCACCTGCATCCATCGACTTCCCGCAACACTGCGCAGGTCGTCACTCCATCTTGTAGGGTCAATCCTACACTGCGTTTGCCTGTACAAGGCTGCCGCTCGAGAAGATTTTCTCCCCAACGGCTATATTATACGTCATACAAAGCTTAAAAGGAGGCGCTATTTTTAAATAATTTGCTTTAACAAGTGACATTTTATGTTTAAATGGAAATTCAGTCCTCTAACCGGAAACGAATTAGCTAATGACTCCAATATGCACGTCTCACTGTTGCGATGTAATTTCATACGTCGAAATAAAGTTGCATTCAGAATTTTCAGACAGAAAAAGACATCGCACGCAACCGGGAAAAGGCCTTTGTAGACCTTTTTTGTGCCACGGCCGACTTCACTTTTAATTTAGCGCCGTTTTTAATTTGATTTCAACGTACAATGTTGAGTTTCACAGTTTTATTAAGTTCGGCATTTAACACACAATTTTTATTTTCAAAAGCCAACCCGCTGGCACCTGCACGCGTCGCATCCTTGCTCGCTAACAAACGATGCTCTGGCGACCGAAAGAGGACGTAAAAATTTATCAGATCCCAATCCTGCAGACTAGTGATGGTGAACAGCACTCCTGGTGTGATGGAACCAGTACTGCGCTTACCAGCGTGGCGAGTGTGGGCTAATCTTGCGAGAAATACATGACGGCTCTTGCTGGCGATGTTTTGGAGAGACCCACGTTCAGCAGTGGAATTGAATAGACTGTAGAAGACGAAGATTGATTATACCCTTTCGATGTATTTGCGCTTGTTTATGTTTTGTTATTAGATTATAGTATCGAATGAAGTGGGAAATGTTATTTGCGTTTTCGTTGTTAATTAAATAATATGTATCGCTCAATGGATTCGGTGTGGTGACGACGCAAGAATCTGCCACCCCTTTGTTCCCGCGGGTGTCGTAAGGTAGTAGAGCCAAGCGGCGACTTTTGCTGGTGCTCGAACGGGCCGGCACGACCGCTATTGGTACCACGGCCTCGCTGAATACCGGCGCGTAGCTACAGGTGCGTTGCCGGCCTTGTAAAGGTATTTGGGAGATTGGAGGGAGGACGAGGAAGGGGATGGGCGATGGGCAGGGGGAGAGGGTTTCCGGTTACCTCACTCACCGAACGAGACGCAAAAGCACAAGATGCCTCTACTTCACGCCGGCATTCTGCGTGGCCGTAGTACCATCGAAACGCAGAAGAACAGGAGGTCGGGGTACTAACCCGGTCGAGACGGAACATTCGAGCAGCAGCTAAAGCCGCACCTTGGCCTATAGCCGTAACGAAGACCTTTGGTTATGGAGCTGACTATTGACTTAATTTGATAAGACAATTGGAAAACGTCTTTGTTAGCCTAGAATCACCCTGGACATGTTTGCTAGCACCATGGTGATTGCCTGACCTAGAACGCTCATTTATACTTACCTAACTCGTACCAGCTCTCGAAGAGGCAACGAAGCGTTATGTCTTAAAACCCCACCATATTTCATCTATGCCGCGTACTGGCAGGGCCATGGGGATGGCCTTGCACCCATCCGCGGCACCACCTATGTCGGCGCCTTTGGCCTTACAGGTTTCCTCACGTTGTTAATTATCGCATGGTAAACTGAACTGAGTACTAACTAGTTTGAGGGCCATGAAGTTCGAGTTAGCCTTGAGCTACCACTTAAAAGTAGCAGTCTATAAACGTCTCACTACCGGACAAAGTGGCCTTTACGCTATGTAAATTATATAATTCTCAGCCAAAGCTCGGTCAGGATCTCACTCCAGCAGCCACTATTATCCGAGCCGCTGGGTTATAAAATCGAATTCTAAGATAAATTGCGTTTCCCGCGAATAATTCCCGCTGCCGTCTATACTTTACGAAATCGGAGCACGTGTGCGAATCCCGCGCGGGTTCATTTCACGCATGCGTCCATTCGTGGTGAATTAATCTGAATGACGTTAAAAATACTAAATCATTGACGTTATAAAAGGAGACGTTAAAAAAAAAACGAATGCATGTATTTGCAAGAGGGTGTATACTAAGTTTTTCTCCAAACGCCAACCTCACCAGCACGCGTTGCAGCCAACCGACTAACGAATATGTTCTTTTTACTTTACTGTAGGAAGAAATAGTAAATTAGAAGAAAGAAGACCTATTCTATTACAATTATTGAATCACATCGTACGAACAGTATCTGAATGTCTCAACGATTGTATTCTTGTATATGCGATATGTCATAAGCATTTGTTAAATCAACATCAAAAGCTTTCGAGCAGTGATTAAAAGCAGCATTTGAATTAAAATAACCGACTCCAATATAACCAAATATCGTGTATATGAAAGGAAAAATTAAACTATATCCAATCGCAGAGTAGTAAAGTGTGGTGCACCACAGGGAAGTCTATTAGGAGCTCTTTTGTACATTAACGATATTCCTAGAAGTGCTCCTCATCTAATGTAATTATTTACAGATAATTCTACAGTGATTATTAGAGAAACATTGCTCGGAAGACATTGCTAAATATAATAACTTACATGTAAATTTACATAAAAGAAAATTTAAGCTATTCTCTTTACCACAGTAACTCAAAAATTACATTAAAATCAAATATATAGAGCAATTGGGTGAGATTCGAATTATTCATTTAGTTACGTTCACCAAGAAGGATTACATAAACACAAGATACAATAGTAAATAAAGTTAAGGAGTTAAACTCGATAATCCCATATGTTGGAAGCCAGATACTAATTATTTAACAAATAATTATAGTAAATTTATTTCCCTTAGAAACGTTGACATGAACTGTATCTCGAAAAGAAAGTTTAATAATAGACACACATATAAAACACACAATAATATATTAGTGTGTTTTTATGTGATGAAATAAAATCACAAAGTTATGCGCTGCACGAGATAAAAAAAAAGACAACAGATATGCTCCGGTAACCTATTATGCTTATGAATACGAGGTGATCTGAAAAGTTTCCGAACTAACAAATTAAACCTAAAGAAACTCTGCTATCTCTTTTACTTTAATTCGAAAAAAAAAAATTAAAAAGAAAATTGAACGCCATGAAATCCGTAAATAAAAGTTTCGTTTCAAATGTAAGAGTAATTTGTTACAGCTATAAGTACGTTATTTACTTATTTTGATTTTAAATAGACTGTATGCCATCCATAATGCCTCATGAAATTTTATTTTACCACCTGTACCACGTTATGGAAAAGTAAATAAAGTATTGAGTATTTTCCCTTCTAGATAGACGACGAGAAAGATATAGACAAGGCGGGGCGTCTTCTCGGTGGGAAATTGAATTTATTTCACTTTCGTCTCACGTCCCCGAGTCTGTAACGCTTCCTTTGAATACTTATCTACTCAGATTTATTCCAGGTTTTTTTTGATTATCCAATATTTATATCCGTGAAGTGTACACAAAATATAACCTAACCTACGTCTGTGATATATTTTCATCAATGTAGGTATAAATATGCCATAAATGCAACGTATGTATAAAATAATATAACGATAAGGATTAAAAATATATTGAGAAAAAAACAAAAAGCCATCACAATGACATGAGCCAAGTAGAATTTACACGCAGTTATTATACTTTACTTAAAGAATATCGCGCTTCATTTATTTTTAATTTAATCGACGTACAGAGTAATAAAGCTATCTAATTTAGAGTTGCTGTGAGACAGTGTTGTCACTACAGAGTAACTTTGCCTATAACATGCAAATGGGGAAAGTTTCTGGCTAATTACTGGCAGCTTTGCCGCGGCGTGACACTACGCTGGCCGGTCGGACGCAGTTAATTAATGTAATTCTATCTATACTTGAGTCACTTGAGTGTTCATACCTATACATGTTCCAGGGTTTATGATTACAACGCCAAATTTGAATTTGGAATTATCCTTCAAGTCGAAGTAGACATCCTGTGCTTCTGCGTTTCGTTCGGTGAGTGTGATATTGATGGTTCGGTAAGTTGACTGAGGTAACCGGTGTCCCAATTCGGTACTCTACTTTCTCCTCTCCCAATGGTGACTTCCATCCTCCGAATACCCTTAAAGGCCAGTAACGCACCTGCAGCTCCTCTGGTGTTGGTGGTACTTGGGTGACGGTTATCACTTACCACCAGGTGAAAGGCTAGCTGCCTATCCCATAAAAAAAAAATCCGTAAAAAAAAACGAATATTTTAGCGGTAAAGGTCGTGTAGTGTTGGAAATGTTGATCGTATTCTACCTTTTTAAAAGTTTTTATTAATTGGTTTCTGTGCCGCGTGCACCCTTTTCCTTAAAAAAAAAAGTAATTGAATTGGAACATTACAGTTCGAGATTCTTCGGTTCCATAAAGTGAATTATTTTATGAATCAAAGCTTTCAGATTAACGCTAGTAATATTTCAAAGTCCGATTCCACCAAAGTCATGACGCGGACAGACGTATTTCCGCGATGTGGTGAAGCGGATGTGGAACTGTGGAGCCATGAACACGGAGATTCTTTAATATTTTTATTATTGTTTGGAGTTATATATGTAGAATATGATAACCTCCAAACTTTACAAGGATTTATTTAGTTATTTAAACTTTATTTGTATACCTTAAGCATAGGGCGGACTTAATGCCTTTTGGCATTCTCTGCCAGTCAACCCGACGCGCGGAGAGATATTCTTAAGGTGTATTAACATGAAAGTTTTAATAAAAACTCGAGAATTAAAAAATGTGGAAGGATTCCGCGTGGCTATTGGAAATAATTAATTACACTCATGTCTATGCATGAGTATCGTAGAAAGCGACGAATAACAATATAGTCGTAATGTATAAACCAACGGCTCGACTACTTTGATGTCATAAAAGGATAGCTTCATTTATTTTCATGGTTGACATGTGCGACATCTATATCATCATAAGCGAAGCTCAAGTATGGCAGGCTATCGTTCAGGAAATCACTTATCAAGATGGCGCCACTGTGCACTATGAAATATATACACTATGAAAGTTTCTACGGGTCATCATTACATATATATAAGATCCAAATAACATCCTGGGGGAGGAAACGTCCTCCCGTCATGAACAGCCGACAGCCTGGCGGGTAACTACCCTTTTCCTTCACACCTTCATCTGCTATACGTGTCAGAATTCTATAATACGGAGCATGGCCGAAAGATTGAAGCTCACAACAGCGTACAAACGTCGGGTGTATCCAGCAGTATTAATGGAAACTTATTAGGGCGTTATGTGTTTTAAAACGCCTTCCTTTTTTTACATATAAAAACTATATACACGTGTCTGAAAATTAAGAATTATTATTATTATGAAAAGCTTTCTGCATTCAACTATACGATGAAGTACATAGCTCTCTCTCTCTCTCTCTCTCTCTCACGCACACACACAAACGGGCACGCAATTAGACACCCATGCCAGCACGTGCAAAAACTTTAGAAAAACAAAGGCAGGGCAGGAATTTGTATATTGTTTATTGACTTGTAAAAGTCCACAGCTGGAATATGCCATTCGATGTGTTCATTGAAAGCATGAATAGATGGAACATTTGCCCGTACTCCCTAAGCTGGGCGGATGGGTTTGTTGATGGTGCTTTCCATCACTGGTCTGTGGTATTACAATTGATATTCCGGTCGACAGAGTACCGTCAGCATCATCAGGACCACGTGCAGTTGAGGTTGACATTGAGATAAAGTTCCCACATTCTCCCTTACACCTCACAATGTCTTATTAAAGTAAGTAAACTTGCAGCCTGTAAATACCCACTGCTGGGCAAAGGCCTCCTTCTCAAATATCGGAGAGGGTGTAGGAGTCGGGAATGGCCCGCCACGATGTTCCAGTGCGGGTTGGCGGGCTTTACATATCTTTTTGTTATTTCTCAGATATGCAGGTTTCCGCACGATGTTTCCCTTCACCACCGAGCACGTGGTAAATACAGCACTTAAAATTGATATTAACAATTTTAGTGGTGCCGGCACCGGGGTTCGAACCCAGGTCACTCGCGCTGTATGAAACTAAAGTGAGCGCCCTGACCACTAGGCTACCACGGCTCTTATGTCTCTTATGTCTTATTGCGTACCTCTTGCCACAATCGGATTGGGTGTCGCACACTTTAAGCGCCGTCATCGGTCTGCTTAATTTTGGTCCGGTATATTTGGAGCTGGTTATCCCGCAAGTCATCTGTCGCAGGCTATTTTGATTTTCAAAGCTTTTCCCTTAATCGTTTCTAACGCCTCCCGCGAGAAGAAAGGTGGTTGCACATTCTTACCTCGACACCGGTTTTTTTTTTATTGGAAAGGCGGCAAAAGAGCAAGCGGTTCACCTGATGGTAACCGATTACCGTGTCCCACGTAGATCTATGACACCAGAGGGGCTGCAGGTGCGTTGCCGTCCTTTAAGAATAAATGGGAGATGGGAGGATGAGGAGGGGGATGCAGAGGGGGATTGGGCCTCCGGTCATCGCACTCACCGAATGAAACGCAGAAGCTCAAGATGCCTGTACTTCACGCTGGAATTCTGCGAGGCCGTGGTACTGTATTTTCTTATTATCCGCGTAGCAGTTTTCGCGGCCCCCAGCGAGTCTAGAGATTTATTGTGATCGTATCGAAAGGGATACATCAGTGAAATTCATTTTCGTTTTCAAACAAGAAGAAACAAGGAGCTCAACTTTAAATTTTATTTAAATCTAAAATAAAATGTAATATGGGAAAGACGTAGCGCGAAGCAAACTATTTGTTATATTTAAAGATTTTGCTTTCGACAATGGTGTCATAAGATGAATACGGATGTAAAGCTTGGAAGATGGAGCACTCAGAGAATCCGAGGAGGTGATATGGATTAAAGGGAGAATATTCAATATATTCGAAAATCGATTCGAAATCGCCAAATCCACATTCCACAGAGTAGGGATATTCTTTTTATTTACAAGCGGCTCACCTGATGATAAGTGGTTACTGTTGCCCAGGTACACCTGCAACATCAGAGGAGCTGCAGGTGCGTTCCCGCGTTTTGAGGATATTTGGGAGATGGGAGAGACGATGAGGAAGAAGAAGGAGGGATTTAGGCCTCCGATAACCTCACTCACTGAACGAAACGTAGAAGCTAATGATGCCTCTACATCACGCCGGTATTCCGCGAGATATTACCCTGGAAGAGCCGGCCCATTCGAGCAGCAGCAAAAGCTGCCTCTTTGGCTCTACCACGATTATGGAGCAGCATTACTAGAGCTAAACAACCCTCTGCTCATCGTGGCGAGTACAAGCTTTCAAGAAATACATGTCGGCTTTTGCGGGGGCTTCTGGAAATGCAGTCATATATTTGTTTCGTCAACCTACTTCACCTACAACATACCAGGCGCTATAAAGGATTTTTTTTTCATAGGAAAATAATAATTTTTCAATTATAATGCTCTTTATGTTTGACGTAAAACTGAATCATAAAGTAAGCGCCGATTGATTTCACTACGTTTTTGGTATTTAATATTTAAAATAAGAACATATTATCTACTGAACTTCTGAAGTTACAAGTTGGTAAATGTCACTACTCGTCAAAACTGTTATACTTGTAATGACCTCATTCAACACGGTTTTGGAATATGCCCACCACGCTGCTCCAGTGCGTAATAGCAATATTCAAATGTAGTGGGTGGTAGGCTAGTGGTACCGAGGAGTCGTGTGAGCAGGTACTATATTTGTTTAAACAGTGGACTTAAATAGACCGAGAAAGAACATATGTCAGTTTTGCCAGGTAAGTGGCCGGTCCCTTCTCCGGTCGAATTATATCATTCATGTATACTAATAAAAGTTATTCGCAATGAGGCGATCCTCTTCCACGGCCACTGTTTTAGTAATTTGCATGTATGTATGTATGTAAATCGAAACTAATCTCGCGCACGGTTCTCTCTAGGGGTGCTATTAAAAAAAGTTTTATGTTTTCAATGCATAATATAGATTTTTGTTCATTCCACTGGGTACGTTGTTTGTAAACATTTATCATTCAAATATTGCAAATTATATTTTTAGATACATCTTCTTTAAAGAATATTTAAGAGGAGCACTTTGGTCTGCTTTACTTTCTTTTTAGGGTTCCGTACGAAGCTCTATTACTAAGCCTACTAATAAAATTTTTATATAGCAAAACATTTTATTTCATATTTTTGTTTATTTGGTTTTGTTTTGATCTCTTTGTAATTATTATTATGTATCACCAGATCATGCACTATGTGTGTAGATGTTGTAAGTGTCGGAATAAATGTCTCTATGTCTTTATGTTTGAAAGCTATAGAGCGCCATTTTAATTACGGGCTTTGAGCAGTCTCTCTCTGTCTCTCTCTGTCCTTCTCTGTCCTCCATCAGTCGCCAATTATCATCCTGTGGACTGTTAACTTCCTTGTTGTAACAAAACCATAAATAGTTACGACATAGATATTTCATAGAAAATATCCTGTAAGAGGTCTATGTTTAGAAATGAACATGTGATAGGCTGAAACATAGAAAAGTAATATACTAAGCTTATTTACTTAGATTTGAACCCACAGATACAACCACAGTAATCTAATATTTTTTTATTTTTTTTTGGTGTGGAGGGTAAATGATCTAGTCATACCCGTTGGTGGCCGGGAGGCCTCCCAACGGGTCATATCGGACTCGGATCACGGAAGGAGAAACATCCACCGACTAAAAACCCATCCACGTTGCCGTTGGCCCGGAGGCCTTAACAGCTTCATCGGAGGAGACTTTCGAGAACGGAGACCCGCAAGTTGAACAAAGGGTCGACGATGTCTGCTGTTATGAAGCGCTGCGTCCCCTGAAACGAAAAAATAACTTCCAATTTAGGGTGAGGGGGGGGGGGGGGGCTAAGCGATCCGAGGACTCCTTGATATGTGACTTTAGTAACGACCTCTGCCTCGAGTAAATCTCGGGCGGGTCGTGAAGTATTGGCGACGAAGTCTGTCCGCTGTGTTAACCGTGTTATATCTATTAAAACCACTTCGAATCTCTTAAAGCGGTGAATAGAACGAAAGTCAGTAAAACAGTAGAATAACACCAAACAGCCGTTAACAAGTTTGCAAAGGTAAGAAGCTATAATTTATTTAATTGGGTTTAACAAGAAAATGCAATTATTTGAACCGGGATAAACGGAGGGCGCGCGTCGGTCGTGGGCTTGCACTATGTGCAGTCAGCTCAGTTGCCGAATTAGTCATTACACCTACTATTGAAACTCGATTACATTATTCGAATTTAAAGCGACTTTTTTTTATGCTTACTAACCAATTTGGAGTTTTTTCGATGTACATTTCACCCATTGAAACTTCAAACAGTCACAATTATTTAAACACACGACTCATCGTCACGGCACGGTATTATTTTAAGTATTACAGAGTAGTAGAGTACAGAGTTAAAATCAATAGAAAACCATATTATGTAATTTTTATAGAACACAAGTAACTTATTATAGTTTGATATTTAATCGTGGTAGAGCCAAGCGGCGGCTTTTGCTGTCGCAGGAATGGGCCGGCTCGTCCGGATAAGTACCACGGCCTCGCAGAATACCGGCGTGAAGTAGAGGCATCTTGTGCTTCTGCGTTTCGTGCGGTGAGTGAGGTAACCGGAGGCCCTCTCCCCCCTCCCCCCTCCCCAAATATGGTAGCGGTATATAATTTTGAGCTACCCCAGGAGGGTACCAGTACCTACGGTTCTGGAGAATCCCTCACTGAGCATCCACGTTCAGGCTTTCCTACGCTACCTAATCGTGGATGCTCAGTCTGCCCCGCGTATTCTGGGGGGGGCAATATTCCGCTCTCTTTCTTTCCTACTCGAGGCAAACGCAGCAAAGAAACTATGGCATCCCCTACCGCGCTCGCCGTGGATTTCTGCAATATCAGGGGACTCCACTCGAACCTTAGCGCCGTTCATTACCATCTTGAAACGGCAAAGCCGGCCTTGCTTTTTCTTACAGAGACTCAGATATCGTCTCCGGCTGATACCTCTTATCTCCATTACCCGGGGTACAAACTGGAACACTCCTTTGTGCCCCGTGCCGGAGTTTGCGTATACGTCAGAGATGATATCTGTTCTCGACGCCTCGGTAGTCTTGAAGGTTTGGACCTTTCTACCCTTTGGCTGTGCATCGACAGCGATGACCATCCGCGCGTCTATGCGTGCCTTTACAGGTCCCATAGCGGTAATACCGTAACTGACCGACTCATCGACCACATCCAAATGGCTACAGATTCCGTGCTACAACAGATCCCATCCGCAGAGATCGTGATTCTCGGCGATTTTAATGCCCACCACACCGATTGGCTCGGTTCTCGCATAACCGATCATGCGGGGAGATCTGTTCACGACTTTGCATTAGCATATGGCCTGACACAACTGGTAACCTCGCCGACGCGGATCCCAGACGTGGAAGGTCATACACCTTCCCTGTTGGACCTTTTGCTGACCTCACACCCGGACGGATATTTGGTCTCAGTCGATGCCCTCTTGGCTCGTCGGACCACTGTCTGATCCGGAGTGTAGTGCCTATCGCGCGCCGATCCCGAACGCGATCTGCGGGGTTCCGCCGTGTGTGGCACTATAGGTCGGCAGATTGGGATGGAATGCGGTCTTTCTTTGCTTCCTACCCATGGGGGCAGGTTTGCTTCTCGCTGGATGATCCCAACGTCGTTGCAGATTCTGTCACCGATGTGGTACTTCAGGAATGGAACTTTTATTCCGTTCTCTGCAGTGCCTGTCGGAGGTAAATCCCAGCCTTGGTTTGGTCGCACCTGCAAAATAGCGTCACGCCGAAAGCGGAAGTGCTACCAGGCCTGGGCCGATGCATCGGCGTCTCGGGATGCAAAACCAGTGCTCTTAAAACGAGTACAACTCTGCCTCCAGGTCCTTCAAAGAGTTATCGCTGCGGCAAAGTTAAAGCACATTGGCAGAATTGGCGAGAGATTAGTTCGCCTCCCATCGGGATCCCGCGCATTCTGGTCTCTCGCCAAGGCTGTCCAGGGAATTTCTGTCAGCCATCTCTCCCATCTCTACACAAGGAGGATGATTCGCTGGCCCATACTGCAAAAGAGAAAGCCGATCTCTTGGGCTCTCTTTTTGCATCCAACTCGACTCTTGATGACCGGGGAAACTCTCCACCTACCATCCCGTGGTGTAAGTGCTCCATGCCGGAAATTCAGTTTCTGCAGAGCTCAGTGCGAAAGGCACTCCGCTCCCTGGACATTCATAAGTCGAGTGGGCCGGACGGAATCCCTCCAATTGTGCTGAGGATGTGTGCCCCTGATTTGGCACCGGTTCTCACGCGTCTTTTCCGGCACTCCTACTCTTCAGGGGTCGTCCCGGAATCTTGGAAGACAGCATTTGTGCATCCCAAAAAAGGCGACCGCTCTGATCCGTCCAACTACAGGCCTATTGCCATCACCCCCTTGTTATCTAAAATAATGGAGTCACTCATCAACACCCAGCTCCTGAGGTACCTGGAGGAACACCAGCTGATCAGTGACCGACAGTACGGTTTCCGTCGCGGACGATCAGCTGGTGATCTTCTGGTTACCTGACTCACCGATGGGCAGAAGCAGTTGAGTCTAAGGGGAGGCTTTGGCGGTTAGTCTGGACGTAGCGAAAGCATTTGATAGGGTTTGGCATAAAGCGCTTCTTTCAAAGCTTTCATCTTACGGGGTTCCTGAGAGATTGTGCAACTGGGTCACCAGCTTCCTCACGGATCGGAGCATCAAGGTTGTTGTCGACGGTGCATGCTCGGACCCCAAACCCGTGAATGCTGGTGTTCCACAAGGCTGTGTGCTATCTCCCACTCTGTTCCTTCTGCATATCAACGACATGCTACAAATCAGTAGCATTCATTGCTATGCAGACGACAGCACGGGTGATGCCCTATATACAGGCCGTGCGAATATTTCTCGGGAACACGTCGACGAGTGCCGGAACAAACTTGTGTCTGAAGTCGAGACCTTGTTATTCAAAGTCTCGGATTGGGGTCGACGTAATTTGGTCCTATTCAACCCCAAAAGACACAGGTTTGCGCGTTCACCGCTAAAAGAATCCCTTTGTCGTTTCTCCTCTTTTGAGAACATTCCCCTTATTGCCTCAGCCAGTATCAGAATCCTTGGCGTTGACATATCGAGCGACGTTCAGTTCCGTGGTCACTTGGAGGAAAGGCCAAATTGGCCTCCAAAAGCTTGGTGTGCTCTGTAGAGCGGGACAGTATTTCATGCCGGTCCACCGTTTGCAACTTTATAAGGCGCAAGTTCGGCCCCACATGGAATACTGTTCTCATCTCTGGGCAGGGGCACCCCAGTACCAACTCCTTCCATTTGACCGCATCCAACGTCGAGCGGCTCGAATTGTCGGCGACCAAGCTCTCTCTGATCGGCTTGATCCTTTGGCCTTGCGAAGAGATGTTGCTTCTCTTTGCAATTTTACAAAATTTTCCACGGGGAATGTTCTGAGGAACTGTTCGGATTGATCCCAGCTGCTGAGTTTCACCATCGTACATCGCGACTGAATTCGAAGTTCCATCGATACCACCTAGATGGTTGGCATTCCACCACAGTGCGTTTTAATCGAAGTTTTCTGCCACGCACTTCGACTTTGTGGAATCAGCTGTCGCCAGCAGTATTTCCGAATAGTTACGACTTAGGGACCTTCAAGAAAAGAGCTTATTCCTTCCTTAAAGGCCGGCAGCGCATCTGTAGCTCCTCTGGTGTTGTGGATGTTCGTGGGCGTCGGTGATCACTTACCATCAGGTGAGCCGCACGCTCGTTTGCCCCCTTCTTCTATAAAAAAAAAAAAAAAGATATACAAGTGAAGAAGAGAATATTTAACTTTATTCTTTCTTCGTGTTCATTTGTAACGCCTCAGATTCCGCATTGATATTTTCCTTTAATTTTTACCTATGTTCAGCGTTTACCATCTGTTATACCAGCATTAGCTTGCCGAACAGTGGTGATATTAGGGATTTCCCTTGAAAAGAAAGGGACTTAAATATCTCCCTGCCCTGATAGGTGGCGGTATAACTATTTTAAAACACCCTAAGGGAGACGGGCACCAGCGTTTAATGTCGTGATACTACGGAAAAACCTTCCACCGGCATTTATTCCAACAAAAGCATGTACTTCGAGTTTTATTTTTAACAGCCCACCTGACAGTAAGAGCACCCACGTGCACTAGCGAACAATCTACGAAGGTTACAAATGCGTTGCGAAATAAGACGGAATGCCTTTCACAGCTTTTAATTATACTTGCCAAGTATAACTTTCACACCAGAACTCAATTGTGGCTGCACAGCTGATTGGTGGTAGCAATTGGTGCAAGGATAGTACCTACTCACACGACTCCTCGGTACCACTGGGCTACCACCCAGCACATGTGAATATTGCTATTACGCACTGAAGCAGCGTGGTGGGGATATTCCAGAACCGTGTTGAATGAGGTCATTACAAGTGTAACAGATTTTACGAGTAGTGACATTGACCAACTTGTAACTTCAGAAGTTCAGTAGATAATATGTTCTTATTTTAAATATTAAATACCAAAAACGTAGTGAAATCAATCGGCGCTTACTTTATGATTCAGTTTTACGTCAAACATAAAGAGCATTATAATTGAAAAATTATTATTTTCCCATGAAAAAAAAATCCTTTATAGCGCCTGGTATAGTGAAATAAATAGGCAGAGGTGAAATTTATTTTAAAGTGAGTATTTCGTGAATTATTAAAATACCAATGGTAGGGCTTGTTGAGACTTGAGACTTATGTGCAGAGTAATGCAGACGCCAGCGGTACGTGCGTCGAATCGTGACGCTGTGACAGTTTAATATGTATTAAAATATTTATATTTAATACGTATAAAATACTTTTGATACAATATTTATAGTAGTTTTGTAGTACAATTGTATGTATGTATGTATATATTCACGCTTTGTTCCCAACGGGGTAGGGAGAGACAATCTTCTTCCACTTACTACTGTCCTGAAATACGTCTTTCGCATCTTCCACTTAGATCCATCTTCGCATGCATGCTCGTTGGTTTAGAGTACTCTTGACCTGGCCTTTTTTCAGAGCGTCTCCGATTTGATCGTGAAATGTTCGCCTAGGTCTTCCTCTCCCGACTCTACCATAATACTCTACTCTAGTATAATTGATTTCGCGTATTTACACGAATGTCACTTGAACGCTGACGTTCTGTGTCTGAACACGTCTGACCACCCGTGACGGCGTAATTTACGTCCTTGGCAATTTTAGTTTAAATCCGTTCAGTAATTTAAGAACAACAAACATATAAACTTTCAAATTTGTGATATTAAATGGGATTAAACATAGCCTATATTCCTTCTGCAATAAGAGTGAACATTTAAAAATAAGTTATACCATAAAAACCTTGAAATATTTTTTAAGCTAAGTACGTTCCAACATACGTATTGTCACGAATGATCGATAACGTCTTGTCGACCCTTACAAGTAGAAGTCAAGAGAAATAATGTTTTATAAATTGCCAGTCGATGTTAACGAAATGAAATAAGGGAAGGTTGAACAGTTGTTGAATTAAAAGTCAATTTTTTTTCAATTAAATAATATTTAGATTAAGGAATATTCTGAAATAATCGAAAATAGGAAAAGGAGGTAAAAGACAAGAGGTCAAGGGAAGGTGATCAGTGCAGGCAAAGACAGAGGATTGGTTACTGACAGGAAGGCCCGTGGAAGATCACGTGCGAGCGGGTTGAACAAATAGAAGTTTAAGGTATCTTAATGACCTCTTTACTCGAATCTCAGAGACAGTAGCTCGTAATCATATATACGCACATATAAAGAATTACAGAAGCATTAGCATAGCAATTACAGAATTTTGATATACTGTACATATTTCAGTATTAGAGTGTACGAGGGAACATACCAATTTGGTCTCCAACCGTTCAACTAAGCCACCCTTGACCGGCAGGATTAGCCAGTACGCGGTGAATCATGCCGGCCAACCAACGGGATTCTGGCGAGCATCCAAATATGCTGAAAACAAAACCCTTAGAGGCCGATAAAAAAAAAGAATGTAAGATTAAAACGTTTTGAAAAAGGGAGAGAAATGGCGGGGTCATTTTCAGCGAGCGAAGATTCGTTTCAATCTGAACACAACAATCCACACCACAAAGTTTACAACACATTCTCTATCTCCTCGCGAAGTAATGAAATCCACATATGCTGTTTATTGTATCGACACGTGACCCTCCCTTGTACACAATAAAACTTGAACAATATTCGCATCCGACTAAATTGTAGTGACGCAGAAATAATCGGACAAGATTCTGTAATATTAAACTTTGCAACTACTTGGTACAGTCCGAAATAAAAATTTATTTGGGTTTGTAATATTATTATACTACTAATTTGTTGTCTGTTAATAAAATTCAAAGCTAGAGTAATCTATTCAATATCGGATTCTGTTTTTAGTACGCGACGTATAGGAATGTTTACAAGTTTAGAATATTACACTTTAAACAAGCGACCCACGTAAAGTGCCGGTGTGGGGCTTCTGCGTTTCGTTCGGTGAGTGAGATAACTTCCCAAATATCCCCAAAGGCGGCCAACGCACCTGCAGATCTCCTGGTGTTGCAGATCTCCTGGTGTCGCAGACGTAAGTGACCGTCGGTAATTGCTTACCATCAGATGAACCGCTTGCTGGTTGTCAGCAGTGCCAGATACACTGTATTACAATCATAATATAATGACTTTAGTTTCACAGAGCGCGAGAGACCTGGCTTCGATATGCGTCACTAATTGTTTTGATAGTTTTTGAATGTTGATTGTACCAGATACCTCTCGGTTAAGCTTAAAGAGTCAAACGTTAACATCGTGGTAATTTTCAAATAATTTTTAGAAATGTTTTTAGTTAATATTAAAATATTCCACATTTACTGTAGGTAGGTAGGAGCCGTGGTAGCCTAGCGGTCAGGGCGCTCACTTTAGTATTACAGAGCGCAATTGACCTGGGTTCTATCCCCGGTGCCGGCAGCACTAAAATTGTTAATAGCAATTTTGAGTGCTGTATTTACCACGTGCTCGGCGGTGAAGGAAAACATCGCGAGGAAACCTGCATGACTGAGAAATAATAAAAGTATTATTTCGAGGATATGTGAAGCCCGCCAACCCGCACTGGAGCCAAGCTTCCCGGCTCCTAAACCCTCTCTGATACACGTATTAGAAAAGGCGGCCTTTGCCCAGCAGTGGGCACTTACAGGCTGCTATGAAAGCCACGATAGCCACGACAGTGGTTAGGGTATCTCCTTCCGAATCAGGAGACTCGAGTTCGATCTTCTATGTGTAGAGTATTCGTACAATGAGTTTTTCTTGGCTTGGACACAGCGACAGGCTCACCACCTGTCATGTTTACACAAATAAGCTCTGAAGAAAAGTGAGTTGAAGCTTCTAGAACTCTGACCACCCTAGTATTAGGTATATGATCGTTAAGAGCTTATAAAAATTCTGAGAGCCATTGTTGAGAATTGCACAATTATTGGCATCTGCTGGGATTCGAACTCATTACAATTTTAAATCCACACTTAAAATATTTTTAATAAGCGGTATCCGAACTTGAAGTTGTTACTTGAAGTTGATCCTTTAACCCAAGTTAATGCAAAGCATCGTTGTCTAGACTAGACTATTAAATTTTATATGAAATTTGGAGTCTCGTATAGATTTCAGATTTTAATTTCACATCACAAGTTACAATGGAGTGTCATATTGGATGACTAAACTGTTTTGGCGGCGACGGCATAAGTAGATATGCCATCATTGTTTCTTCCCCTGGCGGTGGTAAGGTTTTTACTGGTGTTTCTCTGTGGTATGAGCCGTGGTAGCCTAATGGTCAGGGCGCTCACTTTAGTTTCATAGAGCGCTAGCGACGTGGGTACGATCCCCGGCGGTCGGCGCCACTAAAATTGTTAATAGCAATTTTGAGTGCTGTATTTACCACGTGCTCGGCGGTGAAGGAAAACATCGTGAGGAAACCTGCATGTCTGAGAAATAATAAAAAAATATAATTTCAAAGATATTTGAAGCCCGCCAACCGCCAAAACCCTCTCAGATACTCGTATTTGAGAAGGAGCCCTTTGCCCAGCTGTGGGCACTTACAGGTTGTTACTTTACTTTACATTCTCTGTGAAGTAAAAATGCATGTTTTAGCAAAAAGCCTTTCAAGGATGAATCACTGCCACATCAGCCATCAGCCACTGCTGAACATGGGCGTCTCCAAGAATGCGCCAGGATAAACTGACATACATTTCTTAGATGGACGCAGTGCGAGTCCCCTCGCACCAGTGGTGATGCCCTCTATTGTTTACCTTAACGACCTTCCGTGGACTATCCACTGCCAGACACAGACCTCTCGCATTAGGAGGATTAAGGAGGAGTACATCTGCAACTCCAGAGGAGCTGCTGGTGCGTTTCTGGCCTTTCATTATATTTAGGGAGGGGGAAAGGAGAGGAGAAGGAGGGAGGAGGCAGTGGGCCTCCGGTTACCTCACTCGCCGAACGATACGGTGATAAAGTGAATCATTTATGATCATTGTAACTTCGCTTATTCCAGCATTAGACCCTAAATAACGGCCAAAAAGACCATTGATTAATCGCGCACCGTGCAGCCGTGTAGGGTTGCAAGACGCGCAGTCAGCTCATTTACCCAATTAATTATTGCTCCTACTATAGGAACTCGACACTCTCGATTTTTATATTCGAGTATAACGGAACTCGATTTCGTTTCGTTTCCGACCCAACAGTCTAATCGATAATTTGTGCAACATAAATCGATTTCGGAGTTGTTTTTTTCGAGAGCTTGTTTATTGCTGTGCTTACTGTCTGTAACTTTACTTTTATACAAGTATGTTGGGTTGCAAAAACGAAAAGGCTAAGATTCATTCAATCCGAAGTATTCGAATTCGATTGTTTGCAGATGTCGAAGGACTGCAGGGGCAACCTACCACTAGGTGTACTGTTCGCTCATTGGTTACTCCAATATAATGAAGATCATAGAAAATCCATGGAAGACAGAGACCCTTTCACTAGAGATGCTGATTCCCGTAGCGATTCTGTGAAATTTCGGTTCGACAAATACGAATGTATTTACCTACAGGCGAATTCACATTAAGGGAAAATGATTGAAAAAGTACATTCGCAAATGCACGCAAATGCATTGAGTGCATTAAATGTACTGTTTATAAATCTAAAGGGTAATACCATTTACAGCTCACTGACAATGTTACTAGTCAATTCATGAGAGAGTTTAGAGTGAGATCGACTGCTACCATTAGTAGTGCCTGTTGGTGTTATTTTGGTGACGTAGGCGGTACGTGCACAAATTTGGGAAACAGGTACCTTTCGCGAGGCTTTTGCGTCTTATGACCAGTTACAAATGTTTCCGTGATAATTTTTGTTTTGTTCACATGTATCAATATCTGGATGCTTCCGAAAGTTTACATTTTCTAATTGTTATAATTCTATGGTTTAAGATATTTATTTCACAGATGCAAGAGGAATACAAGATAGTGTAAAGTTAAATACAAATTGACAACAGCGTCTTCTACCTATCTTTTTTAGAGAAGGGGCACAAGGTAAGTGATTACCGACACCCACGTACATCTTCAGCTTAAAGTTAAGTACAAATTGAAAACAGCGTTTTAATTTCTTTGTTTTTAAAGAAACGGGCAAAAGGTACTGCAAAACCAGAAGTGCTGTAGGTGCGTTGCCGGCCTTTTAGGGTATTTGGGAGATGGAAGGGAGGATGAGGTGGGGCATGGGGAGAGGGGGAGTGGTGGATACCTCACTCATCGAACGAAACGCAGAAGCATAAGATGCGTCTACTTTACGCTGGTAGTCTGCGAGGCCGTGGTGCCAACCCGATCGAGCCGGCCCATTCGAATGTGATATTTGGGTTCGCCTAATTCGCATGCAATTTCCACCATCATCTGATCGTCGGAACCTGGTTCGTGGGCTAGCCGGGTGCAGGCAACATGTGCATGTGAGTTTCACATAATAAGTATTGGAATACAATTCTAGAAGTAATATCTAGAAGTAATTCTAGAAGTAAGATGGTAATACATATTAGCTGTTAAAACGTTTTATGTTGAAAAATTACAAAAAAAAAAGAGGATTCCTACGGAGTTTCTAGCGCCTGTTTCTTCTCCTTCAGAGGAACCTCGTTACGAAACGATGGTAGATTAAAAAAAAAATACGTTCGACAAGTGAAATGTATGCTTCTTATATTGAATATAATATGATTTGATTACCTTTAATTAAAAAAAAAAAACAATTTAATCGCAGTTTCTTTGATAGCATCAGATAATTTTAGTATTTTTTTATTTATTTTTTCAGTATTAAAATACCTTAATTGTGCATATCATATCCTAGTTATAATTGTGTAATTGTATAATTGTGCTTGTGTGCGTGTGTGTAAAGGTGTGCACGTGTTTGTGCAGGAGGGCGCGCGAGTGGAATGATAATGTTGACAAGGAAAACTTTCCTGTCATCCCTTTTCCAACCGTGTGTCTGTCTGTCCCGTCTGTGTATCTAACTATCTGCTGCTTACTTTACGATATATAAGATGTGTCGGGTACGGGAGAAAATCTTACTGAGGGGGGGGTAAGGTTTATTAAAAGCATTAGGAAGTAAAGTTTGCCCTCCCCTCCCCCCTCCAATGAAGTCCCCTCAAAGAGTAATCAAGTGAGCAGATGTTGTTTACTGCTCGGCTGTAGCACGTGTAGCTTAGTGGTTCATGAAACTTGGACAATATTTAACACTCGAATAAATAATAGTCGTTGCGAAATTATAGCACAGGGTTCTGTTAAGTTGGTGTTATAACCGTTTTTATAGTTAACTGAACTCTATAGATGATATTATGTATAGATTAATATTTTTATTTTTTATAAAAAGCGTAGTAGTGCCAAGCGGCGGCTTTAGCTGCTGCTCGAATGGGCCGGATCAACCGGATTGATACCACGGCCTCGCAGAATACCAGCGTGAAGTAGAGGCATCTTGTGCTTCTGCGTTTCGTTCGGTGAGTGAGGTAACCGGAGGCCCAATCCTCCTCTGCATCCCCCTCCTCATCCTCCCATCTCCCATTTATCCTTAAAGACCGGCAACGCACCTGCAGCATCTATGGTGTTGCAGATGTACGTGGGCGATGGTAATCACTTACCATCAGGTGAACCGCTTGCTCGTTTGCCGTGTTTTCCATAAAAAAAAAATATATTAAAAAAAAATTTTTTTTTTTTATTTGTGGTAAATGGGCCAAACGATCGAGCGACGCATCGGATGGGAAGTGATAACCGTCGTCCATTTACATCTAAAACTCCATAGGAGCTGCAGGTGTATTGCCGGCCTTTGGAGATTTTGGATATTGGGGAGGGGGTATCACCACGCTCGGCACGCTTGGTGATTGCAGTACCAGACACCTCGCGTCATCGTCATTGGTCTGGTATTTTTCGTGGTGGTTATCTAGTCATGTGTCGGTATTCATTACGATTTCCCTTAGCCGCCTCTCTCCACTCGTGCGGGAAGAAAGTGGGTGGCAGATTTATACGTCGATACCACACAGACAACTGCCACTGCCGTACTATCTACTTTAACAGCCTGTAAATAGTCCACAGCTGGACATAGGCTCAGAATTGGCGATCGCAGTCCTCTCCTTGAGACTTAGATGCCCCTGCCTGTTATAGGTCTGCGTAGTTTTCTTTGACTGGGTTATTGCGACATTCTAATGCCATAAGTTTTTTTTTAGGCATTTCCCTTAGTCGCTATATATGAGATGCGATGGAGGGTAGAATCTGTGAGGCTGCCACCGCCACCATCGCCACTTATAAGTTCGTAATTTTTGCATGCTTAATGCTGGAACGCTTGAAGGTACAAGTGAATTTAAAACAAAGTTTTAGAGAAGAGACCGACTTGAAATCCAATTTTCACACCTTTAGGGGTGCAAGGATTGGAATCCCATGCGAAGTCAATCCTTAACTAAAAGGGTTAGGTACGCAACTTGCTCCGGGTGCAGGTGTGTTGAACATTTGGAGAAAAAGTTGGTTACACTAGGGTTGCCAACGTTTTTTGAGCTAATTAAATTATTATACAGAATAAGCTACAAAAATATAGTACATTTCAAAAAATATAACATATTTTATAGAAAGAGTTAAAAGAGACATAGTTTAGGTAGTTCGTAACTTTGTTAATTATGTGTACAAAGTGAGGGACTGCTTTCTTATAGTTTCGGTGTTGCAATAAAAATATATCTATTTTTTTCAGCAGTATTTACACACTACACATTTGAAATGAAACTATTTTACAGCGGCCGTGGTCACGGAGGAATTGCAAGCACACGAAACGTCGGGAATATAAAAAGAAAAATAAATCCGTCAATAATAGTTTAATTTTAAATGAAATATATTATAGTACGCTGATCCGAAATACGCTGCATTCATAAATATTACCGAACGATTGGCAGCCCTACCGTACACCCTAAAATAACCCTGCTAATCTGTAGTTTCTAAGTAAATTAACTGTTAATAGCATTTCAGAGAAATTACCCAATTTCAGTTGTCAAATGTTATGACAACGGATGAAGAGCGTCATCATAATATTACAACAGACACGCGAACCTGTGATCAAAAGCTAGTGCATTAACTAATTAACTTAGATTCGTTAGAAGACATTAACTGTAATGAGTGACGTGTGTGGGAAAGGGAGCAAACGATCAAGCGGCTCGACTGATGGGTAAGCGATTACCGACGTCCACGTACACCTGCAACACCGGAAGCGCTGCTGGTGCGTTGTCGGCCTTCAAGGATTTTTGGGGAGAGGGGAAGGAGGACGGGCTACTTCGCTCACCGATCGAAACGGAGAAGCAAGAGATGCCTCTACTTCACGCCTACTCATTTGTCATGTCATAGATATAGGACGTCACACAACACGATACGGTATGAAACTGATATTACACGGTAATGAAAAAAAAAATAAGAAAAATATGTGTCGCGCAAATAATGAATCCGATTGGGATTCGAACTCAGGGCACATGGCTCAATAGTCAGGTACGCTCAATAATTTAATACGTGACATGCAAAACATTTAGGTATGTATGTGGGTGATAACTTGGATTTTTGAAATCCTGAATATAGTACTTGTAAGATTAAGCTATAGAACCATAGTGCACTTCAAAAAATTTAGTATTTTATGAAAAGTATAAAAAAGAACCATTTCTGTTACTTATTTATGTCTTTACAAAGTGAGAGATTCAAAGTCAAAGTCAAAGTCGAAACTTATTACACCGGTTCGCAAAAAACAGGACCTTCCCAGAGTAGAATCGGCGAGGAGCTCCGGGGTTGAAGAAGCATTAGTTACAGTGTTGCAAATAAAAAAAGATTAATCCACCTGAACTCATGATGGATCAATCTTTCATCAGAACGATCATAGGGAAAAATTATATTTTTGCATACTATACTCGTATATTTATTCAACAGTACATAGTACGAATACCCGAGTGAAAAATAAATACATAAAAAATGATAAAGAAATAAACTGTGTCAAACTAAACTTTCGAACGTAAAAATCGTTTCCCGCGCAAAAATCAACCATATCACCGAAGTCCTTGTATTAAAAATATCGCTCAGGACGTTGTTACACTTAGGTAACTATCATTTACTAAAAATTAAGTAACAAAGCCCAGGGATTTATCGGAAATATCTCGAAAATCTCCCCAGCCTTCCTTCACAAACGTGCTCTCTAGGCGTCTCAATGCAGAGGGCGCTCAAGCACTGTACACGCGGCCAACCTAACTGCACCTCCTCAGTATCGCGCTGACCTAAGGTAAACGCTCTAAAAGTAGGTAAGTGAACGGGGAGCCGGGGGTCGAGTGTAGCTGGCCGAGTGAATGACAAAAGACGCGGGAAAACAATGGCTGGAACGTACGCCATAAAGAAGATGGAGGTTCTCTTTTAGAAAATTTATTGTCACGTTGCACTGTTTATGGGGTACGATGCGATTGTTAAAATAATGATATGTTTTCATAGTGAATAATATATAGAAGATATATATTATGCAATGCCGTGGATATAAATATAAATTAAGTCCATCATATGTTACAGATAATAATTTAAACACGTTACTGTATAAAATTCCACTTAGACCTATTTGAAATTATAAGTACGAGGTTAAGACATTTCTTTTAATCGTTTCAACTCACTTTTCGTCTTTTACTGAATTGGGTTCACGAACTGGTCGATGATGATATTAATTTATCCCTAATGGGAAAGGCAAAGGACATTAGTCCATACAGCCAGGTCTGATGCACGTCTACTCTGTTCGATTTTCCACGACGAACTCCTCACGAACTGGTTACGTACTGACATCATTACACAAATGTTTTTTTTTTTATTGGTTTGTGGTAACAAACGTACGTACGTAAATCCAAGATATACAAAAAAAAAATACCAACGTACGTACTTACTTACTTACACGTACAAGATGCCGCTACTTCACGCAGGTATTCTGCAAGGTTGTGGTACCAGCCTGGTCGAGCCGGCCCATTCGAGCAGCAGCAAAAGCCGCCGCTTGGCTCTACCACGTATTAGTCGTTTCTAGAAATAAAAACTATCATTAGCGTTTGTTCTTCTGTCTGTTTAGACTCTAGTACTTGCAAGTATTCTGGAGTTCTTTTATTTCGTTACATACTTAGTTATGTTGGCAGCGCTGTTTTGTTAATGGCAACACATTAGCGCTGATCAATCAAGCGCCACGTGCGGCTGGACACCGGCGATATGTCATCGGCTAGCCTTATTAATGTTGCCTTACTCTATGCCATCAAGGCGTCACCACAGACAACGCTATTATAATAACAAAATAATATCTGGCTGGGCCTTTAAAATGTAATTCGAGTGTGAGACTAGCAGATTCTGTGGCGGAAATAGTGCTTCATTTGTAATTAGTATTAACGATTCGCTTTACCCCTAATGTAGAATTATTTCGTATATCGTGATGCAGTTTTTTTTAAACACCCAGAACAGATTATTTTTAGTTTTTATAAACACATATTTCGTCAGGGGATCGTCGAGCGATCCGTAGCGCATATAAACGCTTAACCACTGCGCTAATTGCGCAATATCAAAATTAATGTAAACTTTGAATGGACAGGCTATAAATCTATTCTATGTATCACAGATAATAATAATCGGACACGCCAGAACGGATGTCCGTAACGTTATGTCAAATAACTCACTATGTGTTATTTCTCCGTTATTTTTTTAAAGGTTCATCGTTCATCAGCGCCGCGGTGCTGCTCGAGTTTTCTATTGGTTGCATTGCTCGTTCTCGTTCTCCACCCAACGCGTGTGAAAATTTAGACGTGGTGAGAACTGCTGGAAACTATACGCGCACGTCATCGATCATGATCACAGTTTCCTGGTGCCGCCATGGAAGCCGCAGAAGACCGTAGACCGCAACCGTTGGAGCCGGTAACTCATTTCGTTCGCGGAGTCGCCGATGATTCAGGTAGGTGTTACATGCAAGGATCACCGGTCCCTTGTAATAAATATGATCGCCCCCCGCCGCGTGTAGTCCTTCGCCTACGCCGCAATATTAAAAAAAAAGTAATAGAAAGAATGAAAAAAGTTTTATTCGTAGCTGCAATACAATATATGGTATACAATATAATACAATACATTTGGTGCAAAATACAAGAACACTAAATAAATAATATTAATATAAGTATTGAAGTAACAATACGGCTCAGTGGCGTAGTGACTAAGACTTTAGCTGCGGCGCTGTGGGGCGCGGGTTCGATTCCCGCACGGGACTAGTATTTGTATGGACTACAAATAATTGTTCCGGGTTTGGGTATTTGTTCGTCTGCAATTTATGTATGTAAACTGCCTCCGCGACACAGCAGATATTCCTACAGTGGAAGATTAATATTTTCAAAGAAAGAAAAAAAAACAACAGAACTGCAGCCACAAAATGGGGGCCGACTCAGCACATTGGTACAGCCGTAATGCTGCAGCGCTGATATTCTGCCGGCACCCTGGACGAACGTCCTGCGAGCATTTGCCCGGCGGCAATCTTTTAATAACTTAGTAATAAGTACAATTCCCGCCATTAGCCTAACGGGTAAGTGTGCGTACTGCGAAACATGACGTCACAGTTTCGAACCCGCCATTCGACTATTGTCCTGAATCTTCAAGGCCAAAGTGAACAGACATCTAGGCAAGCGTGTACCATCCTAGGCCTCATCTTCGCCTTCCATCGGGCAAGATTGAGGTCAAACGCAAGCCTAATTTTTCATAAAAAAAAAAAAACTCTATCCACATACAAGTTGTAATGCTTGGTTGGAGTGGTTAACAGAATAATTAGTAATTTATATTAATAATTTGTAATTAGTCATTTCCCAAAAAAAAAAAAACAGCACCTTTTACAGACCATTTCTTCCTATCATATTTCTTTTTTTCGGTTTACTTGTGTTTTTTTTTTTTTATGAAAAAGACGGCAAACGAGCAAGCGGTTCACCTGATGGTAAGTGATTACCGTCGCCCACATACATCTGCAACACCATAGATGCTGCAGGTGCGTTGCCGGTCTTTAAGGACATTTGGGAGATGGGAGGGAAGAGGAGAGGAATAGGGAGGGGATGCGGGCCTCCGCTTACCTCACTCACCGAAAGAAACGCCGAAGCACAAGAAGGCTCTACATAACGCCGGTATTCTGCGAGGCCGTGGTATCAATCCGGTCGAGCCGGCCCATTCGAGCAGCAGCTAAAGCCGCCGCTTGGCTCTACCACGCTTAGAAACATACATATACATAAATTATAAAATTAATAACTAAAAAATAATAAAAATAGACAACAGCGTGACTGATTTATGTTTATTGAATCATAAAGTCCATGTTACTCGTAAAACATACGTATATAAATATATCTTCACAAACACAAACACTTTTCATATTTCAGTGTAGCAGTACCTTAAAATAGGAAAGTGAGCAGGTTAACGAGCAATCACTTATTAAATTGTATAATTAATTGTCTGTCATATCAAGACACCGGCAGGCTTAGAGTTCCGTCAGCTAGGTTATGCCATCAATTCTGCAGTGTCCGTCATTCATAAGGTCTCCTACACTTCATCTTTATTACTGTCATTATTAATTTCCTCATTATGTTCTTACGAAAGATCTTAATTCATTAAGTCCGTGACTTATAGTGGCGGTGGTAAATTAAAAAAATAATTTTTTGGACAATTATTACGTGGTAGAGCCAAGCGGCGGCTTTTGCTGCTGCTGGAATAGGCCGGCTCGACCGGGATAGTACGGTGTAGTGAAGTAGAGACATCTTGTGCTTCTGCGTTTTGTTGCGTAAGTGAGGTAACCGAAACCCCACCTCCCCTCCTCTCTTCCGATTTATCCACAAATATCCTTAAAGGCAAAAAAACGCACCTGCAGCTCGTTAATCTATTCTATATCTGTTATCATTGAGGCATTCAGACGTTTTCATCTCTTCGGTTCCGAACAATTTTCCCAAATATTTGTTATAGGAAGAACTCAGTAAATCAAAGAGTTGTGTGTCACACAGATCTCGACTCGCCAGGTTGCCACAAAGATCGCTGAGCCGAATTCATTACAAGGAGTTGCGACATCGCAACCTACCTCGTTAGTTTAATTAGGATAATACGTATTCCACGTAGAAAGGGTCCACGCGTAACGGCCAGTAACATCCGAGTCCATTTAAAGCGACACACGGAATTAACAACTGTGAAATCGTTGAAATCCCTGCGTTAAGGGCCCCCTCCCCTGGGGTGTCTTTGTGGTCGCTTTAATGTCACGTGATTTTGTATATCTTCGAGGGGGCGAAAACAAACAAGTGCTTCGAAAATATTGATTATGTATGTGCCAGCATGCTGAGTACATAACCATGATTTATGTTTACTGCTCGGCTCCTTAGGCTCGTAGCGTGATGTTCCATAGCCTATGCTCTTCCTTAATAAACGGGTTATACGAGATTTATATATATATAGTTAAAAACGCGACAAAGAACCAGCAAAATGGCCGGGAGTTTGCTGTGATCTGATTTCGATTCGCATGAGTCATTCATAGTTCAGTAAAAGTATTGTGTACTAATACTACGAGCAATAAGTAACTGTCCTTAAATGTCCCACTACCAGTAGTGGAACATTTGCTCAGGCAAAGGTTGGCTGCTGTCACAAAATATTTAAGAGGGTTTTCAAGCCGGGAAGGCTTCGCCATGTTGTTCATGAGCGGGTTGGCGTATTTCATAAGTCCTCGCGATATACAGGCTGTATGCGATATTACGACATTAAATTTAACCTCACGTTTTACATGCCACCATATATCTGCACCGGCGTACACCGTTCGCCTTTGAAGTCGCCGATGCGCCGACAAACAAATCCTACGAGGTCGACGCTCTTATGGAGGTCAGTAAATTATTATTTATGACAAATGGTGTTTCGTTTTTTTTCAATTATTATTATTTAAGTTGTTTCTAAGAAGTATTTTTTTTTATTTCATTCGTGTTCATTATTATTCAATGACAATAACCTCGCATCCACTTCGTGTATATTTCATTATTTCTCAGACATGCAGGTTTTCTCACGATGTTATCCTTCAACGCCGAGTATATGGTGAATTCAGCGCTTAGAATTGCTATTAACAATTTTAGTGGGGCCGGTAATTGATCCCTGGTCACTCGCGTACTATGATATAAAAGCCAGTGCCTTGACAACTGGGCTACCAAGGCTCTCTCTACTAATGTACGATAACATATGCGAAATCCTAATGCGACCCTCTCGCTTCCAGATTACTGTGTATCAGAAAAACAAGGTTGTTGTCGACGGTGCATGCTCGGACCCCAAACCCGTGAATGCTGGTGTTCCACAAGGCTGTGTGCTATCTCCCACTCTGTTCCTTCTGCATATCAACGACATGCTACAAATCAGTAGCATTCATTGCTATGCAGACGACAGCACGGGTGATGCCCTATATACAGGCCGTGCGAATATTTCTCGGGAACACGTCGACGAGTGCCGGAACAAACTTGTGTCTGAAGTCGAGACCTTGTTAATCAAAGTCTCGGATTGGGGTCGACGTAATTTGGTCCTATTCAACCCCAAAAAGACACAGGTTTGCGCGTTCACCGCTAAAAAGAATCCCTTTGTCGTTTCTCCTCTTTTTGAGAACATTCCCCTGATTGCCTCTTATTGCCTTGGCGTTGACATATCGAGTGACGTTCAGTTCCGTGGTCACTTGGAGGGAAAGGCCAAATTGGCCTCCAAAAAGCTTGGTGTGCTCTGTAGAGCGGGACAGTATTTCATGCCGGTCCACCGTTTGCAACTTTATAAGGCGCAAGTTCGGCCCCACATGGAATACTGTTCTCATCTCTGGGCAGGGGCACCCAACAGTACCAACTCCTTCCATTTGACCGCATCCAACGTCGAGCGGCTCGAATTGTCGGCGACCAAGCTCTCTCTGATCGGCTTGATCCTTTGGCCTTGCGAAGAGATGTTGCTTCTCTTTGCATTTTTTACAAAATTTTCCACGGGGAATGTTCTGAGGAACTGTTCGGATTGATCCCAGCTGCTGAGTTTCACCATCGTACATCGCGGCTGAATTCGAAGTTCCATCGATACCACCTAGATGGTTGGCATTCCACCACAGTGCGTTTTAATCGAAGTTTTCTGCCACGCACTTCGACTTTGTGGAATCAGCTGTCGCCAGCAGTATTTCCGAATAGTTACGACTTAGGGACCTTCAAGAAAAGAGCTTATTCCTTCCTTAAAGGCCGGCAGCGCATCTGTAGCTCCTCTGGTGTTGTGGATGTTCGTGGGCGTCGGTGATCACTTACCATCAGGTGAGCCGCACGCTCGTTTGCCCCCTTCTTCTATAAAAAAAAAAAACAAGATGATCGAGAAGTACAACCACGCATAGACAAACAAACACACAGAGAGAGAGAGAGAGTGACACACACACACTCACATATACACATGCAAACTAACTCTGCACGCATGTTACTTTATAATTAATTTTTTGGTAAATATGGATAATATATTTCGTTAATTTAAGATATGGAAGAGCGGCGTCTCCTGGCACAGGCATTTATTTGCTTAAAATGAGTCTCCAGATATGGGTTATATGTATTCTCTGTGTTTACGAAAATAAAGATATTTTTATTTTTATTTACAATTAAAGGGATTTCTCAAAAATTGTGCTTTCGAGTTAAAATTCAGCTAACCTTAGCCGATATCGTAAAATTTTATAGTGAATCATTGGTGTAGTTCATCTGCTCGTATAAAGTAGCTGACAATAAATGTCCCACTGCTGGGCAAAAGCCTCTTCTTATTCCGCCTCGCTGCTACAGTTGACATGACCTCGAATTATTCTTTTTAGAAAGTTTTCTTTCGATATTTTCCGACACCGCCGAGTACATAGCAAACTTAGCACTTAAAATAGGATTCGAACTTTAGGTCATTCGTGTACTATAAAATCGAAGCGAGCGCTTGGTCACTAAGCTGCCACTGTTTCTGTCTGCTCAATATTTCTAATACAATAATGCCAAAGATGCCCCGAAAGCTTTTAACATTGATCCAAGTTAACAAGTCGACGGCTCATAATATTTATTCGAGAAAATCTTGTTTTGATTTCGGAGACCAAATGTGGGGCGCGAGTAGCGAGGGAGCGAGAAGAACACACGGAATGGAATTTGAACATTGATTTGCAATATTTTCAAATAACTTTTTTTTTGTGTCTAAAGCGCTAATGATCCGTATTATTGTTCCTATCACAAGTCCACTGCTGAACATAGGCCTCCCCCAAAGATTGCCACGAAGCTCGGTCCTGAGCCACCTGCATCCATCGACTTCCCGCAACACCACGGTTGCCAACCCGCTCGCCAGGAGTGGCAACTAAGGCAACCCCCCCCCCCCCCCATGATGAGAGGTAGAAAAAAAAAGTGAACATATAATACATATAATATGCAAATACAATAAATACAAAAACTATACATAATATGAATATATGAAATACATATACGAGTATTAATTATTTTTATACAATCTAAACGCCAGTAATTACAGTGCTGATTACGTAAGAGGGGCCTATCCAGACAGAAAGGCATCCTAGGCAAAAAAGGGGTCCTTTTACCGCCTTCTAATCTAAGCCAAAGAGATGTTTGTTGAATGACTATTACGTATTAATCTTCAGGTGTTTAATATTGAATATTATCACGTAGGTACCGTAACATTTGATTAAGGTAAATGTCAGAAAAATGTATTAATTTCTCCCTATAGTGGAGGATTTGTATCAATGAACGTGCATGAAACTTATGTGCGATTTGTATCGTTCGCCTGTACACTAAGATGACAATAGGCTCACCACCACGTGCCGAATAAACTTTTCATTCGGGTTGAAACGTCAAAAGATGTATCTCTGTCCCTCCAGCCATGGGATATACGTGAGAGCTTATATTATTACAGACTGGATGCGACGTCACGACATTAAACTTGACCTCATATTTTACATGCCATTTCTAGTTTATACACTAAATATTAATTATTTATCAACACTAGTTTAGGTAAAGAACGTTTTTTTTTTGTTTTTGTTATTTTGACTCAAGATGTATTATTCGACCCATCGAAGTTTTATTTAATTATCAACGTTGAATTGCGCTTACGTTTTGTTTTAATATAAAAAAAAAATTGAGGAGGGTCGAAACATCGATCGGTCAGAGCTTCTAAGTAAGTCTTCAGGGTGGACCGATTGCAGACGTGCTTGACCTTTGGTACATGTAATTAATACATCTATACGGATCAATACATATTAACGATTACTTATTGAAACATTCCTTTGAAATATATTTTTCTTGTTGATTTTAATCTTGAACATAATATCTATGCCTATATAGAGGCGTGTGTTCCGAGCAGTCAGTCGATCCCCTAAAGGTGACACGGAAGGTAATGAAAAATGTGTACCTTGTTATTTGCGAGCGGCTTCGTTGGAACGCTCGGTTGATTGAGGGAGAATACACGACTTCCGCCTGTCGTTATTGCGCATTTTCCCTTTTGTAAATGCTTTAAAACGTCCTACTTTACTAACCTTTGTAAGGCTTTAGAGATATTGAATAAACCGCTGTTTAATTCTAATTGCTGTCCTGAGTTCAAAGGTAATATAATAAGCATGGTTTTAGGGTTGCTGCACATTGCATTGGAATGAAGACGACTGCTAAGGTAGGTGTTCAGCTTACCTGACTATCCTAGGATAGCAACCTCATGACTGACCCTTAACCATGAGTCCTGATGTTATACAAAGTATTGGTTTCCCGTATCCTAGAGTGTTGTGCAGTCAGACCTTCTGACACTGCATCTGTCTGATATTCTGTGATCACCGATGTATCTAAACTTTTACGTAGTTTTTTTAGTAACAAAGATTACCTTACGATGTTTTCACTTGAAAGATGAATTAAGAGTTTTTATAGCGACGGCACCCGGGATCAAATCTAGATCTCTCGTGTAAGTACTATGAACATTTTTAACGTGCACCTGGCTCATGAACTGCCACGGCTATGGACGCGATCTCTCCCAAGTCGTTGGCCACGTGTGCCAAGTGATTAGGGGATCTGCCAACGTTTGTGACGTTTGACGAGTGACGTATTTCTCATGACGAAATAAATAATTTGTTTTGATTGGAGCATATGTATCGAGACATTTGGTGGAGATCGGCGGAGGCGTTACCGGACTACTATTACCTTGGATGATGTTATTGACCGATCTGAACTACTTAAGACTGGCTTGAAATTTTGTACTTGGCAGATCCCCTAGTTGCCCTTTTTTAAAAAAATAAAAACTTTACCTTCCACTGTAGGAATTTCGCCTGTGTCGCGAAGGCAGTTTACATACATAAATTGCAAACGGACAAACACCCAGACCGGGAAATATTATTTGTAGTCCATACAAATACTAGTCCCATGCGGGAATCGAACGCGAGACCCACAGCGCCGCAGGTAAACGCTTAACCACTACGCCATCTAGGCGTCGGGAGTCAAGCGGCGGCTTTTACTGCTGCTCGAATTGGAAGAGGCATCCCTGTGCTTCTGATTATCCTATAGTAGGCTGACAACGCACCTAAAGCTCCTCAGGCGTTGGAGACGTACATGGGCGAGCGGTAATTATTTACCATCAGGAGAGCCGCTTGCCCGCTTTCCCTTAAAAAAAAAAGATGGTTATTCTACCATCTGTCGAAAGGCACGACAATTTTTTTGAACTATTCTCTTAGTCGACTTTTGCGGTACGGAATTGGATCGCGACAGAGTTTTTAAGTGCCTAAAACTTTTCTCATTATCTATTCAGCCTGTAGATCCAGTACATCAACAGAAACATCATCGAGCCACACTTGCCACGCTGGGCGGACGGTTTCGTGAGGGCAGCCGGCGCCGGTACCCACGCTTCAGTGTTCTTGCTCCCCATATATTAGTATCTGGTGTTAGTTGACGGATATAACGCTATTATTAGGTCGTCAGAGCCACGTGCGTTATTCAGCTGGGTGCACGGCGTGCAGGTGTGAATGACTTACGTTGAAAAAGTTGTTATTGTTTTTTTTATGGAAGACACGGCAAACGAGCAAGCGTTTCACCTGATGGTAAGTGATTACCGTCGCCCGCATACATCTGCAACACCGTAGATGCTGCAGGTGCGTTGCCGGTCTTTAAGGATATTTGGGAGATGGGAGGGAAGAGGAGGGGAATAGGGAGAGGGTGTGGGCATCCAGTTACCTCACTCACCGAACGAAACGCAGAAACACAAGATGCCTCTACTTCACGCCGGTATTCTGCGAGGCCATGGTACCAATGTGGTCAAGCCGGCCCACTCGAGCGGCAGCTAAAGCCGCCACTTGGCTTTACCACGTTTCCTCTTACACTTTAACTTTACTTATTCTTTCTTTACTTTATTCTGGTCGTACGGCCCCCCAGTGGGCGTTGGAGCCTTTGGTTCAGTAGCGGATCCAGAGATTGGCTGTTGCCTAGTCTACCTATCGGTACCATCAGAGACGAATTTACCTATGGGGCGCCGGCCTTGGAACTTTCAATTAAAGTACTTACTCTAGAGGGCGCTAGGGGTAATGATTGCACACGGTCCCTACATGGGCTAGAGACGCAAATGAGTACCATTGGAAATTTAAAACAAAATCTGTATGAAATACAGTCAAAAACAACTATGCAAATGATCTGTTTGTTATCGTCACTTACGTAACTTATTTGTTTTAGTTAAGAATAGATTGACACGCGGTGTATGCAATCATACGTGTATAGATAAAAAATGCAATCAAACCTGTATAGATAATAAATAGTGGGAGCTTGAAATGATTTGTTTGCAGAAC
This sequence comes from Bhutanitis thaidina, assembly GCA_029286595.1. Classification (NCBI taxonomy): domain Eukaryota; kingdom Metazoa; phylum Arthropoda; class Insecta; order Lepidoptera; family Papilionidae; genus Bhutanitis; species Bhutanitis thaidina. The sequence continues at coordinate 15,664,918 of JAGSMS010000010.1, forward strand.
AATTAAGGGCAGGCATCGCAAAAACAATTTAATACGGCACAATCTCGTGAGTGATAAGTGTTGTGAAGTTGTAATTTGTATTTCAAAACGTCTGATTCTAATAGTGCATTTAAAGAGAAATGCCGACAGTACAGTATTGAATATTATGCATATGAATTTACTTACACTTAAAACTTTAAAAATGTATCCTATTTTTAAGAACTAGAAAACCAATATTCAAAACATCCAACTACATCGAAACTTTCTGCGACGCCTTCTTGAAAAGAAAACGTTGGACTAAGAGCCACATACAACGTTTCATTGTTTATCGCCAAAGCAGGAAAACAATTCACAATTGGCAAGATATTTCTTTCGGCTTATGTCAAAGTTCTTTCGGCTGTTCTATATCATGAGACACCGTTAGATACCATCAGAGACGTTCCGCTCGGTAATAGTTAAGTGCATAGAAGAATAGATGAAATGGCAAAAGACGTTGAAACATCAACTCTATCAAATCACGAACCTCTACTTTCATCATATGCAATATTTATAAAAAAAAAAATCATCAAGATTTATTATTTGCTATAAATTTGGAATTTGGTTTTTCAAGAAAATATATTTTTTTTTATGGGATAGGCGGCACACGAGCTAGCGGGTCACCTGATGGTAAGTGATTACCGTCACCCATGTACATCTGCAACACCAAAGGTTTAGCAGGTGCTTTGCTGGCCTTTAGGGGTATTTGGGAGATGGGAGGAAGTATGAGGAAGGGGAAGGGGAGAGGGAGTAGGCCTCCGGTTACCTCACTCACCGAACGAAACGCAGAAGCACAACATGCCTCTACTTCACCGGTATTCTGCACATGATCTGTATATACACACATGACACTAGATAAGTAAGCAAAGTAGACTAATTTAGCTTCAAACTTGCAGGCTTTCTGCTCGCGTAGTGTCTTCCACTGAATCTGGCAAGGCCTCCGGGCTTACAGCAGTCGGTTTCAGCTTGTAGTCGGTCCAGCGTCTTAAACGTTGGCCCCGAATGACTGGTAGGTGTTAGCACCAATTTAAAAAAAAAGAAAAAAAAATTGCTGTTGCTTCATCAGGCAACTCTTTCTAATAGCGACAATTGCAGAAAACTATCTGGTTTAAATCTTTAGCTTTTTAAATGCCAAAATAAAAGACATTTTATTCGTTGCAGTAAAACATCAATGTCACTTGCAGTTCTACGCCGAAGAATACATATTGTTCTTACGCCGCGCAAACGTCTCGGTTCGTTCGACCCTCTCCTCTATTCAAGAGCGGCAATATCCCCGAGTGTTTTCAATATGTGCTTGTTTGTCTGCGGCGGCAATATAAATAAATCGTATATTTATCCGTTCTATCGCTGGGTTCCAGATCGTTACAAATACAAAATCGACAAGTACAAAATAGTCTTACGTCTTCAATCTCGCATAATTTCCAAATCCCTTAAAATGTATTAAAGTTTTCAGTTTTTTTTCTTTTAACGATTCGCCATTAGAAGGCAAAGTTCAAACACCATACAGCCATGTTATATTTTAATCGCTCTTTGATGAGGTTGACGTTTGGAGAAAAAGTTTGTATATACACCTTCTCATCCCCTTAGACGAATTACGTTTGCTTTTAGCTCAATAAAAAATAAGGAGAAATTTCGATATTATTGAGAAGTAGTGGAAAGAAGGCGCGTTTCGCTAGTAACAGTATAAATAGACATGTAAAGAATGCTTGGACACAAACTTAAATACATTTGCAGTAAGACGACTTACGGCATCACTGCGCACTTAGTACCGGTCGGTTTAAATGCGCCCTTTGTAAACGTCTATATAACCAGTGTCATAGATCACTTTATTAATAGAGGGAACTTTATTAATGAGAAGATAAAAAAAGATATTTCTAAACAGAAGCTTTTTAATCTCACGTTTCTCACATCGTATCTCCTATGCAAACTTCCATCCCCTGTCTTACACCCATAGGGTGTTGTTATAAAAGTAGCCTACTATCCAAATTGGTTTTTGTTAGCTTCACTAGTTTAGGCTTTGCCATGATGAATCACTCAGTCAGGACTTTTCTCTTTATAAATAAATCAAATAATTTAGTCAACGTAAGAAACTTACATTACACTTGTCGAACGTAATTTTTTTGATGTTATATTTATTTTTGGCGCGTTTGGGAAAAATTATGAGAGTGAATTTTTACGATGCGCACGCGCACCGACATCTAAAATTAACAGGATGAAGTTGGTTTCTAAATGTCTCTTAAATTATCTTGGTAACTATTATGGAGACTATACACTATTATGGATTGTATAGTCTCCATAATAACTATGTTCGAAGTGTTCAGCTTATCTCAAGTCCACTGGTGAACATCGGCCTCCCCCAAAGATTGCCACGAAGCTCTGTCCTGAGCCACCTGCATTCATCGACTTCCCGCAACACTGCGCAGGTCATCACTCCATCTTGTGGGGGGTCGTCCTACACTGCGTTTGCCTGTACGTGGCTGCCACTCGAGAATCTTCTTTTTCTATGTGGTTATTAAAATATTTGTGAGTCTTTAACACACGTGCTTTACATCAGTAAATATAAAAAAAAGTGTATTTGTGTGTGATTTAAAATCATATATGCTGGTAAATGATAATTTATTGTGAGTATTCGTGATGAAAGTGGTTTTTTTATGAAATAAACTTTTTTAAGCGTGTTTAAAGATTTGAGGTTAACTGTCGGTATGTATTCTTTTTATTTGTTTAGTTCCGCTAAAGAAGTATAACTTCTTACGTGCGCACATAAGTACACACACATGTTTTTCTTTAATTCTACCACCGTTTCGTAATAAGGTTCCTCTGACGGAGAAGAAGCCGGCGAAAGAAATTCCGTAGGTGTCCTCTTTTTTTTTTCAAAACTTACTGTAAATATACTATAATTTCTAGAAACGGCTTGAGTTATTATTATCCATTTATTCCTTTATATATTATCCAGCGCTGGTTGTCAGTGCGTCTGAAGTTCAATGCCCTGCAAATTATAGCGTAATGAATATTCTTACAATTGCTCTGTCGTTTAGTTGGTCTGTAACAACGTTCAGATAGTTCGTGCTATCAGTCCTTTTGCAGCGCAGTTGCATTGCTGGGCACTAGTTGAGCGTAATAAATAATAATTACACGTGTAATTGAACATAATTTTGTATAATTTTATGGTCCGTCAGGTGAGATATAGTCGTCTAATGTTTTGTATAGACTAATGTCAGCTGTTTCGTACGTGCTAGACGCGCAGAATACCGGCGTGAAGTAGAGGCATCTTGTACTTTCGCGTTCTCTCCACCACCTGACCCTCTTCCTCCCCAAACATCCTTATAGACCGGCAACGCACCTGCAGCGCCTCTGGTGTTGCACGTGGGTAAGATGTAGGTAGAGTAAGGTAGAGTCTTCTCTCAATATTTAACAGAGATTTAAAGCTGATTTTTAGAGGGTTGGTGGATTAAACTTGTCCCTGAGCTGTATCAACTCAACAGTTACACTGGTGCTGGTACCGAAATGGCCCACACCCGAACAAAGACCTCCTCTTAATGTTCGAGTCAGGAAGGAGCCAGGGGGCTGCTCCGGTACCACATGTCCTTGAATTTTTTTTATTTCGCTTAATTATACTTAAATATAGCCAGTAATATCTAGTTCGGAAGCTATTGACGCATACGTTTTGGGATTTAAAACTCCCACGCGAGTATTGGGTATAAATACTGATGTAGTCAGAAAATAAATGTCTAGATTTATTTTAGTCATCTGCGGGACAACGTAACAAGCGGTGGGCCGATGGGCGATAGTCGTTTTAGAGTCCAGACTAACGATGCAAGTCGTACATAAGTTTCGAAAAACCACAACGTTACGCGCCCGTCACATTGGGGATCGAATACGAGTCTACTGATTCGGAGGAAACTCCAGTTGCTGCTCGACTATCGTAAACCAATAATTCTGTATTATGGTAATAGCTTTAAAAAAGTTTAATTCCGTAATAGGGTTTGTGTTGCGGACACTATACAAATTAAGATACTATGATATAGATATAAAAGTACATACATACATGTATATGTATATGTATATACGTAACAGATAAAACCACACGAAGCAATAGATGATGTCACTATGACAGAGAACAAGGGAAAGAAAAAAAATAAAAAATAAAATGAAAAAGAAAAGTGTTCCCACATTTTTGCAGACGTTATAAATCTTTTTCCATTTACAATAACTTTCCTCAACAGACCAATAACAGTTAAAAATATAAAACTGGCGAAAACATAATTTCTTCGCTCGGCGCGCAATTACCTAGCGCTAATGGATATCGAATCCCCGGGGGTGTGGTGAAGCCCGTAGCAGCTAATCCCGTGCCGACCACCAATCGGTCCGCCGTGAACATATAAATCACGGAACGAATTAGCAAGGCGATAATGTCCCATGGGTTTGTTGGCGTATTTCAGGGCTGTCAATGGATTAGAGTGTTAATTTTAACATCTGATGGACGATCTGGTAAATATTTTGTTACTCGCGACTTCGTTAGTTAGAAAATAATCTTTCTTTCATTCGACACCCCTAAGGGTTTTTTTTACTGTCTCTTACTTCAAAAATAAAGGACTTTCATATAGCCTTCTAATGCCCATTTCATCTTTTTATCGCTCAAAATTAAACATCAATATTAGTTTAATTTTGTTTTGTGAACTACCTATAAAGATTACCAATAGCACATAGAAAATCCCTTGCGACGTTTTTTGGAAGAGCAGTAGCTGTAAATTTTGCATGCCCTCTGTATTTCTACACAGGAATCCTCAGAGTCTTCACAAAATCCGCGTAATCGTTTTCAATTAAAATCTGTACAAACATACATACATAGGAAGAATTTTGTGTATTAGTATAGAAGGAGAAAGAATCGAAAGTACGCTCGATGTACATAGACCCCTGAGTAGATTGGCTTCAACATCGTCAGATTGAACATATCACTTGTCACTACTGATCTGTCCAATAAATTTACCTTTTTAAGCTAAATCTACTCTAGTAGTATGTTAAGCCTAGTCTCGAAATCAGTACACCTGGACGAGGCTCCTTCTCTGGCACTTTCTTACTTATTACTACTATCTATCAGCATTGCTACCGCTAGTGAGTTCCCGCTTGAAGGCACTGAGCCAATATAAATACAGGCGACGAGGAACTCCATCTGAGTATTTAGGGGTGACAACGGATCTGTAATATCCTTAAGTTTGTCTATGTGTTAGGGCGAGATCTTACCTTTGGATGATTCCTTCTTCGTAGTCTTAAGTTGTCGCGTCTGTTCCACTTATTCTATGCCTCCTGATTTAGGGGACAGTAATTATTCGGCGGGTCGGCGTACGTACGAACCACACGATCACACATTAGTGTCAGGCCATAGGTGTAGTAGTAGTGAAAAGGGCATTAGCCCTTTTGACATCTCGACAAGCATGGCGCCCGCTCACCCCCGTCCCGGCAAACTTTCTGACGTCACGCTTTGGCGTGTACACTATGGGTTACAGTAGTCACTTGCCATCGGGTGGACTGTTAGCTTCTCTGTCAACCCAGACTTAATAGAAAAGGAGGCTAGGGGTGTGTATGCTATGCACGGATCTTAGGCAGAAAAAAAACAGGTGCCCTGTGTTGGCGGAATAGAGCCTTTGCTACATCATTCTCATGCCGTAGATGTGGTAAAAGTCAGAAATATCTAGTGGCATGCGACAGATGCCGTGGTAACCGTCCCACTTAGACAGACCAGTGGCGGATAGCAGCGTCTATAGTCGTGGTATTCTGATCACCAACCACCGCAGCAAGCGTGATGATACGCAAATCCACTTATTGACAGAGGCCTATGCTCAAAATGACTTAAGAGCTGTTAACGAAGAAGGGGAAAGAAAAAGAGCGTAGCAATAAAAAAAAATCTCAAATTATAGTAAAATTGTTATGTAGTGACAACCCTACGATGCTTCGAAAACGTTAAACAGAAAAAAAAGCATTGAGATTATCCTGCTCAGCGCTAATGACGTATTAGTCGGGTTTTTCAGCGAGTAACAACGCTCCATTTGCTTAGTCGATGGGTTTCAAGTCATTATTGTGTTTTCGAAAGCTACATTACTTCCTTGTGTAGGTATGGCGTAGCCTTAAATAATATATTAGATTTTTACCAGTATTCTCACCAGGTTTGTCCATTAGTTGATTGTTGGGCCTCTCAGAATACCGGCGTTAAGTAGAGTAATCTATTGCTTTGTGCGTGAAGTACTGGTCTATCAAACGCCCTTAAAGCACGGCAACACACCTGCAGCACCTCTGATGTTGCAGATGTATGTGAGCGACGGTAATCACTTACCATCAGGTGAACCGCTTGCTCGTTTGCCGACTGTATTGACCATAAAAAAAAAAATAGTGGATTGAGGAAACCCGATTGATTAGTCCTGTCAAATGAAAATCTGCAATCTATGCCCCCTATGATTCACAGGTTTACGTGCTTATGTATAAAAAATCATTCCGGAAAAGAAAAAAATTTAAAAGCTACCTTTTAAATTGATTATTTTCCTAGGCACTACTGTCTTGATATTTATTTAGTGCTCACGATGGACTTATCGTATACTGATCATGCACTTGATTTCTATACTATAACTGAAACCGTCTCTATAATATTCTTTTCATTTAAAAAGAACATATTTGTTATCAGTGTTGACTTAATTTTTCTTTAATTTATTGCATTCTTAAAAATCTGCAAGGCTTTAGTCGTCATATGTTAGTCCAACACAATTGTTTGAGTGTAATTGTTAGATTGTTATTTCTCAGGACTCAAACAAGATAAGATATAAGGCTTCTCTCCTTCGAACCAGTAACCACTATTGCACTGCCATGAGCAGTATTTTCAATAACCTAAATATTAGTATCTCAATTCGAAAATGTCTGTACAAGACAAAATTTTTGTTAATTTGGAGTATTTGAAAAATGAGCTTAAAGATTTACCGGAAGAGCTTTTAGATGCACTAACTAGCATCATTAGAAGAGAGGGTTACGTCAGTTGCAGCATTGCACAAAGAATGGTGTCAACAAAGGGCGGGAATTTTTTAGGAATATTGTACGAAGTGGACATTAAAGGTACAACTAAAGAAGGTGAAAAAGAAACGAATCTTTTTATAAAGCAAGCTATGGTTTTTAAAAAAATACAAATAGTTTCAATCGCAAATATTTATTCGAATGAAGTTTATGTTTATAATGATCTAGCCAAGATTGTTAATACTTTACAAAGTGAGGCGAGTGTACCAGAAAAGGAAAGATATATAATGGCCAAAGGTTATGAAGAAAGCAGCGATAGAGCTATTATACTGGAGAATTTAGGTAGACAAGGCTACCAAACCGTCAGCAGGTTGACAGACATGTCCTTAAAATTTGCAGAGCTATCAGTGGAAAAGTTGGCTAAATTTCACGGATTATCTTTCGTCATTCAAAAGAAAATGCCAGATTTCTACGAAACGACGATTAAAAACAAAAAGCAGCCTGTACAGTATGATGCAGACTGGAACGTTTTCATTACAAATATCTGTAACAAGGTTAGCGAAGTTTTGAATTGTGATGTACAAGAGAAGATTAAAAAGCTAGTGCCGAAAATTCATGCAAATTATCAACATTATTTAAACGACGATGCACCTGTATGTGTGTTGTGTCATGGTGATTATAAATCGGTCAATATTATGGTGAAAGAAATCGTAAGTACAATCTTTGTTCCTTATTTTCGGTACATAGATGAATTATAATTGTCTATCTTCAACGTATTCAAGCCCGCTGCTGAACAAAGGCTTTCCATGAAAGCACCAGAAAGTCGATATTCATTTTCTTCGAAAGTTTTCCCTCACCACGCGGATTGTTGACCACAATATTGCTACCCTAGTTGTCGTTCTCTACCTCTTTTGTGTCTCGATATTTTGTACATAGACATTGAGTGTTTTTTTTTTAATTTCGTTTATACAAATATTAAGTGACTACACTTAACGGTCTTTCTATATTGTGCGGGTAATGAAGAAAAGAATGGGTCAACTCGACCGGGGTAGTAAGTACAATAGCATTGCAGGATTCCTACGTGTAGTAGAGGAGTTTAGTGCTAACTATCGTACTAGTTACCGGAGTCCCATTTCCCCTCCCCGCCCTCTTTCTCCTTCCTCATCCTCATCCCTATATAGATAGCAGCAATACACCTGCAGCTCCTCTAGTGTTGTGGATGCACGTGAGCGTCGGTAATCATTTACCATAAAAAAAAAATCCCCGGAAGAAGAGCAAGATGCAGTGTCAGATCGATGGCGTGCAACAAACATAACCTGATACGAAAACCAATCATTTGTTGCACGAATTTTGACAGCGACCAGATCCATGCTCAACATTATCTAACTGTCTAACGCTAACCGTTAACTATAGTGTGCTATAGTCCCACCATAACAGTTATAACTATTAGTCCATTTTATATTGTTTTCCAGAATGGTGAAATATTGGAGGCATTGCCGTTGGACTACCAGATGATTTACCACGGGTGTCCAGTTACCGATTTCATTTTCTTCATATTCACCAGCACTGATCAACAATTCAGGAGAGACCATTTGCAGCATCTGAAGTCTCTCTACCACGATTCTCTAAGAAGATTTCTAGAATACTTTCAGATGGACGTGGAAATAATTTTTCCTCTTAAACAGTTTGAACAGATCTACGAAGAGCGACTCGAATATGGACTTATGACGGGTCTATTCATGTCTTTCTTTCTGTTCGTCCCCGAGGACGAGTTACCCGATTCGGAGAATCAAACAATGTCGGAGTTCGTTTTTAACCCCAATAATAAATTTAAGAATTGGATTCGAGGCTTGGTCGATGATTTTATAAGTTGGGGATATTTGTAACCTTTAGTTAATGTAACTATTTAGTGTCGATATAGAACTTTGGCAGTTCTTAGGTGAGGGTGCGCGCTTTAATTTCATAATACGTGACCTGATACTGTACCAATAACGTTGTAAATTAAAAATAAGTAAATTCAAATTACTGAATTTATCACGTGTATTCATTACTGTGATGGAAAACATTGTGAGGTGCGAGTCTGTGTAAATCCGAGAAACAATGAAACAATATGTTGTGGATATGTGTGAAGACCACAACCCGTGGTAGCATAGTGGTAAGAGCTTTCAAGAGCTTTTACGCTTTATATATCATAGCACTCGAGTGGTCCGGGTTTGATCCCCAGTGCCGGTATCACAAAAATTGTTAATAATAATTTTAAGTGCTGGATTTAACACGTGCTTGGCGGTGAACCAAAATATAGTAAAGAAATCTGCATGTCTGAGAAATAATAAAAAAAATGTTTAGTGTACGTGTGAAGTCCCCTAACCCGCATTGGACTATTCCCGGCTCCAAGCTCTGACAAAAAGTCTCCAAAAGTAACTTTACTTTTTAGCGCATCTTACAAATGACAGATTTTTATCCAACTGTGGGGTATTTACAGTAAAAATATTGTAAATTATCGTATTAATACGTTAATGTATATTACAATGGAACATTGGTACAAATACCTATCGACGTTGACATAACTGTATACCACTAACTTTAAACCATAATTTATACTTGCCATTGTTGTCACTTGATGAAACATCATCGTATTGACATTTATTATTAACTCTTATACTACATAAGTAACTTTTGCATATGAATTATTATATAATATAATATTGCAGAGTCCCCCTTTTAATCATCTGTTTCTAAGAGAACCCGGAATTGTCACATGATCATTTGCTCCAGTACGATGACAATGGATGTCTTCCTACTTAGCAAATAGACAAAAAAGGGTTGAAATTAATCGACTTATGGGCGATGACATGTTATCTTTCTCATCTGTCTAAAAAATGGCATACCGCAGGGAAGTATATTGGGTCCAATCTTGTTCCTTCCATATATAACTGACATAACTCTACAAACAATAAATGTATTTTATTTGCGAATAATATCTCAGTAATAATGACCACTGATAAAAACAGAACAACTGAATACATAGTCATCAAATTGACATTATTAATACTATTGATAAAATAAATAAATGGTAAAATACAAATAATCTAAAAAAATATTTAAATAAGACAAATTGAATCCCATTTAACAAATCTTAACGTGTACATTACAATTTTAGTGTGAACATTTTTAAAATAAAAGACTTAACGCAAAGTAATATCCTCGGAATAATAACATATCAAGTTTTGAGTTTGAAAGCTCATATATATATATAACTTATGAAATAGAATAAATCAATGTGTATATGTTCTTAATGAAGTCAAAATTTTAAGATTAAAAAAAAAAACAACCGTAACCAATCGTGCATACGAGTATATAGAATGTATATACGTTATGGAGTTGTGATATGAAGAAATAACACAGATGTGTAATTTTGTACATAAACATAAGGAGCAATTTATAAAATATTTAGATGTAAAACCCAGATTGAGAAGAGATGTCAATAGACTACAAGTAAATGAGGTAGCGAGGTTAAAACAATACTGTAAAAGCTGTTTGTCTGTATGTCTGAATAAATCACAAACTACCAAATAACATCAAATAGGGTAATTAAAGTTTATTCAGAAAAAAATGTTTACTTAACTTAATCAAAATAATTTTTATGACGTCAATAATTTGATTTACTAGATAATGTACCTGTTCTGTCGTTCTGTCTTAATTTTAATCTGTATGCGTTTTAATTAAATATTAACTTTATGGTATTGACTATATTCATTCGTTTAAATAAAAGTTGCTTAAAATATTAACTTGACTTTTAATTTTGATAAAAATTTGCATTGCACTAATACATATTTAGCACAACTTGTGAACTAAAAAGACTGAAGCATATCTTTTATTTTATTGCAAATAAAGATTTGTCTTATCTAATATTAGCAGATGGTGAATGTTTCGTAAAGCGGAACGTCTGATAACGCTCGGATATACTCGTGCAAACTATACGCGACTTGTTTCACTCGAGTGGTTCATACGAGGAGAGAAAGTCAAGCGTATAGCTTGGCTCGCACACGTCACATACTTAAGCCTGTAACGGCTCACGGAGCAGGCAGAGGCTTAACACTTATAAAAAGCAAAGTAGAAGGGTAACCCTTTATTAAGTATTTAGCTAGGTAAACCATAATGGATCAGCCCACAACCAAAATAGTTTTGTGTTTTGGAACTAATAACCCATAACACGGATACGAGTACGTTGATCTCGAGATCTAACTCACCTCACTCACCGAATGAGGCGCAGCAGCACAAGATACTTCACGACACTGCATCTTGCCCATCATCCGATAATTTGTTATGGAGAATGGTGCAAACGAACAAGCGGCTCACCTGCATCGCTGACCTAGTAGGAATGGGGGAGGAAGAACGGAGCCGGGGACGCTAGAAGCGGAACAAACCGTGGTGCAAACCACGTACGGATCAACCCGTTCTCGCAGCAGCGAAAGTCACTATGGAATTATATTCCTAACTAATCATTGCCGACGGTGAATTGAAGTCTGGTTCTGGTTATTTTCTCGCTCAGAGGTTAAGTTTAACCATTCAGCGTGGAAATGCGGTCAGCGTGTATGGTTGGTTTTTGGTTTGGGAACCATATTTAGGAATAGTTCTTTATTATAATTTTAGATATTAGCTTGTAGTTATTGTTAATATAATCTTTTAAGTATATAATAGTGTCAGGAATGCCCGATAGCCCGTCTTGTCAACTCTTACATCTTCGAATGTCAAGTCAAAAAAAATAATGTCGTATAAATTAGCAGTCCGTGGTAACGAAACTCTTTGATAAGTAAATAAAGGTGGATGAACACTGGTTGATATATAATATGATATTCTGATATAATCAAAACTGAAAGAGCGGTCGATATTCGGGACTAACGGCTAGAACCAAGCGGCGGCTTGTGATACTGCTCGCATAGGCCGGCTCGACCGGGTTGCTACCACGGCCTCGCGGAATACCGGCGCGAAGTAGAGACGTCTTATGCTTCTGCGTTTCGTTCGGTGAGTGAGGTAACCGAAGGTTCACTGCCCTTCCTCATCCTACCCTCCCATCACTCAAATATCTTTAAAGGCCGGCAACACACCTACAGCTCCTCTGGTGTTACAGATGTACATGGGCTACGGTAATCACTTATCACCAGGTGAACCGCTTGCTCGTTAGGCGCCCTTCCATTAAAAAAAAAGAAAAGGAGAAGGAAAGAAACAGAAAGAAAAGGAAGAAGAGAGAGGCTATCACGTATACGGTATAGCGCATCTGCGAAGAAACTCTGCACCCTTTGTAAGTGTCCAAACAAATAGAAGTTTAAGATGCCGATCTATCAATCCAATCTCGTAAACCGTAGCACGTAACAATAGTAACATGTTATTTAATCTCTTTGTCACAAACACAAGTCTATATAATATTAATACAATAACTTTAACGGAACAATAAAACGCAAAGAGTTGTATTACAAAAGCTTTTCCTTGTTTATACAAGCAGGAACAAGTTGGCGTGCACATTGGTGGCTTTGACCTCGCAAGAAAAGGACCCTGATATATCCCACCGAGTACCTAACTTACTTACGTTGACGGCTCGATTTGCATAGTAGCTAAGCGATTGGCCTCTGAACGGTTCAATTCCCAAATGGAACAAGTATTCGTATGATCAATAAAATATTGTTTCGTGTCCAGGTGTCTGTCCATATGCGATTCCCCCCTCCTCCCTCACCCACAACACAAATATTCCTCCAGTGGGGGGTATCGTTAATAAACAATGTTGTCAAGACGACAAAATAGAGATATTATAGTGCCGTAAATATACGCAGGAACGCCGAATTTCTCACTTGTCTTTACTTAGGCCCTTGGCCTTTTCCCCTCCACGGCGACAATTTATGAATAATACATTACCGTGCCGTACATCGCATTATATATACGAGTGCCGTAAACGGACAGCGCAAACACAAGCACGTCAATTTCCATGCGGGACGGGACACAACACAACCAGAGCCGAAAAGCATATCAACTTCCTGCAGTCCACTGCTGGACTTATAGTGGTACCGTCGCAATAGTGATGTTGGTTGAATAGACAGTCACATGTTTGTGAGATTTGGGTCGACTGAGTATTTTCCGCTATTAATCGGTAGCCAATGCTCAGTTGGTTAGCTAGCGGGGTGCACGTGCCGATGAGGTTGACATTAGCAGACATAGATGAGACGTGATGGAGCAAAGCGGTGGCTTTTGCTGCTGTTCGAATGGGCCTGTCCGGGTTTAGTACCACGACCTCGCAGACTACCGACGTGAAGCAGAGGCATCTTGTGCTTCTACGTTTCGTTCGCTGAGGGAGGTACCGGAGGACCAGTTCCCATCATCCCTCCCGTCTCTCAAATATCCTTAAAGGCCGGCAATGCACCTGCAGCTCCTCTGGTGTTGCAGATGTACGCGCGACGGTATACCGACGACTTCCCATCAGGTGAGCCGCTTGCTCCTTTGCCTCCTTTACCATAAAACTAAAAACTACATTCCTCTTTACATTATCACCATACCATAATATTAGGCATTGTCGGATTAGTCAGAAAATTTATAATTAATCTGTAATACCAGGCATATTTTAATTAAATCGAATTAATAACAAACATAGAGTATGTAACATTTCGCCCCCGGTCACGTGCCGGTGGCAAGGCTTTGTTATTGTACGATATTTCTAACACAGAGCAATATGCTTGTCGAAACTTCATTGTATATAGAACAATCGATGTTGAGTTGGAATATAATTACGAAAAGCCGAAGCTTACATTAAATAGTTTACATTTTAAAGGATTTACTTTGACACTATGTTGCTACCGTTTGTTAAGCAATGAAAATAGTTCATTAATAATCTATAATAATAATAATAATCTTTATTGTCATAAGAATATGGACCACAAAGTATGAATTCCCTGACATCCGTGCTAGGTTAAGAACCTGTATTAGAGAGGCTGACCTCTCTAGACACTGATGTCTTCTCCCAAGTTGATTAACAATAATAATTTCCCTAGATACTTTTAAAAGGCTGGTCAAAGCGCACTTCCTTCCTCCCTAAATAATTATTCCTTCATCTCTCGTTATCTGTTTATCCTTTAACACTTACTTTTCCTTGCGTCGTATGGCTCTTATATTATATTATTTATTTTTTACTCTTTATGTTCCTGTTTATGTATGGGTATATGTTGTGTATTTATTTAGATATATCAGTATATGTTAGTCTATATATATATATATGTTTGTGTATATATCAATATATATTTATTACATTATATTTTCACTTCTGTGTAACTTGCGTACACCCTTGACCCTTGCTCACTGGTCATTATTTCCTCTGCAAAATGGTTGCCTGGTAGAGATCGCTTCTAAGCGATAAGGCCGCCAATTGTACCTTTGTGTTTCTTTTTATTTATTTATTTTTTCCTATTTTTGCTATTGGTGTACAATAAAGTGTATTTTCATTTCATAATTTCTTAAAACAACAGCTAACATAGTCGAGATATTAGTACAAAATTACAAGAAAAAATTAAAAATTAAAATAAAAAAAAGTAATTAAAAAGTAACTAACGAATGCTTTGAACATATATATGTATATACACTCGGCGTCAAAAAAATCGCACCTTTTGAAATTTTGACTTCAAGCGAATAATACTCTTAACTTATTTATTGTACCCTACCAAAATTAATATCATTTGAAAGCACAATTAATACACTTTAAAAACGCGTATCGTTCTTTTCTGTAAAAACAATAATCACGAAACGTTAGGGTCTTTAAAAAAAAAGTGCTGAAAAGCTCATTAGAGGACTCACTACTTGTGCCACCATGGACACGAATAAAAGGGGGAAAAATTAATTATGGGTCATTGGCTATCCAGACATCACAGAAGTCACACCTGAACAGCTCCAGTAAGTAAAAACCCTGAAAAATGGATACCACGGCAGAAGAAGCAGCTCAAGTGGTAGCACTACTGCAATCAGGACTACAAGTTGATATTGCTCGACAACTCAACATAAGCCGTTTCCGGTAGAAACGAGGAGTCCCAGCGGTTCCAGGAGACTGGAGGCTACATCAGGAAGCGTGGACCGACCGCTATATTGTGTCGACGTCTTTGCGTAACCGTATGGGAGCGGGCGTTAACCATAATTAATTTTTACCCCCCCCCTTTTATTCGTGTCCAAGGTGGCACAAGTAGTGAGTCCTCTAATGAGCTTTTCAGCACTTTTTTTTTAAAGACCCTAACGTTTCGTGATTATTGTTTTTACAGAAAAGAACGATACGCGTTTTTAAAGTGTATTAATTGTGCTTTCAAATGATATTAATTTTGGGAGGGTACAATAAATAAGTTAAGAGTATTATTCGCTTGAAGTCAAAATTTCAAAAGGTGCGATTTTTTTGACGCCGAGTTTATATAAATGTATATACTGAGATCGTGTGTGTGTGTGTGTGTAATGAACGAACAACTACTTTGTGACTCAGAAGTTTTTATTTATAGAAATTTAATTTAATTATTGTACAGTTATTGTATTAGTTATTGAACAGGATAATTCTGCTCACTGGATTAAGTCCTCTGTTTGCTCATAGTTTAATGTAAGAAGCCATGTTCTCATTATTCTTTTCAAACTATGAACTGTAAGTGGATATATATTGAGTCTCCGATTTATTTTGTTGTATAAACACTTAGACAAATTATTTTTTACATTGTTTAAACGCTGTTCGTTTGCTTTTAAATGACAATAAAACTAAATGCATAAAATTCATAACACCTAATGTTAAATATTTAGGTACCAATTTACATATGAATGGGTAAGAGTTAGGCCTTGAGGTTACCACTGTCTTTTCTTGGTATAGTAAATCGATAGCTTCTATTGGGCCCTCATATATTCAAACATGCCAGCAGACTTCCAGTCTATAACAGCTCTGTAACATGTGCTGTAAAGAAAATAAAAATTGTGACTGATGTCGTACAGTTAATTTTAGTTACTTCCATGGCGTAATGTCATATGGTAATGAGCTGCGAAGACAGAAATAATATTCGACTTGCAAAAGAGGGCCTAAATTCAAGAGCTTCTGTTAGAGACATATTTAAATAAATAAATATTCTAACTATGGCCTCTCACTACATTTTCATATACAATAATATGTATATGATAGTGTATGTACATAATAATCTAAATATATATAATAAGTTTAGTAATGTACATAATATAAACACTGGAAACAGACACAAGCTTGTGATGCCAGTTACTAGACTTCATAGAACCGGTAACACGTTCATGGGGCAATGCAGTATACATTTCTACAAAGAAATCCCAGGAAGTGCGCAGTCTTGCTATCAATAAGTTAAAAAAAAATGTTTTCCTTCACCGCCGAGCACGTGGTATATACAGCACTTAAAAATGCTATTAACAATTTACCTAGGCTAGGCTACCACCACGCTACTAGGCTACCACCTGGCTCTACTAGACTACCATCTGGCTTTTGGCTGTTTCTTCTTCGTCAAACGAACGCCATTACTAAACGGTAATACATTTCCCATGTCGATCGATGAATACATATTTTGATTATCATATGCTTTAGGTTGTTGTACAAAACGACCAGAACGCTGTTCAGGAACGGGGGGGAAGGGGGGGGGGGGAATAAATATAATTCTGTCACAGCAACCGTGACCGTGACGGTCAGACAAAGGCATCAAGCAGGAAACTCTTGCATACCCTAGAAAATTCCGCCATCCGTACCATAGTCGGTGCGCCGCGTTACGTGAGGAACTCCACCATAAGGCGGGACCTCAAACTAGAACGCCTAGAGACATTTGTGAAGTGCCTGGCCTCGAACATGTTCGAGCGCTCAGATGCCTCATCTCACGTCCATCTCGTGAACATCGCCCCACTGCACGCCCGGCCCCCTGAGAAAAGGGCGCTCCCCAGAGAGCTGGCCGTGGCAGACACCTAAGCCCCCGAAACCCAGCGCCCCTCGCTGGCTGGCATACCGGACGAACCCGGACAGGGAACCGCCCGGGAACCTAACCGGCGGGGGGCCGGAAAGGGGTGGTTTAAAAACGGAAAACCGCTTTGCGCGACTGCCTCGCAGTCACAATCTAAGCAAATGGCAACCCCATGACCCGCACGTACTTTTACGTGCGGCGAAATGAAACTACTGAGAGGGGCCAAGCCCAGGCGTCGAGAGAAGATCCGATAGGCAACCGTGACGGAAGAGACTGTATACTCAGTTGAACTTATACACCTTAGGATCAAGAAATTGCGCAAACGATTACAATGCATGGCGTGTCGTGGTTTTAATTAAGCAAATATTTGCGCAGAACCCTCCGATACGTGATACCGATGTCGATTTGATTAAAGCGAGCGTTGTCTACGCGTAAATAAATAAATATGTGGTTTGCATTATACGCTTCTCATGTGTACATGAAATTTAGAAATACAACTAAATTTATTAAGCTTTTGAATAACTTTTCGGTTTGCCTTTGTATGTCTTTAGATGTCTCACGTTATCTTTAAATGTCAGTTTTTAAATGTTCATAAGGAGCGCTAATAAATTGTGTCTATCCCTTTCTTCTCGTAGATGTCGTAAGAGTCTACGTAAGAAGGTTCTCATGGCGTCCGATAGAGGGGCCGAAAATGTTAAGACCGATGACGGTATGGACCGAGGATGGTAGGGTTTTTCTCCGTCTAAGAGCCGTCTAGATAGTTACCACGCTCTTATATAATTCTAATCCCAATCAGCAGTGTTCCTACTTATGAGTTCCAATTCTTCCTTCTTAGTTCTCAGTGGTTTTATTTTTATAGGCAAGGCGGCAAACTAGCAAGGAGTTCAAATGATGGTAAGTGATTACCGTCGCCCATGTACATCTGCAACACCAGACGAGTTGCAGGTGCATTGCTGGCCTTGAAGAGTATTTGGGGAGGAAAGATGGGGTTTCGGTTACCTCACTCACCGAACAAAACGCAGATTTTTTTTTTATTGAAAAGACGGCCAACGAGCAAGCGGTTCACCTGTTGGTAAGTGATTACCGTCGCCCGCATACATCTGCAACACCATAGATGCTGCAGGTGCGTTGGCGGTCTTTAAGGATATTTGGGAGATGGGAGGGAAGAGGAGGGGAATAGCCCCTCCCTATTGTGTGGCCCTCCGGTTACCTCACTCACCGAACGAAACGCAGATGCACAAGATGCTCTACTTCACGCCGTTATTCTGCGAGGTCGTGGTACTAACCCAAGTCGAGGCGGACCATTCGAGCAGCAGCTAAAGCCGCCGCTTGGCTCTACCACGCTAATGCACAAGATGCTCTACTTCACACCGTTATTCTGCGAGGTCGTGGTACTAACCCGAGTCGAGGCGGACCATTCGAGCAGCAGCTAAAGCCGCCGCTTGGCTCTACCACGCTAATGCACAAGATGCTCTACTTCACGCCGTTATTCTGCGAGGTCGTGGTACTAACCCGAGTCGAGGTGGACCATTCGAGCAGCAGCTAAAGCCGCCGCTTGGCTCTACCACGCTAATGCACAAGATGCTCTACTTCACACCGTTATTCTGCGAGGTCGTGGTACTAACCCGAGTCGAGGCGGACTATTCGAGCAGCAGCTAAAGCCGCCGCTTGGCTCTACCACGCTAATGCACAAGATGCTCAACTTCACACCGTTATTCTGCGAGGTCGTGGTACTAACCCGAGTCGAGGCGGACCATTCAAGCAGCAGCTAAAGTCGCCGCTTGGCTCTACCAAGCTGATGCACAAGATGCTCTACTTGACGCCGTTATTCTGCGAGGTCGTGGTACTAACCCGAGTCGAGGCGGACCATTCGAGCAGCAGCTAAAGTCGCCACTTGGCTCTACCAAACTGATGCACAAGATGCTCTACTTGACGCCGTTATTCTGCGAGGTCATGGTACTAACCCGAGTCGAGGCGGACCATTCGAGCAGCAGCTGAAGTCGCCGCTTGGCTCTACCAAGCTGATGCACAAGATGCTCTGCTTCACGCCGTTATCTGCGAGGTCGTGATGAGACCCGAGTTGAGGCGGACCATTCGAGCAGCAGCAAACGCCCCCGCATGGCTCTACCACGTTGAAAATAAAATATATCATTTATAACATATTGCATATAACCATCACGCAATCGGATAGACAAATACTAACCCGGACGGACGCAATGGTCAGGGAAATTCTTCTCATTCGCCCACTGTAGCGTTGCAGCAATAACAATTCGGACGCATTATATATTGCATTAGCCCGATCGCAACAATGCGTGATTAAAATATGCGTGGAGTTTGAGTTTCAACACAAAGAAAGCCATTACCGGCTATTGTTGTGCGGAATTATAGACCTCCACGTCTAGCTAAGGATGATTGCACACTAGCGATTGACTGAAATTATTCATTGCATTGTTGAATTGTGGCTTTCTCTTAAATTACTTTCGTTACGAGCACTGTGTTTGAATCTAGGTGTCGAGGAGGACTAATGCGAGAATTATTTATTTAAAGAATTTCTACTCTCCGATGCACTTTAGAAGCCGGGGTAGCCTAGTGGTCAGAGCGCGAGAGACCTGGGATCGATCCCGGTTAAGTTACCACGTGCTCGGCGGTGAAGGAAAATATCGAAAGGAAGCCAGGAGGATATCTGAGAAATAGTGAAAGATGGCGGTCCCTTTCCGGCTCCAAACCTTCTCAGACATTTGAGACCTTTGCCCCAGCTGGGGCGTTAACGGAATTTACGGGTTGTATCACTAAAAATCGACCCTTCGTCGTACATGTATCCTTTTAAACGATAAATAGATGTTGTCTTCTGATACCAAACAAAAAGTAGAAGATTTCTCTTCTCTTGTTTAGTGTACAGTCGCCAGTGGACCTAGACCCTTAGTTCCAAGTGTATCTGCAATCGTTTTCAATAAGAGTACAATCGCGCAAAGGCGCATCGTGATCGGGGGGCCGGGTAACCGTTCACATCGCTTTGTGTACGCGTCGATTTAAACCCTAGGTTAGTGTTAGCATTGTCTGATCTAGAACGGTCATGTTTTATTCGAGTTGCGTTGCTAATCGGCCCCCTTTTTCGGTTCATCGGTGGAATGAAATTCTAAATGTCACGTTGACAGATGACGTCATGTTGATATGACATTTTACCTCATTCATCTGTGGATTTGTATGTATAGTGTTTGTTATCTATGGTTATGTTTCGAAAACGAAAACAAATGTTGAGTGGGACTTTTGGAGCGAACTCGAAAAGTTATGTGTCTTTTATGACATTTGATTATTTCTGTTTTTATTTCGAGGTTCGGTGAATGTGAACAGTGATTGGGGAATTCAATTCAAGACCGGAGGCCGTTTAGTATCCATCAATCAAACAAATCGACTAAAGGAGACTGTCAATCAACTATCAAACTTTTCTAATTTTATTTTAAATTACGTCATAAATTTGGTAATTGTACAATTTGTAGCATTAAATATTTTGAGCAAAAACCCTTGTAACCAATGCCACAATAAACTTTAAGTAAAAGTTAATATGTTAAAATTTGTTTCCGTATTTTGTCTACACAGGCGCACGACCTATGATGTTGTTCCAAATAAGAGCTGGTGAAAAGTGAGTTGAAACGTCTAAAATAACATTCTAGAAACTTCTATCCACTCCAATATTAAGTAGCGAAAGCGTATTTATAGAAAGTATAAAACGAAAATAACTTTTGCATTTGGTTACAAAGGTTATATTATGTACTGCCTTACTCTTTGGTGTGGCGGCTGAGTTAACGCTGAAAATCCGTTCGAATTAGTCGAATACAAAGAAAACAGAATAGCGATAGGAAGCTTCTTCGCTTGGGTGCCCGCACCGCTCCGCCCGCCATGTTGGTTGAGTAATGAGCTCTACCTTCAAGATTACATGATTTTACTGACCCTTTCTAGAGGAGCAGCGACTCTCTAATATTTAGCAGTGATCTTGTAAAGGCTGAGAAACGTAATAGTGATAGAGAAACTGATCAGAACTTTTCTCCAGAAAAAAATACTCCTCTTAGTTAATTATGGCAACACGACGAAGTCATTTGTTTCATTGTAATAAATGAAAAAATAGTATATATTATCTATCAATTTTGTTTTAGTATAATAGATTAAGTATGAACGAGTACGTATAAAGTTTCGAGAAAGTTTTCCACCTTATAAATTATCTCCACTACATTTCCTTTATACGCGGGTAATTTTTAAGGGAGGCATCCCTCTGGGAAATCATCGCGAAATGTTGCCACGTGAGCGGTCGATGTGTCGTTACATTTGTTTTATTATCATTTCCCAGAAAGATTATTTATTGCCGTTTTACGTATTCTGTATGTGTATTTTGAACTTAATTGATTTATGTATACGATGTTTGACTTTATTGCTATAATAATGATAAATTGGTGTTTTTCTATTTTTCGTATTTGACGTCCAATTTAAGGCGTCTTTATTTTACTGTACAGCGATCTTCAATCAATTACGACAAGTCCTCATAGGGAGCCTATGTCCAGCAGTAGACATGTTTACAGACTGGCGATGAATTATATCTATCCGATAAAAAGTCCTGTTAAATATATTCCAGATCTGCTGTCGTGTTGTTGTACCTGCTCGTTATACTCTAGATATACGGATATTTGCAGGCGCTACCTTTTTTCTATCAAACGTGCAATCGGTTCAGATAATGGTAAGTGATTACCGTCGCCCACGTACATCTGTAGCATCAGAGGTACCGCAGGTGCGTTACCGGCCTTTCAGGGTATTTGGGAGATGAGAGGGAGGATGAGAAGGGGGATGGGGAGGGAGAGCGGGCCTCTGGTTACCTCACACACCGAACGAAACGCAGAAGCACAAAATGCATCTACTTCGCCGCCGGTATTATGCGAGGCTGTGGTACCAACCCGGACGGGCCGGCTCATTTGAGCAGCAGCAAAAGCCACCGCTTGGCTTACATTTGATGGCGAAAACAAAATCACAAGGTAACGTAATAAAATACTCCGCGATGGCTTAGGTGACAGTAATCCATGTTTTAGTTTGCGGGTTCGAATCCCAAAAGGCAAATGAGTGATTTACAGAGTGTGTTTTTTTTCTAAGCACTTAGCAGTAATAATATTGAGGCAACTAACGAAATTATTTACAAGTCAGCTTAGTTGAAATCGGTCAGGAGGACAATATCGTCATTATTGTATGAAGATGTGTATTTTTAAAATGTCCATCGTTTACGAGTACATAACACAGCTACACCCAGCTCAGGACTTGAATATGAATATTAAGGTCCTTGTCAATAATGGAACGTGTCGGGTTTGCTCCATGATTGCCATAAGTGTTTAAGCCCCTTTTGGCCTCCATGGCCAGAAAGGGGGCGACAGATTGTAAAATTACACGGCAGGTGGGGTTATGTTAAAATTAAGTCAAACACAATAATCCGTATATTAAATGTAATTTTATTTTTAAATAAATATAACCAATAACATTTATTACATCACAGGAATAGGGTATCATAAAAACACAATTCATGTTCATCGCGAATACACAACGACGATTTCTTTTCATTATCGGACCATAAACAATTTTTTTTTCAGTGGCAATAATTTTATTTATGGTCGAATAAGAAAAAGGTACATTATCTTCTCAATTGACATCCCTTTTAAATATAAATAAGATTAACCTACAAAATAAAATAAAATCTACTTGTATATGAACAGCAATTAAAGTGAATATGTAATTAAGTTTTAGATCCTTATTTGAAGTTGATTAACGCATAATGATTTTTTTTATTGTTCGTGTTCGTACATTAATAAGTAATTTATGGGAACTTTTATTATAAATTTGCTGTCTCCCTGGTTAAAGTGTTTGGCGTTACCTTTGCGAGGGTCAACAAAAATACGTACTTATGATATAAGTTAACACGACATATATAACAAACAAAGGGTAGTAGTACTTAGTGTCGTATAGTACTTAATTGAGTAATAGTTAAGTTACAAATTAAGTTTTATCTATTTAACGTTTCATAGGCCGTGTAAAGACATGTATTATATTTCAAAATTATTCCGCAGTTAGAATTTTCTCATAGTCGCGTTCCGAAATCGTATTAAATTAAATTGAACGTAATAAAGTATAACATACTTAGTTTAGGGCGAAACTAAACAATATTCACATGTTTCGTATTTAATCGAAATACAAATCCACTATATATTTACGATCAGACATTATTCTATTATAATATTTTTGAAATATATTTTAGCGCGCAATTTTATTATTCATTTGTCATTTAAGCTTTTCTTGATTTGTCTGTTTAAAATAAATGCCACCCGCGAGAGTGGATAAAAAAAAACGCGCCAAAACACATTTCTCATACAAATTACGAAATCTAGAGATATGCATAACTAGAAACAGGTTAATAGCTCAATCTACAACTAAATACACTTTTTACAATCCGTAGTACATTGAAGCGAAAATTCTAAATCGTGTTTTATACGTTAACCAAACGTTAATATTTTCTTTCGGTTTCAAAATGCACTAAAATTAAACGCCATTTTAAGTTGACACATTTATAACCTATGTTTATTAAGATATAAAGCCATAACCATATCAAATATTTGAATAAACTAGTTATGATAAAAACTTGGAATCGTGTAAGATTAAACTATAAAAATCTGAAATAACGACGACAGATGATTTCAATCTTAAATCGCATTCCCACTACAGTGTTGGTAAGATCGTTTTTCGTTGGGAATCCTCGTTCTCGAGTGGGATTCAGTAAGACATGATGTCGTAGTGGGAGTCGTGGGAATAAGCCCATCATGCTTCAACTCCAATAGTATCAAAAATGTGTTTACGTTTGAAGAGATTAACGTTATGAGAGTTTAATATTATATTGTTTAAGTTTTAAAGTTAATAAACCGTTTTATTATCTCTGCCTCTTGAGTAGTCTATGATCGCAAATAGCCACGATAGATTATTGTAAATTGTTCCAGCACAAGTCCGGATGATTTGTGCTATTGTATGCATAACAGTACCTATGAGATCGCATAAATAATTTTGACAGGTCAATTGTGAATGATTACTTAAGTGTTGCCCTATCTCTCACGTTGCGTTCCGTTCTATGTAAGTTATTTACGATCGCGGATTGAGACACGATTAAAAACATACAAAGAATTTTGTACAAAATTCACTTGAGATATTTTTAATACAGATTAAGAAATGATATAAGTCATGTCACATTTTCATAGAAATATGCCGAACAATAAAGACCGAAAAAATAAATATTTCATATTTTCATAACAAAAAGTGACATTTGTCTGTATAAAATGGCGTTTTACTTTGTACGAGTACATATTTAAAGCGAAAGCTGCTAATTATTATATTATAAACTTAGTAATGCTAATAATACTGTACACACGTCCATCTGGGCAATGACACATCGTTCGAAAGGTTACGTACCTGTGTTAAACTCTATTACATCTATGATATACTCTAAAAAGAGAAAAATAAGTGTGCTGTATAGATCATGTACACAAATGAAACAACTTTGGCAAGAAAAACGTTCAATGTTTTTTGCTATCAACAAGTTCCAAATGATGCCTTTCGACTTAAAAAGTACAAGAATCTATTAGCTAATTTATAAATACAGGTAATAGACTTAATAAATGAGGTACGTTAAACAACTTGACTATTTTCGCGGAGATGCATTTACAGAAAATATTGACCAATTTTATATCGTATTGTACAATCTTGGTACGATCAAATCGTTTGTCAAAATGGCTAATTGACAGGCACATTAACGAGGTTGGAGTTAATTTTCAAAGTATTTTGTCGCTTTCTGTTATTTTAAATTATAATCCATGAACTATTTTAAAAGAAATTTTGTCTTTTTTTAAACAAAACGATGAATCGTATACAAATAACTTTCTCGATTCTCGATTATTGTTGATCCTAACGGTATCCGATGTATCCGTAGGTCGCTGGTTCAAATCCGGCTTGAAGGACCAATTTGCAGGGTCCTTGATCGTTAAATAAAGTTCATTAAATATATCGACAATGACTATAGTCCCTTCGGTTCTGCGATAAATAGTGATCAAGTAGTTAGTGGGGGTCGTAATTACTACCGCCTAAGATTTATTTTCACGCGTGAAAATTATTAAATGATTTTACAAATAACTTTTTTTTTTGACAAATGATTTGACAGTATGAAGCCGGTTGTACTTAAAAGAAACATTAATATGTAATTTTATAAATAATCTAACAATGATACAAAATGCTTCAATTGGAACAAAACTTAAGTTATTCTAATATTTAATGTTGTTAGGTTAATAAATAATAATCTTACCATACTTTCATCAACACAGTTCACAATTTCAAATGACGATTTTTTCCGAACCGTTAACAAAATGCTGTTAATTGTTTAGCAACTGTGACGTATAGACACTATGTTGACGACTGTACAAAGTCACTAACAAAATCCTAGGAAGGAATAATTGTATAAGATCTGAAATTTTTGGCATATAACAAAAATATATTTAAAGAAAATGATCTGATCAGCGCTTAAGATATATTTTCACTGACACACTCTTTATATGGATCATCGAGAGGGCTGTCACCGATCTCCCGCCATTTCGTGAACAGTTAACATTTCTCAATTATAACGCTGTTGGATCTGTAATCATGAACGGTATGTTTTGCGTAACTTACTTTATCGAATAACTTTTCCCATGGCCATACAATATAGTCTTACATTACTCTTAGACGCGACTAGGTTAACATTTAACTGCATTTATTAATGAAAAATCTATTTAAGCATAATCTGTGGCAGTAATATTCGAAACTACACAATTCACATTTTGCACGGAACATAGACGGAATATTATGCTTTCAAATTAGACGTCTTAGGTTCTTCGTGTGTTGTTTATTTATAAATATACTGTTCTGACGGCTTCAATGTTTGCTTATTTTTCGTTCAAGATGGCGTCCAGCTAGTGACAGTTGATCGCGCGCCGCTGCAGGCGACGTATGCGCCTGTGCCAATCGTCGCGCCATTCCAGAAGTAAGGTTCTCTCTCCGACCGTTAGACCTGGCAAACCGGATGACGCTCCCTCTTTTTCCACTCCTAGAATTAAGTAGGACCTGGGGGAGTAAAATGAAGAAATTATTAAAGATTTTGAAGTTAATCAATTTTTTAACGTCACAGAATCACGCTGCAGTTCATTTGCTGAAGCTGATTAATAGAGGGATTTGATTAGGGCAAGACTAGACACAGATAGCTCTGTCCTCTAAAAAGATTAGCAATTGCAGCATTATTATGTGTTCTTCTTTGCTTCTATCATTCTTTCCCGAGGAAGAATTAGAATCTCGCAAAGAAGGTATGTCGTCAGTTTTGTAACTTTGCTATCACGTATTGGATCTTGTCATCGATTTTCACAGTGAATAAGCGACTGCTACCAATGCTTCCGTTCGCGCGTTCCATTTTCCAATGGAACAAATATTTGACTCTTTTCAGCAGTGTCTTAACAGTTCATTATTGGGCATTGTACTCTCCCAATTGGAGGAGTTGCCGTAATTGTTTAGCGATCGCAGTGCCAGGCAGCATGCACCATAATTAAGACACACTTCACACACTTCACTCACTTCAAGTGATTATTCTCCCATGCGTAAGAGGCCACGATACTATTCTGATATTTCCCTTAGTCGTTTTTTAAGACCCACCCAGGAAAGTTAGTGGCAGATTTTCTTACACCACCACAATACTTCAATAATCTGAGGGATTTGGTTCGGTGCAATCAGAGGTCTTTCATTATCATCATCATTTCAGCCTATCAAAAGTCCACTGCTGAACATAGGCCTCCCCCAAAGATTGCCACGAAGCTCAGTCCTGAGACACCTGCATCCAACGACTTCCCGCAAAACTGCGCAGGTCGTCACTCCATCTTGTGGAGGGTCGTCCTACACTGCGTTTGCCTGTACGTGGCTGCCACTTGAGAACCTTTTTTCCCCAGCGATTGTCAGTTCTGCGAGCTATGAGAGGTCTTTAGCGGTAAATATTGATCGCAAGAGCCCCGTCTGTTAATAAAAGAGTGCATTGAAATATATTCGCACATATCGTGTGGGGCCGAATCACAATATGTATTTTTGAGTATATAATATTCTGTAGTGGGACTTGTTGTACATATTTACTTCTTCTTCAACTTCATCAGTTATATAAGTCTACTGCTGAGCATAGGCCTCCAAGAAAGCTCCAACAATAGCATAGGCATGCGCTTCTTGTGTTCTTGGGTTGGTGAGCTCAGCGCCAATATCCACGAACTACAGCTCCTCGTCACTAATTAAAAGGATTTGGGCACGGCCTTCCGCCACTATACGTTCGCCAGAGCCTGGTTAGCGGGTATTGTACCACGAGCAGAAGGAGCAGGTGAGGTTAGCATATTACAACTGACTTGTTAATCTTGATCTTGGGGCACTTGCACGCGAGGTCGGCGGCGCGCACGTAGAGGGCGGCGGCGCCGCGGCGCAGGCGGCTGCGCGGCGCGCGCTTGTACACCGCCTGCACGCTCAACGTCAGCCGCGCCCACGACGCGCCCGCCGCGCCCGCCTCGCGCCCCACCACCCGCCCCATTATGACTGCGAACAGGGGACGCGTTAGATACCTACCTAAGTCTCCTTGATATTTCCTTAAAACCCTTTAAATTCGACTAAAGGTCCTGAGTAAACTAGACAAGTCTCTACGACGTAATCAGTCGAACTTTAGAGTCTGATGTAACTCTTTAATTTATGCCGACTACCACCAGAGTTACACAATCAATGAGCAGATCTCTACAGAACAACATCGGCTTCCAAGTGAAGATGGTTCTTTATTTAGTATTTCAATACTGTTGCTGAAAAAATGGACGAGAAGGTGGTTCCTACCCAGACGGTCACTAGACACGGAAAGGAGCCCTGCCACTATTACCAAGTGAATTTACTGAAATCGTCACCCTCACCTTACCAGCCTGTGAATAGTCCACTGCAGGACATGGGTCTCTCCCATTAGGTGGTTTTGCCAGTCGCTACGCTCGGCAAGCGGATTGGCGACCACAGTACCAGACACCTCCCACCTTAGACGCTGCTGTCTGTCACCGGTCTGCTTAATTTCCGAGATGATTATCCCGCCGTCGGTCGGTAGCCGATTGAGATTTTCAAGGCTTCTTCTTAAGCCCAACCGCCACTTACGACTCCCGTAAGAAGAGAGTTGAAAGGAGAATCGTAAGGCTTAGCTGCAGGATATAATTTTGGTCTTCGTCATTTTTCAGATCTTAATTCTGCCATCAATCGACGGTCTGAACTCATCTGGTTATCCCAAGATAACTTATAGGATACCCACGGGATGAGATGGGTTGGCACTTTATCTTATTTTTTCCAATGGAATTATTACGCAGAACCATTCAGAATTTCGATAATTATGGTATTTATCAAGATACATTAATTTTTGAGGCATTGACGTAGGATATACGGCACGCTATTAAGACATCTATAAGTTTAATTTCTAAAATATGTCATGTGTACAAAAATAATCGGTAGTATTTCGTCGATTATGGAATTGATGAAATACTACCGATTATTGCTCTTCTTCGTCATGTAAAAGAAAAAACTATATCGGCGAATCACTGTCGCCAGACCGAGCCGGGGAACACCATGAGAGCGAAAGAGCGCTAAGCTGAGGAGCACAAATCATCGGAGAGTGCGCTAGATTCGTTTCCCTTTTCGTGACGCTTCCATTTAGCTCATAACGGCGAGCGCCGCGACGCGACGAAAAGTGGGGGCGGGGGTAGATTTAGGCTACTTACCGTAATCTCGGCTGCAGTACTTGTTGAGATTTAGAGTTCGAGCGCCGGCGCGACACCGGCCGCATTGCTCCGTTGCTGTTGTGGAAACTACATGTCAGTCCGTTTGTAACATTTCTTTCAATGTACATAAATACAAAAATAAAAGATAGATCAAAACTTTTCAAAAATAATCGATTACTCGAAGAGAAATTAGAGTCAGATAAATCTAAAATAGAAGAGGCGGTAAACTGTGATAATGTTGGGATATCTATTTGTATTACGAACAAAACACATATAGGTAATGTAAATTCAAAACATTCACCATCTATCTGAGCATGCAAAATGCAAAACAAATGAAGTTACCTGATTTGGCACTTGATAATGTTAAACAGAAAACGAAAACTAGTTAAAGGTTTTGGTATGGTGGTGAAATAATTAAGAAGCCTGAAAACATTTTTTTAAAAATTTAAACAACATTGATCAAACAAGTAGAAAGTGCAAATAAATTTCGTAATGAAGTGATAGTACCTTTTAGTCCTGAGGAAACTAAAGTTGCTGTAACACAACTAATATTTGGTCAGTACACATGATATTTTATTAAATTGTATATCGATTTAACACGCATGTCTGTTTTTTTCTAAAGAAACGTTTCGATGCTGTTACCAAGTAAGCAATCACGAATTGAAGAAACAGTTCCCTCGAGTAGAACAATAACAATTATTAATTTTGTTTTTTTTTTAAACTAGATGAATAATCTAAACATTCTAAATTTAAAAGACTACCAAGTAGCTTCTATGCTATTTACTAAGTAGATCAAATTGAAATTGAAGTACTGAAGAAAAGTTTTATTGATAAATCAAAGAAGTCTAGTCGTCAATAGAATTCACGAGAGCTACTTGTACATTGTATTTCAAATATCAATGAAAATAAACAAGCGCAAGAAGCTAACAATGATCTAATCTAAGATATTTTATAAATAGAAATGCTCGATAAAGACGCGATAGAGAAAATATCGCGAGCGAAACCTGGATGGTTAAGAAATGTTCCTTTACATCGAGCATTCTGCCTGTGCTTGTTTACTTTATTAATGAGTATTATTAACTTCATTTTGGTAATTCATGTCCGTAGCTATTAGGCGTGGTGGTCAACCTTTGGCCAATAAGTAAATTTTTTTTTTTTCACCAATCATGTTATAGAAAATTTAAGAAGATATAATCACTTCGATGGCGAGCACTTGTTCACAATATTGAAATAAAAGTAGAAAAGACATTTGGGTAACAGAGACAAAAATAATATGTATACGATTCCTGCATTGGGTTTGCTAACCCGACATTTCGTCAGAATTATAAATAATAGGGAATTTTGAAACGCGATTATGGAAAAAAATGTTTAATTTGTCTGTATTGTACCTGGCTGAAGACAATTTAAAAAAAAAAACGAGTTTTTTTTTATTAAAGTAAAGTATAAACCATTAGTATCCATGTTTCATATTCCGGTGACGTCACTCGGTAATGGAATTTAGGTATATTGCTGAACGAGGATCGTGAACTAGAGCCCGCCGGCATGCGGTGTGATGAGGCGAGAGTGCAATGAAGGTCCACTTACTACTTACCGCGGCCGGGCTCCGCATCCACCGCTTCCATCGCCTGGACGGCGGTCACCACGCGAGGAATACCTGACAGGAAAAAAAAACTTTAGTTCATTGGCACGTGGCGTTTTTTTTTTTAAACTAGATGAATAATCTAAACATTCTAAATTTAAAAGACTACCAAGTAGCTTCTATGCTATTTACTAAGTAGATCAAATTGAAATTGAAGTACTGAAGAAAAGTTTTATTGATAAATCAAAGAAGTCTAGTCGTCAATAGAATTCACGAGAGCTACTTGTACATTGTATTTCAAATATCAATGAAAATAAACAAGCGCAAGAAGCTAACAATGATCTAATCTAAGATATTTTATAAATAGAAATGCTCGATAAAGACGCGATAGAGAAAATATCGCGAGCGAAACCTGGATGGTTAAGAAATGTTCCTTTACATCGAGCATTCTGCCTGTGCTTGTTTACTTTATTAATGAGTATTATTAACTTCATTTTGGTAATTCATGTCCGTAGCTATTAGGCGTGGTGGTCAACCTTTGGCCAATAAGTAAATTTTTTTTTTTTCACCAATCATGTTATAGAAAATTTAAGAAGATATAATCACTTCGATGGCGAGCACTTGTTCACAATATTGAAATAAAAGTAGAAAAGACATTTGGGTAACAGAGACAAAAATAATATGTATACGATTCCTGCATTGGGTTTGCTAACCCGACATTTCGTCAGAATTATAAATAATAGGGAATTTTGAAACGCGATTATGGAAAAAAATGTTTAATTTGTCTGTATTGTACCTGGCTGAAGACAATTTAAAAAAAAAAACGAGTTTTTTTTTATTAAAGTAAAGTATAAACCATTAGTATCCATGTTTCATATTCCGGTGACGTCACTCGGTAATGGAATTTAGGTATATTGCTGAACGAGGATCGTGAACTAGAGCCCGCCGGCATGCGGTGTGATGAGGCGAGAGTGCAATGAAGGTCCACTTACTACTTACCGCGGCCGGGCTCCGCATCCACCGCTTCCATCGCCTGGACGGCGGTCACCACGCGAGGAATACCTGACAGGAAAAAAAAAACTTTAGTTCATTGGCACGTGGCGTTTTTTTTTTAAATTTACTATTTAGCGGTGTTGATTGGGAGCGAATGGCACAACGCATTTAACCTAAACCATGAATTAATTATTTTATCTACAGTATCATTACAACATGCCTTTATTTTAATTAGTTTAATGTTTAGATTATCGGTTCTCATAAAAATGATGAATGAAAATTTCACGTCCACAGAAGCTAAACAAACAGCACTAAAAAATGTTGTTAACGCCTGCTTAATTTTTATTCCAGCAAATAATATATTTGTATTTATTACGACCTTCTGGCCGCGGAAAGGCAATCACCAACTTTCGCCTTCTCGTATCCGATGCAACGCTGAATGGTCGGACAACAGTTTCAGAGACAGCATATACGAGTACAACACAATGCAGACGACATTAACTCGGTTTGAGTTACCAGGAAACCAGGATCCATAGCATCCATAGCAAGCATGAGTCAGGTAAGTTCAGCAATACTTAATCACGTCGCCGTGTAAACGATGTCAGTAAGCATACTATCACACGAACAACACAAAAACTTGAAACTCACGTATGCAAGGCGCGATGTGACTCCTCGACTGCTGGTAGCCTTTGGCGCAGCGGTTGCAGGTGGTGCCGGTGACACCGTCCTTGCACGGGCACTGCCCGCTCGTCTGGTTGCATGTCTTGCCGCTCGCACCCACGGGGTGGCAGTCGCATGCTGCGTATAGGAGTAGAATTAAATACAAATATGCCAGTTCCGCTTCCCTCTTCCCTGAGGAAGATGCTACACTGCTGTAGCCATAAATGTATTTACGGCAGCAAAGTAAAGTAGCAGCCTGTAAGTGCCCACAGCTGGGCAAAGGCCTCCTTCTCAAATATCTGAGAGGGTGTACGAGCCGGGAATGGCCCGCCACGCTGCTCCATTGCGGGTTTACAACAGTTATGTACTAAATCTTTAGTTGAAGTATGTATTATATATGTATTATAGTAGTATTATAATACATATATAATACATATAATGTATTATAGCTTCAACTAAATGTTTTCGTCAACCAACGTTTTTACACGAGGGGAGAACGCGAATGGGACGTAACAGAAAAATCAATTGGCTAACGTTCGCTTTTTACCTCCTAAGAAACCGCCTCACCCTAAGAACCCAGCGGACCCATCGCCATAAAGCCAAAAAAATAAACGACTCGAAAGATACGCTGTCCATTTCATGCGGTCGCCTCGGACGAAATAGTTTTCCCATAAAAATCGCAGGACGGGGTCGGAATGGGCCTCCGGAGAGAGCAGGGGACAACTTTATAGGGGCAAGACGGGTTCCGCTGACGTCGAGTTGATAGAGTCTAATACTTTCGAAGCTCACGGACGTAAGAAATTTATAGGGGACGCGTCACACTGAAAGTTTTTTTACATTTTTATATTTTTTGGAGAAAAATCTCCAGATGTCCTTGCTTATTTAATCTTTATTGTTTACTTAAGTTGAAATTGACTTGACATAGGGTCTCGTTGGTCCAGTTAATTATTAGTGTAAATACATCATGAGTCAAAATAACAAAAACTAAAAAACGCGTGTGTCTGACTTAACTATTGTACTTAAATAATTACTATGATTTCTTGTATTTACGCGAACACTACACATTTGAAATTAAACTATTATTTACGGATTTTATCGCGTTTACTTTTAGATTTTTCAAATCTCGACGTTTCGGGGGCTTTACAGCGCCCGTGGTCACGTGGGGGACGGGGGCGATAGAAACCGTAAATAATAGTTTCATTTTGAATAATTATTATTCTGTGCGGTTTAAATTTAATGCCGCATCCAAAAGCTTCTATGCAGATGCAGACAAAAGTACAGCCGTTTAAGTATGGTTGAAAGACAAACAGACACACCTTTGTATTTATAATATTATTTGTAGGATTAAATAATTTACTGCCAATTATTATAACTTCTTGTACTAGTTTCACAACACATTTCATTTATTTATGTAACGAACAGACCGGTTTCGCCTTACGGAATCAACGGAACTTTTTTTAAGTATAATAAAAAAAAAAACTGACTTAATTTAGCGATCATTTTTATTATCTGTATTTAATTAATGTCTATTTCCATTCACATATACATATTTAATCTATGAAATGTCAACTCTGTTAAATTACATATTTAAAACATTAGGAATACAAAATACATGGATTAAAAGAGGAACAGTGAAAAATTCAATAATAAGAATATAACATTTAACACAGTCAATAAAATTGATCACCAAATAGGTTAGGCTCAGCGTGATACTGCAGAGGTTGCAGCAGTTGCCGATTTTCAGCTGGAGCCTCGTGACGTCACCGACAAGCCGATGTACGATCCTACAATAGTTTTATTTACTAGCCGTATCACAATAGGAGGTTGTACTTATGTAATAGTTTTAACAAGTTCTTAGCCGTTATTATAAAAGTAATATCTTTTTAAACTTCTTAGACTAATACAGATAACGGATAAAAAGAAAAGAATTACACATTTAATGGACAGTCCCACTGAAAACCAGCGCTGTAGTCTCGTCTCAACTGCAGCATTAAGCTGTGTTCCGCTCTTCTAGTGCGACACGCATCTTCTAGATGAGGCAACGCTGTTTGTTTAAATAATTGCTTTGCTATGTTAGTTTTTTGAGTGGCGTATTTGTGAAATAAATATTTCTGTCTTTCTTCCCTTCTTTTGTCCTTTCTTTCTTTTCTTCCTTTCTTTTCTTCGAGCCGTGGTAGTTATATACTCTTACTTACATCTCTGTCGCTAGGCAACGGCGCAATCACCGGTGTTCCGATCACAAAGTTCCCCTAAACCAGTCTAATTACACGTGACGCATTCCATGTGAGGTGACAACGGACCTGTAACCTACTTCGATTGAAATTGTTTGCAGGTGTCCATGGGCTGCATTAGCCACTTACCAGCAGTTGCAATGTTAGCTCGTTTCTAAACCGAATTCAATAAGAAAAAGAATAGATCAGAATAGGCAGCGAGAAATGTGCGTGATTTCTGGTTTATTTCTTTTTGGCCAACCCACCCATAGCGAGAGATGTATGGACAGCAGATATATATCCTCTAACTGTCTCTGTCCTAATCCGTAAAAGTTTTTAAGACATTGTTTCATTTAAATAAAGCCGAATATACATTGTGTTTACTTTATCCCAATGAACAGGTGTATAACATTCTTTTATGACGCGTCTTTTATTTATTTTATCTGTGCACGGTAGCGCGACTTACTCACTGTTACCGTAAAAAAAAAAAATTTAGTTAGTTTTCACTTTATTATTATTACTGATATGTCATAAGTTAAGTTCAATATGGTTGAAAATAACGCGGACTTTCCCCGTATTTATTAAATCTATTTATCCTGCGTTACAGACATCTAGGCAAGCGTGTACCATCCTAGGCCTCATCTTCGCCTTCCATCGGGCAAGATTGAGGTCAAACGCAAGCCTATTTTTCATAAAAAAAAAAATTTAGTTAGTTTTCACTTTATTATTATTACTGATATGTCATAAGTTAAGTTCAATATGGTTGAAAATAACGCGGACTTTCCCCGTATTTATACGAACGTCCGTACGTCACTCGATACACATAAAGAAAGGAAGAAAGATTTATTTGGTACACTTACTTGTAGGTTGACGAAACAAATATATGAGACGAGTGTAAATGGTATAGTCGGGAGAGGAGGACCTAGGCGAATATTTCACGATCAAATCGGAGACGTTCTGGAAAAAGGCCAGGTCAAGAGTACTCTAAACCAACGAGCATGCATGCGAAGATTGATGAAAGCGGGAGAAGCGAATGACGTATGTAAGGACCGTAGCAAGTGGAAGAAGATTGTCTCTGCCTACCCCGTCGAGAACAAGGGGTGAATATATACATACATACATATTTAAAACATTAGGAATACAAAATACATAGATTAAAAGAGGAACAACGAAAAATTAAATAATCAGAATATAACATTTAACACAGTCAATAAAATTGATCACCAAATAGGTTAGGCTCAGCGTGATACTGCAGAGGTTGCAGCGCTGATTTTCAGCTGGAGCCTTGTGACGTCACCGACAAGCCGATGTACGATCCTACAATAGTTTTATTTACTAGCCGTATCACAATAGGAAGTTGTACTTATGTAATAGTTTTAACAAGTTCTTAGCCGTTATTATAAAAGTAATATTACACATTTAATGGACAGTCCCACTGAAAACCAGCGCTGTAGTCTCGTCTCAACTGCAGCATTAAGCTGTGTTCCGCTCTTCTAGTGCGACACGCATCTTCTAGATGAGGCAACGCTGTTTGTTTAAATAATTGCTTTGCTATGTTAGTTTTTTGAGTGGCGTATTTGTCCAATAAATATTTCTTTCTTTCTTCCTTTCTTTTCTTCTTTCTTCCCTTCTTTTGTCCTTTCTTTCTTTTCTTCGAGCCGTGGTAGTTATATACTCTTACTTACATCTCTGTCGCTAGGCAACGGCGCAATCACCGGTGTTCCGATCACAAAGTTCCCCTAAACCAGTCTAATTACACGTGACGCATTCCATGTGAGGTGACAACGGACCTGTAACCTACTTCGATTGAAATTGTTTGCAGGTGTCCATGGGCTGCATTAGCCACTTACCAGCAGTTGCAATGTTAGCTCGTTTCTAAACCGAATTCAATAAGAAAAAGAATAGATCAGAATAGGCAGCGAGAAATGTGCGTGATTTCTGGTTTATTTCTTTTTGGCCAACCCACCCATAGCGAGAGATGTATGGACAGCAGATATATATCCTCTA
The DNA here is from genome assembly GCA_029286595.1 of Bhutanitis thaidina. Lineage (NCBI taxonomy): Eukaryota > Metazoa > Arthropoda > Insecta > Lepidoptera > Papilionidae > Bhutanitis > Bhutanitis thaidina. The sequence continues at coordinate 15,701,195 of JAGSMS010000010.1, forward strand.
ACTGTCTCTGTCCTAATCCGTAAAAAGTTTTTTTTAAGACATTGTTTCATTTAAATAAAGCCGAATATACATTGTGTTTACTTTATCCCAATGAACAGGTGTATAACATTCTTTTATGACGCGTCTTTTATTTATGTTATCTGTGCACGGTAGCGCGACTTACTCACTGTTACCGTAAAAAAAAAGTTACGCGCATTATTTTTACCTTTATTTGTTAGTTTATAGTTTTAATAAAACCGTTCAGGGTATTTATGTTACAAAGTTATAAATAAATGAAGAAGAAAAAAAGTTTCAAACGATTATTTTATTACTTTTAATGTTATTTCTGTTTCAAATATCGAAGTTCATTCATCTTTAAATTTTCTTTTCTTAATCTTTGAAAGGGATTCCCCTTTTCTTTACTAAATTGACATTGGAGGACATTTTAGAGTAAAGTAAAGTTAAAAACTTTGGCAGTATTTGAATTATAAATAAATAATGCTAAAGTACTTGGGTTTAAGAGGAACATGCTATCTCTTTTTCCAAATGCCCCACTAGCCAATAAGAGAAGCTCTGGAAACCGAACGATGTCGGAGAATTTGCCAAACCCAAATCCCACAGACTAGTGATGTAGAGCAGCGTCGACAAACCGCCACCGCGACACGATGACCAAAATGGCAGAGGCCTATGTCCTGCATTGAACTATTTACACGCTAGTAAGGTAAAGGTAAACCATATTCGTAGGCGGTGGAGCCAAGCGGCGTCTCTTACTGCTGCTCACAAGGGCCGTCTCGAACGGGGTAGTGCCTCGCAGAATACCGGCGAAAAGTTAAGGTTCCTTGTATCTATGCGTTTCGTTCGGTTCCTGCCTCTCCGCTAATCTTCTTCATGGCCGGAATGGCACCTGCAGCTCCTCTAGTGTTGTATATGTACGTGGGTGTCGGTAATCACTTAGAATCAGGTTACGCGGGGTCGTTTACCTCCTTTTCATAGAAAAAAGAGTGTGTGTACTTTTGTACGCGCGTTAAAAGTTGTACGTCTTTAGCGTAACAAAACTAAAATAACTAATATTAATAATCATTAATAACGTAAACATATATAAATAATACATACCGACAGTTAACCTCAAATCTATAAAAACCTACTAAAAGAGGTTATATAATTTAAAATCACACACAAATACACATGTATAATTAAGTATGAATACATTTTTTTATCTCCACTGATATAAAACACGTGTTGTAGATTCATATATATTGAAATTATTACGTTGAATATAGTTAACAGTTCTCACGAAAACTTCCGAGACAATTACCAACCAACTTCACGGTGTCGCTTTTAAGTGTCGGTGTGAGCGCGCATCGTAAAACTTCACTCTCATAATTTTTCCCGAACGTGCCAAAAGAAGTATAACTACAATTACTTACGTTTGCAGGCCTTCTTATGAGTGATGGGCTTAGTGGGGTCCCTGTAGTAGCCCTCCCTGCAGTAGTGGCAGTGCCTGCCGGCGGTGTAGTGCCGGCACTTGAGGCACACCCCGCCGCTGGCTCGTCCCGACAGCTTGTACAACTCCATGTTGAATCGACAGCGACGCGCGTGCCCATTGCAGTTACATTCTGTAAAAGGTATGCTTCGATTAGAAATATATGAATGTCCCCGTTCCGGTAAATGACCGTCTTGAGCTCTTAGGTCTAGATCTCTCTTCTAACCTAAATTTCGGTCGTTACATCGAGTCCATAGCAAACACTGCTGCCAAAAAACTTAGTATCCTCTCGGGGGTGAGACGGTACTTCACATCGGAGCAGCTCTTAAATCTATACAAAGCTCAAGTCCGCTCTTGCATGGTATACTGTTCCCACCTCTGGGATGGTTCGGCTAAACATCAGCTTGATGCTTTGGACTCGTTGGAGCGCCGAGCGAAGAGGATCATAGGCAGTGACTCACTAGAGAGGCAAAACTTCAAAGCCTCGAATACCGTAGACGAGTGGCCTGCCTCTCGATTTTTTATCGAATTCATTTCGGAGAGTGTGCGGAGGTTTTGCATAACCTAATACCCTCTTCCCCTTTCCATCACCGAACGACTAGACGCGGCGAGAAGTTCCACCCTTATGTTGTAGACATTCCTCCTTTACGCACGCGGCGGTTTGCCTCTTCTCTCTTTGTGCGGACGGCTAAGGAGTGGAACTCTCTGCCGAGGTCGGTTTTTCCGGAGGCCTATAACCTGGATATCTTCAAGGCCAAAGTGAACAGACATCTAGGCAAGCGTACCATCCTAGGCCTCATCTTCGCTTTCCATCGGGCAAGATTGAGGTCAAACGCAGGCCTATTTTTTCATTAAAAAAAATATATATTTAGTTTTCTATGTAGTTGTAAATAAATGAGTTCTCACGACCGTATCATGTGGTGGTAAGTGGTCACGTTTTTTTTTTAATTAGACTCAAACCACTTTTCTACAGATCTTATTCGGAATGAATGAAATGAATGAAATGAATGAAATTGAAATAAATGAAATTAACGAAAATTGTCAGCCGTCTTATTAACGATAAAAATCGTACATTACTTTCGAAAATTGGTACCTGTCCTCTGTATATTTTTGAAGGTTATGATTATTATAAAATATGTTGTCGGAAAGTTCTGTCCGAAGGGAAGAACAGCACCGCCCCCTTCTCCATAACTATCACCCACACAACCACTAACTCGACATCAGGTAATACACACCACCAATATTTAACACGCGACACGTGTTTCGCCCTGCAACAAGGCAAACAATTAGACTAGAGTCAAAGTATTTTTGATCCACAACTTTAAAATAATCGATTGCCTCGAGCACACGCTTGATTCTCTTCACTATCCGGTCACAAATATGTTCTTGATAAAAGAATATTCTGGTACAGTACAGGTATAGGCCTTTCAGTTAACGTCCAATGAAGAACTTTTAAACAATTTAACGGAACCAAACGCTAAAGGATTATCTAACGAAATTTAAAAGCGCCTGAATGAGTTTTAAAATACTGTCAGAGTTCTTGGGAACAGTTGAGCCCGTGCAATCGAGGATGAATGGAGGCAGACGAAAGGTTAGAAAGTTACTACAGCTAATGTGGCTCACGTCCTAGAGTACGTAACGAACTGTTCAGCTCGGCTCTCCCCGGTCGCGATACCGGAATACCAAATCATTTTAACGTCTGTTGAATTTAGAACAGGGTTGCCATCTGGAAAATATTATCGATTACTTAGATTTGTTTTTAAATTATAAAACCAGCCATTATTAGTCATTGCATATTTTTTAATATCGTAAAGTCAAAGGTAATAATAGTAGTGATTGTTTCGCGTATAATTCAAATGGAAAATTCTTAAAATAAATTCAATTATAACGCGGTCAATTATTATTATAAGTTAAAAACCTTTAAGAATGTATAAAGTTGTTTTATTAATGTCTAGTTCAGTCAAAAGATAAAGCTTCGTTGTTGTATCCGCGTGTTACTATTGCGCAGCTACGAAATTTTCAAGATGGTAGGCTCCTTTTCTGGTACCAATCGGCAGTGCAACTATTCCGGTTTTAAATGTAAGAGTTTTTTTTAATGGTAAAGTAAAGTTTAGTTTAATGGTAAAGTAAAGGAGGCAAACGAGCAAGCGGGTAACTTTATGATAAGTCATTACCGACGCCCACGTGCATCTGTAACACCAGAAGAGCACTCTCAAGCACAAGATGTCTCTGCATTTGAAATTAAACTATTATTTACCGATTAAACCAAGCACACCACGTGGCGGAGCCAAGCGGCGGTTTTTGCTGCTGTTCGAATGGTCCGGCTCGACCGGATTAATACCACGACTCGCAGAATACCGCCGTGAAGTAGAGGCTAGATGCTTCTGCGTTTCGTTCGGCGAGTGAGGTAACCGGAGGCTCACTTCCCCTCCCCATTCCACTTCTTATCCTACCTCCCATCTTCCAAATACCCTTAAAGGCCGGCAACCCACCTGTAGTTCCTCTGGTGTTGCAGATGTATGTGGGCGTTTGTCACCTTTTCCATAAAAAAAGAACTAATTTTACTGAGAAAAACTGATTATGACTTTCAATTCCACGAAAGAAGTATTAATGACTAATTATAAATATATTATAAATTTAAATACCTACAATATATATATATATAAAACCGGTTTTTTTGTAACGAATCTGTTTACGTCATCATCACCTCAACAACCAAATGAGATAATGTCTAGGAATTCGGTCGTCCTTCCTTTAATATGGCTGAGGAGGGCGACGGCTGCAACATGGTGTCTGCTGGAGGTTGCAGTGCACTTGTGTTCGAATTTAGTGGATCACTATATTCTTGTAGCATGCATCCAATTGCCGATGGGACCATGCCTTTTACTTTATGGTTATTGTATTACAATTATAGAAAAGAAAAAATATCAATATGATAATATTTACGGAGATTCTTTCAACTGTTTCTTATTCGTCAGAGGATGTATAATAATAAGAATTGAAATTTGACAATCGAAATTATCTTCCAAGCTGAATAAAAAGGAGTTATCATTCATTCATTCATTCATTCATTCGTTTACTCATTCTTTAAATTTTATATGTATATTTGTTTAAACCTATTTATAAGGAAAATGAGATTTATTTGTTTTAATTGTTTAAACAATATTTTTTCTCTATGAGCTGTATAAAAATAAAAAAAAAGATACAACGTACACGGATGTCGGGCGGTGACTGGCTGATAGGCTAATAAATCATAATTCTCCATAACAAGCGTTGATAGAAGCGCGTTACAAAGGAACGTTTACAGCTACCCCTGCGCCATCTGGTGGCAGTCTTACGAAATATATTATCAACAGATCTCGCGCGCTGACAGTTTTATGCGACGGGGCGGCGCGGGCGCAGGCGCAGGCGCACCACGGTACCATTGTAACCGGGTCGTAAGTAACTTATCGTTTCAGTGACGTGAATCTCATTCAACATTTGTTATTACAATATGTATTAATGAATATATCTGTATTGATGAACTAACGCCGCGTGGTATCAGCGTTAGAATCTGTCAGCCCCTTTCTTCACGTGGTTGTTGTCGAAGGAGACTAAGGGAAAAGCCTCGAAAATCGCACTGGCTACCGACAGATGGCGGGATAGCCACCTCGAAAAATACCGGAACAAAAATTAAGCAGCCCGATGAGGAGCAGCAGCGTCTTAGGTTCGGGTTGTCTGGTACTGCGATCGTGGATCCTCGTGTCGTGCGTGGCGATTGTGGCAAATCCTCCTTGAATGAACCATACTTAAGACCAGACACTAGGGTAACGATGGAAGTCATTCCCCCAAATATCCTCATAGGCCGGAAACGCTTCAGCAGCTCCTTTAATGTTGCAGATGAACGTGGGCGACGGTAATCACTTACCACCAGGACAGCCACCTGTTCGTTCGCACAAAAAAAGAGTATCAATAGGAAACAAACTAGAGATGGGATTTTTGAAGTAATTTGGCTATGGGGGTCTGAGGTGTCAGTTCATTTTGGAAAAGGAGTTTCTTGCCCGACAACAGTTCAGGAATCCAGTTATCGTTTTGTTCCGTTATATAAGTTATTATCATAAATCCTATAGTACGATTAGTCCAAAAATATGTTATTTATAGTTATAACCTTCTCGTGTAAGTGAATTTGATTCTAGCAATTGTTAATTGGTTAATCGCAAGCGAGAACGCAATGCCAGAACTCAGATCAAATACCGGAACAACGATGCCCTGAAGTGCCCTCCGGCTGCGGACTATTCCCAGACTCTGCGACAACTCTGTGTTGCTTCAGAATAAAGTTTTGGTTTAAAGCTTTTCCATGATTATAAAAATACACAAGAGCTTCTTCTTCATTAGCCATGCAGCTGCGCTGACAAACCGGCATGCGTGTCTTCGAGGTTTCGATCGCAGTCCATGAGTACCAGAACATTCGCACTGGAGAAGCTGTCACTAATGTCTGTGGGGTCTTATATTGTTTATGGGTAAATCTTTTATGCGCGGCATGCCTTTTGCTAATGCCTTATTGAAAATGTAAAACAATGATAATGTAATTTACTACTTGGCATCATCTGGAAGCGTCGAATAATAACTCGATTTATCCGCTACCGATGAAGCTTTCAACATGTTAAGAAGCATCCAGCCAGAGTGATCAGATTTTATAAGAGAGCCGTAATTGGGGTTTTCCTTCACGTGTGCAGTACGTGAGCTCTGTCGGCGGGACGTGAGGGAACACTTCCGTTGCTTCTAATGCCTCTACGGACGCGCGTGATCCCGAATAAAAACTCGCGCAAGATGGCCGACTCGTTTCGGCTGCTTTAGTGTTTAGCGTCACTAATTGTTTTGATAGTTTTTGAATGTTGATTGTACCAGATACCTATCGGTTAAGCTTAAAGAGTCAAATGTTAACACCGTGGTAATTTTCAGATATTTTTTAGAAATGTTTTTAGTTAATATTAAAATATTCCTCATTCACTGTAGGTAGGTAGGAGCCGTGGTAGCCTAGTGGACAGGCCGCTCACTTTAGTATTATAGAGCACACGTGACCTGGGTTCGATCCCCGGTGCCGGCACCATTAAATTTTAAGTGCCATATTCACTATGTGCTAAGCGGTGAAGGCATGTCTGAGGAATAATAAAAAAATATGTTATTTCCTGGATATGTGAAGCCCGCTAACCCGCACTGGAGCAACGTGGCAGGTCCAAAACCCTCTCAGATATTTGAGAAGGAGGCCTTAGCCCAGCAGTGGAAACTTACAGGCTGCTACATTACTTTACTTTACTGTAGCCAGCATCTTATGCGTTATCTCAGCAAGCTTGATCGCCGTTGTTCTGCTCTCGATCTTCACGATCCTCGATTGTCCAGACCAATGACACAAATTGTATATAAGTTTTGAAATACTCATTGGTACGAGGCCTTTATAAAGAGAATCGAATTCAAGTCTCCGGATCCCATAAACAGTCTGGTATCGTGAGCTTTTTATATATGTTACTTTTATTTTTACGTCTTTTTTATTTTCCCTTTCATGTCCAATAGCTAAAAATTGTACAAATATAATACGAATGGAGATGCCTTACTCTTTTTCAGAACAATAGCAAGATAAAATTAATCTTCTAATTCAAAACAACCAATTTCAAACACAATTGTGATAACGTATGCAAGCACTGTTAAATCCCATCACGTATTAAAGCAGTCTGCAGAAGAAAGCCAGACGTCGCCGACCCTCGGTAACAATATTAACTTAACAAGGGGAACGTGAAATTGGCGCACTCGAGATAACGAGTTTATTAATTCAATTAATCCCAGCTCAAAATGGATGTATCAGCTCTTAATTACACGGTCCTAAGGTGGAGCACCCCTGACTTATGTGCCGAACCATAATAGAAGACATGTTAATCATTTGTATGTTGAGAGAATTGTCGTAACATTTGTCAACTGTTTCGTTGTGCCTCGAGTGTGGAAGACAAGTTGTTTACGATTCTTTACATCTTATTTCTTTAATTAATTGTATTTCTTTATATTATTATTATTATCGATTGAACGAACTAAAGTTGAATGTAAAACGTTTTCCTTTTTATGTGTCACTTAGATGAAAATTATTTTCTTATCTGTCATTAATAATACTCTGGAATGATCTCTTTCCTCGAATGACCCTCACCTGCCGGTGGTGTACGTTACTGAACATGGGTTCTCCAACTCAAAAGCTCAATCAAAAACCATTATATATTTCTAGAAAGGTGTGGCCCATACTTACAATACTCGGCAAGCGAGTAGGTTCTTTTTTTAGGGTATGAAGGGCGAACGAGCAAGCGGCGCACCTGATGGTAAGTGATTACCGTCGCCAACGTACATCTGCAACTCTAGAGGGGCTGCAGGTGCATTTCTGACCTTTAAGGATATTTGGGAGTTGTGATGGAGGATGAGGATGAGGATGAAACAGGATGCCTCTACTTCACGCAGGTATTCTGCAAGGTCGTGATACCACCCCGGTGTAGCCGGCTTATTCGAGCAGCAAAAGCCACTTCCTGGCTCTACGTCGTTGGAAAGTGATGCGCGTAGTGACGGTAACCCTGGCGTTAGTGATGCTGCATCCCATAATTAAGAATGTGTGATTTAGATTTCGGTATATTCGGAGGAATCTCCCGCGATTCGATGGTCGCCAATAGCCGGTCGCACCGCGTGCAGGTGTGGTCGACATTTTGAAAAAAAGGTGACATATTCTCCATCACACCTTCTACTATTACGGCGATTGAATGATAACACGGGTTGAAATGCTTTAATGGAAAGGTGTAAAAGATCTTTGCGCGCCATTACAACTCATACTTTTGGCGGGTCAGCGGTATTAAATTTTTGGACACGTCTTTCTCTGTACAAACAGTCCTTTTATATAATGCTCTACAACTGTCAAGGAAACGCGCCCAATACTTACCAGTTTTTATAAATCTAGTTAAGGCCCATCTCACTTTGTAACTTTATTGATTTAGAAGATTCCTCTATTTATATCTTTTATTAATGAGTTTGTATGTAAGTATATATCTGTGTAGGTATTTCTGTATATATTATAATAACTATTTGTATATCTATGTGTATGTGTAGATATGTATGCCTATACATTTATATATGTTTTAATTATGTAGTATATTTCTCAATTAGCCTTTTCATATTTACATTATTTTAAATTAGATGCACCTATCACCACATTTCTTCAAGCCCTGGATTGACTGTTAGAGAATGCTCAAAGGCATTAAGTCCGCCTTTTGTAATCCTTTCGGTGTAAACAATGAAGTATAATTAAATAAATTAATATCTAAGTAAATGGTAAATGGTAGAGTCGGGAGAGGAAGAACTAGGCGATTCCACGAACAAATCGGAGACGTTCTGGATAAAGGACAGGTCAAGAGTACTCTAAACCAACGAGCATGCATGCGAAGATTGATGAAAGTGGAAGAAGCGAAAGACGTATGTCAGGACCGTAGCAAGTGGAAGGAGGTTGGCTCTGCCTACCCCGTTGGGAACAAGGCCTGCATATATGTATGTACATATATTTATATTTTTTTATAATGTATATGCGTTTATGTAAAACGTGTATATTATGACTCTATATGCCGAGCCGTGGTAGCCTAGTGGTCAGGGCGCTCACTTTAGTATCGTAGTATTTAGAGCGCGAGTGACTCGGGTTCGATCCCCGGTGCCGGCACCACTAAAATTGTTAGTAGCAATTTTAAGTGCCATATTCACTACGTGCTAAGCGGTGAAGGCTAAACTCGTGAGGAAACTGCATGTCTGAGGAATAATAAAAAAATATGTTTTTTCCTGGATAGCTATAGCCCGCTAACCCGCGCTGGAGCAACGTGGCGGGTCCAAAACCCTCTCATACATTTGAGAAGGAGGCCTTTGTACAGCAGTGGGCACTTACAGGCTACTTTTTTTACTCTTTATGTATATTTTTTATAGGATGTCAATTGATTTTATTATGCAACTTCCGATTTTGTTCTTTACAATCCTCTCCATCCATAAGTTGTCTGGAATAGAACGCTTTCAGAGATAAGACCGTCCATTGTACTACCTCTCATGTATGTTTATATTTTGCTGCATTCTGTCTTCGGTGTGCAACTGTCTGTGTGTGTGTGTGTCGTTCTATCTAACGTTCGCCGGTCTCCATTCTTATATACATATTAAACACATTTCGTGTTGGTAGGTAGGCATATTTACTTATATTCGCATATGTACGCGACACTTTAACGGTTTTGTTTTTTGAGTGATACGATATGCGAATTTAATTATTCGAATGTAGATTAAATTTCGATTAAAAATCTCGATTATAATTGCCCCCGGAGGCTCATTTGTCAATCGTGACGCGTCAGTGACGGATGGAGCGTCGGCCGCATCGTTCAGGAGCGAGTACTGGATTTAATTAAAAAAAAAAAACAATTCAACGTTCTTAAATGACAGCTTCGTCAATATTGATAAAATGTTCATATGCTGTTTCGTCTTTAGTCTTTATTATCGCGTGTGTAAAAAATTTAACGGTCAAAACTTATAATAATTTTGTAGTATACTGTTCAAACTGTGCACGTGATAATTAACTTACTTATATTAAGTTTTGAGTTAGTCCACTAAGACTTGAATAGACTGATAAAGAAGAAGACATTCTCTTTGATTAAAACAGAACTGTCAGTCAACTTATAAGCGTAAGTACCACCACATGCTATATTGCAAACTTCAGTTGTGCATTTTGCATTGTAGCATTTTGCATTGTAGCATGTCGCATTGTCGCATGTCGCATTGTCGCATGTTGATGAAATGGCTGCAATTTTCGCTATTAGAAGAATTTGGCAGTTGACTGATGAAGCATCAGTCAAATTAGTTCACTTTGTTCCACAGTACTACGTCCCCTGTGGTGTGATATTGTGGGATCTGCAGACGGATTGGAAACAATATTTTACATTTACGAATTTAACAAAAGCCTGCGATGCGAGCAATAAAAAAAAACAAACAGACTAACGTTTTGCCACTTGCGTCGTTGTTTACTTTTGAAAACATACCTACATAGACAACGTACGTACATAATGTACGAAAAGTATGAATGTATTTAACTACAGTTAAAGGCCGAGGCAATACGCTAGGGTTCCGAAATTCAGATCGGAACAAAATTAGATAGTCTTCTTTGTGTAAATGCTTAAAATTTTACAATAAAATCCCCAGAAATATAATATAACAAACAGATAAAAATTCATCTATATAATACTTACTATAAAGTTTATCAATAAATCGCGGACAAAGATTTGTGAAAATAGGTCTTAATCTGCACTTACAACTTACCTTGATATATTGTTAAAAATAACAATAAAAAAATTGGACATATGACGTTGTATTGATTGTATTATAAATTGTAAATGACATTGTGACATAGCATTTAAAAAATAACAGATTTTCTCGCCGACTCCTCTCTGAGAAAATCATGTTTTGCAAACCGGTGTAGATGATGAGGTGCACAAGGGCATTAAGAAAGCTTCATCATTCATCATCATTTCAGCCTATCAGAAGTCCACTGCTGAACATAGAAAGCTTAAATTGAATAAAATAAAGTTATGACTTTTACTGTGACTTTAATTTTAATTACATTATAATGAAGATATAAACGTCATGGTCACATCTAACGCAGGCGTTTACGTTGCGACACGGACCGACACCGGTCATTATTATCGGCCAAGAAAGTTTTGCTGAATGAATTATTGAACGAATGAACAATTGTACGAATGTTCTGCGCCCACGCGTGTCCGTGCGCATGATGTACACGCGTGCACTCCTTTCGTTTGTTCCTCGAATGCGGCTGACGCATCCCCACGTTACGTGGTTCGGCATCCCCGTGGTTTATTGATTAGTGTGCTGGATTGTTGTGCCGTTAATTCTAGGTTTGCATCCCAGCCAAATTAGTGCATTATAAACTATATGTATATATATTTAGTTATAAAGTCTGACTGTGTCTTTGATACTGGTCCGATCTTATCGCATAACCGTTACATCGGATACATACTTATGTATATATATTTATATCCGGCGCAAGAGCAGTGGTGCCAAGTGTTCAGGGCGCTCACTTTAGTATCATTAATAGCAATTTCAAGTGCTGTTTACCACATTTTCGACGGTGAAGGAAAACATCGTAAGGAAACCTGCATGTCTGAGAAAACCCTCTCAGACATTGCTCAGCTGTGGGCACTTACAGGCTGCTAATTTACTTTTGGGGGGGTTTTTCTTAGTTGCCACGCCTGGCGAGCGGATTGGCAACCGGAGTTTTTTTTTTTGTTCTCATCTCCTAATATAATTTTTTACCGTTAGTCGCCTTTTACGACACCCATGGTCAGACAGGGTTGGCGCTATTCTTTACTTCCGACAGCCAAACGGAAAGGGGGGGGGGGGCTATGTTCAGCAGTGGACTTGTGTTAGGCTGAAATGATGATGATGATGATGATGAATTTACTTTACTTCACTATCCGATGCAATTGACAGCTGACGAGTTAGACTATACACGTCAAGAGGGGGTCTTCGTCACACTCGTAATACGTTATACGCAAGCGAACTCTCTAATCCCGGCTCAATGACTAAACGGCCTTCCTAGCCAACTGGGCGCCCCCTTACGCCGTATATTTAATTTCTGGACCGACGCCAGGAGCTTTCAGGGCGTACAATAGGCCGCGTTAAACGCACTATTTATGCAATTAACAAGTGATTTATCGCGTTGAGGGGCTCGTTTTTGTTTTAGATGTCGACAGGGACATAGACTGATGGATTTTCTGAAGATGAGAGACGCGGGGAAAGTGAGGCCATGTAATGAAGAAAGAAAGAACGAGACGCGATGAAACGTGAAGGAACCAAGAAGCGAACTTGTTTCGTCTACAAAGAGATGTTTCATTTATTTTTAGATTAAAGTATTTTTTTTTCACTGATTAGGGATCCTAGATTCTCAGACTACCTTCGCCTTTTTTAACGCCCTGTCCACCGATGGACATAGATGTTCCACCTTTAGTCGCCCGTCTGAAACTCGTCTGTCAGTTATCAGGAAGCTTCGCATACAGGAGGAGAAAAAGTAGGTGTGCTCCCGATTACAAGCCGCTTGTTCACACGTCCACTGCTGAGCAAAAGCCTCCCACTAAGATTGAGTCTCTTACGTCGAAGCGGTCAAGGCCACCGGGTTTACAGTATATGTCTTATCTGTCAGGTTAGTTGGTGCAGCACTTAATGCTGATCCCGTCATAATGGTTCTAGCACCTTTTCCCCCAGCATCAATCGACCTCCCTGGTAAACTGTGCAGGTCATACTCCATCTTGCATTGTTTCTCACAACCATTTTATTTGATTAAAATCACACTAAATAAATGTATTTAACGATGACGCTGTACGCACATAGTAATTAGTGATGATCCTTGGCATTTCTAGGTTTAGAATTCCCACTATAATAATATTCTATGGCTTCGATCTACAGTAGCACTTGTTGATTGACGTTTAAAGAAGTCAAATATTAGTACGTGGTAAAGCCTAGTGGCGGCTTTTGTTGCTGCGCGAATGGGTCTGCTCGAACGTGTTTATACCACGACCTCGCAGAATGCCGGCGTTAAGAAGAGGCATTCTGCGTTCCGTTCGGTGAGTGAGGTAACCGGAGGCACACTCCCCCTCTCCATCCCCCTCCTCATCCTTCTCCCCATCTCCCAAATAACTTTATAGGTCGGCAACGCATCTGCAGCACCTCTGGTGTTGCAGATGTACGTGGGCGACGGTAATTACTTACCATCAGGTGAACCGACAGTGATGACATACGGATACGAGACTTGGTCCTTCACTGCAGCCCGTATGAGGAAGCTCAAAGTTGCTTAGCGCGCTATGGAAAGGGCTATGCTCGGTGTTTCTCTTCGTGATAGAGTCTGCAACGATGATATCCGCAGCAGAACTAAGGTAACCGACATAGCCGTAAAGATCAGCAAGCTGAAGTGGCAATGGGCCGGCCACATAGCTCGCAGAACTGACAACCGCTGGGAAAAAAGGTTCTCGAGTGGCAGCCACGTACGGGCAAACGCAGTGTAGGACGACCCCCCACAAGATGGAGTGACGACCTGCGCAGTGTTGCGGGAAGTCGATGGATGCAGGTGGCTCAGGACCGAGCTTCGTGGCAATCTTTGGGGGAGGCCTATGTTCAGCAGTGGACTTCTGATAGGCTGAAATGATGATGATGATGATGATGATGAGGTGAACCGATTGCACGTTTGCCGACTTTCCCATAAAAAAAACGTGATTAATGTAGCATTTAAAATTGTAATTTACAATTTTATAATTTTAGTGCTGCCGGCACCCAGAATCGGCTTCAATCCTCCCCTCGCGTACTATGAAATGAAAGCGTCAATTCCCTAAACTGGTACTAAGTTCTATTAAAATGGATGAAGGTATTAACGATGCGATTTAGTCTTAAACTGGTCTTCCACGAGGTCCTGTGAACTAGCCGGCGCCGATCCAAGCAGAATGAATAAAACATACTCGAATTGGTTGCAACGTCGTGGCAAATATGACAGGTAGCGGACAGAGTGTTATAAGCTTATAGCGGATTAGATTGATATCTTGTTTCAATGTTACTTATTTGTGAATTCTGTTGGTTTGGTCTGTAGGAATTGTGATTTCATTAAAAGAATAGCAGTCGCTCTTCCAACGTCCATTAAATAAATACATCTAACTTTGTTTTAAAGTAATAATAATACATTATAAAAACTTTACCGCGAGTGTCGTAAGAGATGACTTAGACGAAACATAGTGATCTCTGGGAATAAACCCGGTAACCAAACCGCCTCCTGTCACGTTTTATTTCTCTGTTAGCTTACCACAAAATTCCATTATGGGTTCAATATGTATTATATTAAGATGGTGCTGTTGTAACTAGAGTATTTTTTAACGAAATAACGGTCCACCTGATGGTTAGTGGGTACTGCAGCACGCGTACACTTTTAAACAACCTCAATCGAAGATAATCATTGTCACCCCTGAGTGCTGGACGAAATGGAAAGAGCCCGTAATATATATGTATATACATAAATATACATACTGGCTCTCCATTTCGTTCAAACCGGAACACAACACCGATTGTATGGCTGTTTGGCGGCTGTAATGTGTAAGGTTTTGCTCCTCCCCAGACGTCACCTACATAAAGAAGGAGTCCACTAAACTAGTCTAGTAATTTTTTTACACTGGTAATACACGATACAAACATATTACTCTTTTTAATTAGGCCATTGCGTTGTACTATCTTTTTCGCTGACTGTACCATAAGTATCCGTGTCGTCATTTTCATATCGTTTCTTTAGTGAAGCGTCATATGACTTTTAATATAAAAATTAATACACGTCAAAACATAATTTCTCATTCGCTTTTTGACCCCCGCTATAAACCGCTTACGCGTCAGCACAGTGCCCATACCTTTATTCTCTATGCAATTCATTGATTCCTTATAGAACTAGCACGCTACTAGATTATCTGACCAAATAAATATTACATGAAAGGATGCGGGATTACACAGGAGGGTGATCTCAAAGTTCCACGGTGGACGTTTTTCTATATCCAGCCAATAGATGCGATTGAAATGTCATCAGCTATTGATCTTGAGCCGCAAACAAACAAGGACTTTCTCGCGGTACGGGCGTTTAAAATAAAATTCCGCGACTCCTCTTTGAGCCACGCCAGTGTGTATACATTGAAAGACAACTGGTATATTTGACCGGTTGACTGGTGTTTAGTGGTGGGAGTGTAAGGGCTGGCGGCTGGCGCTGGTGGGGTCGCGGTTGTGTCCGAAAGGGATCCCTTGACCCTACCGACATGGAGCGAAGGTGGAACACCATGGGGTTTCAGACGGTGCAAGCCCGACATAACCTGTCCTTGTCCACGAGAGGCCGGGTATGCGTTAGGCATTACCAAATAAAAAAAAAAGGAGTTTTAGGGGGAATATCCAGACCAGTTGGTCATATTCTTTTATCTAATCTCGCGTTATAACAACCTGTTGTACCTCGTGTATAAAAAAAGGAAATCTCTCGTATAGATGTGCCTATAAATGTCCCACATGGGGGCAAAGGCCTCCTTCTAACAAGTTTCGTGGTCCCACGCGTACTATGAAATTAAAGCTTACGCCCTGACCAAGGAATTACAGTATCGAAGTTTAATTTGATGTAAGGAGCGAATGGACAATTACGTCCATTACATAAAACTCATGATACTTGACAAACATAACGAGGTTCTTAAAAAATGTAATGTCAACTAATTTCATTAAAATAAGGCTATAAATTGAAATGAGGCTGTACATGCCACGACATAACACCTTATCTTACATTTTAATAATGACAATTAACATTAACCAGTATCATAAAGATCTTAGAAAGTTTCACACAGCATCAATGCGTTTTTCTCATTTTCATACTGTTTTCACAGACGTCAAACCGATCTTATTTCATCGTAATAAGGCCTTGTTACTATAGAAATATAACTTCAATAATTTTATGTACCGTAACAAGACTTTAGTATGAAATATCATTTAATTTTAATATGTTTTATAACTCTTTGGTATCGTAAAACGCTTCACGGTCACGAAGTACAATCGGGATCTTCAATGTTATGTGACGTTAAACGAACAATTCGTTATAAATGAATGACGCACGCTGCATAGGCAATTAAAAAGTTAATTTATAGCCTGTTGAGATGCGTAAATATCGCGCACATGTGAACTCTTTAGCGATTTCACATGACTTCGAAACGTCTGGGCATTTGCGAGGCAAGGTAAGCAATTGAATTATATGCGACAAAATTAACCAGGCTCTACTGCCTACCATTAGAGTTGGAGCATGCTTTAATTTCATAATATGCAAGTGCCTTAACAGTAAGAGCAAAGGCCTCCTTCTCAAATACGAGTATCAGAGAGGGTGTAGAAGCCGAGAAGGGCCCGCCACGCTGCTCCAGTGCGGGTTGGCGGGCTTCACATATCCTCGACATAATATTAATATTATTTCTCAGACATGCAGGTTTCCTAACGATGTTTTCCTTCACGTGGTAAATACAGTAGTTAAAATTGCTAGTAACAATTTTAGTGGTGCCGGCACAGGGGATCGAACCCAGGTCACTCGCGCTCTATGAAACTAAAGTGAGCACTCTGTCCACTAGGCTAACACTAATTTGTATGTTTGTATGTTTATTTATTTGGCACGCTCTGTAGCTTAAACGTTTTGATGGATTTGAACATATGAGGTGTCGTTAAATTTGTCTTCATTGTGGGAGTGACATGGGATATAATAGTCTGCGAATAAAGAGAAGGGGATGTAAACATTTGAATGATGTCGGATTTACGTGGTATCTTACGTGATAGAGCCAAGCGGCGGCTCTAGCTGCTGCTCGAATGGGCCGGCTCGACCGGATTAATACCACGACCTTGCAGAATACCGGCGTGAAGTAGAAGCATCTTGTGCTTCTGCGTTTCGTTCGGTGAGTGAGGTAACCGGAGGCCCACTCCCCCTCCCTATACCACTCCTTATCCTCCCTCCCATCTCCCAAATAACCTTAAAGGCCGGCAACGCACCTGTAGCTCCTCTGGTGTTGCAGATGTATGTGAGCGACGGTAATCACTTACCTGATGGTAAGTAGATGGCTCACCTGATGGTGAACCTATTGCTCGTTTGCCGCCTTTCTCATAAAAAAAAAAAATTTAGTAGGAAGTATCGTTGTTGTACTTTTAGAAATTTTTTATGTAATTTGTAATATTAGTTACACTTGATATTTACTGAATTTTTTCCATAAAAAAACTTTGCCATAAAAAAAAAATATTTACTTAATATAAATATTGTTAAGTTTCTTTAATGCCTTTATGTTCCAATTCATCTTCTTCTTTATCTGTCTTTATAAGTCTACTGATGGACGAAGTTCATTCATGTCACTATGACACTGAGAAATAATATTACAAATTTTAATTTTTTTTTCTTAGATCCCTGTGTTCCTAAAACTTGTGTGAGCGATTGTATCGTTTAAAGAAAAGTCTCCACAAAATCTCACCTTTTAAAGTATTACGAGTTGTATAATTTGTGGCAGACGATGATGTGAATTCATAATGGCGTCTTATTATGGCCATCTAGATTGTAAGTTATAATAACAGTTATCAACTGGTTAGCACTTTATATGGGTCATAATTATTTAATGACGATACTGGAGTTCGGTTTATGACGAATTTTTCAAATGTTGTATAATGATTTTCGTGTGGTTTTTTTTTTGAATATAAGGCACATGCCTTACCGGTGTAAGAAAAAATAATAATAAATTGTTTTCATTAATACGTCAGACATATAATAGTTCTTAAGGTGGAATATATCTCTTATTCCAAAATAACAATCTCTCATGCACGTGTGAATTTATTATTCGTGTGCAAAGGCGTTTCTAACATCAATGTCCTCCCTAATTCGATTGCTACCAAAGCCGAGGTTTTACCTCCCTAAAGGGGGCTCTTGGGTTGTCGTCAGCCCCCCCCCCCTAGTTTATCTTGAGAGATTTTCTTTCATTAACAGGGGTCTGAGCGCGTCACAGCATCAGCAGCGTCGTTATTCCTTTTTCCTTAATTAACTTGCGGGCCTCCTGCTCGCAAGTCTCTCTACCGATGAAGCTGTAAAAGCCACCAGGCCAACAGCATATCCACCGCGGGGGGTTTTTAGTCGGTCCGGCATCTTCAATGCTGATCCCGACATAACCAGTCACCGGAGACGGTGACGGGTAGGTGCGAGTGCGTACCTTTCCCCCACGTTAAACTAAAAAACAAAAAATACCGCGGAGGAGGGAATGTCTTTGCCAGGTCCCGAACACACGACCTGGCGTGTGTAGCTACCCTTTTCCTTCACATCTTCATCTGCCATATTGAGGACCTCGACGCGATGCAGGGAGCTTTTCACCAACCGCATCTTCGTCATCGGCAACGCATCTTATCGCAGTTACGGCAACAGGACTACTGTCGGCACCACGCGTGCTTCTTAGTCTTTCAGCCACTGAGGATCATCAACACCGGGCCCCCTTCTTCTCCTCAGGCGGACACCTGCGGCTTTGACACTGTCTCCTTATCTCACGACACACTGGAAGACCTGAACACCCAATCTCTCCGCACCACCTGTACATGTAATGCACCACGACTGTCCGAGGCACACACTCCAGCGTGCACTCAACTGCTTCACCTCCGCAACATGGTCACCGCAGCGCCAGACTGCTCATCATCGCCTGACCTGATCAAGGACCTTCATACACTAACTAGTCTTGCAGTTTTATATTATCTAAATTAGACGAGACGCTCAAAAATGGCAGACATTCATTCAGGAAAATCATTCCGTATCGTAAGCTTGGACACTAAGTCCGCGACAGGCTCATTGGGTAAAACGGTTCATGGGGCATATTTTTTTAAGATACTCAAATCGAAACTAATTAAAATACAGCTAGATTTTCTAATTTTCATTTATGCTTCATCACAATCGTACATTCGCCTGTATTAACAGAAAACATAATCGAGTGTTAAATACGATATTTGCACTGTTTGGTGTATTCCACAATCTGCGGGCTATAATCGTTTCAGAAGAATATATATTTTTAACTTTGTATTGTGCGACTATCTGGCAATTTCCTCGGTAACAAAATATCGTTAACTTTATCTGTCAAATTAAACATGATCATCATTACAGCCTGTCACATACATACTACTGAACGTAGGTTATTACTAAGCAGACTCCAGACTTTAAGAATATAGTAACGTCAATGGTAATTCTATCTACTATATGACTATAGGTTATTATTGCGCAAATATCTACTTATGAAGAGAAATATTCGTCATCGCAGAGCCTTAATTATTGAAGATTGAACACACCATTTGATTAAAAGATTTCTTTCCTAACGTAAACACACCAAACGTAGAAATTATATTTGTAAATTCCATCCCTAAGAGAATGTAGAAATTTGTATGGGAGTCCAGCCATTTCAGAAGTTATAAATATCTACTACCCAGTAATACTCTTACAAAGTGATCTAATTGTGTAGTTTTTAGTCGGAAGTGAAGCTTTTTTTTTTAATATTTAAATCAAATAAAAAATATGCAAGCTGAAAATGTTACTGATGTGGTGTCAAGAGTCCTCCAATCGAGACAACATTTATGGTACGGTACATGTAATGACTATTTTGGATTGCTGCCGCCTCCCGTTTGTGAGTTGGACCACACGATATATTTAATTTCTGTTTCGGAGTGTTTCCCTTTGATGTGCGGGAGGTTGCATATTAAATTCTCTTAGCCCGCAGCCTCCGATCAAAGCGAGTAATTATTTTCAACAGAAACGCAGTTTTGACAGCGGCGCATAATTCCACGAAGACTATGTTTAATTTATTATTAAATATCTTCATTATAAAAACGCTTTTCTTTTTTCTTCATATGAAAATATCGCAAACGGAAACACGCCATTCATAATGTTTGTTTTCAACAAGTTTTCGTAATTCTTTTTAATCATCATTTATTTTTAATAACAGGCCAACGTTTCGTTACCATTCATCCACGTCTAACACACGCTTAAAGTATAAAATAATCGATTTTGATTTCCGTATTTATTAAAGTTCAAACGTTAATTATTATTAGATTAAAAACCGACCACAGTGCTGGATATCACATTATCAACATTCGGGATTATCCAAATTTAGGGTTAAAAAAAAACAAATCAGTTCAGGAACGGCTGAGTATTAAATGATCATATTGTCACGAATGCTCGATAATGCCTTGTCAACATATTATGTCTCCGAATGACAAGTCAAGAATAAATATGTTATATAAATCGTCAGACGATGGTAATGAAACTTTTAGGTAGAATAAGGTTGGCTTTACACTACAATAAAAAGACGATCAGAATTCGGAATCGGGATTTATCGAATCGAATTAGAGTAAGGAGCACTGAAACGCGCTAGCGGCCAGTTTTAATCAGTAGTGAGCTCCGAAGTAAGTGGAAAAGAATGATCAAGAAGAAAAGGGAGAGAAAAAGGAGGAAAAGAAGAGAGAAAGGGTTACAAGGAGTTAAGGAAAGGTGATTGAAGCAGGAAGAGACAGATAAATTGGTTACCGGCAGGAAGACCCGTGGAATATCATGTGCGAGTGACAACACATCGGCGAAGAAACTTCCTTTGTAAGTTGCCAAATAAATAGCTTTAGATACCGAAGTTTTACTCCAATCGCGCAATCCATAGCCAATAACAATATGTATGTTTTAAAAGAAGAAATGGAAAATTACAATTAAATTGTAGAAGGGTAACAATTGAACAGTAACTGTCGATTATAAAGAACCATCTGATATTTTGTTTCCCAAAAAGAAGATGAAGAAGTTATAATTTATTTTATGGGTAAGCGAGCACACGTGTAAGTGATTACCGTCGCCCACGTACATCTGCAACAACAGAGTAGCTGCCATTGCCGGTCTTTAAGGGTATTTGGGAGATGGGAGGGAGGATGATGGGGAGGAGGATAGGGCCTCCGGTTACATCACTCACCGAACGAAACGCAGAAGCATAAGATGCCTCTACTTCACGACGGTATTCTGCGAGGCTGTGGTACCAATCCGGTCGAGCCGGCCATTCGATCAGCAGCAAAAGCCGCCGCTTGGCTCTACCATGCTCAAAACGATAGTGATGCTGATAAAAAATACTGCTAATTGGTTTGATCACAGTGTCATACCTGTACAGCATCTTCAGCGTCAGCGTCGTTCAATATCTTCCGGATATCCGCGTAAATAAAATTGCAGTGAGCGAGCATTTCACCACTGTGCCGTGTATTATCGGTGTAAGTATCAACCACGTTCTTTTTCCCGTGGGTGACGTAAGAAGAGCTGTTAAGGGACAGCAGGGAACATTAAGATCGAAGACATTAAAAAAAATATCAATAACTATATATTATACGTGATACAAACCGACCAGTCCAAAATTATCGGAAGACGTATAGAAGAAATACTAAACTCAACATAATTGAAAACTAAACAGATTTCCTCGAGTCTGAAGCAAAATTATCTCGACATTAATAACACATTGAAAAGTTTCAACCGCAACGCTGAAACTCAGTAACATTGTGAAGGAAAGATAAAGGAAAACCAATCGAAAACTAAAGTTCAATCCACAGAATGATCCCATCTCGTATCCTATAACGTATCCTTCTAAATCTGTTAGTAAAAGAAAAGCGTTGTGGATCGAGTCCGTAATGGGATTACAACACTAGCGAACAAGCATCACGCCGCTTCGTTAGGTCGTGTAAACAGCTAGACTGTCTCTTGTGCGCCAGATTTCAAGCAAATACAACCTCTGTAGGAACCTCAGCTGTATGTCTGTTACCATTGTCTGTGTTTGTATTGCACAGCGATTCGGTGGATTAAAATTTAGAAGTATTGATATTTCTAGAGAATGAATATTTAGTTTAGTTCGTTTAATTGACATAGATTAGTACATCTAGAGATTGGTTAAATTGAGACGTTTGATTTTAAACAATATATAAGTTAGTTAAAGAATATTAACATTTTTGTACAATTATCTCTATGCGGGTTTAATAAATCTTATGCTTAACAAATTGTTTGTTAGTCTCTGAAAAAATTTTAGAAACATCACCGGAAGTTATATTTGCAAAATGGTATACATGGGCTAGTTTGAAATGAATACGATCTCCTCAAGTGTGTGATGGTGATGGTCAACCGCCGCTTCCAATCGCTTGATAATAGCTTTTTTTTTATTGCGTTTTCGTCTATTCTGGTACATAGTACATAGTGCCGTGTGTGGAGCTGGTGTTCGTGATTGGTTTGTGTTTAGGAATAGGGTACACACTTGCGCTCTTCTTATCTTCTAACTATGCAATATGCAATATATACCATTTGATCTATTGCATTTGGTGTGGTGCAAAGAAGCTTTTTGTACTATCTTTATAATAATGGGTTTACTTATTGTAACTGCAGATCCTATTAAATATCTTAAGACTTAACCTCGAAGATTAATTAAGCTATGATCATGATTTCGTGGGACTTTTCTTCTTCTTTTATATATATCAGACGGAGGCGAAAGTTACGGTCTAATTTGTTTCATTAATAAGCATAAACAGCGACCGGAACCAAATCTAAATTAGTCTATAGAAGGAAGCCATTTCAATCGCAGCGACCGAACTTTCGTTCACCGTACACGAACCAAGTCAGAAAAGCGACGCGGTGGTCGGAACCGGCTCTTGCGAAACGCCCGTCCCCAATTCCACCTCACTTCCTTAATAAAACTTTTCTAAACGAAAAAAAAAAACAAAAAACAAGAAACCGCTTGAAATACGGCCTCCGTCGGCGGCCGACGTGTAACTCGAAACGTACACTTAGACCGTTACTATTTAGAGCCGGTGTCGGCGTCGGACCGCGAGACTGCAGGCGCTAGTGACGCTTCGCAGATACCAACCGTGGCCAAGTTGTTTAACGTACCTCATTTATTGAGTCTATTACTTGTATTTATAAATTAGCCAATAGATTCTTGTACTTTATAAGTCGAAAGGCATCATTTGGAACTTGTTGATAGGAAAAGACATTGAACGTTTTTCTTGCTTGCAAAGTTGTTACATTGGTGTACATGATCTATACAGCACACTTATTTTTCTCATTTTAGAGTATGTCATAGATGTAATAGAGTTTAACATGGTACGTAAACTTTCGAACGATGTGTCATTCATTGCCCAGATGGACGTGTGTACAGTATTATTAGCATTACTAAGTTTATAATACAATAATTAGCAGCTTTCGCTTAAAATATGCACACGTACAAAGTATAACGCCATTTTATACAGACAAATGTCACTTTTTGTTGTCGATTATCTTCGAGTTACGATATACTGTCATGAGTCACATCTAGTGATGTGTCTCATGACAGTATGCAATAAATCAGCTCGCTATGTATTCGAGTCTTCACCATCATACTACAACGATGGCTTTACTGACAGCCTCGATTGGCTTTCACAGATATTGGAAGAGTTTTTTTTTAACGTAAATGCTGCAAACGAGCAAGCGGTTCACCTGATGGCAAGTGATCACCGTCGCCCGCGTACATCTGCAACACCAGAGGTGCTGCAGGTGCGTTGCCGACCTTTAAGGGTATTTGGAAGAAGGGAGGGGGAGTAGGCCCTCGGTTACCTCACTCACCGAACGAAACGCAGAAGCGCAAGATGCCTCTGCTTCACGCCGGTATTCTGCGAGGCCGTGGTAACCAACCCGGTCGAGCCGGCCCATTCGAGCAGCAGCAAGAACCGCCGCTTGGCTCTAATACGTACGTGTTCTGTGGTACTGTTCGGAAGTCTGTGGTACTGTAGTTCAGCCGTACATCACGGCATAATACAATTTTCCCCCGTCTAGACTTCGTCTCTGTGGAATCAGCTGTCGCCAGCGGTATTTCTAAACAGTTACGACTCGGAGACCTTCAAGAACGTAGCCGATTCCTCTCTCAAATGCAGGTCGTGCACATGCATGCATGCAATAATTTACAATCAGGTCTTCTTGGATGTAATTACCACCTTCATCACTGTCCGCTCGTCACCGGTCTGGTGTATTTTTCTAAATGGTCATTCCGTCATTCGTCGGTTGCCATGAGCTTCTCCGGGGGAGCTTTTACTTTTAGTAAAAGTTTAATACACCCATGGGATGAGAAGCGTCACTCACAGACAAAGGTCTGGCGTAAATAAATACAAAAAAAACTACCAAACAAACAAACAATATGAATAACTGTAGACCGTAAAGATCAGCAAGCTGAAGTGGCAAAGGGCCGGCCACATAGCTCGCAGAACTGACAACCGTTGGGGAAAAAAGGTTCTCTAGTGGCAGCCACGTACAAGCAAACGCAGTGTATGACGACCCCCCACAAGATGGAGTGACGACCCGCGCAGTGTTGCGGGAAGTCGATAGATACAGGTGGCTCAGGACCGAGCTTCGTGGCAATCTTTGTGGGAGGCCTATGTTCAGCAGTGGACTTGTGATAGGCTGAAATGATGATGATGACGAATGATGTGTCTATAAGTCACCGCCGAAATTTCACACATATCAGTCTCACGACTTTCTTAGTCTTGTATTAGCTGTCAAAAAAAAAAAAACCCCGATAATATAAATTGTCTCAAGACAATGACCGAGCGATTATCGACAATCGTTTTGGTATCGACGGCGTGTCTCTAGCGGTATGTGCACCGGTGCATATGCGTGGTCAGGTGCCGTGGTAAAGTCGCGCGCGAAACTACGCTCCGGGCATGGATTGGTCCGACTTGATTGGTATCGTGGTACACAAAAGTGTTTCAGCGTTGTAACGTATCGCAATATGTTTAATATTGTGATAAGTTACACAGCTCGGTTACTATTCGACGGCTCGGTGGCGTAGTGGCTGAGGCGTTCAGCTGCGGCGCTGTGGATCGCGGGTTTCGATTCCCGCACGGGACTTGCATTTGTATGGACTACAAATAATTGTTCCCGGTCTGGGTGTTTGTCCATGTGCAATTCATGTATGTAAACTGCCTCCGCGACACACGATAAATACCTACAGCGGAAGGTAAATTAAAAAAAAAAAATAATAATGATGCAGGATGTAAGCGACGGCTTTAGCTGCTGCTCCTATGGGCCGGGTTGGTACGACGGCCTCTCAGAATACCGACGTGAAGTCTTTTGTTTCTGCGTTTCGTTCCGTGAGTGAGGTAACCTGAGGCCCACTTTCCCTTCCCATCCCACTCCTCATCCTCCTCTATCTCCCAAATACCCTTAAAGGGCGGCAACGCACCTGCAGCACCTCTGGTATTGCAGATGTACGTGGGCGACGGTAATCGCTTACCATCAGGTAAGCCGCTCGCTCGTTTGCCGCCTTTTCAATAAAAAAAAATCATGTAATGCCCATAAATATTCGTAACAGAATAAAGTAAGGTAAATGGTAATTCTAATATAATAATCTACTATATGACTATAAGTTATTATTGCGCAAATATCTACTTATGAAGAGAAATATTTGTCATCGCAGAGCCTTAATTATTGAAGGCAGAAACATACCATTTGGATAAAAGATTTCTTTTCTAACGTAAACACACCACAGGTGGAAATTTACTCTTTCTCGCAACTTATTTACTCGTATATTATAAGAAAATAATACTTTAATAATTAATTAAAACAGGTAACTGTTTTTGTATGTGTCATTAAAAAGAAATACATTACAATACGGTTGTCTTGTCCGACCCTAAACCATACGATCGAGCTCTTGAACTTTGACACAGATAATCTGCTCTTAATATTTCTAGTTGCTTAATTTTAAGAACAGCAAAAGTATTTATTTGTTACTTAAAACAAAAATAAATATCTCCCGTATGTTAGCACTTTTGAAGACAACTGTCCGCGAGGGAATGCAGGTGAACATTTACGACCGCATAAAGCACAGACAGGCGGATAAAGCTTAAAATAGAATTAGGCTCGCGCCACACTCAGTCGGAACCTAGCGTATAGTACAGTCGCTTCATTTAAACGTTCATTACACAGAACATAGAGTTAAGCGGCCAGTTGACAGACAAAAAGACAAGCCAATGTATACAGATAGCGTACATCTGGGCTTAGGCGTTGCGTAGTTCATTAATAAAACGCTTTGATGTGTGATAAGTTTGCTCCTTGAAATAAACCAGTGTTACACGAGTTGTAATGTCATTGTATAATCATTTCTAGACAACAGATGGCGGTGTATTTTGTCGTCTTTACTGTAACGCGATGTTGTTGAGATTTGTGCACAAATAATATACCTCTCCACGGATTGTTAAAACATAAGGCCTCAGAAACCCCACGCCCCTCACTGGTGGGCAGACTGGACGTACCCGAACAGGGAACCCCGCCCTAAGAAACCTGCCGGTGGGAGGCCGGGAAACGGGGGCTTAAAACGGACAACCACTGTGCTGGACCGTTCCAGAGTCGAAAGCCATGCTCACAGCTACCCCAAGACCCGCCTGTACTTTTACGTGCGGTGGTGGACAAGACTGCAAAGGGGCAAAGCCCCGGTGCAGTTCCCCCGACGCGCAAAAGGCGTCGAGAGAAGATCCGACAGTATAGACATATTTGGTCTTTGATTCACCACGGCCTGCGTGAGATTTACTCGTGCCCAAGATCATCTCTAAAAATCGACCCACTCAAACCTCATTACCTTAACCGTGTCTCACCTTATGAGGGTCCTTGGGTTGCCCTCTAGTTGTCGGAAGTCTCTTTGGTTAGCTGGGGTCAGTGCTACGCCGAGCACCTTTCCCCCACGTGATACAAAATAAAAAGTAATATACAGTTCACTGTTGTGGAAACGATTTGAGTGTGTTTATAATTCGATAAGGGTAAGGGTAATGTTCAGTCATTTAATGGCAATACTAATTGATAATGATTTTTTCTTTCACCTTCTTAAGTAGGAAGAAGGAATGTCAGATATTCAGACCACTAAGCCCCCAACAGCAAAAATAAATGAGCACATTTTGAACTATTTCGATACATTCACCTTCACGCATTTATCTCTAACTAGAAAATGGACGTGTAAGTAATTGCGTTAGAACATAATTGATTACTTGAGTGGAGATAAAATGTTCACTTTACTTACACGACAGGTTTATATATTCGTCGTACCGAATTTAGGTTAGATAGATAATTAACATACACAATTTTAGATTATTCACATACTTTAAGCGTGGTAGAGCAGCAGCTAAAGCCAGCTGTTGCTCGAATGGGCCGGCTCGTCCGGATTGGTACCCAATCGCGCAGAATACCGGCGTGGAGTAGAGCCATTTTGCGTTTCTGCGTTTCGTTCGGTGAGTGAGGTAACCGGAGGCCCCCTGACACCCCCTCCATATTCCCCTCCACTTCCCTCCCATCTCCCAAATATCCTAAAGGACCGGCAACGCACCTGCAGCATCTATAGTGTTGCAGATGTATGTGGGCGACGTTAATCACTTATCATCAGATGAACCGCTTGCTAGTTTGCCGTCTCTTCCATAAAAATAAATAAATAAATAGGTGTGTATGGGATATTAAAAATTTGTCGATATTTGCTCCAAATACCTACACCACCTGCATGTGGTACGCCCTGTCTCGTGTCTCTTCACGTGTCTTAAGATCACTCGTAGACGTGTCTTAAGATCGCTCCGTACAAATAATTAAAATATAACATTACATCATTGAACAATCTATGCTAAACACTAGTGACTTTGAGAACAGACGAACACTGGATTCTCCAACTAATATCACACACAACTGACTGACGGACCAGGGTCTGACGATATACTGACGGTGAAAAATCCACACAGCTCGCATGCCCAGCGTGATCAGTAAGCGCAAATTTTTATAATGACAGATAGGGAACGAGAATTGACCTCAATGTATTATTTTTAAGAGCAAGGCGGTAAACGAGCAAGCGGTTCACCTGATGGTAAGTGATCACCGTCGCCCACGTACATCTGCAACATCAGAGGTGCTGCAGGTGCGTCGCCGGCCTTGAAGGGTATTCAGAGGGGAAGAGGGTCTCTAGATACCTCAGACACCCAACGAAACGCAGAAGATGCGTCTACTTCACGGCGGTATTCTGCGAGGCCGTGGCACCAACCCCGTCGAGCCGGCCCATTCGAGCAGCAACAATAGCCGCCGCTCGGCTCTAAAAAAAAGAGTAAAGTAGCAGCCTGTAAGTGCCCGCTGCTGGGCAAAAGCCTCCTTCTCAAATATCTGAGAGAGTGTAGAAGCCGATAATGGTCCGCCACGCTGCTCCATTGCGGATCGGCGGGCTTCACATCTCCTCGAAATAATATATATTATTTTTTCGTGGCGCCGGCACCGGGGATCGAACCCAGGTCACTCGCGCTCTATGATACCGAATTGAGCGCCCTGACCGCTAGGCTGGCGCGTCTCTACCGCTCTTTAGAAATTCGTCTGTTCCGTGGCAGTGTTCTGTTTTCAATTCGTTCCGCTCGCCGTAGCGTTTAAATGGCGCCCACGGTCGCTGCTCCCAATTTGCGTTTGCAGCAAATTTGCGGGTTGATATCGACCGCGGTTGTCGTTACGCGGCTCGCTGTCGTTGTTATTGACGCGGCTACACTTAAAAAGGTTGCACGGTTACTAATTAATGCCCATGTGACGTATTACATGCCACGTTTTAAGCGTGGTAGAGCCAAGCGGCGGTTTTTGCTGCCGCTCGAATGGGCCGGCTCGACCGGGCCGGACTTACGTACACTGCTGCCAACATGTCAAACGTGCACACTATGCCTGAGAGTAGGAATTGCGACAGATATATAGGTGAGCAATGAACTATACCGACTTGTACAATGACGTTTTTTTTTTATGCGTAAGTCGGCTAACGAGCTAGCGGTTCACCTGATGGTAAGTGATTACCGTCGCCCACGTACATCTGCAATACCATAGGTGCTGCAGGTGCGTTGCCGGCCTTTAAGCATATTTGGGAGATGGGTGAGAGGAAGAGGAGAGGGATAGGGAAGGGGAGTAGGCCTCCGGTTACCTCACTCACCGAACGAAACGCGGAAGCACAAGATGCCTCTACTTCACGCCGGTATTCTGCGAGGCCGTGGTACCAACCCGGTCGAGCCGGCCCGATCCAGCAGTAGGAATGGACGCCGTTTGGCTCTACCACGTGAAGTTCGAGGCCGAGCCCGCATTGATTATCAGTTAACCAAAATAAAAACAAAAAAAAGTCTTTTATCGATACAAAATGTAGAAAGACCAACTTATACCGTTCTTCCGATACCCAATTTATAAGCCACACAATACCAAAACCATGTATTTTAAAAACCTCATTAATTAATAAAAATATAACTCACTACTCGTTTGCTCTGCGCCCGGATTATGATGATGGAATGATGGATGGAACATCCACGACATCGCTTCAACTTATTATACTATGGACATAAATGAAACCATTAACGACTTTATAAGATCTCTCTAGCACTTGATTTAATCTTATTGTATCTCAAAGTAAAACAATGAAATAATTTAACACCTTGGTAAGTGTATCTTTACAAAGGAGTTCGAATGATAACAATATAATAACATGCTATTATAGAGCCATCTAAACCCGGACATTGTGGCAAATGACCCACCGCCCAGGTCACAGCGGGCGTCGGAGAAAGTGTCAGAATTATTGCTTGCACCGTCCCACGACCTGAGCGAAACGAAGATATACTTTATACTAAAGATGAAAAGGGACAAAGGAACATCGGCGAGTATGCATTACGATTTGATATCAAGATTGATTGTCATGATCTCCACGGTTCTCGAACGAGGCTTTAACAATACCGATGTGAAATATTGAACACGTATGTAATAATTTCACGTTCTGACGTTCACTAATAATTTAAACTTACACAGAGATTTATTTCTTTATAACAAACGTTGTTTGTTTATAAATGATCATGTTTAAACTATTGCATCATTGCTGGGTTCAATTTGTAAAATGTGAAAAGGTTATCAGTTTAAATTCCGCATCATCATCACCGTTATGAATGGATGACATTGATGAAATGAACGAAATGGACGAACTGGACGTAATGGATAAAATGGATGGAACGGATGGAGCGGATGGAACGGATGGAATTGATGGAATAGATGATATAATAAAACTCCTAAAAGAATTAACATTCTTCTTGAATGAAAATGAATGCAAATTCTTATACCGCTACAGTGCGACGAATGACAAACAAAGCCAATGATCCAACCAATACGCGACGATTACAGCAACTACTCCTTATTAGAGATGACTGTCCAGTACTGCACTGGTTACTGTTAAAGAAGAAGAAGCCGTCGACCACGATTGCAGCAGAGTTAGAGCTTTACAAATATTAAAGCCATAATAGCACTTCATTACGCCCTAATCATTAGTCAATTGGAATCAAGTAATACACGATATATACCGCGAAGCCTCAAGATCAAAGTATACAACCAGTGCGTGTTGCCAGTGATGACATACGGATCCGAGACTTGGTCCTTCACTGCAGCCCGTATGAGGAAGCTCAAAGTTGCTCAGCGCGCTATGGAAAGGGCTATGCTCGGTGTTTCTCTGCGTGATAGAGTCTGCAACGATGATATCCGCAGCAGAACTAAGGTAACCGACATAGCCGTAAAGATCAGCAAGCTGGATCGATGGATGCAGGTGGCTCAGGACCGAGCTTCGTGGCAATCTTTGGGGGAGGCCTATGTTCAGCAGTGGACTTCTGATAGGCTGAAATGATGATGATGATGGAATGATGGATGGAACATCCACGACATCGCTTCAACTTATTATACTATGGACATAAATGAAACCATTAACGACTTTATAAGATCTCTCTAGCACTTGATTTAATCTTATTGTATCTCAAAGTAAAACAATGAAATAATTTAACACCTTGGTAAGTGTATCTTTACAAAGGAGTTCGAATGATAACAATATAATAACATGCTATTATAGAGCCATCTAAACCCGGACATTGTGGCAAATGACCCACCGCCCAGGTCACAGCGGGCGTCGGAGAAAGTGTCAGAATTATTGCTTGCACCGTCCCACGACCTGAGCGAAACGAAGATATACTTTATACTAAAGATGAAAAGGGACAAAGGAACATCGGCGAGTATGCATTACGATTTGATATCAAGATTGATTGTCATGATCTCCACGGTTCTCGAACGAGGCTTTAACAATACCGATGTGAAATATTGAACACGTATGTAATAATTTCACGTTCTGACGTTCACTAATAATTTAAACTTACACAGAGATTTATTTCTTTATAACAAACGTTGTTTGTTTATAAATGATCATGTTTAAACTATTGCATCATTGCTGGGTTCAATTTGTAAAATGTGAAAAGGTTATCAGTTTAAATTCCGCATCATCATCACCGTTATGAATGGATGACATTGATGAAATGAACGAAATGGACGAACTGGACGTAATGGATAAAATGGATGGAACGGATGGAGCGGATGGAACGGATGGAATTGATGGAATAGATGATATAATAAAACTCCTAAAAGAATTAACATTCTTCTTGAATGAAAATGAATGCAAATTCTTATACCGCTACAGTGCGACGAATGACAAACAAAGCCAATGATCCAACCAATACGCGACGATTACAGCAACTACTCCTTATTAGAGATGACTGTCCAGTACTGCACTGGTTACTGTTAAAGAAGAAGAAGCCGTCGACCACGATTGCAGCAGAGTTAGAGCTTTACAAATATTAAAGCCATAATAGCACTTCATTACGCCCTAATCATTAGTCAATTGGAATCAAGTAATACACGATATATACCGCGAAGCCTCAAGATCAAAGTATACAACCAGTGCGTGTTGCCAGTGATGACATACGGATCCGAGACTTGGTCCTTCACTGCAGCCCGTATGAGGAAGCTCAAAGTTGCTCAGCGCGCTATGGAAAGGGCTATGCTCGGTGTTTCTCTGCGTGATAGAGTCTGCAACGATGATATCCGCAGCAGAACTAAGGTAACCGACATAGCCGTAAAGATCAGCAAGCTGGATCGATGGATGCAGGTGGCTCAGGACCGAGCTTCGTGGCAATCTTTGGGGGAGGCCTATGTTCAGCAGTGGACTTCTGATAGGCTGAAATGATGATGATGATGATGATGGATACACGATCCGCAAGAAACCAAATGACAGGCTTAGGTTAGGAGCCCGTACAAAATAAATTCACTTGTTTAATTGTACCTTGTTAATTGTTTAGTTATCTGAGTTTGTATTGGGCACGGTTTATTGGGTACAACAGATTACACCTTACAACATGAATACACCTGCTACGGCTATCTCACCAACCCATGGGTTGACTGGGAGAGAATGCCAATAGGCATTAAGTCCGCCCTTTGTAACCTCAAATTGGGGTGTATGCAATAAAATATTTAAAAAAAAAAAAAAAAAAAACAGATTGGAAATATAATATAATAATTATATTTGAATATAATAATATTTGTTTATTTTCTCCCCACAAGAACAGACCATACATTATTATTTAATGAAAAATGAATATACATTTAGATATCGGTGTGTTCATAGTCTAGGATGTGTGAGGAGCTGGTGTCTGAGATAGGCATCAAAAGCCTGTATTAAAGATCACCAGGTCCCAATCCCACGGAAAAACAAGAGCATTATTTAGCATTAGTCGTACTGGTATTTAAACTTAAGGTATAAAGAGCCAACTAATTTAAATATTATTGCATATATTGTGTTAGGAGAAACAGAGATCATTACAGTGGTTCAAATTATAACAAGATGGGAGAGAAAAGATTAATACTATAAAAATAAAAGATATAAGGACGCTTTAGTAAGAATGTAAATATGCTGTGTAAGTTTATGTTGTGCAGGGAATAAGAAGGGACTGTGCGTAAAATGCTCGAAAATATTTCGAATGCGCAAACACGTCACGTTATCTCCTCCCGGAGAGGTGAGAACTGGGTTGCGGATGTCCGTTTTGCTATGCTGATTACCTTAGAGAGACAGAAGTTGTTTTATTAAAGTTGTGTAAAGTTTTGTCAAGATTGCCCACTCGAACTATTCGAGGGTCTGAGTGAGTTTATGCTGTGATGCCTGACTTGTATATACGTACGTGTAATATACGTGGTTACAGCGTAAAGGGCGGTTAATTTGTTTGCGATTCAAGAGACAGCAATATAATAGACCTCGTGTCCTTTTATCAGCGACAGGCCGAGCAAAGGACTCGCGGATCCGATAAACATCACGAATGTTAAGGCGTAGACATATCAAAATAATATCTTACACAATTAAATAAAAGAATATTCGAATTTTAATCATCATCTGTATAGGTTAAGAAATATACATAATATATTCAGTCTTTTGTTTAAGGTTGTATGGCGTATAATAGGTATAACTGTTTATATATTGGTCATAAAAAACGGTTTCATATTTATTGAGAGTAATAAAATGCCTCTAGTACTAGTCTTACCATAGAGTCGAAATACAAATTCAATTCCGAAATATTTTTTTTGCACTAATTTAAAATACTAAAATTAAACATAATATTTGTTTGAAAATATTCGACTGACTAAAAAAAAAAATTATTGTAAGAAGGAAGAATACGTTCTTGTTAAGAGAATATATATTAAGAAATTAATGTATACAGCGCCTTAACGCGACGAAGGTCCTCGGGGAAATGTTCTCAATGAACAGCCGTGTTAAGATTGTTTTCTGGCGCTATAATCGAAGGAAACATCCTTCAATGACACTCTTTAATTTATACTACTCCGAGCGGATGCCTCCGGGGACCTAAAGTAAACGAAATCTGGTTGGAATAACAATGGAATCCGATTCAGATGCATTTAATTATGTGAAGATTGTCAACCAGTGGTGAAGGCGCGATGTAGACTATTTCATTAATAGATTTTAATGTAATTTAACCGTTTTTCGAATGGTCAGAAATTCATCCCCCTTCCTTCATTCCCCGTGGGTGTCGGAAGGGTTCGATCCCCTATGTGCAGGGCTCGTACTCTTACATTCGTAACCGAATTCGTTAACGTTTCCCAAAACTTACACGCGTACACACGTTACAAACTTGTATATTTTTTTTTTTATGGAAAAGACGGGAAACGAGCAAGCGGTTCACCTGATGGTAAGTTATTACCGTCGCCCACATAGATCTGCAACACTATAGATGCTGCAGGTGCGTTGCCGGTTGTTAAGGATATTTGGGAGATGGGAGGGAAGAGGAGGGGAATAGGGAGGGGATGTGGGCCTCCGGTTTCCTCACTCACCGAACGAAACGCACAAGATGCCTCTACTTCACGCCGGTATTCTGCGAGGCCGTGGTACCAATCCGGTCGAGTCAGCCCATTCGAACAGCAGCTAAAGCCTCCGCTTGGCGCTACCACGCTGATATAAGTTCGTACCAAGGGTCGTACCAATGAGTTTTCCTCCAGGAAAACATCGTGAGGAAATGTGAAGCCCGTCAACCCGCACTGGACCATCCTGGCGAGCCCTTCCCGACTCCAAAACCCTCTCCTATACTCATATTTGAGAAGGACGCCTTTGCCCAGGAATGGGAACTTACAGGCTGCTACTTTACTTCAATGCAAATTTAAGCTCCATTGCACATGTTTAAATTGTATTCATTTCAAAGTTTAATTATTTTTTTAAATGTTAAAATAACTTGTTCTTCAAACGTGCCTGAGCATACTGGGTTAATGATCTGCTTACAACAATAATTAACAACTTCCGTAAAACATTGTTCAAGACAAAAAAATTTACCAATTGACATTGCTCAACTCACACTAAAGGGTCCCAAAGCGACTCTACCAGGCGATAGTGGTAAGTCCTCCTATAGGGAGGGCCCTAAACAGGCCTCTAGAATTAAATGACTTTGGGCACAATTACTAGCGATTTGTTACCGTTTTCTAGGATAGGATCATATCCAGTGGCGTGCATTTCAAGTAGGTAAAAAGGTAGTGCTGACCCTAGCTCTACCTAATGTATGTATATAAAAGCATAAATACATTTAATAAGAATGGTGAAATTAAAAAAAAAAAACAGGATGCTTTTTGTATTTTATCAAAACAAAACGTTTTGTTAATCTAACATTACAATATTTTTCTTAAAAACGGCTTTGGAGCCATCAACACATACCCAGGGGTTATTATGTATGTATTCTGTATTCCTTTATATTATAATAATCCTTTTTATTAAGTCTTCGTTTTTAACATTTTTTTTAAGCCCATTGATAGGAAGACTTTGCGCAATTGCCGGGGTTTTCTTGTTGTAACGTATACATTGCCCCGTGAACGAGTCTGACTTTATAGAGCGTCCCAACGTTTAAGCCACCAGATCGCCAGTAGAATGAAACGGGACCAGTCCTAATTATAAAGCCACCAGCGTCACACTTCAACGTAACGACACGTAAGACGAGATACCACAAGGAGCTCAACGCGCAGCTCTTTATCGTTGTTTCTTTATTTTTTAAGAGTTGATCTCAATTAGACGCTTTTTTTACGGTCGCCCGGTTTCATTTCGGACCACCGCACGCGCTGTGTGAATCATTGGAACGCTTTCACGATTCACGAATTAGATCACGAGGTATTTAACTATCGCAGATACGTTTTATGGGCCGGCTCGACCGGATTGGTACCACGGCCTCGCAGAATACCGGCGTGAAGCAGAGGCATCTTGCGCTTCTGCGTTTCGTTCGGTGAGTGAGGTAACCGAAGGCCTACTCCCCCTCCCTTCTTCCAAATACCCTTAAAGGTCGGCAACGCACCTGCAGCACCTCTGATGTTGCGAATCTACGTGGGCGACGGTAATCACTTACAATCAGGTGAACCGCTTGCTCGTTTGCAGCATTTACGATAAAAAAAAAACTCTTCCAACATCTGAGAAAGCAAATCGAGGCTGTCAGTAAAGCCATCGTTGTAGTATAATAGTGAAGACTCGAATACATAGCGAGCTGATTTATTGCACACTGACATGAGTCACATCACTAGATGCCCTGATGACTAGGCCCACATCTCCTTGCCATCCCCCTCCCATTTCCCAAACACCCTTAAAGGCCGGAAACTCACCTGCAGCACCTCTGATGTTGCGAATCTACGTGGGCGACGGTAATCACTTACAATCAGGTGAACCGCTTGCTCGTTTGCAGCATTTACGATAAAAAAACTCTTCCAACATCTGAGAAAGCAAATCGAGGCTGTCAGTAAAGCCATCGTTGTAGTATAATAGTGAAGACTCGAATACATAGCGAGCTGATTTATTGCACACTGACATGAATCACATCACTAGATGCCCTGATGACTAGGCCCACACCTCCTTGCCACCCCCTCCCATTTCCCAAATACCCTTAAAGGCCGGAAACTCACCTGCAGCACCTCTGATGTTGCGAATCTACGTGGGCGACGGTAATCACTTACAATCAGGTGAACCGCTTGCTCGTTTGCAGCATTTACGATAAAAAAACTCTTCCAACATCTGAGAAAGCAAATCGAGGCTGTCAGTAAAGCCATCGTTGTAGTATAATAGTGAAGACTCGAATACATAGCGAGCTGATTTATTGCACACTGACATGAATCACATCACTAGATGCCCTGATGACTAGGCCCACACCTCCTTGCCACCCTCCCATTTCCCAAACACCCTTAAAGGCCGGAAACTCACCTGCAGCACCTCTGATGTTGCGAATCTACGTGGGCGACGGTAATCACTTACAATCAGGTGAACCGCTTGCTCGTTTGCAGCATTTACGATAAAAAAACTCTTCCAACATCTGAGAAAGCAAATCGAGGCTGTCAGTAAAGCCATCGTTGTAGTATAATAGTGAAGACTCGAATACATAGCGAGCTGATTTATTGCACACTGACATGAATCACATCACTAGATGCCCTGATGACTAGGCCCACACCTCCTTGCCACCCTCCCATTTCCCAAACACCCTTAAAGGCCGGAAACTCACCTGCAGCACCTCTGCTGTTGCAGATGTACGCGGGCGACGGTGATCACTTGCCATCAGGTGAACCGCTTGCTCGTTTGCAGCATTTACGATAAAAAAAAAACTCTTCCAACATCTGAGAAAGCAAATCGAGGCTGTCAGTAAAGCCATCGTTGTAGTATAATAGTGAAGACTCGAATACATAGCGAGCTGATTTATTGCACACTGACATGAGTCACATCACTAGATGCCCTGATGACTAGGCCCACACCTCCTTGCCACCCCCTCCCATTTCCCAAACACCCTTAAAGGCCGGAAACGCACCTGCAGCACCTCTGCTGTTGCAGATGTACGCGGGCGACGGTGATCACTTGCCATCAGGTGAACCGCTTGCTCGTTTGCAGCATTTACGATAAAAAAAAAACTCTTCCAACATCTGAGAAAGCAAATCGAGGCTGTCAGTAAAGCCATCGTTGTAGTATAATAGTGAAGACTCGAATACATAGCGAGCTGATTTATTGCACACTGACATGAGTCACATCACTAGATGCCCTGATGACTAGGCCCACATCTCCTTGCCATCCCCCTCCCATTTCCCAAACACCCTTAAAGGCCGGAAACTCACCTGCAGCACCTCTGATGTTGCGAATCTACGTGGGCGACGGTAATCACTTACAATCAGGTGAACCGCTTGCTCGTTTGCAGCATTTACGATAAAAAAAAAACTCTTCCAACATCTGAGAAAGCAAATCGAGGCTGTCAGTAAAGCCATCGTTGTAGTATAATAGTGAAGACTCGAATACATAGCGAGCTGATTTATTGCACACTGACATGAGTCACATCACTAGATGCCCTGATGACTAGGCCCACATCTCCTTGCCATCCCCCTCCCATTTCCCAAACACCCTTAAAGGCCGGAAACTCACCTGCAGCACCTCTGATGTTGCGAATCTACGTGGGCGACGGTAATCACTTACAATCAGGTGAACCGCTTGCTCGTTTGCCGCCTTTCTCATAAAAAAAAAGTAGCGGTGTTAAAAAATGGACAAAACTCTCCTTCTCCCCGTGGGCATCGCAAGAGTAGGGGAACGGAACGACCTTGAGAAGGTCATGGCATACAACAGGTGACGGGGACCATCGCAAAATACACCTGCTGTCCAATGTGGTCCTTCACAGATGATGTGCATCGGCACTGCGCTCGATTTACAGGCATAATTCACAAGTATAAACACACACATCTGTATCTGGTATTCTGTTATCTGTAGCTTGGAGCGACCCGGAGTCGAAATCGACATACCTAAACGCCTAACGGAGCTGTGGTGGTGGTTTTAAATTTCCCATTCGAGCAGTAGAAATAGACGCCGTTTGGCTCTACCACGTGAAGTTCGTGGCTGAGCCCACATTGATTGTCAGTATTACACGTATTGTTAACCAAAATAAAAATCTTTTATCGATACAAAATCTAGAAAGGCCAAGTATCTCCAACTTATACCGTTCTTCCGATACCCAATTTATAAGCCGAAGAATACCAAAAACCACATATTTCAAAAACGTCTATAATCAATAAATATATAACTCACTACTCGTTTGTTCTGCGCCCATATTATGACCATAAACCATTACAGAGATGAGAAATTATACTATGAAAATTAATTACAGCGTTAAAGCTAATTACAAACGCCTCGGGCTTATCGCGAATTTGATACAGCTCCCATTACGACTCATTAGATCGTACCCTGTGCTCTGTACCACGAAACCGGTTCCAATATAAAGTTGTAGCCGATTATGAGCAATCGAAGTTGTAAGTTTATGTATTACATGTCGCGGAATGCAACTAGACCCGTCTCGTAGAAATTGATTAATGTGGGCAAATGTGGTGCGAATTGCGCCGGTATTTAGTAATAGATACAGCT
This sequence comes from Bhutanitis thaidina, assembly GCA_029286595.1. NCBI lineage: Eukaryota > Metazoa > Arthropoda > Insecta > Lepidoptera > Papilionidae > Bhutanitis > Bhutanitis thaidina. The sequence goes on from JAGSMS010000010.1 coordinate 15,740,057, forward strand.
TATTTGCTACAAGAATATGTACAAAAATAATGCCATTGCTGGGACATCCATTGTCTGGACGTTTTTTTTTTACAAGGTTAGATCGCGACTTCCTAGGACTATAGTACCTACTCAGTATCCTGAACGGAGTAAAGAAATCAATGACGTTAAACTGTGGACACAAATCCACCATGGGTGGGTTAGTTTCGAATCTGTCGTGGATGGTCCGTAGGTTTGTTCTTAATAACATTGCTGTGATAAACGAGCTCACAGTCCTCAACATTCCACGTGATGCTACCGCCATGAAAATTAATCGCAGACTTGATACCCGCCTAACCGAAAGACGCTATTGGTTAGTGAAATGGTTAAGAAGCAGAAATTAAGCTCATCGCCTAGTAATAACTAAACCATAGATAACTTATCAACAAACACGTCCATAGATAACCAAGACACCAAGTGTGTGAAATTGATAAAAAGGTAACTAATTAACTATTTTTTTTGAATTAATGTTATTAGGCTTACGTTTGACCTCAATCTCGCTTGATGGAAGGCGAAGATGAGGCCTAGGATGGTACAAGTTTGCCTAGAAGGTGTCTGTTCACTTTGGCCATAATATTGCTAAAGCCGATATAACTGCGCCCGGAAGTGACCGCTGAACGGATTTTGATGAAATAAGGTAAAGTTCATTTACCTTATTTCATCAAAGTTACATTGAATTGCGCGAAAGAACATTATATTCAGAGAAAATGGCGGGAAAATTTTATCACACGGACGTAGTCGCGGGAGGAAGCAAGTTTATATCAATATCAAGTCTTCCATGACTGAAATACAGTGCTATGGTATCAGTTAGACGGGAATCTTTTTGACATCGCACAAAGAATTAATCCTTTTTGATTTGTTTTTAATAGCTTTGTTTTTTAATTTAATTTCTTTTTGTTATGTGATCGCCAAATGAATATGTTTCTTTCTTTCTAAAAATAGAACTTCATAAAGTTATTCATGTATTTTTTTTTAATTTACAAATTTAATCTTTTGCACCTTAACAATATCTCTCCGCGCCTCAGGTTGACTGGCAGAGAATGACAACAGGCATTAGGTGCAGCCTTTGTAATGCTTTTACAAAGGTATTCAAATAAAGTTTAAATAAATAAATATCTTGCAAGCCACACTTCTCAATTATTACAAAGGTAATAAAAGGTTATGATATAGGTACGAAGAATCAGTAGTCTTGATTGTTTCTTCTTCTTCTTTTTTATTAACCTGTAATTCCACGCCTGGATATGATATTGTTGGATGGATTTCCGCCATCAAACGGCCGGCAGATCATCTAATTTAATGGACGTGGGTGACGTGCAAGTTAAGTTGACATTTGAAGAAAGATATTCCCCCCATAACTTACCTTATCTTAGCATCCTGTAAACGGTCCACTGCAGAACTTAGGCCTCTCCCATAAAAGTGGAGTTACTATAATCACCATGCGTCTGGAAAGCGGATCACCATCACTGTACCAGGCACCTCGCAACTCAACACCGCTGCCCCTGACCGGTCCGCTTAAATCTGGTCTGGTATTTTACGAGATAGTTATCCCACCATCGGTCGGTGGCAATTGCGGGCAAGGGGTTTACTTTAGTCACCACTTATGACGTTAAGAAAGGGGGTGGTGGATTGTCACGTCGATATCACACCGGAGACATACATTTTTGTATAATGACAGTTATTTACGAGATCAAAAATATTCAGAAACCAATATAATCTTTCTATCATTTTAATAATGAATGAATGCTATAAACAAGTTACAGGTAAATTTTCCCCGGGATATATCGTTTTATTCGCGATCTTTACAACTGACGTCTTTGTGAGTTTCAAATACATCTCTTTAGATGCAGGTATAAACAACATTGCGTAGTAAATCCCAGCCTAAATGTAGAGAGGAGCGAGATTAGCTAATTACCCACCAGTGTATTAACGCCTGCGTTGGATTTACTGGATTCTACAGTTATTTATTGCGCAGTTAAATGTATTCATGAATGCTTATGGCTTTGAAACCTTTGTGTTACACGTAGACAAGGTGATAAATAGCTAAATAGATATCAAAGAGCATATTATGGTATGTAAGATAGCTCAGGGCCTGGGTATTTGCTTTAAACTTCACAGTAAGCGAGGGACTTGGGTTCGAATCCCGGTGCCTGTACCGCTGAATTTGATAAATGCAATTTTAAGCTAATGTTTGACAGTGCAGGAAAACATCGCTAAGAAATAATGAGGATTGTGAGTGTGCCTGAATTATTATTGTTATTTATATTCATCAGTATACAAGTCCATTGATGAGCATAGGACTCGTCTAGAAAGCGTCCAAGCGGTTGTCTGCACTCAACAGGATGGACAAGCGGGTCGGTGAGTGGTGGGTCAAGTATGAGAGGTTTTGGGTACAACAAATTGGAATGAATTGTTTTAACGGGACAGGGGGCAAACGAGCTAGTGGCTTCCTGATGGTAAGTGATTACCGAAGACCACGTACATCAACAACACCAGAGAAGCTGCAAGTGCGTAGCCGGCCTTTGGATGTCTCACTCACCGAACGAAACGCAGGTTGCACAAGATGTGCCTCTACTTCACGCCTGTATTCTGGGGGAGCCGGCCCATTCGAGCAGTAGCAAAATCCACCGTTAGGCTCTACCGGGTACTTGGAGTAAACCATGTTTACCCCCTTTACGTCCGCCATACCGGCTCCATAACGTAACACGTGGATGGATTAGAGATCGCTGTACCGAACGCCGCGCAAGTCGCATCACCGTCTCCAGCGATCTATGTAATTCCTTTATTACTTTTATAATTAGTTATTGCACAACTTCGTTGCCCCGAACACTCGAACACTACGAACACTGTAGGATATCTCTCTCTCTCTCGAACGCCTTACGGCGTGGGGGAAACTGTGCCGGGGCTTTGCCTCTTTGCAGTGGTTTCCACCGTCGCACGGAGAAGTACGTGCGGGTCTTTGGGTTGCTTTGAGCGTAGGTTTTGATTCTGGAACAGTCGAGCACAGTGGTTTTCAGTTTAAAACCCCCGTTTCCCGGCCTCCCACCGGTAGGATGCTTGGGCGGTTCCCTGTTCGGGTACGTCCAGCCTGCCCACCAGCGAGGGGCGTGGGGTTTCGGAGGCCTAGGCGTTTACCTCAGCCAGCTCTCTGGGTAGCGCTTCTTTCTCAGGAAGCCGAGCGTGCAGAGGAGCGATGTTCGAGGCATCTGCTCGCTCGAACATGTTCGAGGCGAGGCGCTTCACAAATGCCTCCAGGACCGCGAACTCATTACCGCCGAGTATTACGTACGTCGGCTCCGTTGCTCAATTAGCGGGGGGTCGGAAGCGATCCGTCAATGTTAACGTGATAACCACTTGACGGGCTCGTTGCATAGAGTTGCTCGATGGCGAATTCTAAACGATTTAATTTCTAATCATTTATTTAGTTGATTTTATATGCAAAAGAAATATATCGTTGATTTATTGGAAGGAAACAGAACCGTAATAATTTATTCAATGGATCACAGGTGTTATATATATCAAATCTAATCATTTATTCAACGTAAAAACAAACGTACATTTCATTTATCGAACGTAATTTTTTTTTAAATCTACCATCGTTTCGTAATGAGGTTCCTCTGACGGGAAAGAAACTGACAAAAGAAGCTCCGTGGGTATTTTTTTTATAGAAGAAGGGGGCAAACGAACGTGCGGCTCACCTGATGGTAAGTGATCACCGACGTCCACGAACATCCGCAACACGAGAGGAGCTTAACCACAATACCCACGAAGTAGTGGATCCAGGACCGGGGGAGCCGTTGCCCCCCGAGATGACGTCCGGGTAAAGAGGGCAACCTCGAGGCCCGCGACCTGCCAACAAGGGCAGATGACATAGATACCTAGCTAGAGGAGCTACAGATGCGTTGCCTGCTCCAATATTACAATAAAATTTTCTAGAAACGGTTTGGGAGCGATCAGCTCCTTCCCAGAGGTTATTATCATCTATTTATTCCTTCTATATTATAATAAACTTTTTATAAAGTCTTCGTTAAACAATTTTTTTTAAACCTATTGATTGGAAGGCTTTCCGCAATTGCTGAGATTTTGTTGTAAAAACGTATACATTGCCCCATGAGCTATGTCTAGTAACTGGAATCACAAGTTTGGAATTATCACCATTCTAATAAAATGTACTTACGTTTTTATGTAGGTACATAGATAACAAATATATAAAATATCGCTCGACGAAATAGTGTTGAACAACTTCAGGGCCTTAATATTTCTAATAGAACTTAATTTATTCTGTATCAAATACTTAGTAGATAAGAGTGAATGAATTAAACGACTCTCCACTCCTCCCTTGCCCCCCCCCCCCCCCTTAATTATCCCCGTTATTTCCCGAAAATCGTTATAGGCCGTCACATCCGACACAGTCACTTAACATCAAGCTTGCACTTTTACCAATTTTTGTAACCTTATTAAATTTTTTTTAAGAACAAGTCCATTAAAATTATATACGAATTGTATGAAATAAACGATTTTTATTATTCGAAGACGGAATATTAAGATGTTAATTGAAAGATGTTATTATAGTATTTTCAAAGTTAGCTATTAAAATCACGGCGAACATTATATAAATGAGATTATAACCTGAATAAAAACATGATTAGATTCGCGCGGGAAACCGCCACGTCATAGGAAGTTCATTTCGACCCTCCGGCGCAGTGGGGTCGTTACGGCTGTCGAAGTAAATTACTTAACCCTTATGAAGCTGTCGCGGCAACTTGGATGAGTTGTCATCTGTGAGTGATGGCGGGTGAGATTGTGAGAATTGGCCACGTCTCGTGATCAGCTGATATTACTTATTAAAACGTTACGATTCATAGCATAATTGTAGATTGTGATTATGTAATGATTTCTTGTATTCACGCGAACACAACACAGTTGAAATGAAACTATAATATTATTAACGTATTTTAAAGCGTTTAATTTCGCTTTTATGTTCTCGACGTTTCGAGTGCTTTACAGCACCCGTGGTCACAAGAAAGATTACGTATTTGCATTTGGTAGGGTCCTGTTTAGCGTAGCCCAGTACCGGCGCCCGCGATACACTTGTCACCTCAACGGGAGATAGAATGTAAATGGCTATCTATTATCGTCAACGATGTATAATTCTTTTGGAATTATATCTGTTTTGAAATGTGCAGCATTATACTACTAGGATTTGATCTTCCCACACTGTAGCACAAATGTTTACTCCACCGGAGAAGAATCACATTCTCTCGGAATACCAGAGTTATATAGCAGCATTTTACTGCTGGGATTTTATGAACGCCACACTGCAGCACAAATTTCTGCTCGAGCATCTCAAAACCGACATTACAATTACCAGAGCGATTCGAGTATACCGAACCTAAGGCCTATTAATCCCAGGACTTCATAAATCCGGAGTAACACGCAAGTCGAGATTTGATCTTCTCCACACTGTAGCACAAATGTTTACTCAACTGGAGAAGGATCACACTCTCTCGGAATACCAGAGTTATATGGCAGCATTTTACTGCTGGGATTTTATCAACGCCACACTGCTGCCCAAATGTCTGCTTGATCACCGACCATTACCGACATTACAATTATCAGAGCGATTCGAGGATACCGAACCGAAGACCTATTAATCCCAGGACTCCATAAATCCGAAGTACTACCCAAGTCGAGATTTGATCTTCCCCACACTGTAGCAGAAATGATTACTCAACCGGAGAAGGATCACACTCTCTCTGAATACCAGCGTTAAAATAGCACCCATTCCGTATACAAAATATCTATAACCCATCTACGATTCTGGATAAGGCGTAGTGTGTGGCGACCAGCTACCCATCTACGATTCAGAGACATTTAAAAAAAAACACATTCACAATTGTATTAGTGTGTTAAAGTTAAGTTTAATTCCAATAGTACTAAAGTCCACGTAATGATTGAACTAAAACTGTTCGTTTTTAAAATTTTATCGGCAGCACAGAAGTACGAAACCGAAGGAACTGGAGGCTGTGAGGGAGAGCGCCTGGAGAGGGCGGCGGGGAGGAGGGGGGGGGGCACAATCGATGCACTCCCCGCCAAGTCAAGTTGAAATCAAATGGGATTGATGTCTGAGAGTTACAGTCGTACAACAGGTGCGCGATGAAAGGACTCTTGAATTGAGGGTTTGATTCTTAATATTCACTTTATCTTTTACCACAGGCTACGGTACTTAAAAGGATCAACAAACCGTTCTTCAGTCTGTATCCTGTAAAGCAATTTTAGGTGCTGTATTTACCACGTGCTCGGCGGTGAAGGAAAACAACGTGAGGTAGGTAACCTGCATGTCTGAGAAATAATAAAAAATATTATTTCGAGGATATGTGAAGCCCGCCAACCCGCACTGGAGCAGCGTGGCGGGCCCTCTACGGCTCCAAAACCCTCTCCGATACTCGTATTTGAGAAGGAGACCTTTGCCCAGCTGTAGACACTTACAGGCTTTAAAATAAAATTATAACTTTTACTTTGATACTTTATAACTTGATTGGTGTAAAATTTTGGAGAATTGGCGATATTCTTCTCCAAAAGCCGATCGCACTTTTTTAATGGGAAGGAACGCACACGCACATCTGCAGCACCAGAGGAGGAGGTGCGCTGCGAGGAAGCGGAGCGGGATGGAGAGGGAAAGGAAAAGGGCCTCCGGTTACCTCCCTTACCAAACGATACGTAGAAGCACGAGCACAATATGCCTCTTCTTCTTACTTAAACATTTCTTACTGATCTCTGCCATTTGTTACAGGTCCTGAGGTCGAATCCCAGCTGTAAGCGATATTGGTTAAAAACACGTTGCGTTGCGTGGGACGCTGGATCTGACCCATCGTCCCCGATCTTATCGCATATGCGCTATATCGGATACCTTCCCGTATCATAAAGACGAGACAGTCAGTGGTATGATCCAAAAAAAAAAAAAGCGCCCAAGCCTTCATTGCTGGGCAACAACGAGTTACAACGTAATCAGGAATCGAGTAATCTCATATTGTCTTCATCTCAAACGAAGGGTTCATCGTTTCATCATCATTTCAGCCTATTAGAAGTCCACTACTGAACATAGGCCTCCCCCAAAGATTGCCACGAAGCACGGTCCTGAGCCACCTGCAGCTGAGCAACGAAGGGTTGCTAAATTAAATCAAACCGAAGTATTGGAAACCGATGCATCGCAGGATCATAATTAATTATTAAATTATTCGTTTACGCGTGCTTAGGCATCGCATGCGGTAAATTGTGTTCCGTCTGTTACAGTATTCAATTAATCTATTAAACTTGTCATCGTAGTGTGTTTCTTTAAACAGGTAACAAAAAAAAAAGAAACATTCTACATTACCCGAAGCTGACGTCTCACCGATAATACATCTTCGTGTATTTTACCTGAAACAAACATTAAAATATAATTTAGAAAAAATAATATATGCTATATATTTATATTTATTTATTTATGCAACTTCATATACATGAAAATGTATATAGGCGGACTTAATGCCAGAAGCATTCTCTACCAGTCAACCTTTGGACGATGCAGAGATGAAATGAAGTAGGTGTAGGTTATAGAATAGAGAGAACTAAAGAGAGGAAAAAAATTATAATAAATGTAAATCTATATTTATTATAATTTTTTTAATATATATCCATGCATAAATAATTTATATAGGAGTTTAGTGACCACGATTAAACACTACTAGAATTACACGCACCAGATGATTGATAAACCAGAAAAAAACAACACAATCAATTAGTTACTGAACGTGGTAGAGCCCAGCGGTGGCTTTTGCTGCAGCTCGACTGGGGTGGTACCACGGCCTCGCAGAATACCGACGTGAAGTCTCTACTTTTAACGCATTTTGTGCTTCCGCGTTTCTTTCTTCTCCTCCCTTTCCCAATTCCTCTCCCTATCATCCCTCCCATCCCCCCTTATATCCATAAAGGCCGGCAAAGCCCCTGCGCCTCCTCTAGTGTTGCAGATGTACGTGGGCGACAGTAATCACCCGTGACCCGCGTGCTCGTTTGCCTCTTTTCACATTAAAAAAAAGTTACAACGTTTGTGTGGTTAGTGGCAATCCGTTCAACAATCGACGGTCGGACAAATACGTTATTTTTATTCGTCTGTGAAATGTTTTCGGTATTGATTGTGTTTCAAATATTTCTTTTTGTATCGGCCATCTCTAAAGGTTAGGTTTAAGAACCGTTATAAAACCATATCGGCCAACCTCGGCCGGACACTAACTGCCTACCCCTTTCGTGTTTTTGTGAAACCAGAAGTGCGAAGCTGAAACTTCGGAGGCGAGCACTGATGTGCCTCCGTGGCTTCAGCTTTTTGTCACCAGCCTCGGTCTATGCGGTTTGCGAGTTGATTATGCTTTTTTGCGCTGGAACTGAAGGGTTGCCCTTCCCTCAGCTTTGAAGCAATTGCAATCTTAAGAGGGTAACGAAATTATTGAGATAAAAACTTTTTACTGCTTTGATTTTGAGACAAATGTTGAGCACTTAACCTCTAATTTATAATTAAAACTATACATTTGATTTTCGGACGCTTAGCAACAGTCATATTGTAAAAAAAAAAAAAGCGCCCAAGCCTTCATTGCTGGGCAACAACGAGTTACAACGTAATCATGAATCGAGTAATCTCATATTGTCTTCATCTCAAACGAAGGGTTCATCGCTCATCATCATTTCAGCCTATTAGAAGTCCACTGCTGAACATAGGCCTCCCCCAAAGATTGCCACGAAGCACGGTCCTGAGCCACCTGCAGCTGAGCAACGAAGGGTTGCTAAATTAAATCAAACCGAAGTATTGGAAACCGATACATCGCAGGATCATAATTAATTATTAAATTATTCGTTTACGCGTGCTTAGGCGTCGCATGCGGTAAATTGTGTTCCGTCTGTTACAGTATTCAATTAATCTATTAAACTTGTCATCGTAGTGTGTTTCTTTAAACAGGTAACAAAAAAAAAAGAAACATTCTACATTACCCGAAGCTGACGTCTCACCGATAATACATCTTCGTGTATTTTACCTGAAACAAACATTAAAATATAATTTAGAAAAAATAATATATGCTATGTATTTATATTTATTTATTTATGCAACTTCATATACATGAAAATGTATATAGGCGGACTTAATGCCAGAAGCATTCTCTACCAGTCAACCTTTGGACGATGCAGAGATGAAATGAAGTAGGTGTAGGTTATAGAATAGAGAGAACTAAAGAGAGGAAAAAAATTATAATAAATGTAAATCTATATTTATTATAATTTTTTTAATATATATCCATGCATAAATAATTTATATAGGAGTTTAGTGACCACGATTAAACACTACTAGAATTACACGCACCAGATGATTGATAAACCAGAAAAAAACAACACAATCAATTAGTTACTGAACGTGGTAGAGCCCAGCGGTGGCTTTTGCTGCAGCTCGACTGGGGTGGTACCACGGCCTCGCAGAATACCGACGTGAAGTCTCTACTTTTAACGCATTTTGTGCTTCCGCGTTTCTTTGTCTGAATCGGTGGTGTGCCTCCGATTACCTCACTCACCGACTCCTCCCTTTCCCAATTCCTCTCAATATCATCCCTCCCATCCCCCTTATATCCATAAAGGCCGGCAAAGCCCCTGCGCCTCCTCTAGTGTTGCAGATGTACGTGGGCGACAGTAATCACCCGTGACCCGCGTGCTCGTTTGCCTCTTTTCACATTAAAAAAAAGTTACAACGTTTGTGTGGTTAGTGGCAATCCGTTCAACAATCGACGGTCGGACAAATACGTTATTTTTATTCGTCTGTGAAATGTTTTCGGTATTGATTGTGTTTCAAAAATTTCTTTTTATATCGGCCATCTCTAAAGGTTAGGTTTAAGAACCGTTATAAAACCATATCGGCCAACCTCGGCCGGACACTAACTGCCTACCCCTTTCGTGTTTTTGTGAAACCAGAAGTGCGAAGCTGAAACTTCGGAGGCGAGCACTGATGTGCCTCCGTGGCTTCAGCTTTTTGTCACCAGCCTCGGTCTATGCGGTTTGCGAGTTGATTATGCTTTTTTGCGCTGGAACTGAAGGGTTGCCCTTCCCTCAGCTTTGAAGCAATTGCAATCTTAAGAGGGTAACGAAATTATTGAGATAAAAACTTTTTACTGCTTTTATTTTGAGACAAATGTTGAGCACTTAACCTCTAATTTATAATTAAAACTATACATTTGATTTTCGGACGATTAGCAACAGTCATATTGTAAAAAAAAAAAAACTTTTGGCGCGAACCTCGAAAATTGATGCCTGTGTCTTAATTTTTTTTTTTAATTCTTCGTTTTCAAGTTTTGATGTGTATATTGATAGTGTAATATGTTGTAAGTGCTTGTTAATGTAAACAGTTATTGGAAAATTCAATCGAAGGCCTGAAATCTTCGGTATTCGTTTTGGGGCTATCAATCCAACGAGTTAACAGCTTGACACGACAAGAATTATCTAAAGAAGTTGTTTTTAAAAGTGATGCAAGACTGAAAAAAATTTACAAAAAATAACTGGAGAGAAATGTTTTTATTTAACATAAATAGCTGATTTTAATTATTATGATACATTATACACTGTTATAGGTAGATAACGGACGAAACTAGATATGATTGCGAAAAGATGGTGGACTTAAAAAAAATTACGGTTGTCACGTGAAATTTATGCTTTGTGTGTAAATGAATAAATTATTTAATTTGATTAGATGAATTATTGTAAATTAAATATCAAAATATAATAGAAAAATAGTAAGGATCTAAGCAAATTACAAATATTGCAAATAATTTACACATCACAAAACATATATATATGTTACATAAAAGCTTTCATAAAATGTAATACACTTCTCTCTCTAAATAAATCTGCTTGTATATTATTTCTTAAAGATTTCAAAGAACTCTGTAAATATTCCCAATGAGGAAAACTCCTAAATGTATTTGAAACTCACAAAGACGTCCTTGTAAAGATCGCGAATAAAACGATATATCCCGGGGAAAATTTACCTGTAACTTGTTTATAGCATTCATTCATTATTAAAATGATAGAAAGATTATATTGGTTTCTGAATCTTTTTGATCTCGTAAATAACTGTCATTATATAAAAATGTATGTCTCCGGTGTGGTATCGGTGTGAGAATCCACCACCCCCTTTCTCACCGTAAGGGGTGACAACGCATCTGTAACCTTCACGGATTGAAGTTGCTGCTGAACTTACAGCTGTCCATGGGCGGCAGTAGTCACTTATTACCAAGAGACTCGTTCCTCATGTATTAAAAAAAAAGTTGATATCTATCAAGATAAATCTAATAAGCTAAATAGTTACTTATAAAATACTTGCACCTTTTTAAGCTTTGAATTAATTTAAAAAATATTAACTTTCAATCCCAACGAGAGGTAAGTGGGCTTTTGGTTGCCTCAATCACCGAACGAAACGCAGAAGCACATGACGCCTCTACTTCACGCCGGTATTCTGCGGGGTCGTGGTACTATCCCGGTCGATTCGGCCCTTTCGAGACGCTGCTAACGCTGCCGCTTGGCTCTATCTACCACGTAAACGTACTTAAATGACGGCGAACAAAAGTTTGTTCATTTTAATAAGTGAAATCAAGCATTAGATGTGTTTCGGGATTTGTGAAATAACATAATACATATTAGAGACCTACACAATCTTCTTATACGATGTAATTCAAAACCACAACCTGGCAACTTAGTTTTATATTTTTTTTAGTTCGAAATACTTTTACCCTGTGACATAGAGGCGTAGGCTCCCTCACACAGATTTCGTTTAACGCCGTGCAAATAATAAAACGACAAATTAGAATCGAATTTAATTATTTTATGTGTTGCACATACCGATGATCAATCAAACCGTAGACAAAAGCAGATGAAAAATATGTTTATGTAAAAAGCACGTAGCTGTTGTAATAACACATAAGACGCTTGGCCACAAGATTCACAGCCGTACCGGTCTTGCGTTAAGCCGAAACTCACACTGCGTTTCCATAATATCGACACGCATACAAAAATCGATTGATCAAAGTCCACCGCGTATCGGTGAAAATTACTCACGGCGACACTAATCTTGATAAAGTGCGTCCAGGCTGTACGTTGTACCGAAATAATATGAGATTCAGAAAACTGTTCGCGTAAATCAAGAGGGATTTTGTGCGATTAATGAAGATCTCAGTCGGCCTGCGCAGTTTTGCAGTTAATGGAAATGATTTCGGGGACAATTAAATGTGATATTTGTAATATTTTCGTCTGCCGTTTCTAATAGAGACGTATATTTGGAGGAGTGTTAGTCTAGCGATCAGGATGCTCGCTTTAATCGCGTCGCACGCTGGTGATCTTGCACCACTCAATGCTCATAGCAATATTGAGTGCTGAATTTAATTTACCACGTGCTCTATGTCCGAGGAATATAAAAAACGTGGATCGTGTCGGCACCATTCCGGCTCCAAAACTATGGAGGCCTTTGCCCAGCAGGGCTTTCACAGACTACAACTTTTACTTTTTTTTTTGTTTGGGACTTGTTTTTCATAATGCTATTTATGAAAATCCGTTAACGTAAACTTTGTGTACGAGCTCAGTACATTCAAGAACAATTAGATATTCTTCTTCGTATTTATCGGCTTGTCATTATCAGAGCTGCCACTTTTGTTTAAGCGTTCAGCGCTAAATTATCTCAAAAAAAGCGCTGGATTCCGCAAAACGATACATTTTTTTAAAACGATAAACAATTTACACATATTTGCCCAGTAAAGTTGCCACAAAAAGAAAATCTACAGTTTTCAAATAACAATCAGATTTTTAGTTTTATTCATCGTAAAAAAACGTCAAAATATGTAATTAGATTTTTAGTTTTACCTAGCGTTAGATCTAGGTCCGAAAGCGTTAAGGTGGCAGCACTGGTCAATAGCCCACTAGACATAGGCCTCCTCCGATGGCCATTATCGTAGCGCAGTTTCGAGAGGACGTAAATTCTCTATGGGCGGGCGATATTGCTTCTGCAACTCCAACTTCTAACTTATTCCCACCCCTACCGAAAGGCAACAAGATAGAGTATTGCAGCCTATTTTAGTTCACTGCTGAAATTAAATCTGAACAGAAATCGAAAGAAGGGCCAGTAAGAGCCAGAGTTCATTTATTGCAAGGTCAAATCATATGCACCACGCAGGGTTGGTGGGCGCAGTCACTCCCATCACTAGTCAGTTGGATTTGGATTCGCCAAATTGGGATGAATATTATGCCATCATTCGGACGCCAGGCCAAGTAACAAGTTATTGTAATATCTTAATTTAATAACATACCATTAAATGGTAGAGTCGGGAGAGGAAGACCTAGGCGAACATATGACGATCGAATCGGAGACGTTCTGAAAAAAGGCCAGGTCAAGAGTACTCTAAACCAACGAGCATGCATGCGAAGATTGATGAAAGTGAAAGAAGCGAAAGACGTATATCAGGACCGTAGCAAGTGGAAGGAGATTGTCTCTGCCTACCCCGTTGGGAACTAGGCGTGAATATATATATATACACATCATTTAATGTCGACATGTACAAGGAAAACATAAGTACGAATAGATACGAATTCATTATTGCATTCGCGCCATGAGTTGTAATTTTGTGACAGGAAATTGTGTAGCAATAAAATAAATAGTCTTTTAATTCAACTCTATAGTTTGTATGGATCCGCGTTCATTGGCCAATTGAGTGAGAACTTGTTTGACGATAAACTTTGTCAGAGAAGTTCAGTTCGAATACGATTAAGTTTCGTGTTTGCAAAAGCTCAAAACTTAAAGCTAGTTTTACATATTGTTTCACAGCTCTTATCCAGAAAGGCTAATTATTTCTAAACCTTTAAACTGTGGTTAAAAACTAGTAAATACAAGAATGGTACTTACTAATATTTACGACAGGGTATTTACTATTCTACAAAAAGCTTCCTTGATCACTGTAGCACAGTGGTTAGGGGATATGTTTGAAATTTCGGAAACACGCGGTCGATACCCTATATGGAGTGTTCAGGCGAATGAGTTTAGAACAAGTGTAGGGCGTTGAAGAAGAATTAAACTATTATTTACGGATGTATATGCGTTTTTTATTCAACCTTTTTTTTCGAGACATTTCCCACTTTCGCCTCTTTTTTAAATATTTTTTTCTTTTATATACTATGCTGTACGTTTAGATGTAACAAGACAAATACACAAGACAAGAACACAATAAACAGTTAACAAAAAAATTAATGTCCCACACTCAACATCACATCAATCTCTCCATCAGGATAAAACAAAACCTTGATAAGAATTGTTTGTTAGCAATTTCTCATATTGCTGTATGTTCAGCAGTGGAATTAAATAGACTGATAAAGAAGGCTCTATCGGCTCTCGGAATCGACCTTAGGAACTCTGATGTTACATAAAAACGATTTGTTTTAGGCATTTAAAAAACATCATCTTCCTCTGTAGGAATTTCTCCTGTATCACGGAGGCAGTATATATACATTGTACACGGTTAAACACCCAGTTCAGTAACTGTTACAAGTCCCGTGCGGGAATCGAACCGGCGAACCTCAGCGCCTCATCTAAACCGAGCCACTACACCGCCGATCCCTATTCGCCATAACATATTGAGGTAATGAATAAATTGACCGAGATTATCTAAAGCGAAAGCTTTAACCAATATAAAAGCTCCCTTTGCCCGTTATGATGTATTTTCAATTTAATATAAATATATTCTTTCTCTATGTAGAGCCGATAAGTATTGATTATGTTAAACCTGTGGGATTTTATTTATCGTGGCCTATTACCTGATTCGCGTGGGATGGAGACGGGATATCTTCGTTTGCCCCGTGATTTATTACCTCTATCTAATGAGGATGGTATATAGAAGGGAGGAACTCGGTAGCTCTCTAGAAATGTCTTGTTACGCGAATGCTCATGAGGTTAACGCAATTAAAATTGAGCGTGCAAATGTATACTGCTTTCTGGATACCGTGTATCGCTAAGTATTTAGGTATTGTAAATATTAATGTTAGCTTGATATGTTAAAATTGTTAATTGTAATTTTAAATATTAGGTAGGTACGTGAAGGAAAACAACGCGAGGAAACCTGCGCATAATATACATATTTCGTGCAGATGTGAAATCAGCAAACTCAAATGGACGAAGACATCTATGATGGAATAGAGAGACGTGACATCGCTCTGTGGGTAAGGTTAGGATCTCTATTGTTTCTGAGTACACAGAAATTGTAAAGACTTTATGACGCGATAGAGTCAACCGGCGACTTTGGCGTTTCGTTCCGTGAGAGAGATAACCGGAGGTACTTCCCAAATATCCTTTGAAGTATCCGGCAACGCACCTCCGAATATGCACGATTGAAAAACAAACATCCAAAGCATTGTACGTGGGTAGAGACAAGCGGGGGCTTTTGCTGCAGCATGAATGAGCCACGGTCTCCCTCCCTCTTCCATAATATCCTTAAATGTCGTCAATGCACCTGCACTTCATCTGGTGTTACAGCTGTAAGTGGGCGACGGTAATCACTTTCCATCAAGTGAACCTCTTGGACGTTTGCCGACTTTCTAATAAAAAAAAACTGTCTATAAACTAAATAGCGAGAATGAGAGCCAAGTTGTAGAGACGTAACCGTGACAATAACTTCGAACACACGTCAGATAGGAAAGACAAAATGTACGTATGTTAATTTATCTCATATCAATACGTACGTATTACGGTCTAATTAGATATATGTAAATGAAACGTCGGAGAAATGCAGTTAAAGAATGATTTAATGATTCATCGCCGCGAGCGGTAACTTGTGTGTCGATGGAATAATGAAAAGTAATGCATTGCATATGGACGACATGCGTGGATAACAAAGTTAATTGTTATTTATTGCACCTAGAAGTTAAAATAATTTGCAATAGTCTCAACTAATTAATAATAGTTAAAAAATATTCTCCTTCTAAATAAAGGGTTCTATTCGTCCGTTTAGGAGGCGTTCGGTTATGTAGAGTAAAGTAAAGTAGCAGCCTGTTAGTGCCCACAGCTGGGCCAAAGGCCTCCTTCTCAGATATCTGAGATGGTGTAGGAGCCGGTAATAACCCCCCACGCTGCTCCATTGCGGGTTGGCGGGCTTGCTGGGTATATACCATACTTTAATTCATTGCTGGCGACAAACAGCAGATACTGTTGTGTTCCGGTTTAAAGGGTATTCGATCTAAGTCCTCAGGAGTGTTAGCGTATCTGTAAACTATTTACGATTGATGTTATTTGTCAGTGTCCGGTGCGTGTGTTATCGGCGTAAGAATCTGCCGCCCCCTTTCATCCCGCGGGCGTCGTAATAGGCGACAAAGAGAAACACCTTGAAAATCGCAATAGTTACCGACAGATGGCGGGATAACCGTAGCGAAAAATAGCAGATGTAAACTAAGCAGACGGATGACGGGCAGCAGCATCTGGAGCGCGAGGTGTCTAGTACTGCCGATCGCCAATCCGCTTGCCTGAGCGTGGCGATTGCGACAAATCCTCTTTAAAAGAGAAGCATATAGAAGCAATCCAAAGAAAAAAAAAGAAATCTTCGCCAGACCTTATTCGTAACAATATGACGAGTGGTTAGGTGGTGGTGTATGAAGGTGGTGAGTCGTACGAGCTCTCCTCGTCGGGGATCGAACTCGCGTCTCCTGATACAGAGCCAGATCGTCTAACCACTTGCCTATCGTGGCTTCTTAATAGTTAAGTGATTTAGCACAAGTCGTTATCAAAGAATACATCTCTTGACCGTGCAACAGTAATAGAATTCAACATAGCGTTTTCGATGTAGTGTTGTGATCAATGTGACTTTTCTATTTAAAATTGTTTAATTCGATCATGACCTTCCTTTTTACCCGACTAAAAAAATAGTGGTGGTGCTTTTTATACTAACCGATTACTCGGTGATTTTCGAACCGATTTGTATGTTTGTTTATTATTCTGCAAGGATATGCTTACAGTTAGGTAATCAGTCCATTTGACGAAAACAGCGATTTTTTAAATAAAAATTATTGTTTATCTGTGTACATATTGTTTTGTATTCTTCTGTATCTGCTAATTATAAAATACACAAAAGCCGAGCCTAAGAACGCAATACGAACCTAGGTTTAGAGGTCAGTCAGTGAACGGCATTTCTCTAGTCAAATTCGGTCTTGAGTGCAAGCAGTTTGTTTCAGGGCGTTAGTTGCTTTTCTTCGGAAGAGGAATACCTTGAACTAAAAAGCTCACTAAAGACCTACAGTAGTCAGGTTGGCGGATTCATATGTTGTGTAAGAAAGAAACTTTATTCATTACACCACAATTAGTTAACAAGTTATTAATAAAACAGTTAAAAAAATAATAAAAACTACAAAAAAATAACTAGATTTTTCTACGCTACGCTCAGTTTATGTTACGAATTCCAACACTGATTTTCAGAGCAGCCTTATACCACTATTGAGCCGGTAGAGTCTGCAATAGATACAGATCATCTATACAATAACAAAAACCATATCAGTTATATGTTAATTACTTTAAAAAAAATCGGTTTGTCGTCCGGGCGGTTTTTTTTTTTTGCTAAACGTACCTGATGAGTCGCGCATACAGGTTTGTGTTTTAAGTCGAAGTAAATATATATATTTGAGAGCCACGGTATCGTGGTCAGTGTGCTCGCTTTAGTTTCATAGAGCGCGAGTGACCTGGGTACGTTCCCTGGGTACGTGCCTGTGCGTGGTGTCACAAAATTTTTAATTCGAAGACATGTAAAGTCCGTCTGCTGCTCCAGTACGGACGTACTGGAGCAGCGGCTCCTTCCCGGCTCTAAAACCCTCTCAGTTATTCGAGAAGGTGACAGTCCCGCAGCTGGGCAAAGGCCTTACGGACTATACTTTATTTTACAATATATTTGTGCAAGTTACGTTTTCGGAGTCTGGATGTGTGCGTGATGCTCCGACCGAGTCTCCGACACTGCACCCGACCCCTCCTCCGACCTTACACCGACCGAGCTCGAGCGTTGCACCTAAATAATTAAATGAAATCAATGAGAATTCTTTGTTCTTCGACGCAACAAATATCATTACGTTTGTCAAAAAATGACATTTGACCTAATAAGAATTATACTTCTTACAATCTCCGATTAACCACCGTTTCGTAATGCGATTCCTCTGACGGAGAAGAAACAAGCGAAAGAAACTCCGTACTACGTAAATGGGAACCTTGTACACACAAAACCCACACGGCACTATAATATCACCTGCTCCATCTGTCACCTACATTTCCATCGCCTGTCTGTTCTTCGCGAATGCAGAGTGCTTCAAGAATTTGTAATTTGAAGGCAAAATAATCGCTAAATCTTTATCTTTGATTTGATCTACCAACGGTACTTTAATGGTACATTCGGTTCAGTTCTATTAATATCGAAAACTCACCCCAAAACATGTCGGATGTTGCCGCGGGCGGGACGTTCGTTCCGTTTCAGGCTTGTTTTCGAATCCGGGATATTTTAAACGTAAGCCCTTCGTTAGGCCGCCGGCTACGGACGGCTACAATTAAACGTATTAAAAAGGTATCTTCTGGTGTAAGAGTGAGTGGATTGTGTCCGATTCCATTAGGCGCGAAATACAGCAAATATTTATGAAACATTTTATTTATTTATTTATACTTTACTGTCTACACCAAAAGGATTACAAAAGGCAGACTTAATGCCTTTTGGCATTCTCTAACAGTCAACCCAGGGCGTAAAGAAATGTGGTGATAGGTGCATCTAATTTAAAATAATATAAATATGAAGAGGCTAATTGAGAAATATACTACATAATTAAAACATATATAAATGTATAAGCATACATGTACACATACACATAGATATACAAATACATACTATAATATATACAGAAATACCAACACAGATATACATACATACAAAGACATTAATACATACGTATATAATAAATCAGAATAAATACTAATAAGTGTCAGATCGTTTTAAAAAGTGTTCGCGTACCAATCGTTTGAGAGCAATTTCACATTCCCATTGTTTTATATTTTTCTTGGAAAGGCCATGTCTTCGTGATGGTTTTATTTTGGTAAGGGGGGCAATCGAGAAAGGAGCTCACCTGATGGTAAGTGATAATCGACGCCCTCGTACATCTACGATCAGAGGGAGCTGCCGGTGTTTTTACGGCCTTTAAAGAATATTTAGGGAGCGGCAGTTGGGTGGGGTCCCTCCCTCCGTGGGCCTCCGGTTAACTCCTTCACCGAACAAAACGCAGAAGCATAATATTCTGTGAGACCGTGGCACTACCCTGGTCGAAACTGCCCCATTCGAGCAGCAGCAAAAGACGCTCTAAAATTATATTCTAATGCTCATGATTGAGAAAAGTTACGTAAAATAGCTGCCTTTAGATGGCCACTACTGGGCGAGGGTCTCCTCTCCGCATGTTTGAATGTTTCAGAGAGAGTTTTGGAGCCGAGAAGTGTCCGCCACGTTGCTCCTGTAAATGTACCGAATTTCACATGTCCTCTAAGTAATTTTAATTATTATTTCTTAGATATTCACATTTTAACAATTATGGTAACCGACATAGTCTTTAGGATCCGCAAGCTGAAGTGGCAATGGGCCGGCCACATAGTTCGCAGGCAAACGCAGTGTGGGAAGACCCCACAAGATGGAGCGACGATCTGCACAGTGTTGCGGGAAATCGATCGATGCCGGTGGCTCAGGACCGAACTTAATGGCAATCTTTGGGAGAGACCTATGTTGTCAGCAGTGGACTTGTAATAGGCTGAAATGATGATGATGATGCACACAACGCCGTGCTTGCGGTAAATTCTTCACTCAAAATCGCACCGGGGTTCGAACCCTGGTTACTCGCGTACCATGAAATTAAAGCGAGCGCCGTGAATACCAGGTTAGCATATAATACGTCGATGCAGTTTCATATAGATATATTCCAAATTTTAAAATATATATATATATATATAGCTTAGATATTTAGATCGGCTAGTTCTTAAATGTAAAACTGGATCGCTAAGGTAACTGAGTAACCTACAATTCTGCTGACGACGTAATTTGTCAATCAGTACTCAAGTGCATATAGAGTGACGATGTGACCTATTAAAAGACTAGAGTCTAGAGTATGGTAGAGTCTGGGGATACGACCGATTATAAATTTTGTATATACAGACATAAAGACATTTATTCCGACACTTACATCCACACACATAGTACATGAGCCGTGGTAGCCTAGTGATCAGGGCGCTCAATTTAGTTTCATAGAGCGCGAGTGGCCTGGGTGCGATCCCCGATGCCGGCACCACTAAAATTGTTAATAGCAATTTTAAGCGCTGTATTTACCACGTGCTCAACGGTGAAGGACAACATCGTGAGGAAACCTGCATGTCTGAGAAATAATAAAAATATCATTTCGAGGATATGTGAAGCCCCTCAACCCGCACTGGAGCAGCGTGGCGGGCCCTTCATCATCATCATCATCATCATTTCAGCCTATCAAAAGTCCACTGCTGAACATAGGCCTAAACCCTTCCCGGCTCCTAAACCCTCTCTGGTACTCGTATTTGAGAAGGAGGCCTTTGCCCAGCAGTGGGCACTTACAGGCTGCTACTTTACATAGTACATGATCTGATGATACATAAGAGTTATAAAAATTACAAAACAAAAAAAATAAACAAGAAAATTACAAGAATTAGAAAAATAGTGCTATAAAAAAAGTAAATGAATATATATCACAAGGAATTTGTCTGTGTGTTGTGATGAACGCAGTCGGCCCCCGGTCATTTTCAGTCAGCCCCCGGTGTCCGTGTGTCACGGACGGGCAGTAAGCGACTAGTTATTTTTTTTATATATTGATCTTTTACTGTTATTAACGAAGTGTGATAATGTCAAATTATGTAATCCCTACGAACTCAGTAAGTTTTGTCCTCAAATACCTGCTATATACACGAACGCAGTATGCTGTTGAACGAACAAGAGAATGTCTACTATGTATATAGGAAAATGAACATTTTAGATGAACTTAAGAAGCATTCTCGACCGAAATAGGTGTAGGTGATAGAGTACATCATATAAATAAACGTACATGCTTCCATACATACGTGTATACGTATATAAAAATATCCAAAAATCAACGGCAAATGAAGTATAAAAAAATAATAACTCTTATTATTTTTTTATACTGGATGGCGTGAAAAGGGGAATTTAAAATATTTTTCTCTCCGTATCCGTGATGCCACCAAAAATATTTCACAAAAATTTCGTGTTATGTTTTTCATCGATGAAATAAAACTACATCATATTGCACTTCCAGGACTCGGTCCCGTTTATTGGTGACCATGTCTCGGAAAGACCAAATTGGGTGACACAATACCACGGTATGATTTTGTCGTGGAATGAAGTCTCGAGCAATTTCTGTGGCATCTGCTGTCCGCTGAATTCTCGCGACCGACTGATGGCGGAATAAGCATCCGGAAATGCCGAACCCAAAGAAGTCACGTGCGAGGTTCCGGCGTTGCGCTCGCAAGCCCGCACAGCGTGGGCTGTGTGGATAAATCTTCCATGTGCCTTGAGCTGGCGCTTGCTCGTGGAAAGACCTGTGTCTACTGTGACTTACGCCGGTTTTACAAGAAAAATATATTAACATGGGGGTCTTCTGCTCGCGAGTCTCTACTGCTGAAGCCGTAAAGGCCACGGGGCCAACAACGTATCTGCCTTGAGGGTTTTAGTCGGTCCGGCTTCTTCTGTGCTTTTTTTTTATAGAAGAAGGGGGCAAATGAACGTGTGGTCCACCTGATGGGAAGTGATCACCGACACCCACGAACATCCACAACACCAGAGGAGCTACAGATGCGCTGCCGGGCTTTGAGGAAGGAATAAGCTCTTTTCTTGAAAGTCACTAAGTCGTAACTGTGCTTCATCTTCAATGCTGGTCCCGATATAACCAGTCACCGGAGATGGTGACTGGTAGGTGCGAGGACCTTTCCCCCAGGTTAAGCTAAATAAAAAAAATATATTGCACCAACGGCTTCTTACCTCTGTTTCTTTACGCATTTGGAATAGATCGCTAACCAGCGATAAGGTAATAGAATTGTACTTTCTTATTGACATTGCTCTTTTAATGTTTTCTGCATCCTTTTGTTTTGTGGTGTGTTCATTCATTGATTTAAAAATAAAAAAGTGTTACCCATTGGCGTTGCCTTTGTAATCGTGGATATTTCTCTGAAGGCGAGCATAGGCTGCATATATTCTATCGATAGACCAAATAGTTCATAGAAACATTATGGTCTCTTTGTGTTGAAACAATACTGTACATGGTAGAGACAAGCGGCGGATTTTACTGCCAGTACCACGGTCGCGTAGAACACCGCCGTGAAGTAGAGGCATGGTGGCCCACTTCTACCCTGACGTGAACATCAAAACGATGACAGGCTCACCACCTGTCATGTTATTACAAATAAGGTCCAGTGACAAGCCGGTTGAAGCAACGGAAATAAATGTGTTGAACATCTAGATGTTCTGGTATACGGTACGTTCTGGGTGTACCGTCCGATTCCGAATTGGGTATACGGTTGTTAGATCTTTTTTAAATCAATTTTTATTGTTTACTAAGAGGAAGTGAGTAAGAAGTTAGGGTAAGAAGGGGTAAGAAGCCTTCCGAGGAATATAAGTCGTCTTTTGTCGGCGTTTTCTTAGAGAGACTTTTATTTAGCAGTGGGCTAAAATAATCTTATGAAGAACTGAAATAATTTGCTGTGTCAAAATCAGTGAAAGAATTTTGTTGAAATTACTAACATCGTAAAATTAACAAAAATTATTATAAATAATAAACCCACGATTGCAAAAAAGTATAATTAAAGACAGCAGTGGGCTTATTCAAAATGCAGGCGGAAATTTAATGACGTGACATTGATGTACTGAAGGTCAAAATAAATTAAAACCTAATCCTCTTTGGAGAAATGAAACGACTTTAGGTTGAGAGAAATTTAAGTGACATTTTCTTATTTGAGTCACATTTATAATGTTGCAGAACCTGGCACCTAATAAATATTTGATGCTTCTAAAGAGAGTAAAAATAGAAAGAAAAAAAAAGCGAGACGTTCTATTTTTAAATTTTTGTGAAAGTCTGATGGAAATATTAAATGTAATACGAATACTAAAACTCGCTCGTGCATAGTGTCGTGTATAGGTATCTCACAAGACGGTCGACCTTATGGCGAGCGTACATCAACTTTCACTTGTCAATTAAAAAGCTAATTGTTTGCACCGAGATTTATAGCATTAAATTGTTTTAAATTTTTTATTAAGAAGCACTTAAAGCATTTAATAGTGCGAGAATTACTCGAAAAGAAATAAACTTAACTGAGCAATAACATACACTGGACAAAACACACTTAACGGAATCATTTTAATACCTTGTTCGAATTATACATTACTTTTCGTTTATTATATAATAGTTTGTTACGTTCAGTGACATTTTTAATTTCCACCTTTCAATTATGTAGGAATTATAGAGCAGGGGATAACTCTCCATTATGTTTATCTGACTTCACAAGTTCAGATGTTCTATTTGTATTTTTCAGTTATGTCTATTGCGTATTTTCCTATATCCGCTGAAACTAGATAAGCCTTTACGATGCTGTCAAACTGACAGTTCTTTTTTTTTTGAAGTTATACTTCTTTTGGCGCGTTTGGGAAGAAAGATGAGAGTGAATTTTTAGGATGCGCGCGCACACCGACATCTAAAATGAACAGGATGAAGTTGGTTTTTAAGTGCCTCTTAAGTTATCTTCGTAACTATTATGGAGACTATTACACTATGATTGAGTGTATAGTCTCCATAGTCACTACATTTAAAGTGGTTATTTAAATATTTATGAATCTTTAACACACGTGTTTTACATCAGTTGAGATAAAAAAATATATTCATACATAACTATACATGGGTATTTGTGTGTGATTTTAAATTATATATGCTGGTGAATGATAATTTATTGTGAGAATTCGTGATGAAAGTGTTTTTTTTTAGAAATAAACTTTTTTAAGCGTGTTTAAAGATTTGAGGTTAACTGTCGGTATGTATTCTTTTTATTTGTTTAGTTCCGCTAAAGAAGTATAACTTCTTACGTGCGTACATAAGTACACGCACACGTTTTTTTAATATGTGTTAACTTTTTTAAATGTTCTGTCCAAAAGTCAATATCACACCGTCATCATTATAATAGAGACATACACTATCATTATAATAAAGTTACGGAAGAGAGGTCTGGCGTAACTAATGTTTGTTAACTCTTGAAAGATCGACATTAAAAATTGGAATGGTCGTTGACTGCAGAAAATAAATCTTGTCACAGATTGGAAGCTGCAGTAATTGCCTCTCTTCACAAGGAACAAACAGCACTGTTGATCAGTATTAATTGTTTATATAATCGAACATTGTTTAGATAGACAAGTCTCCATTACGCGACCTTTGCAACTGTCCGGGGGGCGTATCCTCGAACAGAAACCTATCGCTATCACGATTACCACCAGAGTTACGCAATAGGATCTGATCCAAAACCGCGATGAGTGGAGCGCTCTGGTTTGCAGAATAACGTTTATAAGCTGCTTATAGTCTGCAATCGTTTAATGTTTATTCGACATTTACAGACAGTAATATTTGTTCGAAACGACTCCATTTATTTCCAAACAGACCATATTTTTCATGTAATGATTCCAGTTAATTAAGCACATATTCTTGATTAAGTTTCTACTGAGACTAAGCTTCACTTAATTAAAAAACAATATATTTTATTACCTACGTACATACATTTACAATTACCACCCGAAATCCGTAATCCAAAATGGCGTTTAAATCTTTTATGAACCCGGCCGTTCATTTTAATTGTTATTGCAAAACGTAAAGTTATTTTATTATCTACACTTACACCATTATTTAAAAAAAGATCGCTAAATATATATGTCTTGGGTTTTATAGAAATAAAAGCAATATTGTAGTTGCTATATAAAACGTATGCTTTCAATAACACAAGCACACGACTGTAATCCTCTTAAAAGGGTAGGCAGAGGTGTCATGACAAGCAGCTCTTATGGGCAGAGTTAATTTTTTCGGACATCGTTACCAAAATAATTATTTGTTGTTTTACTATAGAGTGCGCTATAATCATAAATATAAGCAAAACACGTAGAACAACATTTGCAATTACCCGCCCTTGTCACGGCTCTTTGGAGAACGCATAAGTAATGAGTGAAGATGGAGCTCAAAATATTGAAGGTAGCGAATATCCCAGCCTTGGCTAGACGCGTACGTCGCAGACAAATTGAAGCGATTTGTATCTGGTCGGGTTCTTATATGGAAATACAGAAGACTCGTGTTATCCGGTAAATCAAAGAGTTTGTAAAATATGGCTCACGGTCGTGAATATCGTCCTCAGACTGTCTGGTATGTAGAGTGCCCGGGGGCGTATTATCGTATGAGAATTTATAAGACATTCGAAGAGGACCGGGATAGTACTAAAGTCTCGTAGAATACCGGTGTGAAGTTAAGGCATCTTGCGCTATTGCATCTCGTTCGGTAATTGAGGTATCCGGAGCCCCCTTCATCCTTTGTCCCATCCTTGCAAATGTTCTTCTAAATTCCAAATATTCCTGAAAGTAAGGCAACGCACCTGCAGCTAGCGTGTACTTCATCAATCTGTTATTGCAATTATGCGTCGGTAATCACGTACCATCAGATGCGCTGTCGATTGACAGCTGGAATAGGTAAGAGGGAGGTACTATGCCCAGACGGCTTCCATTTTATCCTCCGTTTCCGAGAATGGACGCTGATGTCGGCTGGTCGAAGAGTTCTATCAATGACTAGCAAATACAATCAGAAGTTACTAACAGTGTAGGATATATTTTGTACGTGGTAGAGCCGAGCGGCGGTTTTAGCTGCTTCTAAGTAATTACTTCAGCTCATTAGGTGTAGACCACGGTTTTATCTAAAAGGGTTATTATCCAGCATACGCTTCATTTACATAAACGACACCGACGTAACGGAATGTATCTGTTACTCCCAAGTGCTTTCGATATACGATGGCTATCATTACAACCACTGCCAGCAATAGACCTGGAATCTTTGTGAGACCCCTCTCTGAGAGGGGTCTCACAAAGATTGCCACAAGGCACGGTACTGGGCCAACACCATCCAGCGACTTCCGAACACCGTTCTGACCGTGTCTTCATCTTGTGGGCGTTGTCTCACCACTGTCTTGCCACTTGAGAACCAAGAGATGGTTATTCGGCTTTAATTTCGCTCCAAAAATAGTTATGAAGGATCATAATCTGTTATTTTATGTTTATTTAATGATTCGCTAATTTAGGCTTCAATTTAAAACATATCTTCAGACATAGTGTTGATTTGCACTAATAATAATAAAAAAGTGTATTCCACAGTTATTCTTTAAAATCAAATTACGCACCTCTACCAAGGCCGACCATAGGGTCATTGTTTTATTCGTTCCGTTCGCGGTCCGATTCGCGACGCAACTGATTGTGAACGCGGCTTTATATCGATTTTATTCAAAATTAACTTTACACCAAGGCGCGGTAGGGTTCAATTTCGTGTGATATTTTTGTTAATTTTTACGCGGATTTACTTGAACGAAAGGCAATGTTCAGAAAAGCGTCACGGAATTTCAAACGTGCTCGACTAATAACGGAAAAGTAAACAATTGTTGCCAGTAATTTGATTTTGTTTGTAAACGCCTACCTTAAGTACTTAATATATGATCACTATAAACAATATAAAGGTAATATAGACATTAATAAAAACAAGCATAAAAAAAAACTTATCACGTTACACCTCGAACTCTATTCTACTCATGCTGTAAGAATTTTAACCTTGCAGATCTACAGTTCTACTACTTAATTATCTAGAATCTTCTTCAAGAGAAATACATAATACATGAGTACGTACATAGCCTAGCTCTCGTGAAAGAAGCTTTTAGATTAGCAAAAACTGCTACTAAAGCAAAATTAAATATTATCTGTTGGTAGCTCCATCGTTTAATAATTAAATTAAATGGATTTACCATATCGAACGATTTTTTTTTACGGGCAAGGCGGCAAACGAGTCGACGGATGCTGAGTCTCCTGTTGTACTGGCAACCCTACGAGTAATAAAAAAATATTTTTTTTATGGGAAAGGCGGCAAGCGGTTCACCTGATGGTAAATGAATACCATCGCCCATGTACATCTGCAACACCAGAGGTGCTGCAGGTGCGTTACCGGCCTTTAAGGTTTTTTGGGAGATGGGAGGGAGAACGAGGAGGGGGATGGACATGGGGAGCAGGCCTCCGGTTACCTCACTCACCGAACGAAACGCAGAAGCACAAGATGCCTCCACTTCACGCCGGTATTCTGCGAGGCCGGGGTACCGATCCGGTCGAGCCGGCCCATTCGAACAGCTGTAAAAGCCGCCGCTTGACTCTACCACATCTTGTGAACAATCAATGAAAATGTATCTTTCACCAATTGGATTAAATATATGTTGTCAAATTCTAACTATAGTTGCTTACTGCACTACTCTAGACATCTTTAGATTTGCTTGTAAGAGAAAGTACAGCGTTCAACGATTTAGAGCTATGTAAGTAAGCAATGTACCGACCTGTAAGTGCCTACAGCTGAGCAAAGGCCTCCTTCACAAATATCTGTAAAGGGCTTCGGAGCCGGGACGGGCCCGCCACACTGCGGTTGGCGGGCTTCACATATCCTCGTAATGTTTTTGTTTTGGCTCTGGCATGCAGATCGCCACGTACAGGCAAACGCAGTGTAGGACGACCCCCCACAAGATGGAGTGACGACCTGCGCAGTGTTGCGGGAAGTCGATGGATGCAGGTGGCTCAGGACCGAGCTTCGTGGCGATCTTTGGGGGAGGCCTATCTTCAGCAGTGGACTTCTGATAGGCTGAAATGATGATGATGATGATGCAGATCACCTACCGATGTTTTCTTTCACCACCGAACACGTGGTGAATACACCACTTAAAATTACTATTAACAATATTAGCGGCGCCGGCGCCGGCGATCGAACCCAGGTCACTCGCGTCTATGCTCTCGCTAAAGGATAGTCTGTGTCATTCACTCTTATTGCTTTTAACATAATTGTAAGTTCTGGCAGGTGTGAAACAATCAGTTGAAATTTTTTTCTTCGCACACTTCGGTATCGAGTTAACATAAATATTTGTTCGATAAAATCGAAGACTTTGAAATATTCTCTGAAATTTTATATTCGCAGGAACATATGACGTTGAGTAATAAATAACAATGAACAAATTGCTCGACAACATTTTTCCCGTGACTAATAAGCAAGTGATAAATAAGATGCGCAAAACATGCTCATTAATTGGCGCTTGAAGGCGCGTCTCATAATTCGTGCCGCCATCTTAAGTGGCGCTGCGTTCGCGCCGTTTCTGTTAAATTTTTAAATAGTGATAAATGGCGCTGATGGCATGCATTCAGCCATTCAGCCTTAAATGAATTACGTTCTAAATTAGATAATGTTTGATTAATGGTATGACCGAAAACGTTTATGTGGGAGTTGTTGGGCTTTGGTTTGTCGAAACTATTATACCTATTATATTTTATTATTGAACTGATCATTGTTTTATTAATGTTCATTGTGGTGTCGACCACACAGCAGGGCTACCAGTGCCCTATCAAGTTCATGGGATAACACAATTAAAAACAATCTTGCTGATTATAAGTTGGAAGGATTTTTGAAAAAATACATTATATCACGCTGCACCAAAATATACTTTGGTAAAAATTATTAAGCGGTTTCCAGTAAAAGTAGTGTCGTTAAATTTTAATTAATATTATCTATTAACACAATATTTCTTCTTCAAATTATTGTATTATTTTTGTTTTAAATGTGGAAACTTTTTAATGGCTTTGTGCATATATATATATTATATTTTTTAAATTCAGTACTAGCTGTAAGTTTTCCGAATAAAGTTAAATAAATAAATAAAAGTATGATTCCTATGACACAATTATGCTTAACCTTTCTCGTGTTATAACAATACATTTTTTATTACACGACAAGATTTAAACACACACGGTCGTCCGAATATGTACAAGTGTAACGACTAGCCAAATAAATAAGTTCTAGTACAAATTTGATATTGAACGACAGCTTCCGTGAACCATTTAACCGTCGAACGAGCGTTACGAATCGACGGCCTGCTATTTATTCGAGCGATACGTTATAAATACCGTTAACGGCGAACGCTGTTGCGACACGCATTTATCGCATTCGTTCCGATAATTTTATTTTAACACTGTTTGTTGTTTTAAGTGTTATGTTGTGCTATTAAAAATACAACGTTTTGGTTTATGTCTGTTCATATTATTTTACATTGAGTATTCGAACTTTTTATTATTTATTATTTATTTGACGGCTCGGTGTCGTAGTGGCTCAGCGTTAAGCTGCGGCGCTGTGGGTCGCGGGTTCGATTCCCGAACGGGATTAGTATTTATATGGACTACAAATAGTAAGTTCCCGGTCCGGGTGTTTTTCCGTGTGCAATTCATGTATGTGAACCGCGACACAGGAGAAATTCCTACAGTGGAAGGTAAAGTTTTATAAAAAAGATATAAATAAATGAATTTCGTACACGTTAGTGTCAACAATGTCACTGTAATATGACGATGTGTTTCTAGTCAATTACGATCACGGCGATAATCAGTCAACTGCGCAGGAGATATTATAGTGCCGTTAGTTCCGCTTCCCGTTTACGGGATACCGGGGGCGGTTTGGTACTGCGATCGTCAATTCCCTTGCTGCTATAAGATCGGGGAAAGGATCAGATGCGGTGTCTTTAGGGAGTAAAACAAACAGCCAGATCGATAATACCAGTAATTTGTGTATTGCACAAATACTAGTCTCGGCTGTTACTCGAACCCAGATCGAACGGCTCACAGATCTTTATTTAGACAGCGCAGACAGACATTTCTCTGGAATGCCAAATGTGTAACATTGTAGCACAATGTAATTAAAATTGTACATTAAAAAAACAAACCTCTGGACCTATTTTATACGTGATACAGCCAAGCGTAAGATAAGAGACCAATAAGAGAAATAACTCAAGGCCCACTCCCCCTCCCCATTCCCCTGCTCATCCTCCCTCCCGTCTCTCAAATAACCTTAAAGGCCAGCAATGCACCTGCAGCACCTCTGGTGTTGCCGATTTATGTGGGCGACGGTAATCACTTACCATCAGGTGAACCGATTGCTCGTCTGTCGCCTTTTCCACAAAAAAAAATTAAAACTACATTTTTATGTAGATGTCATATTTCAAGACACATTTTCATAACACACAAAAACTGTACATAATAGAAAAATACTTTTGGTCGATGACTTGCACTTCAGAAGTGCAACCATCGCATATTACTTGAAATACTTTTTTTTTGTTTGTGGTCAACTATAAACAAAATAAAAACAAATAGGAAATACGTCAACATTACTTGTCAACTTTTAAGGCTTTAAGGTTAATTAGGAAGTCAGTAAGTTATTGTCACGCCACCCATTGGCCTTCCGTGGGTGTCTTAAGCATCAGATAGAGTCAGCCAAATCATTTTATCTCACAGAGACGATGAAGTCTCCATTACCGCAAGCAAACCCACAAGTTATGGTAAATAAGACAACTGAAGGTGTCACAGCGGTGGAACACTGTTAGTGGTGGGGTAAAGGTTTTATGGCTGTACATAAGTAACTGCGAACCGACCGACAGTTTCTAAATCCTAGCCGTTGGCTAAATCAACCGAGTTTTCTTGCACACGAAATTAAAATGTACAAAGTAAAATGCGTGATTTGCGCATGATTCTTTTTTGTTTTAGTAACTCAGTGACCGGGTGCACGCTTTACGTTTCATAGTACGCATGGAACCTAGGTTCGATTTTTAATTGCAATTTTAAATGTGACGAATCTACGTGGTGGTCGGTTGAAGAGAACGGTAAAGAAAATAATGAATTTGTAAGTGAATGATTTTCTGAGTTTGAGAGAAATATAAAAAAAAAATATTCCAAGCACTTCTTTGTCATCTCTGCCTATCCGCATTAAAGCGTTATGATAGAGATTCAGAGTGAAAACTCGAGGAGGCCTTTGCTCAGTAGTGGGATATTTATACACTTTAACAGGGAACAAGCATTGATATGAAAAAGCACAAACTAAAACCATAATTATATATCACAACTGTCATACAGTAAAAAAAAAATAACAAAGTTCAAAAATAAACATTCGAGATTCTAGTCTTTTTTAAAATAAATAGCATTTACATTTATAAATGGCACTGACGGTGACAGAGAGATCGTTTCAATAAAAATGAATTGAAGAGCTTCTTACTTCACGTGGGTGTCTTATGATATATTAACGCGCACAGGTCCGGCGGAGATTAAAGATTGCACGCTGATGGATGGAAATGAGTGCTACGGGCTTCGAGAATATCTCACATGGAAGGTGTACGCGTCGATGTTACTAAATAATAATACATTTATTGGACATAAAAGAGTGACACATTATGTTCAATGAATCCATAGACCCTAGTAAAAACAGTGTTTCAGGAGCCAGCGGTTTCCCCCATATGATTTAGCTATATATTTATGTCTTCTCTAAATAAACATTGATATAAAGTTAGTTCACTAATAAGAAAGAGAAAAAAAATTTTTTTCTAGTTTTGCACATGTGACAGTGTTACCTGCATTGTTTGTACTGCTACCCGAGGGAACGACTTGAAAATTATTGTACCTTTGGGAGGGTGCTACGTAAAATAAAAGAAGATCAATTGTGTGAAGTGAATTATAATGTTGCAAGATTCGACAAACAAGCGGCTAAAATATACGCACACACTTGTTTTTATGTTCCGCTGTAACGCTTATGTGATAAAAGCGGAGAAATGGACAGAGAAACAGGAAACAGAGTAAACGCAGCACAACACAATCAATAATTATTTGTGTTTTGCACTAATTAACCGACGTAATAAGAGACAGCTAGCTGAAGTGGCAATGGGCCGGCCACATTGCTCGCAGAACTGCCAACCATTGGGGAAGAAAGGTACTCGAGTGGTAACCCCGAACAGACAAATGCAGTGAAGGACGCCCCTTCCCCCAAAAATCAGAGTCTCGACGTGCAGTGGACTTCTTACACGCTAATGATGATGATGAATACTTACTTTTTCCACTTAGTTATAGTGAAGCATTGTATATTTCCATTCATTATACAAAAAAAATTCCACAGAGTAATGATGCAGTGCCGCGTCTCCTGTGCAGGAGTATACTGCGCTCACCAACTCTAACCGGTGTGGTAACTATGAGCAAATCTTCCATTCGTATATTTCAGATTTTTATGGGGCCTTAATGGACTTGTTATGATAAAGATAGCTAAAGGTGACGCTAATGTATTAATTTTAGAAAATAGTCGGTTACATCAAAGTATACATATTTTTAAATCAAAGTGATCAATCTGGCTCGGAGGTCCGTCACATGTTGATTGATTGATACTTTGTTTACCTGTGTAGGGGAAGGCAGTTAATGATCCAATATCCGGTTCATTGGGATGTGTTTGCGTTCGTTTAACAAATATTTATCGCTCGTGATGTTGATCCATTGATCCACTTGTAAACTCGAAATATTATCGGCATCAAAGGCCTCATTACGTATCAGGTTGATAAGCCTCTCTGTATACATAATTTCGTTCATAAAATGTTTCTATCGTGTATCACGTTATTGGACTGTTCCAGCATGAATGTGTATAGTATTTATTAAATACAATTCATCAAGTCAAATTAATTATTAGGTGACTTGTTAATGATCGTTATGCGGATGAATAACCCACTCCTCTACTACTAAATTACATGGTATATAAATATATAAATTATATGGTTACAAACCATATCTATCTCC
Organism: Bhutanitis thaidina; assembly: GCA_029286595.1. NCBI lineage: Eukaryota > Metazoa > Arthropoda > Insecta > Lepidoptera > Papilionidae > Bhutanitis > Bhutanitis thaidina. Next base: position 15,773,095 of record JAGSMS010000010.1, read on the forward strand.
AAATGTTAACTCTCCCGTACACGGTGGACCCTGCTAGACAACGAACAAGACTCTGACGACCGAATGATAGCGGAATATCCATCCGAATGCCAAACCGAAACGAATTTCTCAGAGATCGGTAATGAGGAGCAGCATCACTGGTGCGAGGGTACCGGCACTACGCCAGCCCAACCTAGCGTCGTGAGCGTGGGCAAACCTTCCAAAAAATGTTTACCGGCTATTGCTATTGTCTATTATGGAGGGGCCTATGTTCGGGAGTCGACAACAATAGGTTGATATTAGTATAGAAAAGATTTCAAGGAAATTCTCTGGACTAAGACGATGTACTTTTTTATAAATTGGATGTATTTGACAATTAGCGTCAAGCGTTCTCACATCTTCTTTTTTGACAGCCTATAATTAATCCCACAGCTGCACATAGATCTCTCCCAAGGCGTGCGCTAATCGCCACTCTTGTCAGGCGGGTTGACAACCGCAGTATCAGACGCCGCTGCCAGACAACGTTCTAGATAATTTAGTTCTAGCATATTTGAGATGGTTACTCCGGTTACATATACGCTATAGATAAGTTACATTTGCAAAGAAGATTTTCACAAATTAACAACACAATATTCGTTGATTCGGTTGACATTGTGGCTTAGTTATTTCCTTCAAAGCTAAGGGTTGCGTTCCACACCGAACTAATATTCCTTTAGCCTACAGATTTGGACAGAATTGTGCCGAGCCTGCGAGTGCAATTAACGTACCCAGAACTTGGGAGAGTTCCAATAGATGGGCAAGTTTTTTATTTAAGGAAAAGAAACTTTTAAGAAAGCCCGAGTATTCTTGCAGCTGTCACTTATTTAATTAAATTACCTATTATGGTGTTTAGTTGCAATACCGGATTATTGATATCTCCGATACGAAATCCTAAAAATTTTAGTTAGTAGTAGTTCTAAAAGTTAGTTTCTTGCTTCTTCTCCATCAGAGGAACCTTATTGGGAAAAGTCGGTAGATTTAAAAAAAAATACATTTTTTTTATGTTTTTTCAATACGTTATTTGATGTTTGACGATGATGACTTTTTCGCTGTTCAGTGCGGGGAAAAACTTATATATACTGTCATAAAGCTCTACGATTCCCTAACCTTGGATAGCGGTATATCCTGTTTTAGATATTACAACAGTAAAGACCGAGAATCTAAGAAAAAGAAGCTTTTACTTGATTATTAGAAATTCTCAGTATCTATATCGAATTCGCGAAAACTAAGTTCCTTATTTCATCCACTGGGGTATTACCATTTATCAACTTATCTTTAATACTTTGCCAAAGCGTGCATTTTTGGATCTAGGAAAGTTCCTATGAATTGTAACATCATAAACTAAGAATTGCAAAAATAATTCTAGAATCACCATTACAATATACAAAACTTTTAAGAAAAAATCCATATTTGATATTATTAGATTATTAGGTTATTAGAAGAAGTAATAATTAGATAAAGTGAAGAAAAAGATATTACTTAAAATAATTTTTACTGCAAATAACTTCAGACACCTTATTAAAAAAACTGCAAGGAATTAGTCAATAACAATGTTAGTTAAACCTTAACGAATACCTATTATTACGTGCAAATAAATCACCGCAAAAATAACAGCAAGAATAAAGGCAAAGCATGATGAAGTAAATTGTACAGAATTACTTCACTGATAATTTGGCCGATGCGGAGGCCCCGCGGCAAAAGGTGCACAGCAAACAAAATAACTTCAGTGATTACTAGCCGAGATGATATGATTGCATGACTTGCAGGCAGCCAAGTTAGACTTCACCACAGACGTGCACTACATAAAGCGCCGGGCCTAGGAGAGAGCCTTGAGGCACACGCGGAAATTTTACTGCAACTAATGCACAGTTTATACTGATACGCAAAATACGTGGTGGTTCTTAAATGCGCCATTTTATTTTTATCATAGTGTTAGTATTAAAATGTGAAAATATGTAGTAAAATAAAAAAGCATTGCAGAAATGAAGATATAACAGTGCCTACTTAAATTCTCTCAATTATGTCTGCTAACTCACACTGGGGGAAACGAGGACTCTTCCGACTCCAAAACACTGTCAACAGTGAGAAGACCCTGCGATTTGTGAGAGTTTTTTTTGAACGCCTTATCAGTTAGGTCATTAAAAATATTTCACCATTAGCTATACTGAGAAATAGACGTTTTTGCCTGTAGTTGATTACCCACGAGGGTTAGCCATGATAAATTGTTTTTCTCCTTTCTTGAATAGTCTATGAACAAGTTCACTGCTGGTCAAGGCTTTCTCCCTTAAAGAGATTTTGCTGTGATCGGCTCGTTTGCCAATCAGGTTGACGATCACATTTCCAGATATCTCGCTTAGATGCTGTCGCCCATCACTGGTAAATTATCCAACTTTAAGTCTGGCATATTTGGCATGGTTATTCTGTTTCGTGTCGAAAAGTATTCTAGAGTTGAATATTTCTGATACGACTTTAAGACATAACACAGCATAAAGGAACTTAGTAGTAATTTAAAATTATAAATTTTAATTGTATAAAATATTGGCTAGTGGTGTAAATGAAACCAATTTAAAGCAGTATAGTGTTTTAAAAGAAAACACAAAATATTTACAGAATATTTCTAAATTAAGCTTAATTCATTATTAACTATTATCAATAAGGGGGCGAAACTCCGGGTAGATCTGTATCACGTGTATTACATGCATTATAACAATAAAATAGATTCTAATCGGTTAAGTACCTACTTTTCAAGTTGAATCTTTATATGTCTGGATTGACAACGATTACATACTCGTACTCTGTTCAGTATTTATTTAAACTTTATTTGAATACCTTTAAATAAAAGTATTACAGAGGGCGGACTTAATGCCTCTTGGCATTCTCTGCCAGTCAACCCGGGGCGTGGAGAGATATTGTAAGGGTGCCAAACATTAAATTTGTTAAAAAAAACGAACTAAAATACATGAATAATTTACACTTACAACATACTGACGGAATAAATACATATAAACAAATATGAATACATATTTATATACATACAGCGTACAAAATATTATTATAATTACAATGACCGATGATATCAATTCCACTAAGTGGGAACGGATGTCTTGAAGAGGTGTTCAGGCAAGGAATTACAGAGTAGTGCAGCCTGAACAGTAAAGGAGTTGCCAACAAAATCGGTGAAGTGTTGCGGAATGCTAATCTTATGATTAGATGAAGAGCGAAGGACCCGGTCATGAGTTGAAAACACACACTGAAATTTATCCTTTAGGTAAGAAGGAGAGGTAGCATCATTTAAGATAGAAAAGAGAATATAAGAGGGAGCCATTAAAGGCGAGAACGGTATTGTGAGATATGGTCATTCTTTCGAAGGTCAGTATTCGTATAGACTAAACCAATATAATAGAATTTCTATTAAATATTCCATATCACTGTTCATTTCACTGTATGTTCTGTGAAATGAACTTTGTTGTAGAATTCTTTATTCTTAGCTCTCTGGCACTTTTATCTTCCTCTTCTTGCAAGCAGTTTATTAGCTGACGTTTTCTTCGGCTTGACAACACGTATAGATGTTAACATGTCATTTATTCACACGTAGATGCATGATACTGGTCACGAGGGACAAGAACATCTCTTGCAATGGCAGAAACGATCGTGACATGTGCCCCCGTTTTTAATAAAAACTTGAAAATAAAAAGAATCGCAGAAATCGCGCCAAATAACTTAAAGGAATGTGGTTACTAATACACGTAATACTTCGTTATACTTGAATACCGGTGGAATGTCTCGGTATGCTCTCAATCATTCCATGGGCTGAAAGCTAGATCCGTTAAATATACTAGGACGATATAGTATAGGTAAAAGAAAGTATTAGTAATAAAAGTAAAGAGAGGGTTTAGGAACCGGGAAGGGCCCGCCACGCTGCTCCAGTGCGGGTTGGCGGGCTTCACATATCCTCGAAATAATATTTTTATTATTTCTCAGACATGCAGGTTTACTCGAGATGTTTTCCTTCACCGTTGAGCACGTGGTAAATACAGCACTTAAAATTGCTATTAACAATTTTAGTGGTGCCGGCACCGGGGATCGAACCCAGGTCACTCGCGCTCTATGAAACTAAAGTGAGCGCCCTGACCAAAAGGCTACCACGGCTAATAATAAACAAAAAACTTATCTAACTTTTAAATGGTTTTGGATTCCATTCGGGTACACAAAACACACTGAAATAGGTAATAGTTTTAAACTTGTACACTTATCAATCAGGTTTACTACAAAGAGAATATTAAATGTTCTGGTTACGATCTTCAAAAGCAGGCATCGTAAGTCAAAGGACTTAAAGTCAAACATGAGCTTAACTTAAGACATGAATCTTTAGTCTTCAACACAAAGGAAACTGTAATGTAGAATTTAATAATTTGTAATAAATACATAAACTATAATTGTTACTCAGGATTTTTTTAGGGCTTTAGATGGTGGTATAACCTGTATGTTTATTGTGTTTATTATTATCATAAAAGGTACATGTAGCTCGACGATTATCGTGCCTACTCGATTGTGGGTTTTCAATTACCATCCTAGCAAAGGCTGTACGAAACGAATAAATCAAATTCGTATTTACTCAGGTATAAATGAATTCGAACAGTTCTCACTTTACCTACACGGCATGTGAACGAACGTTACTGATTCACTGGTGTATGTGTGATGAGTTGATTTAAGAATGACTACGTTTGAGAATGTAATTTTGAAGACACTGGCTGGAAGTATCTGTTATTTCTGCCTAAAATGTCATAACTCTTAGAAAAAGAAAAACCTGACTATTTTAAAAATACTATAATATAATAGTCTTTTTCCATTAGTAATTTATGACATGAATTTAAAATAGATTTTGAAAAACATAAATAATTTTAGGTACTTAACTAAGAAATGATAATATTTGGATTTAAAACAATGCGTAATTTAACTTTTATTGTTGCTGAGTACCTTTGCGAGAGCATAAGATCGAAGGCTAAAGTAGTTCTCGTGGAGCTAAGAACCGTTAACCATAAACATCGCCTTCACGAATAACTTGCGTTCGAATTGATCTTTAAGTGGTCAATGTTAAGATTTAAAATCGCATACTTAAAGTGAATGATAACTTATACCTTTAAACTCTTCTATGACGGTGTAGTCGTAAAAATTGATAATGCACTTGGCAAAGTCGATGTCATAGTCGCCGCCAACACACATGTTCAATTAGCGGGTTCATTTACAAAGTCTTGCACAAGTTATGTCTATAGAAATAAGATTGGATTTATAATGCATAACTATTAATAATGTTTATGGAAAATACTATTATAGTATAGAAATACGTAGTCCTTAGTATAGTAATGTTAGATCAAATTTATCATCATCATCACCATCATCAGCCATGTAAAAATCTGCTGAAAAAAGGGTTCTTACAAGTTGAGAGCATTTCTTGCAATAACCATACATGGGAGACGATTTGGCGAACGTAGTGAAACTTATCAGATTATATGAAATTCCTTTAAGTTTCGACTTTAAGGTTAAAATAAAGAAATTAATTCTCTAACGCAACAATCACATGCCGATAGAGCCAAAAATCAGAAATTGTACGAAATAAATCGAGTAAACTAAATTGAATTTGAAATTAGAATTTTTCTTTTTTAAATTTGTCCACATTAGTTTTATTTATGTAGATTCTCTGATTTCGAAATTCTATTAGTATCGGGTTAAACAATTTTCATTTACTTTTATAACGGCAATTGTAACAAATATAAATGATGATCAAAAGTATTCTTCTAATTATAGTAATATCAAGGAGGTAAGATTTTTTTTTAAAAGGCAAGTAAATTAAAAAATAAAACGGCTTTAATACGAACATTGAAACGTATTAAGAAAAGGAAAGTGCAAAATGTCAGTTAAGATTAAACAGAAGACTTACCGAGGCCGATTTAAAAATATAATTCAAGAATTTACATTGAGACTTCATAAAAATATAACTCAATTCAATACTCGGAAAGGATTCTCCACGCATCGTGAATCGGTCGAGAGGCAGAAATCGAATAAATCGCGGAATCGAGACAATCGAGTCACGAATACAAGTCGTTGTAAATATTCACCGTGTTGGCGGGACCGTCTACTCTTGAGACCACTTCCTTTTTGTTTTTTTTTTTGTCTTTCAGACACGCGACTGTTGCCTGATTGATGGACACGATTTGAATAGTGTCAAAGACTAACTGTTTGATGGGATTATGAAGAAATTTTAACAATTGGCGGTTTTAATTTAATAGATTTATCTATATTAATCATATATTAACTAGTTATAACTAAAGTTTTTTCTTTAATTAGCAGAGTGTACATAACATGCATACTTAAAAATCAAACAGATACAGAATCTTAAAGCCATTTTCACATAGCTTTCTGAATATATGTAGTTTAAATAACATAACAGTCGGGTTAGAAACTGCAGTACTGCTGTTCATTACACAATTAAATTAAAGGAGCGTAAGATAATCTGCTATCTCATCTTCTGAATGTGTCTAAAGTAAACTAAAGAAATATCGAGGCTTTGCGATAGGCAGCGACATCGCCATCATAAAACATGTCAGATCAATGAGCGGTAGAGTCTAAGGTGCCATGTGTTTGGTGCTGTGATTTCTAACCCGTTTGCCAAGTTAAATTAGGTAGTGGACTATCTCTTCATAGTGATAACGAAGAAAAAGAAGATAAAAAATATTTAAATGCTGATTTAGAAAAAATAAATGTTCTAATTTATTATTAAGCGTGAAGGTTTCACGATTCTGAACTTCTTTCATCACATTCAATACATAAATTTGTAAGGTTAATAACAGATATACTATGACAGGAAAATTATATAAAATTACACTTAGGAATGTTAAATCTCTACCAAGTAAAGATCGCGGTGTCAGAGTTTAGCCCCGAGCACGTTCTCTACCAACCCCCATTCCCACAATCATAATATCAGAACCAGAATAAACTATGACACCTATCTATTATACTGTTAATAACAAGTAATAATGTAAAATAAGACCAACCGAGTCTGATTGTGAGTCGCGCGTACTGCCGACACGGAATCGGCAGTCTGTTTCTTTGATATTATTAGTACATAGAATCAGACGTTACTTTGTGCTGGATCATAATATTTATGATGGTAAAAGGATCTATTGATCAAACACACTTCGCAACCGATCTTATCATATTAATCTTTTTTTCTTCTTTATCAGCGTATCAAAGCCGGCATACGTCTCTTGAGCAGTTCACACATACTGACCACGCTGGTCAGACGGGTCGGTGAGGGCAGTACCAGCATCATCGCATTAGTGATGGTGCTTTACCATGTGGCGATCACATGCCAATCACTGGTTTGTGTGATTCTAGATCGGCAATCTGTGCATGTAAGGCATGTGGAGAAAAAGACGGTGCATAACTATTTTACTATCATAAACATAATGTTTTTTATTTAGATTTGTGGTAGAATTCTCTAAACTCTGTTATATTTGAAAAATACTTGTGACATTTTAGATAAGAATTAATATTATTGAATTTTTAAGTCATGAGTTTATACAATTAGACGTTTTAAAAAGAAGGCACGAGTGACAGTAAAATTCTAAGTGCGAAATTTAGTGCAACTTTTTCGTGCAACGTTTCGTTAAGCTGTGAGGGTCTTGTATTTGGAATTTAAATGTGTAATATTATTTTGTTTATATAGTGTACGTATTTGAACCGTAAGTAATATTAATTGTTAAATAATATTTATTGCTTAATTAATTACTATTTATATACTAAGCAGTTATTTACATGTGAGTAGAAGATTCACATCTGCCACTGAGTTATACACGCTTTTTTCTAATTAATAACATTTTTGAACATGCGTACGTAATTTTACTATGTGCTTATTATAAATATCTTAATATCTGAATCGTTGCAAGTATTTTAGAAATAAACCTTTTAATCTGAATAAAGGCTACTGGATTTTGCAATTGAATGCCATTGAAAACAAACCGACGGACACACTGCCGGCTATCGAAACATTTTAATTGGCGGGCCGCATGTTATCGCACGTTTGTTTTATGGGCGTCGGAGAAAGATGTCCGCGATTTATTAACTCCGCTTGTTGGGAATGCAATATTGGTTAAACGGTGGTTGGTGAATTGTGGACGATTTCATAATGGTGCTAACTGTTTTACGAATATCAGCCTTAAACGTTCTGCATAAGACACATGTTTTCAGTGTTGATAAGATGATGTAGGAGCTTAGTCCACCACGCTTCTCCATTAAGGTTGGGAGACTTTCGTTGTTTATAAGATTAAAGGTAAAATAAAAAAACCAGCCAGAATGCGCTGTATTTTGTTTTTTTTTACGTAATACTCGTTTACGTATAATCTCCGTAGTTGTTCTTTTAAATAGTGTTTCCGTTTCATTAAAATATTTATAACTTAGAATGTCAATGTTGCCAACATTAAAACGTCCATATGCTTTGTTCGTTTGAAAACTAATCGGTTGTGCCAGCCATTGCTGTGTTCCAATTTAAAGGGTATATCTATATACCCTTTAAATTGGAACTCTAGAGCCATTGTAATTTTAGACTGTGAGGCATTCCATCACAGTCATCAGCTCAGGAGCCTTAACCGCTAAGCCATACAAACGATTTCACAAAAAACCCCTGTTACGACATTCCCCATTTCCTAACATGACTTGGTTTATCCAAGTGATGGTTACTAATAAACGAAATCATATCTTGGTTTCGAAAAATAACAAGGTACTTATAATTTTTTTCGAGGGATACCTGCACAGGGAATTGTTGTGAATTTTTAAAGATTTAGCGGATAAGCCTCCAGGTGTGATAGGGACGTTGATTGACGTTGTTTGCAGGTGACCACGACCTGCAGTAGCCACTTACTAACTCGTGTGCTGTGTTAGCTAGTTTGTAATAAAAAATATACTAAATCACTTGTTTCTCACTCAAATTCAAAGCGATATATATCTATTGATACGTAATTACATACCAATCCCGCCACCTAGTACGGTGGAAGCAAGCAAGCGTGAAATCTCGAAATTGCCGGCCATTACGCGTATCTGATCTTTGCCCCGCCACCGGGTCTCCCGCGCGGCCGTCGGTACCGTTGCACAGCAGCTGACACCCGACTGACGACTGGTTCCACGAACGATCGGGATTTTGAAATTTTGAATTTGGAATGCGAATAGAATTCTATTTTGACGTATGGGACGATTGTTCGTTATTATTTATTGGCATAGACAATTTTCAAGATTATGCAATCGAAATCCGAATACGATTTTCTTTTTTTGTTTTCTAATACATACTAAACAAAAGAAAACCTTCATAGATAAGAACATTCGTGAATATATTTCACCCGCACTAAATTAACTACAAAGTAAATAATTTATCTACATAATGTAATAAGCGCTTATTATGATTAATGTAATATTACGCGACCGTGTGGCGACAGCTTAAGACGATTTGCCACCCTAAAACAACCACCTCATAGCCTCGTGAACATAATTAGTAAGAAGAAATTAAATAAATAAAAAAACTGTCCTAGTGCGAGTCGGAGTCGAGCACCGAGCGTTACATTCAACCGCACAATACAATATACCTGCGTTATGTTTTTCAAAAGATGAAAAAAAAAACATTTCATATATAACCTCTTCTTAATTTTACTGTTTGGTTTTTTTCTTTGTAAGAATATTCGCATAATACAGAATCTGTAAAAATTTCAATCGGCTATCTTTTATAGTTCAAAAGAAACACACCTTTAAAGGCCCGACAGACGGCGTAGGCCTAGTAATAGGGTTCCTTACGAACATAGTCATAATGTTTATTGCAGACACAATGTTTATTTAAGCGCCAATAGGCAAATGGGCTAGGACTGCGAATATGACGTCGTAAGTTCGTCGTGAAATACTCCAGATACAAGCTGTAATGCTTTGTAGGAGGGTTAACAGGAATATTTGTAATGTACAACAACACTAACATATGGAAGCGAAAGCTGTGTATGGCTGAAAAGGCATGAGAGATGCGATGCTCATTCAGCTAGAAGTGTCGCCTCTATTGAAGTAGCATGACATAAAAAAAAATGTTTCTTAATTGTCTTTTTGTACAATCTATCACCGTTACGTAATGAAGTTCCTCTGGCGGAGAAGAAACAACCGAAAGAAACTTCGTAGGTATCCTCTTTTATTTTATTTCATTTACACATTTTTTACAAACCACATAATAAACTTAAAACGTTTAGTCTTACAGGCAATTGAAACATAATCATGGATGAAGTAAAATAATGAGTCCGAAGAAAAAGAAAGAAGAAAACATATGCAGGTTTTTCTGACCTGAGATGATCAGCCCCTAAAAGCAGCGCTTGTGTTTGAACCGGAGACCTGTTAGTAGATGACGATGCATGATCGAGAATACATATTTTTAAAATATACTATTTTCATTAATATCACTTACAGCCTAATTGAATATTTTTTGTGGGACAGGGGATATACGCCAGATAAAACCAGAGGAGCTGTAGGTGAGTTTCCAGTCTTTACAGATATTTGGAGAGGAATAGGGTAGGAGGTAAGGTACGAGGTAGAGAGCTGCAGTTAACAAACTCCGAATGAAACGCTCTGAGGTGTCTCTTCAGGTCGGTATTTTGAGGGGCTGTGGTACTACCCCATTGGGCCAGAAACGGAATGCCTAACAGACCTTTACGATACCGGCTCAGTGTACCTTTCAAACCGGAAGACCACAGAGGTTTCCCTTGCGGGATAGAGACAGAAAAGTTTTTTTTTGTTGTGTTAAATGGGGCAAACGTGTAAACGGCACACCTGTCGCCCACGTACATCTGCAACATTAGAGTTGGTGCAGGTGCATTGCCGGCCTTCGATTACCTCACTCGCCGAACGAAACGTAGATGCACAAGATGCCTCTAACTAACGCCGGTATTCTGCCAGGCCGTGGTACCAACCCGGTCATGCCGGCCCATTCGAGGAGCAGCAAAAGCCACTGCTTGTCTCTACAATTTTTTATCTACCTAGACGGCCCCGGGCAGAGAAGCAGCCTACCGTATTGTAGAATTCCTTCAATTTACATTAAATATTTAAATATAACAACAATTACGAGAATAAAATAAACAAGTTTTAACAAATCTAGTTTGAAAGACTCTCAAGCATTTATTTTAATGGAAGCTGTTACACGTATGAAGGACATAAATTGCTTTTTCACTGAATCGAATCAAAGGATCTCATCTTTGATCTGATAAGGTCTAAATTACGGTAAACAACACTACAATTTGTAATCGAGTGCTTAATAGCCGGCATCGGTTACAGAACTCGATGAAAACTGGATGGGGTATCGCTTGAATAGTTTTCGCGTGATAAAAGATCGAGTTCCTTCCTCGATCCGTGTTTATTCGATTCATCGTACTACCGACTTTGATCTATAGCCTATAGTATTGAGGCGTTTGCCTCAAACTGGTAAACGTTTAAATATTTTCACGTTTCATGCGGTCCAAAACATAACTGTGGTAATGTTTGTATTGTACAAGCAGATGGGGATATGTGACAATGACCGTACTGACAAACATTACTATGAGGTATCAGAGTAAGCGTGAACGTATAATGAAACTAAAACCTATACAAAGTACAAACGAATTGGGAAAAGTCATATTTCATTTTTTTTCTCGAGCATTGTTTGTGAAGACGGTGTTAGAAGATTATAAAGTACTTTTTTAAGTACTGGCGCTTCCAGTGTTAAAATAAATAAAAAAAAGTATAATATAACTAGTATACTGTAATAAGTAAATGAGAATAACAAATAAAAGTCTTGTTTGTTATTCTAATTTACATTTCAGTACTCAAAACAATACTTTGCTTAAATTATATTTTTACTCGGTGTTAGGACTCCTTTTCTTTCCTAGGAGCAAAGTCGTCTCTAGTCCATCTAGCGTCCGTGTGCAATCATTACCCTAGCGCCCTCTAGTGAGTACTTTCACTGAAAGCACTTTTTTAACGTGGTAGACCCAAGCGGCGGCTTTAGTTGCTGCTCGAATGGGCCGGCTCGACCGGATTAATACCACGACCTCGTAGAATACCGGCGTGAAGTAGAGGCATCTTGTGCTTCTGCGTTTCGTTCGGTGAATGAGGTAAGCGGAGGCCCATTCCCCCTCCCTATACCACTCCTTATCCTCCCTCCCATCTCCCGAATACCCTTAAAGGCCGGCAACGCACCTGGAGCTATTCTGGTGTTGCAGATGTATGTGGGCGACGGTAATCACTTACCATCAGGTGAAACTATTGCTCGTTTGCTGCCTTTTCCATATAAAAAAAAACAACGTGGCGCTCCCTTACACCGCTGCGCCCGTTTGCAACGCACACCCTGCACCATAGGAAAAATGCTTCTGCCTAGGAGTCGACTGGGCTGGTACTACCCTCATACCCATTTCTTCTGCTAATCGGCAGCGCAACCATTGTATTCAGGTTTGAAGGGTAGACGAGTTTTTTTACATTTTGTTTCATTTTAGGCTGTGAAAACGCTTTAATAATACATCATATTCGGGGAATGTTCCAACCGGCTACCTATTAGGATTCCAAAGATAAAAAGGTAGCCCAGACGGATGGACGGCAAAGGCTTAGTAACAGGGCTCCGTACGGAACCCTAAAAAGAAGTACAACGTTAGTAATATATTAGTAAAAATAGCAGAAATGAAATAATATAAAGTGTCAATTATTAACACTAATTAGTAAATCATTTGATGACAAACATTTAGGCATGTCGTAGTGGTTAGCCAGGTGGCTGCCACTATGGGGGTGGCAGATGACCTCACCTGCCATCCCCATTCTAAACATGGGTGTGGTAAGAAACAACTGAGTGGTGAAAATATTCTTTGCCTTGAAAATATTCTGTCAACAACAGTTATAGATGTAACTTTCCACTTTTCGCAATCTCGTCAGATGAAAACTGAATCGCGGAAGTGGGGTCAAATGGGACTCCCCTGACTCGTGCCGAATAGTAATCTCCGACCACCCCTACGAGTGACAGGCGTGAGTGTTAAGCAACTTAAAAAAAAACACGTACGACTTTAACAAAGCTAACATAAAACAGACACAAACAAAAACAAGTTCGGTGTTCCTCTCATCTTCTATGCAAGAGTAAACAAAGCAATCGATATTCTCTAAATCAAAACGACAAATGACGAAACATTCACGAGACCACACAAGTTGTTTTATTTCATTCAATTATTATTGAATATAATGATGAAATTATTACTATATGTTGATTTAAAACGAAAACACATTAGCAGTATTGATGTAGTAATGGATCTGTACCATTGTACAACCTGTAACATAAAAAAGTTAATCAGTATCTATGGTCTAGTAGAAAAAGACTATAGAGATATTATTTTAATTTTAGTAAATTCTATAATTTTATTTAAATTTCCTTTAATCACGATTTCTGGTTATCACGCGGCAACTACAAATTTAAAAAGAGTGTATTTCATCACATTCTTGAATAAGCGAGAATTAAAAAGTAATTTAGAGACATCTTTAAAAATATTTTCGAGTAAACGAGGTCCAATGCAGTGCGGGTATGGGCCGAGGCGTCACCTCGGGCTCGACTTCTAATTGCAGGGAGCCCTAATTGAATGTTATTGAATTAGTAACACGCCCTCTGTCGGCCACTGCTGGAGCCGTTTGTAGATCCCGACCGAACGGCTTAAGGCTCCTGAATAAACGTATTAACGAACGAGGTACTATAATGCATTACTTTATGTTTAGTCGAATCTACCTGCAGACAATTAAGTTTTTATGAAAGTTATGGATCAGAGGCAAGTAAAGTTCCTCTATTTAATGTGGCTTTTGTTATCGAATTGGGGTGACGAACGAGCCAGCATAGCGCCGATGGTAAGTAGCTACAGCAGTCCACGGGCACCTGCAAACCACTTCAATCGAAGACAGTTAGAAATACCTTGTCATCTCTGAAAACTAAGATGCAATGTCTTACGGACCGTATTGATACTGCCTCGGAATACCTTTCAAACCGGAACAGAACATCGGTTGCGCTGCTGATTGGTGAAAGAAAGCGATAGAGAATGGAATCCTGGTGGAATAAGGTGGAGAAAGAGTTTATCACCTTGTAAACTTGCATTAGTTTGTTCTCAAAATATTATATTCCCAAAAGAAGTACAAAAAAATGTAAATTTTTATTACACAATTAAAGAATGACCGTTAACAATAAAGTTACAAAGAAATTCACTTTACAGACTTTCGTCAGACGGGTTATCGTTTTTATTAGTTATGGTAATCATATAATTAATAAATATTAGTTATACTGATTTTTCTGATTATTCACGCCGGTCACACATGAAGATAGGTAGGGATTAGGGAATTGCATTTGACACGGTCCGTGTTCAGTATAGACGAACTTGATAAAGAACATGTTTGTTAGATTTTCAAGGGCTTCCCTTAGTCGCTTCTGACGACATCCTCGGGAAGAAAAGGAGCCATACCACAATTTTTGTACGTGGTAGAGCCAAGCGACGGATCTTACTGCTGCTCGAATGGACCGGGGTGGTACCACGGCCTCGCAGAATACCGGAGTGAAGTAGAGGCACCTTGTGTTTTTGCGTTTCGTTCGCTGTATGAGGTAAACGAAGACCCAATCCCCCCCCATCCCGCTCTACCCAAATGTCCCTAAAGGCCATCTAACAAGAAAGCTCCAATTGACTCAAGTTTATAGGTTGCGAGTCCTACCGACGAAGTTGTAAAAGCCATCTTGCCATCAGCGTATATCTGAACCGTGGGGGATGGGGAGGGGGAGGGGGGAGTTTAGTCGCCATTAATGGTGATCCCCACATAACCAGACACGGCCTTGCTGGTGACCGGTTATGTGGGGACCTACCTTTCCCCCAAGTGAAACAAAAAAATACTGGCAGACACACTCGTATATATTTTAAGTCACGTAATCGATTTTCGATTATAACTAAAGCATGTTGAATAAAAGTCGAATGAAATATGGTATTACATTGGTTACACTAAAAATCGAATTTAAAGAGAGCCACCGATCAATGAATGTGGAAGCCGCCAAAAATAAATACAACGCGGCATCGGGTCGGCGGAACAACAATATTGGTCCGTCCGTCCGTGCAATACCGAATAACGGAATGTATTATAATAGGTTTGTTTTTGTTATGCTCCGAGTTTATTGGTTTCGATGCAGCAGCCCGGTCTCTGGAAGCCTTTCTGTGGTCGAGCCGCTATTTATTTGTTGGTTAGTAGTAGGTGGGAATTGTGAAAATGTCCAAAATGACAAAAATTTTAGTGTACATTTTTATATAAATAATCAATCATCATCATCATCATTTCAGCCTATCAGAAGTCCACTGCTGAACACAGGCCTCCCTCTCAAAGATTGCCACGAAGCTCGGTCCTGAGCCACCTGCATCCATCGACTTTCCGCAAAAAAATTATCACTAACAATGATTTTATTTAAATCGAAAAAACTAAAACATATAAAAAAAAATATCTTAAACTAAATAGGCTCTGTCAACGTTATATATATTGGTGACAACGTGACAGGTGGCGAAAGTGTCACGGTCTTAGATCAGCTGTAGAAACCTTATTGCTTCGTACCCTCTACATAGAAGATCGAACTCAAGTCTTCTCCTCCGAGGGGTATTTTTTTTTATGGTAAAGCCAACAAACGAGCAAGCGGCACACCTGATGTCAAGTGATAACCGTCGCCCGCGTACATCTGCAACACCAGAGGAGCTGTATATGCGTTGCCGGCCTTCAAGGATATTTGAGGGATCGAAGGGATGATGGGGATCGAGGATTCACCGAACGAAACGCAGAAGCATAAGGTGGCTCGACCTCACGCCTGGTATTCTCCGAGGCCGTGGTACAACACCGATCGAGCCGGCACATTCGAGCGGCAACAAAACCCGCCGTTTGGCTGTATCAGGTACAAAGTATAAACTTCCCTTACTATTCGGCTATTGTGACCGTGGTATTTTTTTTTTGATGTGGTGAGTCATGTGAATGGTTTCAATGGTTATTAATAAATGGCGTGTGGTGGGGGCGTATCTGCCACTCTATTTTATCCGTGGGTGACGTAAAAGTTGACTAAGGGAAATATCTGGAATACCTCGCAGGTGTGGCAACCGACAGATGGCGGATAACAAAACGGATATCAAACCCCAAATACCATAACAAAAAAAAATATAAGCAAACAGATGACGGCCAGCGTCTTCTGAGGTGTGAAAGTACTGTGAACGACAAGCGTAGGAAATCCTCCCTTTGGAAGAGGTCTATTTCTAGCAACTCATTTGTATGTAGGTAGATAAAATGAAGTGAATAATAAATAAAACTCTACTTTAAAGTATTATTACCCTGAAATAAAATACAATTTCAACACAACAAATTGCTTGCTTTGTCATCAGTGTTCCAGTTTGTGTTTACGCATATTTTCCGACGCGGTCGTGCGTGAATTTTACCGCCAAAAACGGCGGACATTTTGTAAATTCGAGTGGACTTTTTGAAATGGCGATGATTTAACATCATCCTGTTATCGCTCCACCTGTTCGTATGAATTATTGTCGATTTTATGCAGCCGCGACGCTCGTCAGTTCGTGTTAATAACCAATGGAGGCTTAAGTTTGACTTATCTTATTTTTTTTTATATTTTGGCCTTTCATCGTTCAATTAAAACGGAATGCAATCCATGGAGCATGGTCGATTTTGATCACAGCCTTAACGTCACGGATGACGAATACGTCGAGCGAATAGTATCGTCAATTGTGAACTGCGCAGGTTATATCATAGTGTCGTACGTAAACGCGAAAACATGGCTTTGTTGTTTTTTTACTTTCCCGTGTCCGATGTAAAGATAATGCGATAATATCTTAGGCAGGGACATATCTATCAACGGGATAAATCAATCAAATCGTTTATTCATCAACATAAGAAACGTACATTTCAGTTGTCAAATATATTTTTTTAATTCCTCTGACGAAGAAGAAACAGGCGAATGAAACTCCGTAGGTATTGCGTCCAGACGCAATACAACGTAACATGTGTATGGCATAAATATGGTGTAAAAGGCATAACATTAAACCACACTCTGTCACTCACATGGGCTACAAGTTCTTCGTGAGGTCAGCTCCAGGATAATCCAGGCTTCAAGGCTTCCAAGGCTGTACCGCCCCCGATAAAATAACGACATTATATATTTTATTTATTGATATTGTACATCAAAATTTACCAAATAAACCAATGTCAATAATACTATCGTGTGTTTTATTTAAATAATTCTACATTCTCAAACATGCTTATTCTTAATTCTTCCTTAATTCCTGATTCTTATTAGTTTCTCTAAGGAAGCATAAACACGTGGCGTCAGAAGCCAAGGACTATAACAGCGCATCTACACCTAAAAAGGCTTTCCTCAAGGAATTTTTCTTTACCTAAGATTTATACCTTCTAGGTATAGCTAAGGTTCATCAGATAGACCTATTGAATCAATAAGTTGTTGGATCTCTAGTTTAAAAAGTAAGCGCCTACAGTAAACCTTCCTTGCTTACGAAATCCTCCAGTCCAATTTAGATCGTGTAACTTTTTACTTTTAAATGTAGGCGGGTGTCTGTTTCTTCCTTAAGCGGAACTTAAGGTAGAAACAGACAATTAAAAAAACAAATTCGTGTCAACATTGGCAAGATAAATATGCAATCATATGCGTACTTGTTTAATGGCTTATTCAGGGAAAGCTTTCGGCAAACTCTGCGCAGTAGTTCTTCTGCGAAGTCTCGCTATACCGAGCATGAGGTCATCTTGACTAAATTTAAACAACGAGGTAATTTTACAGATGCTACGAACAACCACGACCCTCTTTTGAATCTTACGGAACTCATTTATAAAGATACGTATAGAGTACGTAAGAGAGATACGTACGTAAAGAGCGAGCGAGATAAAGTTGTATTCATTTGCTTTTCGATCGAAGTAAATAACCCCTTCGGGTATACAAGCGATTCGTACGCAACGAAATTTACAAAACGCAAGATTACCGAGGTCCGCCTCCACCTTTGAAAGCGTTTTAGATTCAAATCTTAAACTTGCAACTGGAAAAGTGAGACCGTTACCGGTCAGACTTGCACTCGAATTTAAATATGTCGAAATTAAGAGGCGTTTTATTACAATAATTGATTTCAAATACCGACTTGATACTACAGAGCCGTGGTAGCCTAGTGGTCAGGACGCTCACTTTGGTTTCGTGGAGCGCGAGTGACCTGGGTTCGATCCCCTGTGCCGGCACCACTAAAATTGTTAATAGCAATTTTAAGTGCTATATTTATCACGTGCTCGGCGGTGAAGGAAAACATGTTGAGGAAACCTGCAAGTCTGAGAAATAATAAATATATTATTTCGAGGATATATGAAGCCCGCCAACCTAAACTCTCTCTGGTACTCGTATTTGAGAACGAGGCCTTTGCCCAGCACTGAGCACTTATACTTGGCGTGATTCTGGCGCAAGAGAATTATATAATTCATACCTGCAACCCCCACACCTACCCTATACGACTACAGTTTAGCCTAACGGACTTCTCCAACCCACTTTTTATCTTTCCAGAACCAGAATCAAAAACCAAAACAGAACACTGTAATACAGAAGCACAAGATGCCGTTTCTTCATACCGGTATTCTGCGAGGTGATGGTACTAACCCGCTCATGTACGGACCATTGGGGCATCAACAAAAGTAGGGTAAATTTAAAACGTCCTACTGGCAATACGTCCATTTCGTTACCACAACAACATTAAATACCATGACCTGAATAGTAATCCAACCAGTGCGTGTTGCCAGTGATGACATACGGATCCGAGACTTGGTCCTTCACTGCTGGCCGTACTCAAAGTTGCTTTGTGCTTTGGAGCAATCTGTGATGAGGAAGGCCTATATTCAGAAGTAGACTATTTGTCGTGTAATCTTGGATGGAATACCACAATGATAGTAATTATATGATAGTGTAGTTGTCCAGGCCGTATGAGGAAGCTCAAAGTTGCTCAGTGCGCTATGGTAAGGGCTATGCTCGGTGTTTCTCTGCGTGATAGAGTCTGCAACGATGATATCCGCAGCAGAACTAAGGTAACCGACATAGCCGTAAAGATTAGCAAGCTGAAGTGGCAATGGGCCGGCAGAACTGACAACCGCTGGGGAAAAAAGGTTCTCGAGTGGCAGCCGCGTACAGGCAAACGCAGTGTAGGACGACCCCCCACAAGACGGAGCGACGACCTGCCCAGTGTTGCGGGAAGTCGATGGATGCGGGTGGCTCAGGACCGAGCTTCGTGGTAATCTTTGGGGGAGGCCTATGTTCAGCAGTGGACTTCTGATAGGCTGAAATGATGATGATGATGATGAATAGTAATATTTCTCAGATTAAGATATTCCAATGATAATATACTTAACGGAAACAAAGGGAACAAATTCACAAATTAAAAGAGATTTTTTTTAAAATTAAGAACATTCTTTAGTCTTCGCTACTAAGGTGTCAATGAGCGAGCACTTCGCTTGTCATTAAAGTAATACGTCTACACGACCGTGGAAACCGGTTTAGTGGTGTGGTCCAAGTGACAGGAAATGTCGGGTAGAAATTGAAAAGTAGAAAAATCTGTTCTTTTATTATCATCATCAACGTCGATCCGTTCAAGTCCACTGCTGGACATGGACGTCTTCGAGAAAACGCCAGCGAGCTGGTATCAGAGGGGTCTGCTCATACTCACCACGGATAGTTGACCGTCTGTAGGATATTGGATTCGTCAAATTCTGATATTTTTTTTCCAGCAGTCGGTCTCCAGAGTGAGGGTGCTCAAGGAGCAGGAGCATTGCGTTTTGTAAAAAAGATATTACACTCGATTTCTATAGCGGCTCTGAAAATAGTAAAGTAACACCCTGTAAATGTCCCACTTCTGGGCCAAAGGCCCTCTGCAGTCCGGTTTGAGTAACTCGAAATATTTTTTTTAATATTTCTCAAGCGTGCAGTTACCTCATGATGTTTTCGTTCACCGTCAAGCACATGTTAAACTCAACATTTTCGATCAATTTTAACAATTTCACCGGTGCCGGCACCGGGGATCGATCTAAGGTCATTTCTGTACTATTAAACTAAAGCAGGCGCCATGTACTACAAGGCTTCTACGGCTTTTTTATGGTAAAGGGTTACCACGTACATCTGCAACACCAGAGGCGCCGCAGGTGCATTGCCCTCCCTATTGGAGGGAGGAATGGGGGAGGAGAGTGGGACTCCTGTTAACTCACTCACCGAACGAAACGCAGAAACACAAGATACCTCTACTTTTACGCCGGTATTCTGCGAGGTCGTGGCACTGCCCCGGACGAGCTAGCCCATTCCAGCGGCAGCAATAGTCGCCGCTTGGCCGTTAGTGAATGGTGTAAAGACTGCAGAAGCACATGGGACGTTTGTGCCTATTTTGAAAGCGTCGTAACGCTTATCCCTCGCGACTTACACCCAGACCGATCAGGAGCGACGACAGCAAGACAAATTAATACGCGCGACACGCCTCGAACTGCATCGAGCGAGATTAAACAACGAGCAACCCGGTAATGATTGAATTAAGCAGCGGCCTGCTTTTTTTTTGTCGACTCGACTAGACACTGCCTACTATCGTCTGTCAGGTTATCAACAGGCCTATGTGACTGCCCGCTGAGTCGGTTCTGTGCGCCCTGGGTTCAGATCCCAATCGGTGCTAACTGACTTCCGCTTACTATCGGCAGCTGTTAGTCAACGCTTTCGATATTACAGCCACGTAAATGTTCGTGTGAACACAGATGGACACACTCGTCTTTACCTGATAATATCTGATGTAACGCTTGTGCGAAAGGAACAGAGGAAGATGCAGAGACACGTGACACAACTAGATCCAAAAAAGCAATAATTTGTGTTCATACACAAATACGTATTTACTTCGGCTGGAATTCGAACGCAGGACCCACGGGTCAATAGTCAAGTATGCAGCTAAGCCACATGGTCGTAATGGTCTTCGAGTTTAGTCTCCGGCTAGACATTGGCCTCTTCTAATAGGATGTTTTGCTACAATCGCCAAGTTTTTCTGACATGTTGGCTATAACAGTCCTGCCAGTCTATATCTGGCATCGCTCGACTCGCTCGACTCTTCCCTAACACGGCCCTTGCGTCGCTCACGAGAACAGAAGACAGTAGATTTTCTTCCGCCCGCAAAACATGGCACACAAATTACTACAAGACACCGAGATTGTGGTAGCCTAATGGTCGGGGCACTCAGTTAAGTTTCAAGCGCGAGTGACCTGGGTTCGATCCCCGTTTGCCGGCACCACTAAAATTGTTAATAGCAATTTTAAGTGCTGTATTTACCACGTGCTCGGCGGTGAAGGAAAACATCGCGAGGAAACCTGCATGTCTGTGAAATAATAAAAATATAATTTCGATGATATGTGAAGCCCGCCAACCCGCACTGGAGCAGCGTGGCGGGGCTATTCCCGGCTCCCAAACCCTCTGTGATGCACGCATTTGAGAAGGAGGCCTTTGCCCAGCAGGCGGCACTTACAGACTGCTACTTAACTTTACTTTACCTTGAGTGTCTTTAACACATAATCTCACCCTTCCTCCGATGTTATCGCGCGGTCGTGACTTCAGATTCGAGAGAGACGACTGAGTGCCTCTGCACTTTCGTTGATACTTTTGACACTATTTATTAATAATCGGTTATTTGACGACTCGGTGACGGTTTCGACTCCCGCACGTGGCAAGTATATGTATGAACTAGAAATATTTTTTCTGAGTCTGTGTGGAGGTAACACCACGATACAGGAGATATAGTGTGAGAGTAACGTTTAAATAAGAAAAAGAAATTGACTTTGAATCCCGACTTTCCTGACCGTTACAAGTAATCGATCCTCCGGTTCATTCACTCACCATACAGTATTCTGTGCGATGTTCTATTTGTTTCCCTGCCTATATTAGATTAGCCAAGCCTTTTTTTTTCTTTTATGGGAAAGTCGGCAAACGAGCAATAGGTTCACCTGATGGTAAGTGATTACCATCGCCCACATACATCTGCAACACCAGAGGAGCTACAGGTGCGTTGCCGGCCTTTAAGGGTATTCGGGAGATGGGAGGGAGGATAAGGAGTGGTATAGGGAGGGGGAGTGGGCCTCCGCTTACCTCACTCACCGAACGAAACGCAGAAGCACAAGATGCCTCTACTTCACGCCGGTATTCTGCGAGGTCGTGGTATTAATGGTTTTGTAATATAGAATTCCCAAGCGATTTATGCGATTAACATCTGATAAGTTTAAACCTACGTTGGGTGGATGGTTACATGGTCTCGTAAAATGACTAAGTTAGTAGACTAAGAATAAAACGATGCATTCATTCATTATTAAAATGTATTGGACAATTGTGACAGCCACTAGTTGAGGTATCTGCCTTCGAATCAGGGGACTTGAGTTCGTACCCCTACAAGGAGGTCACGAACCAAAGACTTCTTCGAAACTCGTGTACGATTTGTATCGTTGGCTTGAATGCCGAGACGACGACAGGCTTGCCACCTGTCGTGTTGTCCCAAATAAGTTCTAGTGAATAGTGAGTTGAAAGAACTTAAATGTCTAAACCTCTGACTACCGTATTATAATAAATAAATAATGGGATTAAATTTCATTTTTATTTTTTATGAATGAGACGGCAAACGAGCGAGCGGTTCACCTGATGGTAAGTGATTACCGTCGCCCACGTACATCTGCAACACCATAGATGCAGCAGGTGCGTTGCCGGTCTTTAAGGATATTTGGGAGATGGGAGGGAAGAGGAGGAGAAGAGCCGGCCCATTCGAGCAGCAGCTAAGGCCGCCGCTTGGCTCTATCTCGCTTCATTACATAATTTATTTATTTATTTATGTATTCTTTATTGTTAGCCATAAGCTAAAGGTTACAATGGGCGGACTTAATGCCAAGTGGCATTCTCTACCAGTCAACCCTTGTTATGGTGAAAGGTAGTTGGCAGGTACAAAACAAAGAATAAAAATAAAATAAAATAAAAAACTCCAATAATAATAAGTTGATAAGTACCATATGACGAGAACCTTGTGAAAGCCGAAACAGACAAGAAGACAAAATATCTGGACCTGGCTCACGAGGTAACCGACATGTGGGTGGTATGCCGACCGAAATTATTCCGATCGTCGTCTCTGCGAATGGGTTAATTCCAGTCAGCCTCTCGGAACATCTGAGGCGGCTGGGACTCCGTGACGGACCGCTCCGAGCTCAAATGCAGAAGGCAGTGCTACTCGATACCGCTCCCATTGTCCGCCGGTTTCTTTCCCTTTCTCCCTAACCCTCAGCCGTCTGGTCTCCCCTGCCGGGGCTTCCATCTGGTTGGGTTTTAATTATCTATTTAATTTTATTATATATATAATTTATAAAATATTACTTATATATGTACTTATATATGTATTTATTTATACAACCCAACCAGATGAGTAAATATAGAAATACCCCAAAAATAATAGTTGATAAGTACATATAAATAAACTATAGAATTAAATAAATATTTAATAATAATGTGTGTAACAAAAAAATAAATCGCTACAATTACACTTGCATGCAGTAGAACATAGCTTAATAGGTATGAACCATATAATGAATGTAAACCCCGGACTTTTTAAATAGCACATGAATTATTAATATTTTGAGGTTATATGCATACATTCTCGTTTCGATTTTTCCAATTCCGATTGCAAATAGGTTGAATGTAAACGGATGATTGCCACATAATCCCCCGGGCGCGCAAACGCCGCGTCCCGGGTCGTTCCCGCGCCATTTTATCAACAATTTTATCAAATGGCCGCTTGTGGGCAGCGGTTATATGTTCACTAACCTGTGAACGTTCGCGCTCATGCCTACGCTTTCGGTACGGCAACCGATATCCCCCCGTGTTCTGTTATGTGATAGTCGTTACAGAACGTTCCATGGTTTTTTTTTATTGCGATTTTGCAGTGGACAAATTGTTCGGCTAAGGTGAGCCTAACTTGGAGCCCGGGTGGAGTTGCTAGTTCCTCTGCTCTGAGCGCGTCCACACGTGGTGGTTAAGGGGATGTTGCCCACCGTGGTATGTGGGTGGTATCTAAGTTTATTTTAGGACGAAGAAACCGGCAAGAGAATGATCACCAACCCCTACGAACATCTGCAACAACAGAGGCGCTACAGATGCTCTGCCTACCATATCCATTTTTTTTTATAGGAATGTGGGGTGAAAATCGGGCTAACAGTTCACCTGATGGTAAGGTAAGCAAACCGCATCGAAGTAGCTTGGATGCGTTTTCACCCCTGAGGTCTAATATGAAATGCCTCACAGATCGTGCTTAACAAACGATGTTCTGGGGACCAAATTATGGTGTAAAACCCACCCGAATTCACTTTAATGGTGATGGGGGCAGCATCACTAGTGCGAGAGTACTGGCTCCAGGCACTGCGCTCACCCACCCGCTTGCCCAGCCCTTCAACATATATCTACGAGCACCATGCTGCTTTCTTGGAGAGACCTAATTTGAACAATGAACTCAAATATGGAGATGACAATGCTAATAGAAGAAGAGAATATTCCTGTTCACTAAGCACATCAACCTTTTTCAGTCCACTGCTGAACGCAAGCCTCTCGAAGACAGTGCCAGCAAAGATCGCCCGTACTCGTCACGCCGCGCGCGCCGTACCGGTCTTCGTACCGGTTCACGACCGTAAAGATAGTAGACACCGACACTTAACTCGAACAAACAATAAACAACACAACTCGAACGCCACACTGTGACGCGTCAAATCTCCAAAATCAGCGTAAACACAGATTGTCCCCGAAACTGTCGAGGCTGCGCATTTGGTCGCTTATCGCGGCAATTTATCTTCGGAACGCGGCGCGCGGTATCGTGAGACATATCTTTGTGTTGTTGCCGTCTCATAAGCTTTATGATTTCATTCTGTTACTAGACATTAG
Organism: Bhutanitis thaidina; assembly: GCA_029286595.1. Lineage (NCBI taxonomy): Eukaryota > Metazoa > Arthropoda > Insecta > Lepidoptera > Papilionidae > Bhutanitis > Bhutanitis thaidina. The sequence continues at coordinate 15,798,158 of JAGSMS010000010.1, forward strand.
GAGCGAATTACAGAGACTTCGGCATCTACTCTCATACTAAGTGTTTTTTTTTTATTCGACTAAGGCTAACAACAAAACACTCCGTCCGCTCGGGGCCTTATACGCTATGCCACAGAGAATTTTACAAAAAATCCGTATGATATATCCAAGTCCTCGATAAAATCATAGCGTGTTATTTTTCACATTCGCTTTCGTAAAAAAAACCCATGTCAAATATTGAGAGTAGGCCTTTGCCCAGCCGTGGTATATTATCAGGCTGGCTGCTTTACTTATTTTATATAGAAAAAAGTATATTCATAAATTACAGAGCAGCATCAAGCATTGAATTTCAAGGTTGATTTAAATTAGTATAATGACATCGTAAAAACTCTGTCCAAAGTTTTTTATCGGTCTGCATCGAATGATTAGTTGAATCTCTTTCTATGTTATTAAAATAATTTGATAGATGACCTTGAGTAGATTTTGGCACAGGTTTACTTAACAATAAGGACAAGGTTTATTTAACTAGATGCATCTGTTTTGAGCACGACCTGAGAAGGAAGTAGTTACTAATTACTTAATGATAATAATACATACCCAAAAAAAAAAGGAAAAGAAAAATGATCTTGCACAGCAAGCCGTATAAAGAGAGCTCGGAAGTGCGCAGCGGGCTATGGAGACGGCTATGCTCTGTATGTCTCTACGCAACAGAATCTCCAGCGACGACATCCAGACCTGAACCCGTCTTGGGTCTTTTAATACTGATCTGAAGAAAGGTTCTCACTTGACAACCTGGCGAACGCAGTCAGGGACGACCCCACAAGCCACAAGATGAAGTGACGAACTGCACATTACATTACTGCATTTAGGTAATTGAATGTCTTTAGATTTCAGTTAAGATATTTATGTCTGTTTGTTTTATTTACAACTTTTATATTTTGCACCTTAACATTATCTCTCCACGCCTCGGCTTGACAGGCAGAGAATGCCAAAAGTCCGCTCTTTGTATTTTTCTTAAGTTATACAAATAAAGTTTAAATAAATACATGAATAAACCTTGTTACGAAACGGTGGTACATTTATCAGAAAAAAAATTACAATTGTCAATCGAAATTTTAACTTCTTACGTCAAGGCAAGATTTCGTTTCACACACGAAGTTATTTATAATAACAGTTCAGCTAAACCACTCCAATAAGCATTAATATGTGGACGCGAATTCGGCGAATTACCCACCCGTAACACACGATCAAGTGCATAAGCAAGCCGGCATGTTCATTGTAACGGACGTACGGATCTTTGATCAGACCTCCGCGTCACATCAAAGCGTGCCGCTGTTCTTGTGCGTTCCGATTGATCGATTTAAACACGCGGTTATGAGTTTGTTTCAAATTGATTTTCGGCCAATAACAATGCCGTTTTCATTTTACGTACAGTGAAGTATGTCAGTATATGTTTGTGAAGCCGTCGTAACTTAGGTTCGAATACCGTTAAAAATGTTGATTTCAATTCTATATTCTAATTTAATACAGGCGCGGCCGTGAAGGAAAACATAACGAGGAATTCGAATTTAGAGCTTTCGCGTATTATGAAGCTACTAAACACGGCAACGGCAAGTAAGAATATAAAAAAATAATCCCCAATAGTAAGAATATTTCGCAAAGCGACACTTAAATAAAACAAAGACATTACAGTAAGAAGCGACTTTAAATTAAGTAGGGGGATTTCCAAAACCACAAGTAGTTTTTAATAAATACCAACTCCCGATGTCTAAATATGGTTGCAAAATTATGGCCGCGTGCATTAATTTATACAATTCAAAAAAAATAAAGTCTTCTCCGGTAAGGCAATTGCTTATAAATGCCGTTGAAAAAAAAAAATATCCTGACATTATTTATGGCGCGAAATAATGGAGACTGGCATGAATGACTGATACAGACATTTTATGAAAAGAAAATGGTTGTAAAGGCAGAATATGAATGAAATATAAAATTGCAATGACCACACTAACCGTTGCCACGGGAAGTGCATGAGACCGAAATCGAATTTATCAAAATGAAAAATTGTTATTTAACTGAGAGGGTTTTTGCCGAGCAGTCTTTCCGCGCGTCCCGTGCATCATCAATCACAACTTGAAAAAAGACCTTTAAAAATAAACAATTCGGAGCGCAATTTGATTGCCCCTTTTAGGGTTCTCTGATGGGTGCTAGTATATTACAGATTAAAAACATGAAACTGATACGTTCCTTTTTACACTTGAAAAAAAAATGTATGGTTAAATCTTTTACATTTTCGCACAGTATGTGCAATTCATTAATATTTTTTATCTTTGCTCGACAAATGAAAACTTGTTTTCTTTGAAGTTGTATTTGTTGACGGGTCTTCAAAATACATATCATCATAAATACACATGATTCGTTTTTATTTCATTTACGTCAACGTGGCTACTTTTCAGAAATGCATATTTTTAATGAACCAACGGTCGTGGCAATAAACCTTTAAACCTTGTAAATTATTGAAAGCGACGTCAGTGACTTTGGCTAATTGGGCTATTGAGCGTAAATTTGACGAGCGGCTGTGAAATCTATCGGACAATCGACTTTCGCTTTAATTAAAACGCCAATATCGATATCTGGATACGAGAAATTTCGATTGATGATTTCAAACACGTATTCCGATCATGGTAAAACAAACTTTTTTTTTTTTTTTGAAAAGGCGGCAAACGAGCATGCGGTTCACCTGATGGTAAGGGATTACCGTCGCCCACGTACATCGGCAACACCAGAGGTGTTGCAGGTGCGTTGCCGGCCTTTGAGGATATTAGGCAGATGGGACGGAGGATGAGGAGGGGGATGGGAAGGGGGTGTGGGCCTCCAGGTACCTCACACACCGAACGAAACGCAGAAGCATAAGATGCCTCCACTTCACACCGGTATTCTGCGATGGGCGCGGTACAGCCCCGGCCGAGTAGGACCATTCCAGCAGCAGAAAAAACCGCCGCTTGGCTCAACCATTGTAAGCGGATTTTTCATCACATAAAAAAGACATGCAGGATTTCTCATAGTGTTTTCCTTCAAGGCCGTTATTTTTAACTTGAGTGAACAACTTTATTCTTTTGTTTCTTTATCAATCTGTGGACGTTACATTGTTCGACGCGGACGTAGGTCTTTTCAATAACGCGCCAGACAAATGCGAGATGCTGTTATTGAAAGAATCACCATCTTGTAAGATGCTAACAATCCATACCTAGAGATATACATTATCAGCATCAATGATAGGTTAGTTGAATTTATATTCAGACTGTTTTATTTCAAGTTGAGAAATGAGAAGTAAATATCCTCAAAAAGATCTAATTTTAAACATAAAACGACACAGATATAAACTTATTTGACTTAGGAAAGGGCAGCACGGTCGTATTTAGCTGCTTATTTGCGTTATAAACTTATTAAAGAGCTTTATTAGGTGCTAATGACACGTGGCACGCCAACTGCACCGGCGCAAGGGTCGCCTTAAATGCGCGGAAAATAAATACGAACCAACGTAGTATTTGAAATAACATTTAAGTTTTAAAGTGTTACGTTAATTTCTAGACTCTTGTTACAGCGTAGCTAATATTTGTAAAAAAAATAAGTACAAATACTAGGCAAACGAAGTGTGGGAAGACCCCCACAAGATGGAGTGACGATCTGTGTGTTGCGGCAAGTCGATGGATGCAGGTGGGTTAGGACCGAGCTTTGCGGTAGTCTTTCGGAGAGGCCTATGTTCAGCAGTGAACTGAATGTTTAAACGTGGTAGAGCCAAGAGGCGGCTTTTGAAGCTGCCGGGGCAGAATTGGCCGGGTCGATCCGGTTAGTACCACGGCCTCGCAGAATACCAGCGAGAAGTAGAGGCATCTTGTGCTACTGCGTTTCGTTCAGTGAGTGAGATAACCGGAGGTCCACCTCCCGGAGGCTCCTGCCTCCCATCTCCCAAACATCCTCAAAGGCCAGCAACGCACCTGTAGCTCCACTGGTGTTGCAGATGTATGTGAGCGACAGTAATCACTTACCATCAGGTGAACCTATTATATTGCTCGTTTGCCACCTTTCACATAAAATTGTCTTTGTTTGATAATTATTTAAAAGTTATTGACAGGAAGACTGCGCGATCTATCCTAAACACTCGGGTATCGTAATATTTTTATAATGAATACGAAATATGACAATTTACAAAATTTATCATTAAAATATTTTTGTATACCATTTGAAATCGTTAAACAACTAAAAAGTAGTCTATGGTCTTTTCCACAAGTCAAAGACAAGTTACAAAGCTAGTCGTTTGTTTACAGTAGAGTCTCTTACACTGGGTGGCAATGACACGATACAAGCTCGGAACTTTATAGACGGACGGACCGATGACAGATTTAATGAACTAAGTGTGCAGGGAAATAACAATATGTTAGGTTCCCGCGAGAAATAGTTCTGAGTTAAAAAAAAATCCAAATTATGGACGAAGAGAATTAATATTTACCAATATTTAAAAGACCGGTAGACTTTTGTCTAATTTGCGTTAATATTGCTGATAATTTATATAAAGACTACACAATTGTTTTTCTTATTTTTTCTAAGTACACCTCTGGGATGTTATATGTACTTATATGTACTTAGTCAGTTAATAATCCATAAAAAATATTAAAACATTTTTAATTAGTGGAAAGGTTCCTATTCTGCCTTTTTCATCGTGTTAAGCAGCAGAATAGGTAATAGGGACCCTATTACCTATTCTGCTGCTCAGCAGCGTTGCAACCGCTGTTGTGTTGCGATTTGAAGACTGTAGGCAACCAGTATAATGACCGGCTGTGAGGTATTCCAAATGTCGTGAAAATAGTTCGTTTGGTAGTCATGTAACTTAAGAAAGAAAGAGAAACAATTCACGACACATGTACAGTACAATACTTATTACAGAAAGAAAGAAAAAAAAACACATAGTGTCTGATAAAAGAAGCATAAATCGAAAAAAAAAGATTAAGTATACTCAAACTAAAAATAAAATAAACACAAAAACTTTAAAAAAATGTCGACTTTTATATTTGTATCTTGTCTATGTCATGATTTATCTGTGCTGCAACGTTGCCGCGAAAGGGCTCTAACTCAGCTATGGCCGCGGCTGTTAGAACAGCATTGGCGCTGATTTTCAGAGATATTTTCATCTATATGTTTTCTGGTGTAAACAAATATTTTATAAAAGTGGTGTCTGCGGCTTTGTTGTGCTGAATTTGATATAAATAAAGAAATATTAACCATTCTTTTGCCTTTTTTTGTCAACTTGTAATCTGCATATTTCATTTCATATTTAGATTTTGCAGTTTTAGTATTTTTTATTTATATATGTTTGAAGTAACAGACAAACATGTAGGATTGGTCAATTTTGTTTTAATGATTTATGATAAATGATTAATTCTGTGGCATGTACACGCTCTAGTGGACGGATGAGAGACGTTCCACGAAAATAATATATTAGATAAATGTAGAATCATTTATATGATCATATAAATGATTCTATCTTTAAAACATATTTAACAATAATCATATATTTATAAATTATTATATTTTTAATAATTATAATATGTTTCCAGATTCTCGCTCTTCTCTCTTCATTCAATAATTTCTCCTTCATGTATCTTATACTAATATCGAATAATACCATAGACGCGAATATCACTTTAGAAAAAGAAACCATTTTTTTAAATAATAGAACAAATACAAAATATGTCTATGACTTTAAAGATGATTGTGTTTTTAAAATGTAGTATAATATTCGATAACGTTTGGATTTGATTTAAAAAAATTGTGAAGCTATAGACGTAAAATCTATGTTATGGATTTAATGCCATCTGAGATTTTTCTCTCCATATTTAATTTGTTTATGTATGTAATATGTTTATGTATAGTGTATTATGTATGTTATAAGTATGTAACTATATTATAAGGGTTATATATTTAATATTTATATTTAATGTATATATTTATTCTTTATTTTGAACCTGCCAACATGTTTTCTTTCGCACCCAGGGTTGACTGGTAGTGAATGCCAAAAGGCATTAAGTCCGCCCATTGTATTACTTTCTTTTTTTAGGGACACAATAAAGAATAAATAAATAAGTTTAATTCTCAAATAAGACACAAGGAATGTGAACTCTACAGGGACGTTGTTGAGGGTGCAGCACTCATCAGTATCAATCGGCATCATAATCGGGTTCCATGATACTGATTCAGGCAAAGAACTACTTCCAAAATTCGAGGGTCATGATTTTACCAGCCAAGTAAGAAGAGAGTAGGAAAGATTTATATTGATAGTAGTTGCAACATTGCGTTTTACACTCCGAACTTTATTCGTACGTGGTAGAGCCAAGCGGCGGCTTTTGCTGCTCTGGCTCGAATGGGCCTGTTCGATTCGGGGTATTACCACGGCCTAAACTAAACTTAATTTATATTTTCATAATTATTGCTGAATCATTATCATACGACAGAATACGTGGTAGAGCCAAGCGGCGGCTTTTGCTGCTCTGGCTCGAATGGGCCTGTTCGATTCGGGGTATTACCACGGCCTAAACTAAACAATTTATATTTTCATAATTATTGCTGAATCATTATCATACGACAGAATACGTGGTAGAGCCAAGCAGTGACATTTGCTGCTCTGGCTCGAATGGGCCTGTTCGATTCGGGGTATTACCACGGCCTAAACTAAACTTAATTTATATTTTCATAATTATTGCTGAATCATTATCATACGACAGAATACGTGGTAGAGCCAAGCAGTGACATTTGCTGCTCTGGCTCGAATGGGCCTGTTCGATTCGGGGTATTACCACGGCCTAAACTAAACTTAATTTATATTTTCATAATTATTGCTGAATCATTATCATACGACAGAATACGTGGTAGAGCCAAGCAGTGACATTTGCTGCTCTGGCTCGAATGGGCCTGTTCGATTCGGGGTATTACCACGGCCTAAACTAAACAATTTATATTTTCATAATTATTGCTGAATCATTATCATACGACAGAATACGTGGTAGAGCCAAGCGGCGGCTTTTGCTGCTCTGGCTCGAATGGGCCTGTTCGATTCGGGGTATTACCACGGCCTAAACTAAACAATTTATATTTTCATAATTATTGCTGAATCATTATCATACGACAGAATACGTGGTAGAGCCAAGCAGTGACATTTGCTGCTCTGGCTCGAATGGGCCTGTTCGATTCGGGGTATTACCACGGCCTAAACTAAACAATTTATATTTTCATAATTATTGCTGAATCATTATCATACGACAGAATACGTGGTAGAGCCAAGCAGTGACATTTGCTGCTCTGGCTCGAATGGGCCTGTTCGATTCGGGGTATTACCACGGCCTAAACTAAACAATTTATATTTTCATAATTATTGCTGAATCATTATCATACGACAGAATACGTGGTAGAGCCAAGCAGTGACATTTGCTGCTCTGGCTCGAATGGGCCTGTTCGATTCGGGGTATTACCACGGCCTAAACTAAACAATTTATATTTTCATAATTATTGCTGAATCATTATCATACGACAGAATACGTGGTAGAGCCAAGCAGTGACATTTGCTGCTCTGGCTCGAATGGGCCTGTTCGATTCGGGGTATTACCACGGCCTAAACTAAACAATTTATATTTTCATAATTATTGCTGAATCATTATCATACGACAGAATACGTGGTAGAGCCAAGCAGTGACATTTGCTGCTCTGGCTCGAATGGGCCTGTTCGATTCGGGGTATTACCACGGCCTAAACTAAACAATTTATATTTTCATAATTATTGCTGAATCATTATCATACGACAGAATACGTGGTAGAGCCAAGCGGCGGCTTTTGCTGCTCTGGCTCGAATGGGCCTGTTCGATTCGGGGTATTACCACGGCCTAAACTAAACTTAATTTATATTTTCATAATTATTGCTGAATCATTATCATACGACAGAATACGTGGTAGAGCCAAGCGGCGGCTTTTACTGCTGCTCGACCGGGTTGGTACCACGGCGTCGGCAGAATACCGGCTTGAAGTAGAGGCATCTTGTTTTTTGGCGTTTTGTTCGGTGGGCGAGGTAACCGTAGGCCCTCTCCCTCTCTCCAGCGTATCCCAAATATATTATTGTAGTCTTTCTTTAAATTATGTTCACAGCGTTCTACCATTTCTTCAAACTTATCGCTGAATATGCGAAAAAACGGAGACGTTAGTGCGCCTCTGAATTTACGCTAATAACGCATGCAAGCGGTAGAGCCGAGCGGCGGCTTTTGCTGCTCTGGCTCGAATGGGCCTGTTCGATCTGGGGTATTACCACGGCCTAAACTAAACTTAATTTATATTTTCATAATTATTGCTGAATCATTATCATACGACAGAATACGTGGTAGAGCCAAGCAGTGACATTTGCTGCTCTGGCTCGAATGGGCCTGTTCGATTCGGGGTATTACCACGGCCTAAACTAAACAATTTATATTTTCATAATTGTTGCTGAATCATTATCATACGACAGAATACGTGGTAGAGCCAAGCAGTGACATTGCTGCTCTGGCTCGAATGGGCCTGTTCGATCTGGGGTATTACCACGGCCTAAACTAAACTTAATTTATATTTTCATAATTATTGCTGAATCGTTATCATACGACAGAATACGTGGTAGAGCCAAGCAGTGACATTTGCTGCTCTGGCTCGAATGGGCCTGTTCGATTCGGGGTATTACCACGGCCTAAACTAAACTTAATTTATATTTTCATAATTATTGCTGAATCATTATCATACGACAGAATACGTGTTAGAGCCAAGCGGCGGCTTTTGCTGCTGCTCGACCGGGTTGGTACCACGGCGTCGGCAGAATACCGGCTTGAAGTAGAGGCATCTTGTGTTTTGGCGTTTTTTTCGGTGAGCGAGGTAACCGTAGGCCCTCTCCCTCTCTCCAGCGTATCCCAAATATATTATTGTAGTCTTTCTTTAAATTATGTTCACAGCGTTCTACCATTTCTTCAAACTTATCGCTGAATATGCGAAAAAACGGAGACGTTAGTGCGCCTCTGAATTTACGCTAATAACGCATGCAAGCGGTAGAGCCGAGCGGCGGCTTTTGCTGCTGCTCGAATGGGCCTGTTCGATTCGGGGTATTACCACGGCCCAAACTAAACTTAATTTATATTTTCATAATTATTGCTGAATCATTATCATACGACAGAATACGTGGTAGAGCCAAGCGGCGGCTTTGCTGCTGCTCGAATGGGCCTGTTCGATTCGGGGTATTACCACGGCCCAAACTAAACTTAATTTATATTTTCACAATTATTGCTGAATCATTGTCATACGACAGAATACGTGGTAGAGGCCAAGCAGTGACATTGCTGCTCTGGCTCGAATGGCCTGTTCGATTCGGGGTATTACCACGGCCCAAACTAAACTTAATTTATATTTTCACAATTATTGCTGAATCATTATCATACGACAGAATACGTGGTAGAGCCAAGCGGCGGCTTTGCTGCTGCTCGAATGGGCCTGTTCGATTCGGGGTATTACCACGGCCTAAACTAAACTTAATTTATATTTTCATAATTGTTGCTGAATCATTGTCATACGACAGAATACGTGTTAGAGCCAAGCGGCGGCATTTGCTGCTCTGGCTCGAATGGGCCTGTTCGATTCGGGGTATTACCACGGCCTAAACTAAACTTAATTTATATTTTCATAATTATTGCTGAATCATTATCATACGACAGAATACGTGGTAGAGCCAAGCAGTGACATTTGCTGCTCTGGCTCGAATGGGCCTGTTCGATTCGGGGTATTACCACGGCCTAAACTAAACTTAATTTATATTTTCATAATTATTGCTGAATCATTATCATACGACAGAATACGTGGTAGAGCCAAGCAGTGACATTTGCTGCTCTGGCTCGAATGGGCCTGTTCGATTCGGGGTATTACCACGGCCTAAACTAAACTTAATTTATATTTTCATAATTATTGCTGAATCATTATCATACGACAGAATACGTGGTAGAGCCAAGCAGTGACATTTGCTGCTCTGGCTCGAATGGGCCTGTTCGATTCGGGGTATTACCACGGCCTAAACTAAACTTAATTTATATTTTCATAATTATTGCTGAATCATTATCATACGACAGAATACGTGGTAGAGCCAAGCAGTGACATTTGCTGCTCTGGCTCGAATGGGCCTGTTCGATTCGGGGTATTACCACGGCCTAAACTAAACTTAATTTATATTTTCATAATTATTGCTGAATCATTATCATACGACAGAATACGTGGTAGAGCCAAGCAGTGACATTTGCTGCTCTGGCTCGAATGGGCCTGTTCGATTCGGGGTATTACCACGGCCTAAACTAAACTTAATTTATATTTTCATAATTATTGCTGAATCATTATCATACGACAGAATACGTGGTAGAGCCAAGCAGTGACATTTGCTGCTCTGGCTCGAATGGGCCTGTTCGATTCGGGGTATTACCACGGCCTAAACTAAACTTAATTTATATTTTCATAATTATTGCTGAATCATTATCATACGACAGAATACGTGGTAGAGCCAAGCAGTGACATTTGCTGCTCTGGCTCGAATGGGCCTGTTCGATTCGGGGTATTACCACGGCCTAAACTAAACTTAATTTATATTTTCATAATTATTGCTGAATCATTATCATACGACAGAATACGTGGTAGAGCCAAGCAGTGACATTTGCTGCTCTGGCTCGAATGGGCCTGTTCGATTCGGGGTATTACCACGGCCTAAACTAAACTTAATTTATATTTTCATAATTATTGCTGAATCATTATCATACGACAGAATACGTGGTAGAGCCAAGCAGTGACATTTGCTGCTCTGGCTCGAATGGGCCTGTTCGATTCGGGGTATTACCACGGCCTAAACTAAACTTAATTTATATTTTCATAATTATTGCTGAATCATTATCATACGACAGAATACGTGGTAGAGCCAAGCAGTGACATTTGCTGCTCTGGCTCGAATGGGCCTGTTCGATTCGGGGTATTACCACGGCCTAAACTAAACTTAATTTATATTTTCATAATTATTGCTGAATCATTATCATACGACAGAATACGTGGTAGAGCCAAGCAGTGACATTTGCTGCTCTGGCTCGAATGGGCCTGTTCGATTCGGGGTATTACCACGGCCTAAACTAAACTTAATTTATATTTTCATAATTATTGCTGAATCATTATCATACGACAGAATACGTGGTAGAGCCAAGCAGTGACATTTGCTGCTCTGGCTCGAATGGGCCTGTTCGATTCGGGGTATTACCACGGCCTAAACTAAACTTAATTTATATTTTCATAATTATTGCTGAATCATTATCATACGACAGAATACGTGGTAGAGCCAAGCAGTGACATTTGCTGCTCTGGCTCGAATGGGCCTGTTCGATTCGGGGTATTACCACGGCCTAAACTAAACTTAATTTATATTTTCATAATTATTGCTGAATCATTATCATACGACAGAATACGTGGTAGAGCCAAGCAGTGACATTTGCTGCTCTGGCTCGAATGGGCCTGTTCGATTCGGGGTATTACCACGGCCTAAACTAAACTTAATTTATATTTTCATAATTATTGCTGAATCATTATCATACGACAGAATACGTGGTAGAGCCAAGCAGTGACATTTGCTGCTCTGGCTCGAATGGGCCTGTTCGATTCGGGGTATTACCACGGCCTAAACTAAACTTAATTTATATTTTCATAATTATTGCTGAATCATTATCATACGACAGAATACGTGGTAGAGCCAAGCAGTGACATTTGCTGCTCTGGCTCGAATGGGCCTGTTCGATTCGGGGTATTACCACGGCCTAAACTAAACTTAATTTATATTTTCATAATTATTGCTGAATCATTATCATACGACAGAATACGTGGTAGAGCCAAGCAGTGACATTTGCTGCTCTGGCTCGAATGGGCCTGTTCGATTCGGGGTATTACCACGGCCTAAACTAAACTTAATTTATATTTTCATAATTATTGCTGAATCATTATCATACGACAGAATACGTGGTAGAGCCAAGCAGTGACATTTGCTGCTCTGGCTCGAATGGGCCTGTTCGATTCGGGGTATTACCACGGCCTAAACTAAACTTAATTTATATTTTCATAATTATTGCTGAATCATTATCATACGACAGAATACGTGGTAGAGCCAAGCAGTGACATTTGCTGCTCTGGCTCGAATGGGCCTGTTCGATTCGGGGTATTACCACGGCCTAAACTAAACTTAATTTATATTTTCATAATTATTGCTGAATCATTATCATAGAGCCGTGGTAGCCTAGTGGTCAGGGTGCTGGCTTTAGTATCATAGAGCTCGTGCGACCTGGGTTTCGATACCCGGTCGCCGGGACCTCTTGAATTGTTAATAACAATTTTAAGTGCTCGCCGGTGAAGGGGAAAGAAAGGTCTTGCGTGTTCGACTTCAAGACAGGATAATTTAAAATATATGTCGCCTTCACCCAGCAGTGGGCAGCCATAGGCTGGCGCTTTATTTTTTTTAACTGTCTACTAAAAATCACGATGGCCGAGGTTAGCAGTCTCCAAATCAGGACACCTGAGTTGGGTACTCTATCTCGAGACACAGCACTCTTTTTACCAATGAGTTTTTCGAAACTTATTTGCGATTTGTACCGTCTGCCTGGATATTAAGACAGCGACAGGCTTACAAGCTTACCACCTGTCGCGGTGTCCTGAATATGCTCTGGTGAAAAGTGGGTAATAAGGAATCAAAAGAGCACTGCTCACTCCGGTATTGGGTATATGTTACATACAGATCATTGATTTCGTTATGCTATACACGAGTTCTTATACATAATTGGATGATTGGTAGATATTATATCGCTCTATAACAGCGATTACCAAACTGTGGTACGCGTAGGTCCTGGGGGTACATGATAATTATATTAGTAACGGGGGAAATACTGAGAAGTATAATGTTTCAAACTTATATAAACATTAATATTATGTATTATGTCTACAATATGTAGTTTAATATAAACATTAATAACTCACTAAGGTTCTAGACTATGAGCTTTGGGTTTGGGAAAATACAGTACATTTTTAGGCGTAGGCATGGAGTTATCAGGGGAGGGGTACTCATAAATGTTTTAATAAGGGGTGCGAGAACGAAATTAGGTTGGGAAGCATTGCAGTTTAACAATATCTAAAATATTGTTATAGACTGATAGATTATTAAATAATTATAGATTACCATACTTACCCAAGACTAAGAACTTTGACTGCCTGAGTGGAGAACAAATGTTACCTGTAATAAACGTAAGAAATTTATTAACATATTCTTGAATATGTGAGTCAAGCGGAGAAACAATCAAAGCTTTCTTCCGATTCCAAAGCGGTAATGTGATCAACTGTAAGGAAATAAACATCATGCAGTTTTTAAATAATAATCAACAACAGTGCAGCATAAGTTGCATAAATAACGAAAATAGAAAAATAAAAAAAAAACGACAAACGTTACAAATTTCACGTTCTACTAATACATGTGTGTAACCTAAAATAAATATAGCTTAAAAAAACAAAGTGCGTCCCAATTCGGCACGTTGCGTTTGAAATGACACCTGTCAAAATACAAGGATGCGGTACGAGTGAGTTAGGGACAAAACATAGGAGGTAGCGGAAGCGAACTCACGTTTATTTATTTTAATAACCTTTCATGTATCATATCCATAGGAATGAGAACCTATTAGAGACACACATGCGCGCCGAGAATTAATATATAAGTATTTTTTTAACAAAGGCACGAAAAATTAATTTTCAATGAATTTTCTTAGCGTTGTCCCCTCAATTAAAAAAAAGAGCGTAAACCCTTTCAAAACTAACGCCTAAATTACTTGCGTAATTAAACGGGCTTCCGAGATTCACTTTTTCACCTATCCGGGAGATAGAACGTGATAGGTAACGAATCAATGAGCCTCGTCGCTGGATAAGCTTCCTGAGATTTGTATGAGATTCTAGACTTTTCCATTAGTCGCCTCTTACGATAGTCACGAGAAGAAAGAAGATGGTGGACTCTCACTCCGAAAGGATACGACATATGTTTACTTATTTAGTAGACGTAAAGTGTACATATATGTACATTTCCGTACGGTAACTCGGGTAAATCGGCTTGTTTAATACAATAGCATAACCCTATTTAAATTATGAAAATAATTTATTTTTATTTAGTGGAAGTGTGGTGACGGCGTAAGGATCTGCGACCCCCGCTGTCTTCTTATAGGTGTCTAAGAGGCGAGGTGTCTGGTGCTGCTATCGCCAATCCGTTTGTTGAACTTGGCGATCATGGGAATTCGTCCTACCTACGGGAGAGTTATGTGTCCTCCAGTAGACTTTTTTCAGGTAAGGTAAGCCTAAATCGGTGAAAAAAAAGGTCTTAATTTACTTGCGTCGTAATTAGATTCGAATGAAAAAAAAGAAGACAAGTAATTAAAAAAAGAACATACGCCACTTTTTTTTAAACGCACTAAAACTGTCAATCAAGCAAACAGACAGACACGAAATCGTGTTGATAATAATAACATTTTTATTTGCAAAAATTATGGTATGAAATGGAAAATAAAAAATTAATGGAACGCCGTGTTTCGCTACAGTTGTACATAGCTTGCAAAATATTCAGCTCGTTACTGTTTCATTTAAATGCTTTTAGCTATATAAGTTATTCATTGTGTTTTGTCTTTCAATTCTAAGCTAATGTTTAAATCAACAAGTTTCTAGCTAATCGAGAAATTAGTTTATTGAAAAATTTTACAGACATACAAGCGGGTCAAAGTGTAACGTTGTAAAAAAAAGTTTTAAAGTGATCCAAAAACTTTTTAAAATGTTACATTATTGTACCACAACAAAAACCGGGCTTCGATCGCGTTACATCCAACCTCTCGCGTGACATTTGTCCGTCCGTCACGACCGCGGAGCGACACTGGACAAGTGGCACATGGCAAATGTGTTGAACCGTTGAACGTCCACCGATTAATAAAGATTTCTAACACGTCGATACAAAAAAAAAGTTGCCACTCTGTAACTAATATCAGAGCGTTAGTGCAAAATTGAGCCATGGTAGCCTAGTGGTCAGGACGCTCACTTTAGTTTCATAGAGCGCGAGTGACCTGAGTTCGATTCCCGGTGCCGGCACCACTGAAATTGTTAATAGCAATTCTAAGTGCTGTATTTACCACGTGCTCGGTGGTGAAGGAAAACATCGTGAGGAAACCTGCATGTCCGAGAAATAATAAAAATATTATTTCGAGGATATGTGAAGCAGCGTGGCGGGCCCTTCCTGGCTCCTAAACCCTCTCTGATACTCGTATTTAAGAAGGAGGCCTTTGCCCAGTTGTGGGCACAGGCTGCTACTTTATTAGTGTAAAATAAATTGAAAGAAGAAATAAACAATGTTTATTCGATGCTAAAACACAAGAAAGATATTACAGATAATACAATATGTTGGATTATAGCAACGGAAAGGCATTCGACCCAGCATTATGCTGCAGCAGTGCAGCTTCAGCGCCGATATTCTGCCGCTGCCCTTGTTCAATGTTAAATCTCGGAAACCGTTAAGCAGACACAAACAGTTAAACGGACCCCGTTAAACAAAAATAAAGAAAATAACAAACATATCTAAATAAAGGAAACAAATATTTGATGTTAAGGGAATACAATTTATTATAAATGTCATTACCTAATAATTTTGAAAAACAATTGTCTGTTAAACAAACATCACAGAAACACCTAAGAATAAATTGCTCATTGGTCTATAACCATACATATTTATTATGTACAAGCTGTTGGGACTCCTTATCTGTCCAGGAGCTGTCGGAGGAGATACTATATAATTCTTAACAATTTCTGCCGCTAATCAGCTCTACAACTACAGTTCCTTTCCGGTTTGAAGAGAACAGAGCCAGTTATACTACAGGCTGTGAGATAATCCACCATAGTCTCCAGGACTGACAGCACATCCGTAACCTTCTTCGATTGGCTCCACGGGCTGCAGTTACAAAATACCATCATGTTAACTGAACGCTCGTTAGTCGCTCCAATACAATAAAAAAAAAAAAGAAAAAACAAGGTGGAGAAAGAAACGACTGAAAAGGGTCGATTCGATAGTGATCATCATCTCTATCAGGAATCAGGATAATTTTATTTCATGAATCATGGGTATATCATAGATGAAGTAGAAAACTCTAGAAGACTCTATAAGACTTTAAGCGTGGGAGAGCCAAGCGGCGGCTTTAGTTGCTGCTCGAATGGGCCGGCTCGACCGGATTGATACCACGGCCTCGCAGAATACCGGCGTGAAGTAGATGCATCTTGTGCTACTGCGTTTCGTTCGGTGAGTGAGGTAACCGGAGACCCACATCTCCTCCCTAGTCCCCTGTTCTTTCCTACCATATCCCAAATATCCTTAAAGACCGGCAACGCACCTGCAGCATCTATGGTGTTGCAGATGTATGTGGGCGACGGTAATCACTTACCAGCTGGTGAACCGCTTGCTCGTTTGCCGACTTTTCCATAAAAAAAAAGAAGATGATACAGCTTTTTTTAAGGGAAAGGCGCCAAAATATATATGTATATATATTTCGTAACGTTAGTCCGTCTGTCACGATCGCGGAAATACTAAAGATGAGCGTTCAATTCACATGCTAATTTGTTTTACTGTTACCCCTGCCATTCAGGAATTGTCTCGCTATGCATAACTGGCTTCTGTTAATTGTGTATGTGCGCGAACACGTGACTGTGGCAGTCTGTCTGTGTGAAACGTCAAACATTGAACAATAATCAGAGATAAGAATAAGGCACGGTACCAAAGACAATGATACTATAGCGAGAGGGTCAGAATGAACTAGGTCATTGGCTGATGGAGTTAGAATGACCATATAATAGTATCTTTAAATCGCCCAACATTTACCTTTGCTATCGTGCTTCATGTGTATTATGAAAGGATACTAAGGTGACAAAGCACTAAGGGAGCCTATAGGTGTCACATTACTATATGTAGGTTTTAGGGAAATAAGTAACGAGCCGTGGCAGCACACGCGCTTTAGTTTCAAAGATCGCGAGAGACCTGGATCCGATCCCAGGGCAACACTAAAACTGTTAATAGCAATTTTAATGAATTTGAATGAACGGCGATGAAGGAAAACATCTTGAGAAAACCTGCATGTTTGAGCACCGCCCGCACTGGAGCAGCGTGAAGGGTCTCGGTTCCAAAACCCTCTCAAATATTCGAGATGCCTTTGCCCAGCAGTGCACTTACAGGCTGCTTCTCTGCTGTTTTACTTTTAATGAAGAGTCGAGTAAATCTAAGTACGCGTGTAATAAGCATACACGTGTTAACACGCTAGAGGTTCCTAGGCTTCTGATAACATGCATAATATTTTACAACGTAATCTCTGAAACAAATTTTTTTATTAGCATGTTGTGTCGAATGAGCTGACAGTCCAGCTGATGGCGAGCATTACAGCTGTGCTGTCACCACAGAGTACTGATATGGAATGCCTCACAGCCTGGAACTATACCGGTTCAGACTATACAGGTCTAAGCAGGAATACAACAGTGGTGTCACGACTGATTACCGGTAGAAATGAGTAACACCCTGGTCATAACCTACCAAGATAGACACATAAGACACAGAGAAGGGGCTAGTAAAAAACGCCCGCTATCAATGGAAGCTGGAGATGTGTGAAAAAAGGATTTGATCTGCACTCGCAAGACCAATGGCTACCAATATGTAATAGTTAAAATTAGATAATAGTAGAGACGAAAGAAAACCCATACCAATCTTCGGTAGCGAACTCAGTGACAAACCTCCCGGTAAAGCTGTAAGTGAGTTTCGGTACTACGTTTGGCTACATTATGTCTTGCCAGTTGGCAAATGCGTAATCTCTGTCTACCCTTAGAACAGATATGATAAAGTCATAAAGATTTTTTTTATAGTTATTTAAAAACACTATCCTTCCACTGTAGGCATTTCTTCTATGTCGCGATTTTTTAATTTTTTTATAGTTATTTAAAAACACTAACCTTCCACTGTAGGCATTTCTTCTGTGTCGCGATTTTTTTATTTTTTTATAGAAGAAGGGGCAGACGAGCATGCGGCTAACCTGATGGTAAGTGATCACCGACGCCCACCAACATCCGCAACACCAGAGGAGCTACAGATGCGTTGCCGGCCTTTGAGGAAGGAAAAGGCTCTATTCTTGGAGGTCCCTAAGTCGAAATGCGTGGCAGACAATGAGAATGCGATGGCAGTTTACATACATAAATAGGACATGCACATGGACAAATACCCAGACCCGATTTGTAGTCCATACAAATACTAGTCGCGTGGGGGAATCGAACCCGAGACCGCACAGCGCCGCAACTAGACGCCACCACGCCACCGAGCCTTCAATTTATTCCGTCACTTACATCTACACATATAATTCATGATCTGATGTTACACAATAATCATAAAGATAATAAAACATTAAGAAAAAGAAACTAAATAAAAAATTGCTACATAAAAATTATATAAGTATATGTATATCAGAAGAAATTTGTTTGTGTGTGTCGTGATGAAGCGACGGACATTATCATACCATCGGCTGTTCAATACAATTATAATCCTCCTCTAAGCGTGACTTAAACATCGAAAGCGATTAGTCTGGCGCCCAGCATCGCACGTCTTGCTCGCCGCGTGCCCGTGCAGCGCACAGACGCAACGCGTCTCAAATTAGCCAAGGATACAATAACCGAGCTTCGCCGAAAACGATTTCCGTCGCGGACCGACGCGATCCCATCCCCGTCCGCCGTTCGCAAAACAATAGGTTATTAGTGTTTTTGCCAGTACAATGATAACGCACGGACTGATGACTCTCTGCGATCATTACGCCTCGGCTGCTCGGGCGGAACTCGTGTACCGTCAGCAGCGTAGCGATATAAATAAGCTCTCACAACTATATACATTTATTTCTGTCATTTTAACCCACTTTTCAATGGAGCTTCTTTGAAACGACTGTACATATGGACAGCTAACGATATAAATCGTACGTATAACATACATAAAATAACACACATCCATATACGAATACAGAAATATACACAAACACCCACGCACGCATATAACACCCAGCCATATTCACATACAAATACAAACTCGTACGTATTTTTCTAATAATAACGATTTAAATAATATTTTAATCTTGTGTGTATTTCAACTTCTTTGATGTAAACACAGGATAGGGACATATTATGCTTAAAAGGAGACCACAGCCACAGATTAATAATTAATCATTAATAACGAAGGGTTTAGTAAAAAAAAGATTATATAAGTAACAGAGCGGTGTCGCCTTACGGCATCTTTATGTTATTGGGGGATATACCTTAAAAAAAATTGTGTTGTGTTTTTTTTTTATGGGAAAGGCGGCAAACGAGCAATAGGTTCACCTGATGGTAAGTGATTACCGTCGCCCACATACATCTGTAACACCAGAGGAGCTACAGGTGCGTTGTCGGCCTTTGGCATCGACTGTCGGCATTTGGGAGATGGTCCCCCCCATGATAAGGAGTCAATGGGGAGGGGGAGTGGGCCTCCGGTCACTCCACTCACCGAACGTAAAGCAGAAGCACAATACGCCTCTACTTCACGCCGGTATTCTGCGAGGTCGTGGTATTAATCAGGTCGAGCCCGCCCATTCGAGCAGCAGCTAAAGCCGCCGCATGGCTCTACCAGGTGAAAAAACTGAACTGTGAAACTAGTAGAAGAATAATAATAATAATTTTCAGTATGATGCAGTTTCACCAAGTGACAACCATCGCAGGTATTTATATCTATATTTATTAATTTTAATTTTAACTAGTACGTACCCTGTACATAGGGCATCGAACCCGGGTCTCATGGTTCGGTGGTAGATGGTCTAACCATTCGACTATCGTGGCTCGTATTTATATTAGCATAGTTATTATCTAGCGCTGTCTTTTATTAGTCTGTGGGATCTAGAATTAATAATAAATCATAACAAACAGTTTGGGTGTCAGTACTCAATCAAACTTCCTGAATGACATTAACTTATTAACAAATATCTTGGAACATGGCCAAAGAAAACTTTCTAGACAAATAATAAATTAATGTTTTCGCGTGATAAATATTATGATTTGAAAAACTGAATGCAAAAGTAACGCAGTGTATTTGTGTAATTTTTACGACAAAACTAATTTTCATAAAATTTATTTATTTATTTATTTATTTTTTATTTATACTTTATTGTCTACACCAAAAGGATTACAAAAGGCGGACTTAATGCCTTTTGGCATTCTCTAACAGTCAACCCGGGACGTAAATAAATGTGGTGATAGGTGCATCAAGTTTAAAATAATATAATTATATGAAAAGGCTAATTGAGAAATATACTACATAATTAAAACATATATAAATGTATAAGCATACATATATACACATCCACATGATATATACAGAAATGAACAACACTGATATATACATACATACAAACACATTAATACATATATTTATAATAGATCAGAATAAATACTAACAAGTATCAGATGGTTTTAAAAAGTGTTCGCGTACCAATCTTTTGAAAGAATTTACTATAGAATTTGAATCCACGAGGAGGTTATAATAGGAAATAGGCTAGTTTTACCACGAGAAACGCACGGGAAATCTAGCTGATTTCGACCGAGCGTACGTTTAGAAGACAACCAGAATTCTTCATAAGCGCAGCGCATTTGATATTCAACTAATTTAAAAAACTGTTAAACATGCCAGCTCTAAGCTATGATTCGAGCAGTGCAGGGTGCACACGCTCTGCGTCGCTTCTACGCTAAGTCAGTAAGAGACAGTTTAAAAAAAAAGCAGCGGTAATGAGATATTTTTCTTTGCTATCGCTACAATGTGAAGGTGCGGTCACAGACAAACCCATATCATTACCAACAAGAATCCGTCCGGCATAATCAAGGGGCACGGTAAATGCAGTTCGTACAAATCTAAGGGCACGCAGCTTAAATCAAAGAAATGTGAGAAATAAATACTTCATACGACTATATAGCATTTTGTGTTGCAACAGTTAAAATTGAAATAAAATTTAATAGTTAAAAAGCAAATTTGCAGTTTTTTTTGTTTCGCTCGGGAAAAAGTTGCTTGTCACTTATCTGTCACTGAGGGCAGTGACAGCTTATGTCAGGATCAGCAATAAGAGCCGGACAGACTAAAAACCTCCACGGACAAAGAGATTCGCTGTTAGCCTGGCGGTCTTGGCAACTTAAACAACAAGCGGAAGAAGAAAGTTATAACAATTAATTGATGTATAATTTATAATTGCGATTGTTGTTACACATGGTGGAACTTCATCATATTGACAATTATTATTATCTCTTGTACTAGTTTCAAAACACATTTTCATTCATCTATATAAGTGACCGACCGACCGGTTTCACCTTACGGCACCTTCAGATTATAGTTGAATGTCTTATCATAATACAACATATAATAATAATTGTCAATTTATCGATGTCACTTTATATCAGTAAAAGTACCAAAGGCGTGTTAGGGGGCGTAAGTGTTAATACAGTATTAAACTATATATCCTACCAACAATTCAACTCATTAATTCTAGAATGCATATCGCGCAGAATGGCTTAAATATTCTTATTTTGTTTGATAATTTACGGAGAGGAATTATGTCCTTAAATAAAGGGTTCGTAGATTTCACCTTATTACCACAGTGACAGTAGGCCCGCCATTTTGAACAAAATCAAAATGGCGTATTATGTAATGTTATACAAAATGCGATTGCAGATGTCAATATAAACAGAAAATGTCGTGTAACATAAACCAAAACGTCATGTTTCCAAACTAAAAATTATCAAACCTAAACTATTAGCGGAAATTTTGTATATAATCATTTTAATGATGTATCGATTTAATGAAACAAAAACGTCATTTAACAAAAACTCCTAAACTTTTGTAAGGTATGTACTGAAGTGTGAATAATGTTGCCACTAATTTAAATTTGATTGAATTAAACTTAACACTTTATTACTTTTTGTTAACATATCTTGTTATGTCTGTATAAGCCAAAACATAGATGTGATAATTATTCATATTACATGCAACACAACTTCTGGAAGCTGTACACTGTATAATAAGTACAGTAGTGGGTAGTACTGTTTCCTTCTTTCTTTTCTGTTTAGTTTATTTGCCGCCAAGAAATCGTAACTGAACAGCGATCCACCTGTTTTATCTTAAATTAGGCTCAACACAACGTCAACAGCACAAATCTATTAATCCACATGAAATCCAAAAAAGATGCGAAGTGCTCACTACACTCGGACAATTATATCCCCATCATTCTTCCCCGGACAATTGAGCAGGAGCATGGAATTACATTAACCCAAGTGGATATCCCCTTGGACCTCATCGAGAACTAACAAAGGCGTTTTCGGAACGGTTCGATGATAAGAGGAACGAGGTAGATACGGGTAAGATTTATGGCTCCTAACTAGGGGACGCTTTAGCAGATTTTTGTATATATTTCATCCTGTCCGAGCCGTCCGTCCCGTCCAAAACGTCTTAACGTCTTAACCCTTGTTTCACAGTGAAATTACATTTGATAAAACGAGACGGTTTAATTTTTTTTCTATGTAAAACTGTAAGGTACAATCGATTGCAGAAAAATATACATACAAAGTTTAGAGTTAACTATGACATCTGGACGTCTAACATCTCAGTCCCCCGAGAACACAGCTGCTGTAACCCAATCGAAACGTCGGGAATATAAAAACAAAATAAAACGCTATAAAATCCGCAACACAAAGGTTTTTTGATACAAAGATTGCCAAAATTATAACTAACGAATAGTTCTATCTAACCTATCTAATCTTGTGAGTGACGTAAAAGTCAATTCAGAGAAATGCGAGAGAAATCATTTGACATCCAATATATAGTAAAATATCAATCTCAAAAATGTTAGACTAAAATAAACCAGAATAAGAACGAGCAGCGGCGTTTAAGGCGCAAAGTTATTGCCAAACGGCCAGACACGCTTATGCCAAACACTTAGATTAATATAAAACCTAAATTTGAAAAGACCTATATCCAGCAATGGAGTATTCAAAGGCTGATGAAAGTACCGATGTTAACGAATTAAACTAACCTCAAAAAGTTTTCCTGTCAATATCTTTAATAAATATATTAAACGTAGATTTTATAAAAAAGGGTTATTATAATATAAAGGATAACAACGATGACTATAACCCTTAGGTATGATCAATAAAAAGTTCTATTGATAAGATATAATACTGTATTATTAATGAACCAATTGAAAAAACAAGAGGATACTTTAGGAGTTTCTTTTTCCGTCAGATGAACCTTATTATGAAACGGTGGTAGATAATAAAAATTGGGACAAGTGAAATTTGTGTCAAGTTTACGTCGAAGATAAAAAATATTTTGGTTTTAATTCATCACAGTAATTAGGTAACAAATAATTTAAATACTACTGTACCGTTAGAATAGCTCAACGAATACTGGTTTTAAAAATGTTTTTTAAGTGCAGTCTAAATTTTGATTAATCGCTGTGGCTCTTTTCTTTTGGCATGAATTCGTTTAACCGTTTATTCGCAGCCGATAATTTAAAAATGATAAAATTTGTTGCGTAATAGCTGAAGAACTTGCGTAGTGAAGAAGAACGTGCAATAGCGTAGATTTATTTTTCAATATTTCGGGACGGGAGGGATGATGGGGAGGTGGATCGTAGGGTCAGGAGTGGTCCTCTGGTTACATCGCTTACCAGAAACCAAAAAAGTTATCTTTAGTAAAGAAAAGCGGCCATAAATAAGATGTAAAAATAGACCATCAAACAAAGACAGACCGTTTAAAAATATATCATAAAAAACATAAACGCAAACACAGTGTTTCTTAACGTTTATGTTCGTCCGTTCGAAGTAGCGTCTCTGATTTTATTTAACACCGTTCGATCGTTCTAATTTTAAATTGTCACATTTGTGAAGACGTAACAACGTACGGAAATTCACACTGTATTAGTGTTTCAAATTAAATTTCGAATCAGAAATTGAACGTGCTGTGGAAGCTGTCTACTAGATCATTTTTTTTTTATGGGAAAGATTTAAAGCAAGCTGCTCATGTGATGATAAGTGATGACCGTCGCCCACGTACATCTGTAACTGCAGAGAAGCTGTAGGTAAGGGGGAAGGGGAGGGGAAGGGTGGCTCCGGTTACCTCACCGACTGAAATCCAGAAGCACGATGACGCTATTCTGCGAGGCCGTGGTACCAACCCGGTCGAGCCGGCACATTCGTGCAGCAGCAACAGTCGACGCTTCGCTCTTTCAAGTTAGTGTAACGTTATTGTATTTGTAATTGGGGTTTAAGATGTTTATTAGGGCCGTAAGCCCTGATCGTTCGGTTAGTTATATAAATAAATAAAATGTCTTGTTAAACTAATATGTACAAGAGGTTATAATAATTGTCCATGCATTTTTGTTTTTTGAAAAAATAGGCTTGCGTTTGACCTCAATCTTGCCCGATGGAAAGCGAAGATGAGTCCACGAGGATGGTACACGCTTGCCTAGATGTCTGTTCACTTTGGCCTTGAAGAGGATTATTAAATATATTAAATTTGTAAATCGAAAGTTATGTATTGAAATAATCAAATTCCCATTTGCATTAAATCAACAAGTTTGATTAACATATATAGAAAGCAGACCAGTGGTCGGACACCCGCTGGATTCTTTCAAGTTTAATGTGGCAATATGCGAGTGACCTGGGTTCGATCTGCGATGAAGGCGCGACGCTGTGATTATGTTGCGTGCCAGATATAAGACAAACTTATGTGTTTATATCAATACTGTTTAAAATGGAAAGCGTGAACATATCCCATTGACAAAACGAACATGTTGCTTCTGCTGTGTAATTATTTATCTAACTAACGCAGTCTTAGAATTATTATTATGGATCCGTATACGAACAAAGGGAAGGTTAATGTTACACGTAAATCGCATCTGTCGATGAGAGTTGTAGTGTTTAATGTTTACACATATGGCAAATAAAGGGTAGGCAGTAATATAAACTGAGTGCACTTTTGGTATTGTTTTGAATTTTGCTACATTACATATACGTAACATGCGTTCCAGTTTTGAATAAAAAAACATTTCATGTTTGTTCTTTATGACACATTTTTTAACCTAGTTGATTCCATGCCTTCGAAGCTGAGAGTTCAATCGAAGAAGATTGCAGTTCCACGCTCAGCACTGAGGACATAGATGGAATGTGTCATAGCCTGCATGCTCTCTGTACTCTTCAAACCAGACGACTCCTGGGCAGAGAAGGAGCCTACCTAAAGTTGGTATTGTGAATAACGACCCTGGCGAAAAAATTTAGTATATTCCCCCTTACATCGTTCTACTATTCGTCTGTGCACACTTTAAAGTAAGGGTTACAATGGACGCCTAGTGGCATTTTCATTATTTCTTTATCTTTCCACTTAAAATCCTCATCTCTTTCATATCTTATATCATCATTAACAACCGTCCGTCTATCTATAAACAACTCTAATAAAACAAAGCTTAACACCATCGCTCCACATAATTGTAAACCTGATACAGAGCAATACAATCAGCGTTGACAAAGCGCAAAGCAACTCAATCACTCATTTAAGATAATCCAGCGTCCATCAAACAAAACAACAGGATCGGGACTTTACGATCCAACGCAGCCGTCCGCAACAATGCGGAGCCGGACTGGCTTCTGTTTGTTTATCTTTACGAGACTTTGAAACGTTCCAACGATAGTCTGTTTCGGAGTAGAACAATGCGCGAGCCCGAAGATGTCGGTTGTTAGGCCAGACGCGAATTACACGTCGCTTGAGTTCCAATCCAACCGGCTGGATAGGTTATTAGGCTAGTTACAACACGCATATAGAATGAGGAATAGAAATGAACGTAATGTCTTTTCGAACCATTGTAGCTCAATGGTTAGGGCGATCAATTCAATTGCATAGTAGACGACTGACACGGTTTCAAATCACGCTTCCGTAACCACTTAAATTGTTGATTGCAATTTTGAATGCAGCATTTGCCACTCACTCGGCGGAGAAAGAAAAAAATGGAAGGAAGGGAAGGAGACAAAGAATATTATTACGAGGACACGTGAAGTCTGTCAACTCAAGTGAAGCAGCGTGATGGATCCTTCCACCTGGCTCCAAAACCCTGTCAAATATCATGAGAGAAAGCATCTGTTTAACAGTGAAACTATGATGTGTCGACTTTTGTTGCCGCACTCTTTGAGAGTCCTGTGTAATTGTAACGGACGAAGGAACGATCAAATTTAAGAGTACCCATAACTGAACAGCATATATGCGTAGAGAGATGTGTCAGGACTGTGCCAAATGAAAGCCCGTCTCTGCCTACCTCTTTTGGTGACAGGCATTAGAGTTTATTTTTATGTTGTTGCATTGAAATAGGTTGATGTACAACAGACCGGTAATTATTTGTTTACGCTGTCTTTTTTGTTACTCTGAGAGACGGAATGACGGTTACGTCCATCTGATGGTAAATGTAACTCCTACACAAAGGTTTTGTACGTGGAGGAGCGAATCGGTAGCTTAAGCTGCTGCTCGAATGGACAGGCACATCCTTGGTAGTAGAACAGTCTCGCTGAATACCGGCGTGGAGTTGAAGCATCTTGTGCTTTAGCGTTTCATTCCTTCGACTCCCTCTCTCACTTTCCAAAATATTCTTAAAGGCCGACAACGCACCTGCGTTGTTTGCAGATGTCACGTGAACGTCGGTAATCACCAGCTATTAAGCCGCATGCACGTTTGACCTCTTTCCAATCAAAAAAATTAAAAAACAAATGCTATTCATGGACTAATAGTATATAACATAATGTCAGGCTTACCATCAGTCACGTTATTTTAATTAAGCTCAGATGAAAATTGGGTCAACACGACTAAAGTAAATGTTTGAACACCTCCGTAGCCAGCCATTGGAATGTTTACTCATGCTTACCACGCTGGGCAAGCGGGTTGGTGAGTGCAGCGCCGGTAACCATGCATTGGTGACTGCTGGATTTGAGTTCAATAAATTCTGATGGATATCCCGCCATCATTCGGACGTCAGAACTTCGTTTGTTAACTTGCGGGTTATCGCAGTTAACTGCTCGTCAAAGTGTGACACATTTGAACATTGACATTACGAATGCACATTGCGGTCCGTGGAGAAATATCCAGGACCACTCCTATCTGAGGGCCCACTGTTAAAAAAATATTGAACATACCGTTCTTCCCCGTGACAATTAGCGCAATTCGATTCTGCGTATGATATGGACACAGTTTATTTATTTATTTATTTATTAATTCTTTATTGTGTCCCTAAATAAAAAATAAATAAAATGGGCAGACTTAATGCCTTTTGGCATTCTCTACCAGCCAACCCTGGGTGAGAAAGAAAACATGTTGACAGGTTCAAAATGAAATAATTAATATAAATATTAAATATATAAGCTTTATAATATACTTACATACTTATAACATACATAATACACTATACATAAACATTTAATACATACATAAACAAATTAAATATGGAGAGAAAAATCTCAGATGGCATTTGCCTTCAGATAGTGACGACGGAGCAGGGTATTGAAGGAGTTTTTGTTCGGAGCATTCTTGATATCATCGGGGAGAGCGTTCCAGGGAAGTGTGGCTTGAACGGTGAAAGAAGAAGAAAAGATCCATCCAGTACTATGTTGTGGAACACTAACCTTCAAGCAGTTTGAAGTTCGAGTTATATGATCTCATAGAACAAAAGTGTCCGATGTTGAATCGAGATAACGACAATCCGCGATCGAGCGATAGCGCTGAACGTAATCAGATCAACAATAAGCAAGCTCTGCAACTGGATGCGACGTCAAACGAACAAACAAACAAACAAACAAGCAAGCAAGCAAATGTTTGCGCCATAGGTTTCCACTGTAACGATGCTACAGCGCGATGCTCCACTGTTTAAACTGTTAGCATCTCGTGTTTATCACACGCGATCGTTAACTGCTACGTTTTCGCACGTTAACACACTGACGGAATCCATTGTTCCGTTTTCGTTTTTCTTTTTTCACACCCGTGTATTGTTTTTTTTTTATCGGCCAGTAATAAAGCTTAAGCTTGAAGGAGTTTGAATATGAAAATTAAGTGATAATAAGGTTTTTTTTTTTGGAATTTTGTTTGAAGTACTACATTTACATTGACATTTTTCGTTATTGCCCAGTAATAAAGCTTAAGCTTAAAGGAGGTCAGGAGTTTGTTGAAAAGGCGAAATTGTAGTGTTTTTTTGTTTATCGGAATAGCAGCGTACGTCGATGATGAATTTCCTATAATAAGTTGATAAGGTATAGCGTCGTAGAAATTAAGAAAAATATTTATAATACTTTCACTAGTATTTAATGAACAAAGGATGAAGATATATACAAAATACAATGCTTTGTGTATATATCATCATATCCCTTATGCTCTATATTCGATGTAGGCCTATCTCCCAAGAGTGAACACACCTCCGAATAACACTTAACTAAAAAAAAACTGTAGAAAATTTGTAATAAAAAGAATTTAAGTTTCTACAAAGGTAGATATTAAAGTAATCCCGTGTGGTAGCGGCGTAAGAATCTGCCCCTCCCCACCACCCTTTCTTTCCGTGGGTTTCGCTAGAGGTCATTAAGGGGAAAAGCTTTGAAAACCGACAGATGGCCTAATCATCGGAATAACCATCTCGAAAAATACCAGACGCAAGTTAAGCAAACCGATTATTTTTTTATTTGGCTAAGGGTGCAAAAGAGCAAGCGGCTCTATTTTAGAGACGGGAAGGAGGATGAGAAGGGGAATGGGGAAGGGGAGTGGGCCTCCGGTTACCTCGGTCACCGAACGAGAACGCAGAAGCGCAAGATGCCTCTACTTCACGCCGGGGTTCTGCGAGGTCGTGGTACCGGCCCGGTCGAACCCATCCCATTCGAGCAGCAGCAAAAGCCGCCGGACAGCAGTACGTTCGCTTGCCGAGCGTGGCGTTTGTGATCATCGTCATCATCATCATCATCATTTCAGCCTATCACAAGTCCACTGCTGAACATAGGCCTCCCCCAAAGATTGCCACGAAGCTCGGTCCCGAGCCACTAGCATCCATCGACTTCCCGCAACACTGCGCAGGTCGTCACTCCATC
This sequence comes from Bhutanitis thaidina, assembly GCA_029286595.1. NCBI lineage: Eukaryota > Metazoa > Arthropoda > Insecta > Lepidoptera > Papilionidae > Bhutanitis > Bhutanitis thaidina. The sequence goes on from JAGSMS010000010.1 coordinate 15,827,450, forward strand.
TTGTGGGGGGGCGTCGTCCTGCACTGCGTTTGCCTGTACGTGGCTGCCACTCGAGAAGGGCTCGAGGCGTTTTAGGTAAATTCTACTTGTAGGAGAGGCCTTCGTCCTGCAGTGGACAATTCACAGACTGTTAACAAGAGTTAACGAGCTAATTTCGTTTCGTATTGTAATTTAATTAACTAAATTAAAATGTACGATGTTGTCGTCTCCCGCTTTCTATTTTTCTATTTAATCACGATATACTGCTGCCGTTAATCCGCTGTTTATATTCTGTTCGAAATGTCGTTTTACGTTTTCGAAGTGAGCTATGAACGATGCTTATGACGTAAGTGAGCAAAGAATTCGATTTAATTTCAAAAGTTTAGTATGGCCCAACCGCATATAATTCCGTTAAAGCCACAGCAAACTATTGACACATCAAAGCACCCTTAATCCCCGTCCTAAATAAACCATTTCAATGCGATAAAATTGGGGCACAAAAAAACTTTATTTATACAATTGAATATCACCTTTGTCTATTCATTTCACAAAGTACAGATTTTATTGCGACATGTGATACGAATCGTTTATTAACACGAGAAATTTAGGCAAGCTTCATGAATGGCCGGTCGTGTTCGTATTTCAAATAAATAGAAAAAAAAAAAACAGAAAGGTGCTTTTTGTTGCCGCGAAGTCTGCCGTAAATCGTCGCTCATTGAGAACCGGCGGCTCGAACGAATCCAAGAAAAAAATGGACGACACGCCAAGATGGCGCACTAACTACCTGGATGTTAAACTAACTATAAAATTGTCGGAGACTTTATGTCTCTTTTATCGTTTTATGAAGAAAGCACCAGAGCGCAACTGACTGAAACTTTATTGTTTCTTTACTCGATTTGGAATTATTTATCTTGTTTACGATAACTTTGGTAAATTTATCATCTGGCAGGATTAATCTTGAACGTGGTGGAGCCAAGCGGCGGCTTTTGCTGCTGCTCGAATGGGCCGGCTCGACCGGATTGGTACCGCGGCCTCGCAGAATACCGACGTGAAAGTAGAGGCACCTTGTGCTCTTGCGTTTCGTTCGGTGAGCTAGGTAACATTCTTCCCGCCCATCACCCAAATACCTTTAAAGGCCGGCAACGTACCTGCAGAACCTATGGTGTTGCAGATGTACGTGGGCGACGGTAATCACTTGACCATCAGGTGAACCGCTTGCACGTTTGCCGACTTTCCCATTAAAAAAAAAAAGCCTTGATAATGCGTGGGAACCGGTTGTACCCCGCTCTTCCCATCACTAGTCTGTGGTGAATTAGCATGGATTTTACGACTTCACTGAGTTGAGGCTGGAGCCTAGGGCGGCGTTAAATTAGGCTCAAAAAATTTTTTTGCGTTAAAAAAAATTAAAAATTATTATATACACGAAGAAAAATGTCTCGCAAGTTTAACAAAATTACTATAGTATAGGATGGTGCTTTTTTTAGGCACAGAAATATACCCAAAGCCTGTTTCTTGAGTAAATTTCACTAAATCGCGAGTTGTAAGAATAATCTAGGAACTGACACAACGATCCCTTAGCTCACAATCGTAACAATAGCCGGAAGCCGATGTAATGACGACCATAGAGCACAAATCATAAAATTGCAATTTTATTGACGAAGGAAATGTAATTAACAGGATTGTAAACTGGGGTATTGAATTGCAGAGGTTATTAGGGGCGGCGTACACTGTATAGCCTTCAGGCGGTGAATGTGCAAATCCGCCGAGTTTGGCATTTGGAGAAACATATGGAGTGAACCTCGAGTATATGAACAACTGATCATTAAATAAATCTTTTTTGTCTATCATAAAACGAAATTAACATCGTTCCTATTGAATAGCTCATAGACACAATTTTGTAAAGCTGTATTTATTAAATCTATTTATCCTTGATTATAGTTAAGTTAGTTTTCATTTTATTATTGTTACTGATACTTCTTAAGCTATGTACAATATAGTTGAAAATAACTTTCCCCGCATGTATACGAATGTCCGTACATCACTCGACACACAGGCCCACTGAAAACCAGCGCTGTAGTCTCAACTGCAGCATTAAGCTGAGTGTGGTCTGTTTGCCCCATGCGCCACGCAACGCGTCTAGAGGAGGCAACGTTAAACATTGTTTGTGTAAATAACTGTTTGATTAAATGTGTTGCAATGTTTGTTTTGTTATCAAGTGGCGTATTTGTGCAATAAATGTTTCTTTCTTTCTTTCTTTCTTCTTTCATTCCTACTTCCGTACTGTAAGAAGTTTAAGGTTCATTAGGTCTGTCAGTTTTAATCTATCACTGTATTATGTGCCAACCGAAAAACTAGTAAAGTAGCAGCCTGTAAGTGCTCACTGCTGGGCAAAGTCCTCCTTCTCAAATAAGAGCATTTGAGAGGGTTAAGAGCCGAGAAGGACCCGCTGCACCAGCGCGGGTTAACGGGCTTCACATATCCTCGAAATATTATTTTTATTTATATCTCAGTCATGCAGGTTTCCTCACGATGTTTTCCTTCAGCGCCGAGCACGTGGTAAATACAGCGTTTAATATTGCTATTAACAATTTTAAGTGGTGCCGGCTACTGGGGATCGAACTCAGGTCACTAGCGCTGTTAGCAGTGGAAGCTTAAGTAAGCGCCCTGTACTGATTAATTTTGGTCTGGTATTTTTCGACATGCTTATCCCGCCACCTGTCGGTAGCTATTGCGATTTTCAAGGCTCTCCTCGAAGTCGCCTTACAACACCCAGTAGAAGAAAGGGGGGTGGTAGATTCTTACGCCGATACGACACCACTTATTAAATTACATAAACAAAAACAAAATCGATAAATAATCAATGAACCAAATACAACGAAATCGTAAAAACATCCGAAAACAGATTGTGGTATGTTTTCTGAAATTTCTCTATTATTAACATCCTTGCGTGTTTTGAGATTCAAATATAATATGAATTCATTTGCGTAGTCCGTCGCGGGGTGCAGGAGCGTGGGGTAAGGAATTAATAGTTTTTATTACGTCAATAAATTCCGTTTATTTACGCATACAAGAGAATATACGCGCGCTGTAAATTGTTGAATTAATACGCCCCGCTCGCCCCTAATTCAAATCAGAGGGTTCCGTTTTAGAATCATTTCAAAATATTAGAATTTGTTCAACGTGTAATACACACCGATCCGGTTTTACCAGCCAGTCGTAACAGTTATTGTTTTTTTTTTTAAGTCACCTTCTTCGCCAGCGTGATAATGAGCCACAGCTGGACAAGGACAGAGGTCAGAGAGAGCCCAGAGTTACCAGAGGTATAATAATACCTCTGGTAACTCTGGCCATCATACTTTAGTCGCGTTATCGAGTCTCCTTTTTCTGCGGTCTGGTATATTAAGAGATGGCTTTTCCACAATCTGCGGATAACCATAGATTTTCCGCTTTTTTAGGTAAATGGGAGAAACGAGCAAGCGTTTCACCCGATGGTAAGTGACTGCCGTCGCCCACGTACATCTGCAACACCACAGGAGCTGCGCTTGCATTGTTCCGGCCTATAAGGACATTTGGATGATGGGAGGCAAGATGGGGTTGGGAGAAGGGGAGACGGCCTTCGGTTACCTCACTCGCCGAACGCAGAAGCACAAGATGCCTCTATTTCACACTGTTATTCAGCAAGACCGCGGTACACCGGTCGAGCCGGCCCGTTCCAGCATCAGCAAAAGCCGCCGCTTGGCTCTGCCTCGTATTGATACATTCAATCAAATATTAATTGCATGTACATGGACATAGGCACTACAGTAGCACCTGGCAGCGAAAAAAAAAAGAAAATATGGCACAAAAAAACACAATCTCCGTTCGAAATTCGAACCGTGCTTTTTTAAATCTTCATTAATCTTCCCACTCATCAACGGACGGCTGTAATGAACGCCTCAAGCCGCCTAAATTAATTATCATGCCCATCACCGCCATTAGCGGTGTCCCTGTGTTCCGTTCGCGTTGTGCGCGTTATACGCTCTACATCGTTAATATTGCGCGTGTCGTGATCGTGTGAAACGAAATACATTTGTTACGTCTTGAAGGGCATTTGATTAGATGAATTAAATATATGAAGGCCGCCTCTGATACTTAATAAAATCTTCAATCCACCTCTCTATGTAGTCGCGGTACGTACTGCACAATGCAAACGTTTTCGTCGTCAGGGGGTGTGCAAGGTCTTAGTCGGGAGTTTTGGCATTGCCGTGGTTGAAATGATGCAAGCCTTTGTTTCAGGGACGGTGGTGTTCATATTCTTTTCGCATTAATCCACTTAGCTGGCAGGTAAACTGATCACCAAGCCGATCTGTTATTTCGAAATCGCAACTTAAAGATTTTTATTTTTAATTTTGGAACAAAAAGTTATGTCTGATGAACAGAGTTGTTACGTTGGGGACAATTGAACATGGCAACCTCGAATTGTTTTTGAATCGTTATCATTAATCATTTGAATATCGACTCGACTACATTTAGCATTCTAATATTATACCTCGTTATACTATAAGGGTAATACTTACGTAATCGTGGAAAATACCTTATTTTTCCAAGTGCCGCAAGGTCACTAGCGAACGACAGATTCCTCCTAGTGAACATCGCGCAATGTGAACAGTATCGGCAAATCTTTCTAGGAGTACATATCGGGTTTTGCTGGTGCTTTATTGTAATGGCCTATGTTAAGCAGTTGGCTTTAATATGCCGATGAAGAGATCTATTTTATTGTTTATTATATTCGCTATCATACAAAATTCATGGAAATGGTTTATTGTTTCTGAAACACACTTATACTTACCCATATACATCACGACAGTTGTAATATTACTACTCATCCGAATCATGTACTTGCGTGGCGCAACGGTGGGCCTCTAGCCGGTAAGCTAGTGGCAGGGTTAGAGAGCGCAATCTCGGTCAGATTGCGCTCTCTAGTCCGAAGGGGTGTTACGTGTCAGATTATAACTGAACGACAAATTTACAATGGTGCATAGGAGTTGTTCTATTGATAACAAGATACGTATTTTAATAAACAATCAAAGTTCTAGTGACACATCTTATAGAATATGTTTAGGAGATATTGTCTAACATTAATTATGTTATAGAATATGGTAACGTGATGTTTTGGGAGACTTTGTTACATGTCATGTTGATGTCAGAAATCGATTCACTCTGGTTACTTATATAATTTTTATTCATAAATAATATGTTATTCCATCTTGTATAATATAAACATTATAAGTACGTAGGTAATCTAATTATTTTTAAACTCTTTTGTAAATAATTTAAAAATGTGATTGTTGTCACTTGGTGAAAATATATAATGTTGACAATTACTACTATCTCTTGTACTAGTTTCATAACACTTTTTTTTTTCATGTAAGTAACCGACTGGTTTCGCCTTACGGGGTCTTAATGATTTCACTCTGTAAATTGTAATTATGTAAAGTTTTTGTAACATATGTATGTTGGTAGATGTCAATAAGGTTTTCTACAAGTACCCCTGATTTATTATCAGGCAGTCAATAAATGGTGATTGTACTGTTCGACGTGTTTTATTAACTGCTCCGAATCCTTCAAATAGTGAAGTATATTAGTTTTATTTAAAATATTTATTTATTTAATCTTCATGCACAAATTGGTACACATGGCGGACTTAATGCCTAGCGGCGTTCTCTCCCACTCAACCATTAGGCTAAGCAGAGATAAACACGCAATAGAGGCGATATAAATAGCAAGTAAAAGGATATAAATATCAAAATATATACTTACACAGATAGATACATACATACATATATACATAGATACATAAATACAATATATACAAATATACCATATACACATAGAATAATGAATTTTAATACAAAATACAAACAAATATACATGTCACGACAAACAATTTAAACGACACAATGACAAACAGCAGCACTAGTACAGACTTGCAACATCTTTGTAATGCTTGCGGATTTTATTTTTAAAGGCAAACTTATTAGGAGCTTTTTTAATGTCAAGAGGGATTTAAGTTATTATTTTTATTATTTTAAATTCTTGCGCCAACCCTATCGCCGGAGTGAGTTACTGTGCGTGGCTAACCCGGCGGCGGCATGCGTTGTAGAACAAAGGAGTCGAATTACAGGTAGACATATATTTTAATAGTGCGCTATTCCCATCGCTTAATTTTATTGTTAAAGGTACGTGCTGAATATAATTCGCTTTCGCATCTCAGACGTATAACGAACCGCAGCTAAAGAGCCGTCCTTCAGCGGCCACTAGTGTATCGATAATATTAGAATAGTAAACGCGATTACGCGCCGATATTCAAACCATTAATGCTAACGATTTAAAACAATTCGAGATTGCCAAGGTCAATTGTCCACAATGGATCAGAGCTAGACATTAAGTTTCGTTCTAAAATTAATAAAATAGTAAGTTGTGATCTTGAAATGGCAGATCAGTTCACCCGCCAGCTAAGTGGATTCTGTAGTCTGAGTAATATTGAAATTTTTACTTATCACTAGTCACGTGACTGCCGGTTCGTTTTCGATGGACACGCTATTCTTTCTCTGACCGATATGTGGCATTAGCCCTAAAATGGATGCGGGAAGATGTAGATAAGTGAGTACCTCTGTCATTTTGGGCACATATTTACGGCACCATTGAACATCCTGCGCAGATGGAATACAGACACAGAATCTGCTACCCCCTTTATTTCGGTGGGTGTCGTTGGAAGACTACCGTCAGATAGTGGGATAATCATCTTGAAAAATCATTTATCATCAATACAGCCTATCACAGATCCACTGCTGAAGATTGCCCTACTCCAAAGATGCAGAAAGCACGGTCCTATGCCACATGCGTCCATTCCATACGGGAGGGGTGGTGGTCGTCAAGCAGCGTCCTGCATTTGCTGGTATCTTTTTGCCACTCGAAAGCCTTTCTTCCCCGCGGTTGTCAGCTCTGCGAGCTATTTGCCACTTCAGCTTGCTGATCCTTATGGCTATATCGTTTACTCCAACTCCGCTGCAGATATCATCGTTGGAGGTTCTACGTCGCGCGACGAAACACCGATCATAGCCCGCTAAGCAACTTTAAGTAGCACTCATGCAGTCTGCAGGGAATCACTGGGAACACGCACGGTCTGGAAAAATACCAGGTCCAACATTAAGCAGACCGATGATGGATCGATGATGCAGCGTGTAATGTGCGAGGTGTCTAGTGCTGCGATCGTCAATCCGCCTGCCGAGCATGAAGATTATGTCAAATCCTCCTTATGAGATAGGCCTTTTATGGTAAGATTCATTACTATAACAAGCCTTACATTATATATATATATATATATATATAAATACCAGACAGTTGTTGCGGCTGTACTCAGTCTCTAGAACCTTAACAGTCAGCTCGATTGAAACGTGTAAAGGTGAGTTTACATTTGGAGAAAAAGTTCCTCGCTTCAAATTACTGTATTCGAATAATATCGATATATTGTATTTAAGGCATGCGCCCCTCCCCAAACGACGGCTAATCGAGTTTTTTTTTTAAAGCGCATCGTAATTCAATAGCGTTTTAATAGCTCTGTGGTAAATGTAGCCGGGAAAGTATTTAACTACAATAAAAAAAAAATGGAAACTAATCTCTCACGTGTCATTTTTATAGCAGTTGACAACTCCTGAACACTATCGGCAGTTGTCAACTGTGCAGGAGATATTATAGTATCGCGCAAACCTAGTATCTCTAACGCATGTGCGATAAGATCGGAGGAAGGGATAAGAAGGGAAGGGAAGCCCGGCAACACGCACTGGAGCAACGTGGCGGACCTTTTCCGACTCCAAAACCTCTCAGATATTCGAGGAGGCCTTTGCCCAGCAGTGGGCACTAACAGGCAGCTACTTTTCTAGTAGTAAACCTTATCTAAGTTCCAAAACCTTCACTCGTGTAAGTCCTCCGCAGAAGGGATTCAAACACTAACCACTCAATATTATAAATATGCATTACTTATAACTCTCTCCATCGATACCACCTAGATGGTTGGCATTCCACCACAGTGCGTTTTAATCGAAGTTTTCTGCCACGCACTTCGATTTTGTGGAATCAGCTGTCGCCAGCAGTATTTCCGAACAGTTACGACTTAGGAACCTTCAAGAAAAGAGCTTATTCCTTCCTTAAAGGCCGGCAGCGCATCTGTAGCTCCTCTGGTGTTGTGGATAAAAAAAAAAAACTAAAGAAACACTTCGATTATATAAAAATATAACCTTAATATTTATAATCCCATAACATAATTACATTTAGAAAAAAGAACAATCACTAGTTTCTCATTTTATCTTATATATGCAAGATTACGTAGTTGTGAAAGAATTTGCGAGACGGAATTCCAGTAAAATGGCACTATACCTTAGGAGGTATGAATTGATGAAATAAATTACTTAAACGTAAATATATTTACGAGGCGATCAGGCTATAACCGCGCACTGGCGACGCCTTCTCGAGCGAATTTTCTAATTAACTTATTACTCCATTACAGCTGGGCAACATTGAGAGATAATTACTGATTACATGTTATCCGTGTTACTTGAAGCCAAAGAATTAACGAGGCAATCTTAGGAATACTTTATTGCTATTTGTTTTTTTTTATTGATTAGGTTAGGTTAGGTTAGCTAAGATCCCCCCCGAATGGGTTCCCGCCTAGTCGTGACGGAGGGGCTTAGTAATCGTCTCCCACGGTGAACCAAGAGGAACCTATATGGCCGGCCTGTCTTTCCGGGTATCGCCGGCCCGAGGAGGTTGCTCCGAGTGGGCTTGGTGAGCTAACTTCGGATGCGTGTTAGTGGACTGTGGGGGGAGTGTTAGCTTAGAGTTCTCCTGGCCCCCCACAGCCGAGGTGGAGTCGCGGGGGAAGAGGAGTTTTGGTATTGCGTTTCGCCATTCTACCTATCCTCCGTGACTCTGGCGGGGGCCGCACCGCTGATGCAGCCGTGGTGGGGCCGCGGGGGCAGAGGAGTGTCGGTATTACGATGGCCGTTCTCCCTACCCTCCGCGGCCGAAACGTGGTCGGTGGCGGAGCCATAGACCAGATCCGCCGGGGGTGCCGGGAAGGCTGGTGCTTATGAGCGCCAGCCTTCCTGATCCCGGTGGCCTCCGGGTGGCGGACTCGGGGAGTTCTGTTGCCCTCGTGGGTTTGGAGGCCGAGTAGGTAGGCGCGTCTGTGTTCCGGCGCGTCTAGCCAGGGCGGTGTGGCAGAGGAAGTTCTCTTCCGAGAAGGCCCCTTCGGAAGAGAACGGCCGGCCTACAGCGGCCGGAGCTAGTGGGGTCGCGGATGAGTGCGAAAGCGTTCCCGTGACTCTGCCGACATGCGACGAAGGTGGAACACCATGGGGTTTTAGTCGGTGCGAACCCGACATAACCCGTCCTTGCCCCCGAGAGGGCGGGTATGTGTCAGGAATTTTCCCATGTAAAAAAAAAAGGTCAGCTATATAAAATATATTAAAAAATGCCATGCGGTCCGTAATTATACTGGCTCTCTATACATGTTCCGGTTGATAGACACAATACACAGCTGTGTAGCGACGGAAATGGGTAAGAGTGTCGTAGCTACCCAGACGATACCTTGGCGGAGATGGTCTACCATTTAGTAATGACTGTGGTAGCCTAGTGGTTTAGCCTCGCTTTAGTTTCATACAGCGCGAATGATCTGGGTTCGATCCCCGGTGCCGGCACCACTAAAATTGTTATTAGCAATTTCAAGTGCTGTGTTGGCCACATGCTCGGCGGTGAAGAACAACATCGTGAGGAAACCTGAATGTCTGAGAAATAATATAATATATTAAATCGAGGATATGTGCAGCCTGCCAACCCGTACAGGAGGATCGTGGTGGGCCCTTCCCGGCTCCAAAATCCTTTCAAATATTTGTGTACCGATCAATCCATATCTGATTGAATTTTGTGATAGGCTATCATATGTCCATCATAATATATGTCTTCATTTACAATACTAACAAAAGCATTACAAAAGCACAAACTTTACAGAGTTATCATGTAATTACGACGGTTTAACGAAATCGGGTCAGTTGTGAACAAGGCTTTGATTTTAAAAGGGAAAGCGATTACCCTTTGTTCCTCGACTTCGTATTATAATGAGCCGAATTATTATTTAACAAGCCCTCCGAAGTATTATCTCACGGATAATATTATTATTAACCGTTATTCCGTAACTCTGTAATAATAATGTTACAACGAACAAAAAAGTTGTATCCCTTCTATAATTTTTGTAGAGCATTTTAGATTGTTCTATAGTCTTCATTCATTTAAAGGTTTCATAATTTTAGACATGCCACAACACAATGATAAAGGTACGTTATATAATTAATACATGAAGAAGTAGCATTTATGCGTGAATAATATTTCTGCACACCTCGAACGCGAAGCGGAGAGGTAATGCTCGATTGTAACTAGAAAAATAAATCTCGATTCTGTCAGCTTAAATTATTCCCACAAACTTTACATTGAACTTATATGGCAACAGTGTTTAACTATCTGCCAGTGTCAATAAGTTAATAAATCGAGACAGTTCGAACATGGCTGCAATAGTTGTGGAAAGGGGTAAAGAGTGCATTTTTAAATAATACGTGATTAAATGAATTTCATTAATGCACAGATAATTTTAACAACATTTTGTTAAAAACTAAACTAACTATTTTTTTAGTAAATTAAATATTTTGTGTAAGTTTTTTTATAAGTAAAAGGTTGGTTAGGTTAGGTATGATTTTTTTTTTAATTAAACACTTAATGAAGTGTGCACTGAAGGTCTTTCAAAAATCTATTTTTCTTTTTTTTATTTATTTATCTTACTCTATGTGTATGTAATACCATGATGATGATATTCTTGTAACCGATTACGACCATAGAGGCAATTATGAATACCATCGGCAGTTGTCAACTGAGCAGGAAGTACTATAGTGCCTCAAGTGTATGCACACACGCGTATTTACCTTCACGTTTCGTAGGAAGAGTACGTGCGATAAGATCGGAGGAAGAGAGGTGAGCGGTGTCGGAGACACGGTACGTGGACTCGACCGGACCCGGAAATCGATCATTTATATTTTTGCAGAAACTCGTTTCGGCGGGGATTCGTACTACAAGTACTTTCAGGTATTCTACCCATGTATTAGAAGTCAGGTTGTGTGAGTGTTGTGTTTGTATTTAACCGTACATACACATGAACTTCATGTTGTAGAATTTATATATTTAATTATTTTTTCGCCTTGAACGCCTCTATTAATAAGTGAGTTGGTGCCCTTCCCTCGACGCTGACTCGAACCACAAATGAACTCACTGAAAGTGCATTCGCGGTGGAACGGGTTAACTATGTGGTTATAATATTATAATCCAATACGGTCATTTTAGTATTATTTTTTTTATCACTGCAACAATCTGTGGCTGAGTTTGCACATATGCCTGTCTTTGTAGTTCATAGCATATTTTTGCTAACCCTTTTTTTAAGAAAAAAAAAACTCAGTGTAACTCAGTTCACGTAACAGAAATGAAAGTTTAAGCATATTTGGTGCAACGGGGCAGGTAGTCGTCCCACCGCAGTTTGTCGACGTCTCAGAGTTCAGGCTAACGGTTCAAATAGTGTGAATATGCTTCGTAAAACATATCGATGCATGTCCTGCTTCCTTCCACCGGATTCGTATGGTGATTCCCCAACCATTACCCAGTCGTGGTATATCGCTGATGCAAAACTATGTTACAAAAACCTCATAAATATTGTAAAACTTTATACATCCGAAACGCCGTTAATTAAACACAACCTTCACTTATCAAATATTCGTTATTTCTCTTCACTCAGATGATTATTACAAAGATAATGAGAAGGGCGTCTTTCCTTTAACACTGCCAAAAAATGCCCATCGGTCTTCAACCTTTATCCACTTACTGACTAGGACAATTTTGCCAACACAAAAAACATCCGTAAACCAAAATACTGCCAATATTATCAATTTATTAGATGAATCCTGTTACTCGATGTAATAATCAATGTATTGAATTGATCAATTCTACATAAATATTTTAAGTAATTCGTTCAACGATCCATAATTTTATATTTGCTTGTTTTTTTTGCCGTAAAGATCAGCAAGCTGAAGTGGCAATGGGCCGGGGCAGTGTGGGACGACCAGCAGTGTTGCGGGAAGTCGATGGATGCAGGTGGCTCGGGACCGAGCTTCGTGGCAATCTTTGGGGGAGGCCTATCTTCAGCAGTGGACTTCTGATAGGCTGAAATAATGATGATGATGATGATGGTTTGTTTAATATGATATATATAGAATTAATGGCCGTTCTAAATCGAATTATTGCGACAATGTAGCGCATGGAAAATAGCATCGGTGGACAGCTTTTAGCGGAGCGTGTTCAGGTCGCAGAACGGCCGGGGAGCGGGAACCGTGGCAACGCGGTGTTCCGTTGCGACCGCACGCAGTGTGCGAATAAACACGTTTTTGAGCTGAACACACAGAATGACAGGTTCCCATTTCTTATATGTATACAAGTCTTATACGCGGTTGAGCGAAGCGGCGGCATCTGCTCGAATGAGACGCATCTTGCGCTTCTGCGTTTCGTTCGGCGAGTGAGGTAACCGGAGGCCTACTCCCCTTCCCCCATCCCCCTCCCATTCTCCCTCCCATCTCCCGATAACCGTAAAAAAGGGCGGCAACGCAACTGCAGCTCCTCTGGTGTTGCCGATGTACGTGGGTGACGGTAATCACTTACCATCAGGTGAGCCGCTTGCGCGTTTGCCGCCTTTCGCATAAAAAGAAAAGAATCACTGGAGCACTTCATTTCTTTCTTTATTTGCTGTCAACTTTAAGTAAGTTAACCGACGTTGTACGAGTACGCAGATGAGAACCACTGACTTAGTTGGCAGATGCGAATGTTTAACTGAAATGCAGCACCTCTTCTTCCTCATGGGCCCATTTTAGCCCACAGCTGAGCACAGACCTCTCCAAGCCGGGATACATTTCTTGGAAGGTAGCATGGGTGTACCGGGCACAGTGACGCTGCTCCCCATCTGTCTACCCAATAGTCTGTGGGATTCGGCCTCAATACAGTCGCCGTGAGGTCTGGCATTTGGAGAAAGAGATGGTGCTACCGTCCACCGAGTCAAGCTCCTTTTTCCATTTCAAATTACGAATTGCTCGAGCAGTCTGAGCGGAATCCCCGATGTCGGTTTTGTTTCAATGTTAATTGCAATTTTAAGTGTTAATTTACTCAGTGCACTGAGGCGTAGAGCGTAGTTCATGTTGTCTCGGGGCCATCGCTTAAAATAACTCGATACGAGAGTGACCTAGGTTCGTCTCCCGGTGCCACATGGTGCCACGAAATAATGTGATCAGAGTGCGTTGTGGCGTGAAAGACGATGTAGTGACACGAATTGAGAAAGGGATGCTGAGCTGGTTTGGACATGTGGAGAGGATTAATGAAAGTAGGTTGACGAAACGAATATATGTGGCGAGTGTAAATGGTAGAGTCGGCAGAGGAGGACCTAGGCGAACATTTCACGATCAAATCGGAGACGTTCTGAAAAAAGGCCAGGTCAAGAGTACTCTAAACCAACGAGCATGCATGCGAAGATTGATGAAAGTGGAAGGAGCGAAAGACGTATGTCAGGACCGTAGCTAATGGAAGATTATTGTCTCTGCCTACCCCGTTGAAAACGTGAATATATAAACATACATGGTGGAAGAAAGTACCGTGTATTTACTTTCTCTCTTTGTGCCCGTGAAATAATTACAAACAACCGTACAATTGGCTTCCACGACGGAAGACAGGCGTTACGAAGGTGGTTGCCCGGTTCCTTTTAGATATTTAACTTTTTCACTTGTTTTTAGTTAACTCTTACAACTCCCATGGGAAGAGAGCAGATATTCCAACATCGTCTTCTCCATCCCCATCTCACATGATCCGTCTTCGGTCACCTCACTTACCGAACGAAACGCGGAAGCGCGAGATGCCTTCCTTTTTCTGCACAATGGACAACTAACCCAGTAAAACTAGAGCGGTCAGGCTCTCCGTCACTAGTCCGCAGCTTAGCATATTTGTATGGCCATAAACATGCCGACCGTCCATAGCCATCGTAGCTATAATGACGGAGAAAGTAAGCGGGGTTCGATGCGCATTTACAGAGATTCCGTATTCCATAAACCTGTGATCAGTTTTAGATCTTCAACGTTTACGATCCCCGTTAGTGCTGTGTTAGCGAGCGGGTTAATTAAACCGTCTACGTTAGGGATCGTTAACAAATTTTATATCGTGCTAGAAACAAGTGTGCTTAAATAGTTTATGTACTTAAAACAGACTATTTAAGCACACGCAAGTCAAAAAGTTTAAATTGAGATTTTTTTTTATACAAAAGTGATTACCGACTTCCACGTACATCTGCAGCACCATAGTAGCATTAAGGATATTAGGGGAGGGGAGAGCTCTACGGTTACCTGACTCACCGAATGTAACGCGCAAGTACAAGATGCATCTACTTCACGCGGGTATTCTGCGAGGCCGTGGCACTATACACTACACACGGTAGAGCCAAGCGGCGGCTTTTGCTGCTGCCGGAACGGGCCGCCTCGACCGGGTCGGTACCGCGACCTCGCATAATATGTAGATGCATCTTGTGCTTCTGCGTTTCGTTCGGTGTGGCAACGCACCCGCGGTTCAGCTGCCGTTGCAGTTGTACGTGGGCGTTGATGATCACTTACCACCAGATGACACGCTTGCTCGTTACATATGTGCAAACCATAAAAAGATAGGAAACCTTTTTGCTTGAAAAAAAAAAAAGGATCATTCAAATCATTTATCATAGAATAAACATTACTAAAATTCTCCATTGACGTAACAGATTAATAAATAGTGGCAGCCGCTTTACCGTTCGCACAAAATACAATATATTATCGAAATGCATTGCGAGAAGTTTCTAAGAAATATTATAATCCTCCATCGGCGTGACAATTCAGCAAGTCTAACAGAACAATCAAGACCTTCCCTTTCCCTACCTGCGTCGTATAAAATGCAGTACAATAACTGACTGCTGCCTTTGTCCTGTCCCGCGGCCGCTTTGTCCGCGGCATTGGCTTTACGAAATTAAAAAAAAAAATGATTTGGTCGGCGAGGAATATTTATATGCACGGGTACCAGTGTATTGAGATATTATTTATTTGTCAGATTGTATGTTGTAAAGTCAGTAGCTGTTAATCGGGACTTCGTACGCCCGCTGTTCGTAGATTCACATGTAATTCTTTACTGTATTCGAATATAAATCCCACCTTAATATATTTAAAAGCGTAATCTTTGTAAGTTAATAATATAATAAAAAAGAAATCCATTAAACACTCAACTCTTCACTGTATCGGAGGCCCAGGGGACCACTACCCAAACATCCTTAAGGCCGGCAACGTACCTGCAGCTTCTCTGGCATTTACGTGGGCATCTCATCGTAAGTATTCACGTACCATCAGGTGAGCCGATTATACATTTGCCCCCCTTTTCCTTAAAAAAACAAACCCTGTTATCGATATTAAATGTAATATTATAATTGTAAAAAAAAAACGGGCAAATATGCCCGGTTTTGTAAAATCATTTATGTCATAATAAACATAACTGTTTGCCGAAATGCCGATTTCAATATCTGACTTAACTCAGGACTTTCATACTGCCTTCCAACCCCCCCCCATTTACAAATAGAGCGGAGGAGGGAGAGGTTTTTGTAAAATCCTACATGCAGTTACTTAAACCGTGTCAGGAATTTGTCGCGTTATAGTTACTGAGATTGATTAGTCGGTGTGTGATATTTCGCTTATATATTAATATGTATAGAATACAATACCATTTGTAGTTCAATTTTTGAGGTCTGAATTTCTGCGAGGGATTGTAATCCCAATTGAAGTCAATTGTGGCAAACTGAATTTATCTCTGATGTATTTAAATCATTCGGTAATCCGAACTCTGCATTCACTTACTTGGTTAAACGTTTATACCAAACATCAATTCTCTCATAGGCAGTATACTAATTCTTCTACTAACAATTTTAGTGGTCCCGGCATCGGGGATCGAACCCGGGTCTCACGCGCTTTATGAAATTAAAGCGAACGCCTTGACCACAAGGCTACCAAGGCTCTCCGTAAATAATACTTTCAAAAAAATATAAGTAACATACCATGTTTCCCTCCGAAGCTGGCCACGACTCACCTGTCAAACGAGATACTTCATGCCAAAATGCTAAACGAGTAGAATCATTAGTGCAAAGTGATGACATTAGGAAAACCTTCCACGGAATACATGGTTTAGCTGGCGTTTACCAACAAAGATCTGTCAACAACAGCATAGAGATAAAAAAAATAATCGAGAGACAGGGGAAGTGGATTATGCTAAATGGACTTAATAATCAGGACCCACCAGCCTGTAAATATTCCTTTACTTGTGGGGGTACGAAGTGCCCACATGAGAGCCGTTCTTCCCCAATATTTAACAGTTCTGCGAGCTATGTCGCCGACCCATTGCCACTTCAGCTCGTTGATCCTCGGTCATTCTAGTTCTCTTGGATATATATTTTATATAAATATATTATAAAAAAAAACTTCAAACGTTTTCCGAAAGGATTTATGAAGAATTCTACGCACCCCTTTTACACTCTATTTAATCCATTCCTAATGAAAAATTTAAGCACAAACGAAAAATCAAGTTACCCCATATAATCCTAATTCCAACATGGAAGCGAGCAAACATGGGAACTAATAACTATGCAAATTTCGACAAACAATCTGACAGGCGCAACTAGTGTAGAATTACATTTCGCGATTAAAAGCGACCAGTTAATGAAAAATCCCTCCAACCCTCCGGGCGCCAGTGTGGGGGATGTCGGTAGGGTTGAGCGAAGCGCTGTACGGCTCAGGTTGCAATGGACGAGAGGGTTGCCAATAAAATGTCTAGATCACCGGACGCCGCAGGCTGCTTGCAAAAGGACAGTCGAGCGGAAAAGTGTAAACATTAGGTCATTGCAAAAAAAAATAAAAATCACTTTAAATGCACTCCGGTTTCCTCACAAGAAGGACAATTTTCGTTTTTTTTAAATTTCGTTCCGATTTGTTGTGAAAAAATTTTAACTACTTAGCCAGACAGAAATATGCTTATTTTTATTAGTTTTGTAAACGTATTGATAAAGTATTTTCTTTCTATTTTATTTGTTATTATATCTTATTCAATGAAAACTAAATAATAGATGCCTAAAAGACGATAACCCTAAAAACAAAAGCACATAAAAATAAATGTAGCTTACGCACGTAAGAAGTTATACTTCTTTAGCGGAACTAAACAAATAAAAAGAATACATACCGACAGCTAACCTCAAATCTTTAAACCCGCTTAAAAAGTTAATTACATAAAAAAAACACTTTCATCACGAATACTCACAATAAATTATCATTCACCAGCATATATAATTTAAAATCACACACAAATACACGTATATTTATGTTTGAATATATTTTTTTTATCTCCGCTGATGTAAAACACGCGTGTTAAAGATTCATAAATATTTGAATAACTACTTCGAATATAGTTACTATGGAGACTATACACTATTATGGAGTAGTATAATAGTTACCAAGATAATTTAAGAGACATTTAGAAACCAACTTCATGCTGTTAATTTTTGATGTCGGTGTGCGCGCGCATCGTAAAAATTCACTCTTATCATTTTTCCCAAACGCGCCAAAAGATGCATAACTTCAAAAATCTGTAATGTTTTTAACTATTAACACGCAGCTACCCTAGCCGAATAGCAGAAGTCACAGCATTAACATATATAGCATATTAGGTGCATTGGTGCATAGCATATTCATAACACAAATTAATAATGTAGTTATATACATGACTGCAGGACTTTTATATTGAACTTTGGAAATAAAATAGTAAATTTGAAATCACTTTTCCTCTCGACAGTACATCCGTTTGTAGTGATCAAAGGCACTTGTCTGAGGATTCATTGGGACCTCTCACTCTCTCGACAATTTACTTGTTCGTCGTCACCGATCCAGGCGACACCTACCGAACAAGCAATTTATATTCTCTAGCATATCCTGGGTTTTTTTTTTCATCTCAAGTGTCTATTTGATCCTAGCCGGAGTCGAGAAAAACAAGAGTGGATTGATGATACGAAGGGGGTAAAAAAAACTTCGATTATATGTAACGAAACAGACCCATATTACGCAGGATCTGTAAAAAAAATATTTACAAAATTTGTGATGTCCGCCGAGCCTCATTCAGAGCGTGCCGGACATTTCCCGGTTTCTGGAGCTTATCAAACAAAGAGGAGGCCTTTTCCCAACAGTGGGACATTAATAGGCTGTCACCTTTTACTTTACAGGATTCATAAACTACCTGAGCGCGAGAAGTGGGCACAGTCACGTTATCATCGGTTCAGTATCAGGTATCAGTTAAGGAACTTTGGTCTCCTCTAATATTATACGGAATTACACGTACGTTGTGTCATATTCTGAGTTAACTTATCTATAATTGACATCAATACTATTAAAATAAAATTTGAAAAATATATTAATACAAAATTCTTAAAAGGCATTTTCACTTTTTTTTTTTTTTTTTTTAGAAAAGGCGGTAATCGAACAACCGGTTCACCTGATGATAAGTGATTACCGTCGCCCACGTACATCTGCATCACCACAGGTGCTGCAGGTGCGTTGCCGGCCTTTAAGAGTATTTTGGAGAAGGGAAGGAGGATGAGGCCTCCGGTTACCTCAGTCACCGAACGAATCGCAGAACCACAAGATGTCTCTACTTCACACCGGTATTCTGCTAGGCCGTGGTACCAATCCCGGTCGAGCCAGACCATTCAAACAGCAGCAGAAGCCGCCGCTTGGCACTACCACGTTTAAATTAACTTAATGTTAAACTAATTACATTAAAGATATTTAAAAAAAACACCATCCAGGATTTACTGTCTGGTTATCTGTTTGTTTAGGCATCACACAAAAACTAATGAACCGATTTTGATACGGTTTTCACTTTTTGAAAGGTTATGAATCAACTTAAAGCTGTGATAATTTTTATCCGCAGTTACACCGGCAGCTACCAGAAAATATAGGTAATAAGTAAAGGCCAAAACGTTTAAAACCACAGAACGTTAGAAACGATATGTTCACTGTTCCGTCACTTATGAATATCTAACGTGTCCATTTACTAAGAAACAACATCACAAATAAAACTGTACTGTAATCATAGATACGCAGATAATTAAAGAGTTTTAAACACTTTAAAAGTGTTCCATATTTCAAAAGAGCGAAACTGCATAAAATAGAAGCCTTTCAAAGAGTCCACCGCCGCGCATATGCTCGACAAAATGATATTTAAAGAGGGTTGGCAGCGGGCAATCGATACTGCATAAATTATGCAGAGGCTTGTTCATAGTGATCTAGATACTCTTAGTGCTTACACTAGAACTAAACACTAGACTATGGATAGGCGCTCTAAAAGGTGAAGCAACTTAAAATTTGAATGCTCATGGATATTCGTTAAACCATGAAGATTAACTTAAATACTACTGCTACGGCTTATTTTAGCCCACTGCTGAACATAAGTCACTCCGAGGAAGCATCAGCAAAATATATGCGTTCGAAGAATGTTAATCTTTTTCCAATCCCGAATCCCGAAAAATCAATATAGATATTTTCTTTCTGTAAACCGCACCAACATAACCGGACAAAATCCAAAAAAACAAAATTGAGTTTAAAGCCAGCCGTTTATCTTCTCCTGAAAGGTGTTTTTTTTTTTTAAATTACTTTAATGTATAGACGCGGTCTTCATGGTACGGATATAGATTATAGATCAGCCAATTGAGAAGAGACAATTTTCTTGAGTTTTTAGTTACGCGTATTCCTTTGGGGTTGTTTTTAAATATCCTTTTAATACGGCTCTTTTACGATTTTAATAGACAGTTTTTATTGTTGTAACTGGCTCAAAATTATAATTTAAGCTAACACTACACATTTGAAATGACAACTATTATTTACGGATTTTTTCACGTTTAATTAGAGTTCAATACCCCGGGGGTACCACGGCTGCTGTATACCACTAGAAACGTCGAAATTATAAAACAAAATTAAACGCAATATAATCCGTAAATAATAGTTTCATTTCAAACATGAGCAACAATAGTCAATGTTAAATTTGAAAGTGGATAATTTTCGCATGCTTCGTCCACCAAACATTTGCGACATACCGATGATGAAAACTAAATGTTTTCCCCATTTAAGGCGTTAAACTATATTCTGGAACTTGACTCTGGACCGATTATCACAAAGTTTTTGTCAAGAGGAACTCAAAGAAGTTCTCAGTTGTGTTAACTTCGTTCATATTAAGTCTTCCCCAAGTCATGCCTAATTAAATAGATGAAATTAGTGTAAAGTCAAACTTCGACAAATTTCAAGTCGAACTTGCTTTGGAGTTGTACCAAACGAAGCTGTGCAAATTACCAAAGCCTCTGATTACAGAGAAGTTTGCAACTCTATCTTATATCTAAATTTAACTCCTCCATTATGGAGCTTATGCATAAAGCCTAGATTATTGGATTTAATTGTATGAGTATTAAATGGGATCAGGAGATCACGATAACATAAAACTACGATTGAAAATTATAATTTATCAAAACACAAAAGGGAAATAAATGTACCTGTTTTTTTTTTTATAATCTACGGCTCTAATGATTTTGCGTAGGTGGTGATTACCGAAGAATTACACCAACATGGCCCCCCGGCACTTCCCAGGGCGAATTTTTTTTTTATATGTAAGCAGGCAAACGAGCAAGTTGCTCGCCAGGTGGAAAGTGATTACCATCGTTCACGTACATCTGCATGGGATGGAGGTATGGGGTTTGGGGAGGAGGAGAGTGGGCCTCCGATCACCTCAGTCACCGAACGAATCGCAGAAGCGCAAGATGTTTCTACTTCACGCCGGTATTCTGCAAGGCCGTCTATACTACCCCGGTCGAGCCGGCCCATTCGAGCAACAGCTAAAACCGCCGCTTGGCTCTACCACGATGAAAATGGATGAAGCCTGTTTGGTTAAGCTGAGTCATACCAGATATGAATTCGCAATCTCTGCCATCTCTTGTCGTTGATAGGATACAAACACTTACATGTTTGTATATATACACCACTACTACTATAAAGTAGCAGCCAAGCAGCCAGTTGGTGCCCATTGCTGGGAAAAGGCCTCCTTCTCGTATCCGAGAGGGTTTTGAAGCCGGGATGGGCCCGCCACGCTGCTTCAGTGTAGGTTGGCGGGCTTCACATATCCTCGAAATAATATTTTTCATTATTTTTTTTTTTTTTTATGGAAAAGACGGCAAACGAGCAAGCGGTTCGCTTGATGGTAAGTGATTACCGTCGCCCACATACATCTGCAACACCATAGATGCTGCAGGTGCGTTGCCGGTCTTTACGGATATTTGGGGGATGGGGGGAAAAGGAGGGGAATAGGGAGGAGAAGTGGGCCTCCGGTTACCTCACTCACCGAACGAAACGCAGAAGCACAAGATGCCTCTACTTCACGCCGGTATTCTGCGAGGCTGTGGTACCAACCCGGTCGAGCCGGCCCATTCGAGCAGCAGCAAAAGCCGCCGCTTGGCTCTACCAAGTTTAAAAGTATTTCTCAGAAATGCAGGTTTCCTAACGGTGTTTTCCTTCGCTCTTTGAAACTAAAGTGACTGACCAATAACCTACCATGGCTACTACTATTTATTATTGTCTCTGTGATGTTACTCTTTATTTAATAAATAAACCATGACAGCCCCTAGGCATTACCTACCAGTCTATCTGAGGATAATGCAAGGATAGAATGAAATAGGTGCGTCAAAATATAAGTGACTATGAACCTACTGAATTATAGAATATACCAAAACAATATAAATATAATAATACACATCCGTATATAAAATACGTACATTATATATAAATGATAAAATTTAAACACAGACAGACGTTTAAGACGTAGAAGGTGGCAAATAATAAACATGTTTAACATATTTGCACTATATATGCACCATCAGAGAAATGACGATGAACAGTTAACCTGACATATTTCGATGTTGTATACAAGTTTTAGTCAAGAGTGAATGCTCCGAATTGGGTTGCCACCAGTACTATAATGTATAAAGTATTGCACTATATAGTTGTGATGTCCTGGTACTTTTCACATAGACTTTTGCGAAATCCAAGGAATGGAATGAAATAGCAGATTTTCTTACAACCTCACCAGACAGACAGACAACAATAATGCAATATAACAAGTAAAACGAAATATAGAAAGAACCGGACAAGTGCGAGTCGGACTCGCGCACCGGTTCCTCATAGACACACATTGTGGTTTGGTATTAGGAGCGCGAGCCCGACTCACACTTGACCGGTTTTTTCTATATATGATTTTACTTTAGTGTTTGCGCTATAATCACATTTGTTTGGCGCTTGATATGCCCGCCCTTTGATCTTATACCGCATAAGGTTTATACAACTAAGAATAAATAAAGTTAGAAGCTAGCATGAATTACCGTCTTTACGAAAGAACGGATACAAAAACAAAATATTGAATAATATTTGAATGGGACCTCAGTTACTTTTTACTTTTATTTTTTAAACTATGAGACAGAATAACCGTCATAATAACATGCATTCTATGTAACCAAATGCCGCAATAACATAATATCGCGGTGTAAAACATTTAACCGGCTACCTATTACGGTTCAAAAGATAAAAACCCTTGTTAAAACGATGAACGAATGAACGAACAGACGACGTAGGTAGTATTAGGACTGCGTGAGGAACCCCAAAATGGTAAGATAAAAGCCATGGAATCAATTACAGATAAGCCGAGCAACTTTATCACGGTATTGACGGATCGCCACACGCTGGCCACTTGCCGCCATCGCTCATTGTTCTCAAGATAAACTTATCTTAAGACTGGAAAATAAGGCTTTTATAAATTCCCTTCGACTCGTTGGTAATCGAGCCTGCTGATTGGTCAGAATAGTTTTTAGCTTACGGATCTAGACAGAGGCATCTGATTTTTTCCTGATCAATTTTCACATTTGTCTGTTTGTTTTTTTTTTATTGGAATGGGGTGAAAAACGAGATAACAGTCCACCAGATGGTAAGTGGCTACAGCGGTCCATTGCACACCTGGAAACAACTTCGATCAAAGACGGCTACAGATGCCGTGTCGCCCCCGAGGACTATGATGCCTCAAAGCCTACCGGCTCTCTATACCTTTCAATCGGCAGAAATGTGTAAGAATGTGGTATCTACCCAGACATCGTCCTAGGCATAGTATTGAACCCAGCAAACTAGGACCTGAAGGTGATTCTGGCAAACCCTACCATTAGCAGAGGCAATATGAAGTAGAAAATGATTTTATCACAAAAGAGAACAGAGTACATCGCATTATTTCAAAGTCAAATCTTTTTTATTCCATTTAGGCTTCTTTGATCCTATGAACGTCAAAATTTACACCGGTTTGCCAAAAAAAACTCTCAGGGAAGAATCGGCAAGAAACTCCTGGAGTAATTTTTCTTAACGCTCATATCTCAATGTAAGTTATAACAAAATGAATACAATGTCAATCATAAAAATCAACAAAGTGTTAAATGAACATTAATTTTCTTTTTGGCTGTTGCTTCATCAGTCAACTGTCTGATCCATCTAGCGGCGAAAATTGGAACTTAATTTCGAAGCAATTTTATCTACACAGCGCATATGAACCCTTACTGAAGCTCCGAATCAATAAAGATTTTAAAAGTCATTTTATTTTAGATACTATATTTTTTATTATCTAGGCGAACATTTCACGATCAAATCGGAGATGTTCTAAAAAAAGGTCAGGTCAAGAGTACTCTAAACCAACGAGTATGCATGCGAAGATTGATGAAAGTGGGAGAAGCGAAAGACGTATGTCAGGACCGTAGCAATTGGAAGAAGATTGTCTCTGCCTACCCCGTTGGGAACAAGGCGTGAATATATACATACATATACATTTATTTTACATACATATACTTATATATGCACATCTCTGTTTTTGTATTCCAGAATAATTAAAATTATAAAATTATAATATCGTGGATAAACCAAAAGACCAGAATTTAGTACAAATTATATTTAATCTGTTACATTTATATTCGAAGTTGTTCACTGTTAATGAACGTTACATTGTTTCGTAAACAAAATTGGTTTTTAGACTGAATTAGCGACAAAAAAAGCATTCACAGTAAACTTTTTTATGTTATACAAACAATTTCCGACCATATTTAAACTAAATAAAAACATTCAATTAGGACAAATATTCAATAAGCCAGCAAGCGGTTCCGTGATTATCGACGCCCACGTACATCTGCAATACCCCAGTGGCTGCAGGTGCGTTGTCGGCCTTTAAGGACATTCGGGGAGAAAGAAAGGAGGTGGGAAGGCGAAGGGGGGGGGGGGTGGGGGTCACCGGTTACCTCACTCACCGAACGAAACGCACTAGCCCAAGATGCCTCTACTTCACACCGGTATTCTGCGAGGCCTTGGTGCTACCCCGGTCGACACCCGGTCTACCACTTATTAATGGGCTACTCACCATATCTTTACTCCAAGTCCAACCTCTCGAAGAGGTGGCTCTTGCCCGACTGTGGGACATTAAAAGGCTGCTACTGCTACAGCAATAGCAGCTATTCATAATGCATAAGCACGTAATGCAAAATATTAAATGATTTTTTTTTTTCTATAAGAAAGGTGGCAAGCGACCACATCGATGTACGTGTACCATCAGGTAAATGATTGCCGTCACCCACGTACATCTGTAACACCAGAGGTGCTGCAGGATCCTTGTCGTCCTTTAATGGTATTTGGGAAATGGGAGGGAGGATAACGGGGGGATCATCGAACGTAACGTAGCTTTTTTTTTAATGGGATAGTCGGCAAACGTGCAAGCGGTTCACCTGATGGTTAAGTGATTACCGTCGCCCACGACATCTGCAACACCATAGGTTCTGCAGGTACGTTGCCGGCCTTTAAGGGTATTTGGGTGATGGGCGGGAAGAATGTTACCTAGCTCACCGAACGAAACGCAAGAGCACAAGGTGCCTCTACTTCACGCCGCTATTCAGCGAGGCTGTGGTAACAATCCGCTCGAGCCGGCCCGTTCGGGCAACAGCAAAAGCCGCCGCTTGGCTCTGCCGCGTATAAAATAATAATCATTATTTGTTTAATTTAGCAGCTAGCTAAGAAATGACTTCCATTGATTAAAACAGCCGTTCATTTGAAACAAAACGATAAGATAACATTATTACGACTATGGCCACTTCCTTATACACGTAACTGCAATCGCAGCAATAAAGTCCATTTTGTTTTCCATACGACTGAAAACATAAAATAGTATATTTAAACACGGTGGTTGCATGCAAATACTTGCACAATCAAACTCGACTTAATAGAAACGCGACGAGTGATGTCACTTTTTCGCGGCGCTCGCTCCTGAATTCCGTCTAATAAAATTACAATTTGTCTCGTTTAAAACGTCGAACAGAGCAACCAAACGGACATGGAGTCGTAACGGAGTGCTGCGACAGCTGCAATGTCAAATTGTGACTGTCGAGATGTGACGTGTTCTTTTTTTTTTTTTTTTTTTTTGAATGGCAACCTAATGATTACTGCCAACGTCCAGTCATTAAAATAATTTAAAAAAAAATCTGTTATATTCTGATTATAAGCCGATGTGATCTAATGTATTAATATGAAACTAATTGTACTAAAAATGTAAAATATATTTAAATAAATAAAAAAAGAAAAAAAATTATCTAACTACTCTATTAAAAATATTTATAATGAACTAAATATCATAACCTAATGTTATTTGTATCTAAATATTCTACAAGACAGTTAAAAACATTTCTACTATCTTCGGAAACAAATAAAAGAGAGTATATTTCTATAGGAAGAGATATTTTAAGTTTTATTAAAGAGTTATAAAGAGAGGTATGATCATATAAAGTGACTCGCAGACCTCGATGTAAACTTTACATCGAGGTCTGCGAGTGTGTCTGCGCTCTGTTGTTTAAAAACTCTAGGACAGGGATTCCCAAACTGTTTTGGGGCAGGATACCCCTTTCCACAATGAACTGATACCTCAGACCCCCATAGCCAAATTACTATAAAAATCTTTTTCTCTATTCATTTAAAAACTTTGATGCTGGTTAAGTGAGTAAACTTGACATCATTTTCTCAACAAAATAAATAGACATGAAATTCAGTAAATATCAAGTGTAATTAATAATACAAATTACGTAAAATAATTCTAAAAGTACAACAATGATACTTCCTACTAAAATATTAGTCTTTCTTATAACAAATTGGTACCATCGACCCCCAAAATCAGTTATTGTCTATGTCGACCCCTGGGAATGCCAGCTCTAGGACAACCTGTTAATAAACGGTTGCAATGACGTCTATTTCTATTCATCGTGATTGTTTGGAGCAGGCAGAGAGTAAGTTAAATTGGCACGACTCAACGTAGCAATATGGGCATCCATATCCACTACTGGCAAGTCTCTCCACCTAATGTTCTCTCGGAGAGTGCTATGAGGATTTTCCTTGTTTTCGCTTGTCCCTGTGTCGCCTAATACAACACCCACTGAGAAGAAAGAAGGTGACAGATTCTAAAGCCGCTGTCCTACATTATAGACAAATTGTTGTCCATTTCTATAATTATTTCTTGTATATACGCGAAATATAACACATTGTAACTCTGGCGATGTGATAAAATCTAATCGCGGAAGACCATTTTGCAAAATCGATAGATGGTAAATGGAAATCTGTTATCTCCCTACCCCTTTGGATGACAAACGTTATTGCTTATTTAAATATGAATATGAAAATATACTTTATTGTACACACAAAGATTATTTAAAGAAACAAAAAAAAAATACAATAGGCGGCCTTATCGCTAAGCGACTTCTTCCAGGCAACCCAGAAAGAAAAAGGAAATATGTACATAAGTATCGTGTACGGGTGTACATATATATACACATATATATATATATATATATATATGTGTGTGTGTGTGTATATATATATAGGTAGTCTAGTGGACAGGGCGCTCACTTTAGTTTCAAAGGGCACGAGTGACGTGGGTATGATCCCCGATGCCGAAACCACTAAAATTGTCAATAGCAATTTTAAGTGCTGTATTTACCACCAGCATGGCGGTGAAGGAAAAACATCGCGAGGAAACCTGCATATCTGAGAAATAATAAAAATATTATTTCGAGGATATGTGAAGCCCGCGAACCCGCACTGGAGCAGCGTGGCGGGCCATTCCCGGCTCCTAAATCCTCTCTCATACTCGCATTTGAGGAGGCCTTTGCTCAGCAGTGGGCACTTATAGGCTGCTACTTTACTACTTTAACGGTTAATGCTCTAAAACTTTATTATAACTGTCTTGTCAGATAATCCGATGCTTACCCTTGCGATTAAATATTGATTAAAGCGTATATCGAAAAATCACATGCTTCACGTTTTTGTAATGTGTATATTATTATTTTATATTTATTATAGTTTTAACAATTCTGTCCATACAAAGATTGTCTGGAAGAGATGGCTCCTTGCGATAAGACGTTTTGTTATTATTATTCTTTTGCTGTTATTTCTTTGATGTACAAAAAAGCATATTCAATTTTCAACGTGGTAGAGCCAAGCGGTGGCTTTTGCTGTCGCAGGAATGGGCCGGCTCGTCCGGATAAGTACCACGGCCTCGCAGAATACCGGCGTGAAGTAGAGGCATCTTGTGCTTCTGCGTTTCGTGCGGTGAGTGAGGTAACCGGAGGCCCTCTCCCCCCTCCCCCCTCCCCAAATATGGTAGCGGTATATAATTTTGAGCTACCCCAGGAGGGTACCAGTACCTACGGTTCTGGAGAATCCCTCACTGAGCATCCACGTTCAGGCTTTCCTACGCTACCTAATCGTGGATGCTCAGTCTGCCCCGCGTATTCTGGGGGGGGCAATATTCCGCTCTCTTTCTTTCCTACTCGAGGCAAACGCAGCAAAGAAACTATGGCATCCCTACCGCGCTCGCCGTGGATTTCTGCAATATCAGGGGACTCCACTCGAACCTTAGCGCCGTTCATTACCATCTTGAAACGGCGAAGCCGGCCTTGCTTTTTCTTACAGAGACTCAGATATCGTCTCCGGCTGATACCTCTTATCTCCATTACCCGGGGTACAAACTGGAACACTCCTTTGTGCCCCGTGCCGGAGTTTGCGTATACGTCAGAGATGATATCTGTTCTCGACGCCTCGGTAGTCTTGAAGGTTTGGACCTTTCTACCCTTTGGCTGCGCATCGACAGCGACGACCATCCGCGCGTCTATGCGTGCCTTTACAGGTCCCATAGCGGTAATACCGTAACTGACCGACTCATCGACCACATCCAAATGGCTACAGATTCCGTGCTACAACAGATCCCATCCGCAGAGATCGTGATTCTCGGCGATTTTAATGCCCACCACACCGATTGGCTCGGTTCTCGCATAACCGATCATGCGGGAGATCTGTTCACGACTTTGCATTAGCATATGGCCTGACACAACTGGTAACCTTGCCGACGCGGATCCCAGACGTGGAAGGTCATACACCTTCCCTGTTGGACCTTTTGCTGACCTCACACCCGGACGGATATTTGGTCTCAGTCGATGCCCTCTTGGCTCGTCGGACCACTGTCTGATCCGGAGTGTAGTGTTTATCGCGCGCCGATCCCGAACGCGATCTGCGGGGTTCCGCCGTGTGTGGCACTATGGGTCGGCAGATTGGGATGGAATGCGGTCTTTCTTTGGTTCCTACCCATGGGGGCAGGTTTGCTTCTCGCTGGATGATCCCAACGTCGTTGCAGATTCTGTCACCGATGTGGTACTTCAGGAATGGAACTTTTATTCCGTTCTCTGCAGTGCCTGTCGGAGGTAAATCCCAGCCTTGGTTTGGTCGCACCTGCAAAATAGCGTCACGCCGAAAGCGGAAGTGCTACCAGGCCTGGGCCGATGCATCGGCGTCTCGGGATGCAAAACCAGTGCTCTTAAAACGAGTACAACTCTGCCTCCAGGTCCTTCAAAAGAGTTATCGCTGCGGCAAAGTTAAAGCACATTGGCAGAATTGGCGAGAGACTAGTTCGCCTCCCATCGGGATCCCGCGCATTCTGGTCTCTCGCCAAGGCTGTCCAGGGAATTTCTGTCAGCCATCTCTCCCATCTCTACACAAGGAGGATGATTCGCTGGCCCATACTGCAAAGAAAGCCGATCTCTTGGGCTCTCTTTTGCATCCAACTCGACTCTTGATGACCGGGGAAACTCTCCACCTACCATCCCGTGGTGTAAGTGCTCCATGCCGGAAATTCAGTTTCTGCAGAGCTCAGTGCGAAAGGCACTCCGCTCCTGGACATTCATAAGTCGAGTGGGCCGGACGGAATCCCTCCAATTGTGCTGAGGATGTGTGCCCCTGAGTTGGCACCGGTTCTCACGCGTCTTTTCCGGCACTCCTACTCTTCAGGCGTCGTCCCGGAATCTTGGAAGACAGCATTTGTGCATCCAATACCGAAAAAGGCGACCGCTCTGATCCGTCCAACTACAGGCCTATTGCCATCACCCCCTTGTTATCTAAAATAATGGAGTCACTCATCAACACCCAGCTCCTGAGGTACCTGGAGGAACACCAGCTGATCAGTGACCGACAGTACGGTTTCCGTCGCGGACGATCAGCTGGTGATCTTCTAGTTTACCTGACTCACCGATGGGCGAAGCAGTTGAGTCTAAGGGGAGGCTTTGGCGGTTAGTCTGGACGTAGCGAAAGCATTTGATAGGGTTTGGCATAAAGCGCTTCTTTCAAAGCTTTCATCTTACGGGGTTCCTGAGAGATTGTGCAACTGGGTCACCAGCTTCCTCACGGATCGGAGCATCAAGGTTGTTGTCGACGGTGCATGCTCGGACCCCAAACCCGTGAATGCTGGTGTTCCACAAGGCTGTGTGCTATCTCCCACTCTGTTCCTTCTGCATATCAACGACATGCTACAAATCAGTAGCATTCATTGCTATGCAGACGACAGCACGGGTGATGCCCTATATACAGGCCGTGCGAATATTTCTCGGGAACACGTCGACGAGTGCCGGAACAAACTTGTGTCTGAAGTCGAGACCTTGTTATTCAAAGTCTCGGATTGGGGTCGACGTAATTTGGTCCTATTCAACCCCAAAAGACACAGGTTTGCGCGTTCACCGCTAAAAGAATCCCTTTGTCGTTTCTCCTCTTTTTGAGAACATTCCCTTATTGCCTCAGCCAGTATCAGAATCCTTGGCGTTGACATATCGAGCGACGTTCAGTTCCGTGGTCACTTGGAGGAAAGGCCAAATTGGCCTCCAAAAAGCTTGGTGTGCTCTGTAGAGCGGGACAGTATTTCATGCCGGTCCACCGTTTGCAACTTTATAAGGCGCAAGTTCGGCCCCACATGGAATACTGTTCTCATCTCTGGGCAGGGGCACCCCAGTACCAACTCCTTCCATTTGACCGCATCCAACGTCGAGCGGCTCGAATTGTCGGCGACCAAGCTCTCTGATCGGCTTGATCCTTTGGCCTTGCGAAGAGATGTTGCTTCTCTTTGCATTTTTTACAAAATTTTCCACGGGGAATGTTCTGAGGAACTGTTCGGATTGATCCCAGCTGCTGAGTTTCACCATCGTACATCGCGACTGAATTCGAAGTTCCATCGATACCACCTAGATGGTTGGCATTCCACCACTGTGCGTTTTAATCGAAGTTTTCTGCCACGCACTTCGACTTTGTGGAATCAGCTGTCGCCAGCAGTATTTCCGAATAGTTACGACTTAGGGACCTTCAAGAAAAGAGCTTATTCCTTCCTTAAAGGCCGGCAGCGCATCTGTAGCTCCTCTGGTGTTGTGGATGTTCGTGGGCGTCGGTGATCACT
Source organism: Bhutanitis thaidina (assembly GCA_029286595.1). Taxonomy (NCBI): domain Eukaryota; kingdom Metazoa; phylum Arthropoda; class Insecta; order Lepidoptera; family Papilionidae; genus Bhutanitis; species Bhutanitis thaidina. Next base: position 15,858,500 of record JAGSMS010000010.1, read on the forward strand.
TACCATCAGGTGAGCCGCACGCTCGTTTGCCCCCTTCTTCTATAAAAAAAAAAAAAAAAATCTTTAATTTTTTTCTTTTGAACATATCTAACCTTAAAGTACCTTACCAATTATATAAGTTTAATTCCTTACCTTCAATAATGAATACAAAAATTAGGTACTTCAATTGTCGATGTCCACGTACTAATGTCCTTTGTTTTTATTTTTTATTTTTTTTGTGAAACGCACGCTGAAGTTTTTCTTGTTTTTGTTTTGGCTCTATTTTAGTTTAATTCTCTTTTGCGAGATGGGTATTCTGCTCAACGGTTACAATGATTTAAGAACTGTGTATCATTTGTTTTTTAATAATAATTCTTTTTTCTTTTTTTATGACTTCTTGTCCGGTTGTTAGTGAAGTCTATGAAGGACCCGACTGGAAAACAGTGCTGTGATATCACTGAGACGGGAACCTTTTTGACATCGCACAACAAATTAATCTTTTTCATGTTTTTTTTTTTTTGTTTATTTAATTTGTTTTTTATTTTGTGTCTTGTTGTGTGATTGCTAAATAAATGCGTTTCTTTCTTTCTTTCTAATGTAATGACATTTAAATATTATATTATGAAGATAAACAGAGTGCAACGTAACTCATAATTTTTATACCCGGCAGCCTCAATATCTATAGGGTACGAACTTTGGCACACAGGTCCATTAAACACCAGCGCTGCAGTCTCATCTGTTCGCAACGCGTCTAGAGGAGCCAACGTCAAACTTTGCTTGTGTAAATAATTGTTTTATTAAATGTGTTGCAATGTTTGTTTGTTATTGAGTGGCGTATTTCTGCAATAAATGTTTCATTCTTCTTTCTTTCTTTCTTTGAAGCAAGACTGTTGCATGAAACGAATCTTCGCTTTAAAATTGTTGAACGCTCCCCAACCTCTTTTACTCATCATCCCTGCTGTCTTCCAAATATCCTAAGGCCGGCATCGCACCTGCAACTCCTCTGGGGTTGTAGGTGTCACGTACAGGCGACGGTGATCACCAAAAAAAAAGCGTACCTTAGTAAACTCTTCCAAATCTCGACGAGATAATCTATGGGCTTCCTGTACCTCCACTTTTTGACACGGTCGCGTCTAGACGAGGCAACCTTTAAACATTGTCTGTTTAAATAATTGTTTTATTAAATGTGTTGCAATGTTTGTTTGTTATTTGAATGGCGTATTTGGGCAATAAATGTTTCATTCTTCTTTCTTTCATTGAAGCAAGAAAATTGCATGAAACGAATTCTTCTCCGCTTTAAAATTCTTGAACGCTCCGCTGGCCAGCTGGCCCCCATTGTTATGTTCAGAGCAAGCAGTCTCGATTCAATACACAATGAGCAATTCATTATGTTAACGCAAATTACACCTCTCGACTAAGGTTATTATAGATCTTAAAACATTTCAAAACACAACAATTTTCCATCTGTACGACTGAACTGCCCGACTCCATGTAGGCTTAGTGGTTAACGTACATGACTAGCCAGCCGCGGGTCAGGGGTTCTAATCCCAGCCGGAGCCAATTTTATGTGAACGATACAAATAATTGGTTTTCTGATCTGATTGCGTTATGGCATCCCTTTTCACTGACACGGCGTCTAATCCTACCTTCGATCTTATCGCATAATTGCCTCTATGTTTACCACCTTACGGCACTATAAAATCCCCTGCGCCAACAAAAGCAATTAAAGGCAAAAATTGTATTCGGAATGACATTACGTCATCATCTTGTGTAATAAAGTGTCAGCCTGTGAACGCCCACAGTTGGGCGGGAAATATTCACCACGCTGCTCCAGTGCTGGTCGGCGGACTTTACATTTCCACTAATTAATATTATTATTACTCGGTCATGCAGGTTTTCTCGCCATGTTTACCTCCACCGCCGAGCACGTGGCAAAGCCAGCAGTTAGAATTGCTATTAACAATGTAAGGTAGTAAGCACCGGGGTTCGAACCCAGGACACTCGCGAACTATGAAATCAATGCCAACACCACTAGGCTAGACCACAGCTCTATCATCTCATTGCATGTACTAAATTGTATTTAAAATCATGTTATGTACTTACATCATGTAAGTAAACATTATAGAAAATAGTCACAATATTGTGTACAGAAGTATATTTAGAAATGGTAGTAAAAGTCGCGACTAATAAGGTCCTCATACACGTGGTAGAACCAAGCGGTAGTTTTGCTGCTGCTCAAATGGGCCGGCTCGACCGGGATGGTACCGCGGCCTCGCAGAATACCGGCGTGAAGCAGAGGCATCTTGTGCTTCTGCGTTTCGTTCGGCGAATGAGTCTCTCTCCCCTCTCCCCCAACCCTTTACTCATCCTCCCTGCCGTCTTCCAAATATCCTTGCAACTCCACTGGGGTTGCAGATGTACGCGGGCGACGGTAATCACTTACCATCAGGTGAATCGCTTGCTCGTTTGCCTCCTTCACCAATAAAGAAAAACGGTGTACACGCCTCCAAATCTCGTCGAGTAAATCTATGGGGTTGCTCTACCCCCCTCTCTTCACAATACATTCATCGAAATGAAAGTCAAGAGTTTTAAACAAACAAAGCCTTGCATAGATGCGATTGATAAACTACGAGCTATTTATACATGTTAAAAAAAAATGCGCCCAAAAGTATAATATACAAAATAAAATATAAAGATAAACACTGTCTGGAAAATCGCCCGTTATACAGTCGTCAAGCTATTTCACAATCAGTACGTTACAGCAATTCGCATCCAGCTGTGCCAAGTGAATGTTCGCAAACTGCAGGTCGCTTTGAAGCCACGACACTAAACAGCCGCTGTATTTCCAAGATCCAATGCGTCAGAAACGGCTTCCATATTTAGAACGGCATGATCTAATTACTTCACGTTAAAAATAACATAATCACTCACACCTCAGAAAGCAGAGATTGTGTATTTCTAATTAGCAGAACCGGGCATAGACTATAGGTTATCAGCAAAAGGTTTTTCGCCGCTGCTGGAGATGGAACGTGAGTTCCACCGTTAATAATAAAAAAATACGTTTTGAATTTAAAAATTTTAGTCTTTATTAGATTTCATAGTCTTAGTAGATCAGGATTCTTTGTGCTTTATGTAATTACAATATCTCGTATACTTCTGTAAAGGAAAGACTCTAAATAATATCGTATAAGAGATATTGTTATAAATACAAATGTTAAAAACCGAGAATGGTCAGCGGCGCCTAATGTGCGAGGTGTCTGGGTGGCGGTGAGGTGGCGATTGTGGCATATCCTCCACTATGTCCTACAGTGGACTATTTACAGGCTGTTAAGTTGAGATACCATAGTGAATATCAGAGACAATTTGTAAAAGTGCTGTAGTAGTAATAGTATAATCAGACCGGAAAATGGATTGCAAAGTGTTAAAAAACGTTTTATTCAGCAAGGTAAGAGCTGAGATTGTTGAAAAATCCAAGAACATTCGACGCAAAAGAGAGGAAAGAAACTGGCCGGCGATCTGAAGAGCTGGTGGAAATTGTCGTTTTCGGGACAGGAATTACGCTAGCATATTTCCAAGATCCAATGCGTCAGAAACGGCTTCCATATTTAGAACGGCATGATCTAATTACTTCACGTTAAAAATAACATAATCACTCACACCTCAGAAAGCAGAGATTGTGTATTTCTAATTAGCAGAACCGGGCATAGACTATAGGTTATCAGCAAAAGGTTTTTCGCCGCTGCTGGAGATGGAACGTGAGTTCCACCGTTAATAATAAAAAAATACGTTTTGAATTTAAAAATTTTAGTCTTTATTAGATTTCATAGTCTTAGTAGATCAGGATTCTTTGTGCTTTATGTAATTACAATATCTCGTATACTTCTGTAAAGGAAAGACTCTAAATAATATCGTATAAGAGATATTGTTATAAATACAAATGTTAAAAACCGAGAATGGTCAGCGGCGCCTAATGTGCGAGGTGTCTGGGTGGCGGTGAGGTGGCGATTGTGGCATATCCTCCACTATGTCCTACAGTGGACTATTTACAGGCTGTTAAGTTGAGATACCATAGTGAATATCAGAGACAATTTGTAAAAGTGCTGTAGTAGTAATAGTATAATCAGACCGGAAAATGGATTGCAAAGTGTTAAAAAACGTTTTATTCAGCAAGGTAAGAGCTGAGATTGTTGAAAAAATCCAAGAACATTCGACGCAAAAGAGAGGAAAGAAACTGGCCGGCGATCTGAAGAGCTGGTGGAAATTGTCGTTTTCGGGACAGGAATTACGCTAGCATATTTCCAAGCAGTGGGAAGAGGGATTCAGGGAGTTATTGATGATAGAAGAGATTGCAAGGGTAGGGAAGTCAAGGAGGAGGATGATCTTCTTACAACTAACACAATCAGCACAAACCAAATTGTAATGGATAGATAAGACACAGACTTACTAAGAGCAACTAGAGTGGGAACATAAGAAAGGAAACCCATGTGCATACTTGCACACTTTTGCTTGAATATCCTGAACCTGAACGGCCTGTTAATAGTCCGCTGCAGGACAGAGACGTCTCCCGTAAGGAGGATTTGCTTCAACTTAGACGCCACCGCCCGACGTCGGTCTGTTTAGTTTCGGTCTGGTATATTTCGAGATGATTATTCCGCCATCAGTCGGTACCTATTGCGATTGTCAAGGTTTCCCTCAGTCGCCTCTCACGACACCCACAGGAAAAAATGTGGAGGTAAATTCTTACGCCCATTCCACACGACACGATTATCAATAATATCAAACTAGTTTAGATCAATTACATTGTGATTTAAGCTACTAATATATATTTTTTAATACATAACGTGACCCACCATCGCGAATTCATGTTGACCTGGTGGCGAAATATATTCTCAACGTTTGTCCGACGAATACAGCTATAACTTTTTTCATAAAGCGAACAGACATTCCTGGGAATATTAGACGTTCCTTACACGCCGAACAAATAGAATCCAATAAGTTTAAATTGACTTTATGATATTATGTGGAATAATGGAAGTTTCATTTATAGCCTTATTCAATTTTCTGAATACGTTTAACAGGCATATACAAAAATTCTTTTGAAAATATAAGGGTTTTTTTCTCCTATATAATTTTAATATTTTTCATAAAATTCATTTTGATGCTCTGATGAAAGAAAAAATTAAAATCTGGGGTGGGGGGTGGGAGGGGGGCTTGTCATTAGGGGCAACAGAACGCTTTACTTTTTACTGTATCATAACTTTGTATATTCTGGTTAACGCCGGCCAAACCAGCCGAACCGAACCATTGGTACACAATAGAAAACAAAATAAAATAATATAAAAAATCGAGACAAGGATCAAGGAGAGACTCGAAGAGAACAACCTTTAATTTTAAAACACTATCATCACATTTCGAGTCCATATATAGTGCACATAAACTGCATGACTTTTGGCGCGAACTATTTCGAGGGCACAGAGCCCTATATGGAAACAGTGTTTAACTTTTTGCCAACGACGAAGTAATACTAAAACAATCAAGTAGTCCAGCTTGAAAACCTATTGAAGTACAAAAAAAAGTAAAAGTAAAATAATAAAACTATAGTTAAACTACACTGAAGAATAGTAGTAAAAAAAAAATTTAAATTAATTGGACTGATGAAACACGAAAACCAAAATCGACGATTTCCTGCTTCCAATTTAGTTATCCAACGATCCTACAGATTACTTAAGCACTTAACGACACAGTTTTAACATTATAAATCAAAATAAAATGCAACTTTTTTGTACATCAAAAACTTAAAACGTAACGCACAACAATCACTGTTCGAGTTCGCGCCAAAATTCTCGTGCAATTTTGCAGTGAATGGACATAGTACACTACCCGGGCGCGGGTTTCGAGTTAATCGTACTTAACTACGTGCTCGGGTAACCCGCGTTCAAAGTTCAATCGGATACACTTACCGAAACACGTGAATAATTATCAGCGCTACATGAAATTCAGCAGAAATTCGATTACAATTAAAGCCAGTAGTAGCCATTCGAGTGCCAAGTTTCAATAGGTTTTAAATTGATGAGCTCAAATTGAAGTTTCATTTAAATCTGTATAATATGAAAACGATCGAGCATAAACAAAGTAAACTAAAACATTTCTCTTACTAACTAGGCCATTTTATTCATTGTTTTCAACTTATAAATTTGACGAAAATAATAAAATATTAAAACACAACATGCTTTAACCGCCTTCCAAATATTGCTAAGAACTATGTAAAAAAAAACATAAAAGTAATGATATTCATAATATCATGGAATGTTGGAGTGAACAAAGTGGCTTGTAACTAAATAGTAAATAGTACTTGTAATTGTATATTTAAAGTTCGTTCTCACCTAAGCCTTTTAAAATATATCATAGACAAAAAGGTCTCCTCTTATTCTTTACTCTTTATGTTCCTGTATATGTATGGGTATATATTGTGTATTTATTTAGATATATCAGTATATGTTAGTGAATATATATATGTTTGTGTATGTATCAATATATATTTATTATATTATATTTTCACTTCTATGTAACTTGCGTACACCCTTAACCCTTGCTCACTTTGTCATTATTTCCTCTGCAAAATGGTTGCCTGGTAGAGATCGCTTCTAAGCGATAAGGCCGCCAATTGTACCTTTGTGTTTCTTTTTATTTATTTATTTTTTCCTATTTTTGTACAATAAAGTGTATTTTCATTTCATTTTCTCCTCCCAATCCGGCGGCCGTGCCTCACGCCGCGAGTCCGATACCGAGGCGTTCTATTTTCGAACAAAAACAAAGCGTCGGGCGTGTCTATTAATTTGTCATACTCTCATCGCACTCATCGCAGCGTTCTGTAAGCAGCCTACTTATTTATTTTTATTTTACAACGGTCAGTGCCTAATCTTTATCGCGCCAAAAGATTTATTATATTTAGTGATCAATAGGGTTGCCACTTAATCATAAAAACAGGCGTAATCAACGATTCGAAGAATATTTTTAGCGATGATACTTTAGAAAGATTTAAGAATATGATATTAGTATTTTACGGTAAGGTTTATCTAGTATATTAAATAAATAAAAAAACTTAATAATAGCCTTTCTAAATTCACTGTTAGACTAGACTAGTATTACTTGACTATATAGATTAAATGGCTGACGATAAAGTTTATCTAGTATATTAAATAAATAAATAAACTTTATAATAGCCTTTCTAAATTCACTGTTAGACTAGACTAGTATTACTTGACTGTATAGATTAAATGGCTGACGATAAAGTTTATCTAGTATATTAAATAAATAAATAAACTTTATAATAGCCTTTCTAAATTCACTGTTAGACTAGACTAGTATTACTTGACTTTATAGATTAAATGGCTGGACCTGACTAAAAAGACTAGCCTGCCTTGAACAGAATATTATGGGTTACTGAACATACCGGCGCTGGTGCGCATGTGATGGTGCTGATCTGCGACTGGCCTGTGGGTTTCGCACACTTAACTGTGTTCCCGTAATGTTTATGGATGTTAAGCTTCTTTTATACTTTCCAGGACAGGTTCCTGGCTAGGTTGATAAAGTTGATTACCTGCTGAGTAACGTTGCAATGCCTTTTTTCAAATGAAATCATCTATTCAATATAAGAAACGTACACGTTTTTTTAATGATGGAGAAGAAACAGGCGAAAGAAACTCTGTAGGTACCCTCTTATTTTTTATTTTTTTTCTATACAAAACGTTTTAATTGTTTAATATTATAATATTTTTTTATTTGATAATTTTTATTCTATAAAACCAATAAAGTTTTACAGCAAGCTGCGTAACATTATTACATAACACATAGTTTTAATTTTGCACAAAAACTATACTAAAAAAACAATAAGTTTATTTCACTATGTACCGTTGTTGCAGCCCTAAAAGGAGGGAATTGTTGAAGCATCAGACGAGAATTATAATTCGAACAACACGGTGGCGATGGATGTAAATTTAATATCTTATATCCTATTATTGTCAGTTCAGTTAAGCAATAATAAAAACAAAATCAAGTTACAGTTTTTTTACAAGTTGCATCTATTAAAAATCTATTTGTAACATTGTTGAATTCTATAAACGATGTTACTGTCAACTAAATAAAAACATCCAAATAAATGGCTGCCGTTCGGCGCCAAGAATTAAAATAAATTTTATGTTTCCTTCGTAATTTATAATTTCCGCTGTCATAAAGTTTATGACGTTTTACTGACACTAAAATGTTGTCATGATTTTTGATATTAAAGTTTCTAAATACTTTTCACAGTAAAAGTTACAAAATTTTAAAGAATTTCTTCTTTCATAACATGTCGCTTTTTATGATAGAAGCAAAAATTATTTATTTTCAAAGTTTTACGTTAGGAACAACCCTTTCATCAGTTCACGTTATTTATGGACACCTTACTGCGTAGAAATCTGGTGACCCCGTCGTCCACCAAATGGTAAACTCAGCCAGCACCTAACGAAAGGTAAAATCAGTCGACAGGGTAACAGAAACTTGGGGCACTAAATACCTGAGTTTCACGCTTGTGTATTTTGGGCACACTTTGGTCTTTCTTTTACTGTATCTGCAGTAACGAATATGCGATAATCGTTGAACGTCAAAGAACAAAGATTTTTCATTCTTTCATTCATTCACCGGCTTGACCGCTTCAATGTCGCCGGGTGCGTAGAATCTCCGAGAGATACGCTACTCTATCTCGATACTCACAACTGTTATGGCATAAAGCTGGTGGTATTATCTTTCATCAGAACTTTCTGACATTCCCCTTTGTCGGATATATCCGCGGAGCATTGTGGACAATCCGAACAACAACAACAACAACAACAAAATTTCCCCAAAACATAAAAGCCGTGGTAGCCTAGTGATCAAAGCGATCGGTTTTATATCAGCACAGGACACGGGTGACATGGGTTTGCATCACGGTGCCGGCACCATTGCCGGTAATGGCAACTTTAAAAAGTGCTGAATTTACCACTTGCTGGACGGTGAAGGAAAACATCATGAGGTAACTTGATTTCGAGTACGTGTGAAGACTGCTAACCCGCACTGGAGCAGCGTGGTGGACTTTTCCGTCTGCAAGCTCTGTCAAAAAATATTTTTAAGGAGGCCTCTGCCCAGCCGTGGGCATTCATTAGCTACTACTTCTCTCAAATTAAAATTAAATCATAATTTTTCATAGAATGATCTTAGAGACCGAATAGAGATAAACATGAAAATGTACAAACATACAAGTTAGTTAATATTCTAATAATCCAGATGTTCAAATATAGACATGGAAGCACTTGTGTCAACGAATATAAATGAATGTCTTTTAACAGAATAATATCAAAATTTATTTTATAAGAATGGAAATATTGTAAATTTCGCAATACCAACATTTAATTAACTGTTTAATTCAATTCTCGAGCCTTAGTTTAATAAGAACATAAATTTTAGACACAACAAAATTCTATCCCTTCTTGTTTAATTTATATTAACAGCCCAAGACGTTTAAGAAAAAAGATGGAGAAGCATACTGCATCTATTCATGTTATAGAGGATTCAGAGACAATTTGTTTATTTATTTATTGTAACCTTGTGTAACATTCTGTCAAGAAATATTCGGATTATTATTATTTAAGAAACATTTTAAAAAATATTGTGTACATATCATTGTGATCCATGGACGATTCTTGTGGATTGTTTTTATAAAAATATTCACCCGTATTTAAATAAAATCGAATAATTATTTCATACAGCCGTATTCCTTGTGACATCTTTAAAAGAAAAAAAAATATGATAAACTATTAAATTGCTTCTCTCTTCTAATTTGTTAATAAAGTTACCAAGATTTTGGAATATTCTACTAAGAAATATGGCAGGAAAAACTAGAAGCATTTAATTTAAAAAAATATGTCGAACTAACAGCAGAATAACAATCTAAAGCAAATCGCGCGTATTCACGTCAAAATTCATTCATGAATCCGCTGCCATGTTTACTTTTTTTACTTTTTATTTATACTCTGTGGCCAAGAGTTAGGATTACGATAAAGCCACAGCGATTCTTGGGAGAGATCTATGTTAGTTAATTTAATTTTTTCTTTTCAGAAATTAAAAAAAGTTATAAGTTATAAGAGATTTCGAGCAGGCACTATCTCAATTGCTCGAAATTTCCAAAATACCAATTACCTTGCAGAGGGATCCGGGTGGAAAAAGTAACTGGCAAGAGAAATAATTGTATAAACATTATTTAAACGGTTGTAAAAAAAAATAACAAATTGTAATTGTAGGTCTGGGGTCCGCGTACGTCTGTGTAACGGCCAATCGATAATACCTTTCCGATCGACGTATACCGCGCGAGGCGGAGGTGTGATACCGCCTTAAGCAAGTAAGTGGACGGCCAAGTAATAAGCGATTGGTATAACCGGGTATTCGTTTATAACGCCAGTGACGACCGCGTGGATTAGTGGTGAGCGTATCTGACTGCAGAGACCCGGAGCTCGGGTTCAAAACCGAAGCCAATATTTGTGCAATAACTCAAATGACTGAGGCAAGTCTGGCAGTGTTGTGTTGTGTTCCTAAAATCTTGTAGCATATTCGTTACTTCAGATACAGGAAGCTAAAAACGAGCGAGTGCCTCCGTGTTTGCCCGTTCATTAACGTCACTCCTAATCATTGGGCAGTTGACAACCACCAACGTAATTCCGAAGTTGTGATCTTGATTTAAATATTAAGCGTGGTAGAGCCAAGCGGCGGCTTTAGCTGCTGCTCGAATGGGTCGGCTCGACCGGGTTGGTACCGCGGCCTCGCAAAATACCGGCGTGAAGTAGAGGCATCTTGTGCTTCTGCGTTTCGTTCGGCGAGTGAGGTAACCGGAGGCTCACACCCCCTTCCTATTCCCCTCCTCGTCTCTGTCATCTCCCAAATATCCTTCAAGACCGGCAACGCACATGCAGCATCTATGGTGTTGCAGATGTATGTGGGCGACGGTAATCACTTACCATCAGGTGAACCGCTTGCTCGTTTGCCGTCTCTTCAATAAAAAAAAAATCAGATCAAGCTCAAACCGAACATTGGCAGTTATTTTATCATGTCACTAAACTTCAGCTAACGCTCATGACGTACACCACACATCGAATAAATAATTTGTCCAGTCTAGTCACGAAAGATGAGTTTTTGATAGTTATTTGATGCGATCGGTGGGACTTAACCCGCAGTTAAAGCGGGCGGTTAAATACATTGGCCGTTAATGCATTAGATGCCGCATTATGCCTTTATCGTAGAGCACAGCCGAGTTTAAATCAACCCGGCCATATTGAGATAAGAGAAATTATTGTGAGTCTAATTAAGGTAATTGGTAAGTGTGAATATTATTTAACATAAATTCATTTTCTATAACACTTTATGACATGTGATGACTTATTATTATTATATATTAGATGTAAAAGAAATTTCAGACGTATAATAATAAAAATATATGCCTTACTAACACGGTGGATCGGTGGACTGGGCACAGTCGAGGATATTTTTTGGTCGACATCACCATTCCATATGATGAGAAACTCATGAAAGCCGAAACAGACAAGAAGACAAAACATCTGGACCTGGCTCACGAGGTGACTGACATGTGGGGCGGTATCATGACCGAAATTATTCCGATAGTCCTCTCTGCAAATGTGTTAATCCCAGTGAACCTATCGGACCCTCCGTGACGGACCGCTCCGAGTTCAAATACAGAAGGCGGTGCTCCGTGATACCGCTCGCATCTTCCGCCGGTTTCTTTCCCTTTCCCCCTAACCCTCGGCCGTCTGGTAAGTAAGTATAAATATCAGGGTGTAGGGAGGGATGTATCATCCTTTTCTCGCCTTAGTGGATCGGCAGATTCGAAGGCCGCTTCCAAACGGCACTGGTCCTTCGGAAGGTAGTAAAAAATTTAAAGCGAATTCGAACCAGCATCCGTTATCTGTTACTGTCTAATCTCTGGGCAATGGCTTCCTCTTCTTGAGCAACTTTTTGGAGCCGTCCTGCACGAACGTGTTATATTTTAACATGCTCGAATGGGCCGGCCCGACCAGGATAGTACCTCGCAGAATATCGGCGTGAAGTAGACGCACCTTGTGCTTCTGCGTTTCGTTCGGTGTGTGAGATAATCGGAGGCCCTACCCGTACCCCATCCTCATCCTCCCTCCCAACTTTAACGGCATCGGCGGCTTTTGTCGCTCGAGCCGGCAAAAGCCGCCGATTGGCTCTGCCATGTACGAAAATTTAACGGCTATAGTTTAGTTGCAGCAGGACGCGCCACAGGTTTTTTGTTATTTACAATCATAGTATACCATTAGGGGTCGGGCTACCTTTAGCTTTTACACTCGAAACGTCGAGAACATAAAAAGAAAAATAGCTTCATTTATTTCAAATAAGTAGTGTTCGTGTAAATACAAGAAATGACGTCAAATCTCTCGTTTAAATCTATTCTATACGCTTGATTATGAAAACTGTATACATGTATACCAACATTAGGAGGCATCTGGAACAGTAATTTACTGGTAGCAGACAATCAAACCCACTTGTTTCCAAACATTTCGACTTCAGTCCGTCCGCTAACAACAATAAATTGTAAGCTACATCTAATCTGAATCTCTCTACGATAGATAACAAAGAGCCCACTTAGCTCTTATCTTAGATCGGAGGATAAAGACAGACCGACTCGCAGCTCAGGTTTAATTGTATTATTTACTGCCATTAATAGACTCAATTACTTATCACCTTCTTAAATTGAATTGGTAGTAGGAACAGCAATATTATTTACTGTTTAATAAGACCCTATACAGGCTGTAATTTTAAAGAAAAAAATTCATTAAAAAAACGTGTTTTTTTTCAAGAGCCGTGGTGACGTTTCACAGACATACAATACAAGGTGGAAAGCTCTTTCTCTGTCTAGGAACCGTCTAGGTTGGTCACAGCCTATTCCGGTGTTCCGGTTTGAAAGACATACAGTGCGAGAATAATTCCTATCTGTGAAGTGTTCCGCCCTCAGGGTTGAAAACGCAACCGTAGCCTCCTTCGATAGGATGTAGTAACTTACAACAAGGTGAACTGTAAGCTAGTTTGTCACACAAATCCAAAAGAAATATAAATATATATATATATATTTTTTTTTTTTTATGGGAAAGGCGTCTAACGACCTGTAGATTCACCTGATGGTAAGTGATTACTGATTACCATCGCCCACATACATCTGCAACACCAGAGGAGCTACAGGTGCGTTGCCGGCCTTTAAAGGTATTTGGGAGATGGGAAGGAGGATAAGGAGACGAATGTGGAGGGGGAGTTACCGCTCACCGAACGAAACGCAGAAGCACAAGATGCCTCTACTTCACGCCGATATTCTGCGAGGTCGTGGTATTAATCCGGTCGAGCCGGCCCATTCGAGCAGCACCGCCGCTTGGCTCTACCACGTTAGAATAGATAGATATATATGAAGTCTTTCGACTATTATCAGAGCCATTAGACATATTCAGGTAGGCGTGGCTTATCGGTTAGGGAGACGGTATTCCAATAAAATAACTATGGCAATAATCACTTCACTTATAATTCTCGATAATACAATTAATAATTTCACCGAATAATTATAGATCGCTAAGATCTAATTAGATTAAAAAGAAACGTCCACCGGGAGCGTGGTTGCTTGCGCCGTTCGAAACCAAACCTTCAATTTCACATGATGGCCGCCTCGCCAGCGCTCGCTGTTCGTTCTGGGCATTGACATTTTTATAAAGTGACAGCTGACGTGTTGAGAAGCGAATGCGCCGACATATATATATATATATATATATATATACATTAAATTGTACATTCACTAACTCTGGGATTAATTATTTGTAGACTTATCCCGTGCGAAAATTTAACCCTTAGCACTGTAATAATACGCTTATAACGCACATCGTTTAATTCTCTTTTTCCAGATGGGTATTCTGCTCAACGGTTACAATGATTTAAGAACTGTGTATCATTTGTTTTTTAATAATAATTCTTTTTTTATGACTTCTTGTCCGGTTGTTCGTGAAGTCAATGAAGGACCCGACTGAAAAACAGTGCTGTGATATCACTGAGACGGGAACCTTTTTGACATCGCACAACAAATTAATCTTTTTCATGTTTTTTTTTTTGTTTATTTAATTTGTGTTTTGTTGTGTGATTGCCAAATAAATGTGTTTCTTTCTTTCTTCTTTCTATCATCTGCCTTCAAAAAGGGATCGCCTATAACTTGTGTTATTATTAATCTGTGAATATTTTTTAAATAATTTCTCAGTAGTGTTAGATTTCCACATGCATGTTTTCGTTGATCACCGTGCACGTAAGTTCAGCACTTACAATTCCATTGTTAGTGGTCCACAATTCGAACCCAGGTCGCTCGCGAACTATGAAAATAAAACGTGCGCCTCGCCAACTGTGCTACCACGGCAGTTACGGCTTAGCGATAACATAATTTAAATGTGAAAATTTAACATCCAGTTTAGATACAAAACATGTATTTTTTTAATTGAAAAAAAAAACATTTTAAGCGCCAATAGCCTAATGGGTTAGGGTGCGGACTGGTTCGAGCCCACCATTCGACTATTGTCGTGAGCCACTCCAAATACAAGCTCTAATGCTTATTTGGAGGGTTAACAGGAATATTAGTAATGTTAGTTAAATAGCATTGCTAGTATTCTTTTAAAAATATATATATATATATTATTCATTAACCAAAGGACATCTGCAGACAATTTCAATCGAATCAACAGATGCGTCACCCCTGAGGGCTGACCCTTCGGAATCCGTAATTATACTGAGTCCCTGTACCTCTCAAACCGGAACCCCACGGTACTTCCAATTGACGATAGAAATGAGTAACAGGATAATAATGATACCTACCCAGACGACTTCTGAGCAGCGAGGGAATAACTACCTTTTTTTTTATAGAAGAAGGGGGCAAACGAGCGTGCGGCTCACCTGATCGTAAGTGATCACCGACGCCCACGAACATCCACAACGCCAGAGGAGCTGGAGATGCGCTGCCGGCCTTCAAGGAAGGAATGAGCTCTTTTCTTGACCTGTCATCATCATCATCATCATTTCAGCCTATCAGAAGTCCACCGCTGAACCCTATGTTCAGGCACCCTATGTTACCCGCAAGGTGCCGTAAATCAAACAGCTAAGTCCGTTTAAACAATACTTTACTCTAATTAATATAATATAATAATCAATAATGAATAATGAAAGGACAAATGAAACCGGTGGCTGTTTCTTACGTCGATACTTACGAATGTATGAATGATAGAATAAAAAAAAAATATCTTTATTTACGTAAACACAGAGAATACATGTAACTATTATCTGGAGACTCCTTTTAAGCAAATAAATGCCTGTGCCAGGAGACGGCGCTCTTCATCATCATCATCATCATTTCAGCCTATCAGAAGTCCACTGCTGAACATAGGCCTCCCCCAAAGATTGCCACGAAGCTCGGTCCTGAGCCGCCTGCATCCATCGACTTCCCGCAACACTGCGCAGGTCGTCACTCCATCTTGTGGGGGGTCGTCCCACACTGCGTTTGCTTGTACGTGGCCGCCACTCGAGAACCTTTTTTCCCCAGCGGTTGTCAGTTCTGCGAGCTATGTGTCGGTTACCTTAGTTCTGCTGCGGATATCATCGTTGCAGACTCTATCACGCAGAGAAACACCGAGCATAGCCCTTTCCATAGCGCGCTGAGCAACTTTGAGCTTCCTCATACGGCCTGCAGTGAAGCACCAAGTCTCGGATCCGTATGTCTGGCATCACTGGCAACACGCACTGGTTGTATACTTTGGTCTTGAGGCTTTGCGGTATACTCGACGAAAAGATATGTCATAATGTGCCACATGAACTAAAAATTAAGGAATAAAAGTTTCATCACGAGTAAAGCTCAATAAATACTTTTACCGTCTGCAAGTTAACAAGTGCGCCTGGTCTTTTATGGTCCTTTTACCGATATTTACGGCTCTCGTAAAGGGGGAGTGTAACGACCGGGCAGCGCGTCGCTGGCGTCTGCGCAGCGTCATATAGTTTACCTGCGTCTCCGTCGAACATCTTATAGTCTCGTCTTAAACTTAAGTTGTGATCGTCAATGAAGGCTAGCGTGGAGTAAGTCCTAGCTTACTGCTACACAGTGAAAATATATTCTTTTACTATTTTTATAATCTTGGGTTTGGTAATGGATTCTTAACGAAATCTGCTGAACATTTTCTGTTAGAAATTAGTCATCATTTCAGTCTATCACAAGTACATTGCTGAACATAGGCCTCCCCAAAGATTGATTAGAAGCTAATTATTTATTATTGCACTTAGCTTATTTACTGCATCAAACAATCTATGGATTGTTCTGTTGTCAAAAATTATAGATTGCTCATAATTACCGAGTTGTCATCATAATGACATATATAAATATAGATATATATGTATATGTACATATTGTATTCGTAGTTTATTATATTCGTATATAATTAATTTAAGTGTTTTATATAGACAGCGTATTATTATATTAACTTATGCATTAAATCTTTATTTTCTTTTATCTATTCTGTAACCGCCTTCGATGTTCTATCACTCCCAAAGGTCGACAGACAGGGAATGTTTTTAGCATTATCTTTTGATCATATGTTGTACTCGTATATGGGTCAATAAAGAATAAATAAATAAATGCTATTTTTAAGTAGCATTACTAATATTCCTCTTAATCCTCCAACTTAGCATTACAGTTTGTATTTGGAGTGGTTCACGACAATAGACGAATGGCGGGATCGAACTTACGACGTCACGTTTCGTAGCCCACGCCCATTAGTCTATAGGCGCGCTAGATTATATTCTCAATTAAATTCCTGTCCACACTTCATTTGCATCTAGTGACTTAAAACCTTCTTCCAATCAGTGTTCATCGCCTGTAGGTTGAACATAACCATAAAATCGAAAAATAATACATTATTTCTAAGGCTGCCTATTCACGTGCCCATTAAAACGTGTTGTACCATCCATACGATGTGCCCAATTCAACAGAGAGTGTATAATAAACATAATGTGATACCATTTGGGACGACGGCAATTTGGACAGAGACCTGTATTGGGCTTTGAATGGAAGCGATCGTAGTAAACAAGGATCGTTAAAAGAATGGTCGCTTATTATAAGTAAAATTAAGTTAATGAGACGGACAGACCAAACAAAAGAATGATAGGCTTTGTGAGGTTTTTTCACATGGATACGTAAAAGACTCGTGGCAAAAACTACAAACAAATTTAATACGTTTTTTATTTCTTCTCTTTGCTTTTTAAGTTGAATTTTTTTAGTTGATTTTCGTTATTTTTTTTTCTATAATAAGCATTGTACTTGCGCCGTGAATACATGGTTTTTCTTTCTTTCTTTCTTTCTAGACTGGATAATATTTTACAATAAAACGAGACCGATTGGCAAAGTACTCTGCATGTCTGCTTTAGTCATGGGTACAAGGATAGAATTTTTGCAGAGTTAGGGCAATGTTTCATGTGGTGCCGGCGGAAGAGCCTATGGTAGAAATAAATGCCTGCGAAGCCTTGAAGATCGCAGAGGCTACGGATGGATCGCGGAATAACCATCTGGAGGAATATCAGGCCGATGACGTCTAACAGCGTCTAAGGCGCGAGATGTCAGGTTCTGCGATCGCCTGTCCAGGCGTGCATGTCCAGGCGTGCATCTCCAGGCGTGCATGTCCAGACGTGCATGGCTATAATGTGGCATATCCTCCCAACGGGAGAGGGCTATGTCTGTCCTGCTGTATACTATACTGGCTGTAAGGTATCGAGTTAAAAAAAAAGATAAATAGCGAGTACTTTTGATTCAACATTAATACTTACGGCACTATGATAATGATGTACCCATTTTTTATGGAAAAGACGGCAAACGACCAAGCTGTTCACCTGACGGTAAGTGCTTACCGTCGCCCACGTACATCTGCAACTCCATAGATGCTGCAGGTGCGTTGCCGGTCTGTGCGGGAGGGGATGTGGGCCCCCAGTTACCTCACTCACCGAACGAAACGCAGAAGCACAACATGCCTCTACTTCACGCCGGTATTCTGCGAGGCCGTGGTATCAATCCGGTCGAGCCGGCCCATTCGAGCAGCAGCTAAAGCCGCCGCTTGGCTCTAACGCGCTTAAAGAAGAAGAATACTAGCAATATTCATATAGTAATATACATATAAATTTATACCTATTTATTTTATAGATATATTTTTAAGTATCATTACTAATAACCCTACTAACCCTCCAGCTAAGCTTTACAGCTTGTATCTGGAGCGATTCACGACAATAGTCGAATGGCGGGCTCGAACCTACGACCTCATGTTTCCCATCCCAACCCATTAGATTATTGGCGCTTATTGATTTCGACCACGGCGACAACTTCCGAATACCATAAACAGTTGTCAATTGTGCAGGATATGTTATATATAGTTCCGCAAGTGTTAACGTGAACACTGAGGCTTATGACATGAGACACATCACTACACAACCTGACCCGAAAAATCAATAATTTGTGTATTTTCTTAATATTGGTTTCGACTGGGCTTCGAACCCAGTGCCTATGGCTTAACAACTAAGACGAGTTGTCAATATACTGCACGAGTATAACTTTGCTTATTAACCGAGACATCTGATTGTTTATTCTTCAATATTAATGTCCGACAGCTGGAGTTTTGAAGCTAGAAAGCAAATCGAAAGCGAAATCCAGATTAGCGAATTTCACTTATTTAGACTGACTCATGAGTGGGATGTTACGACTTTAAATTGAGGTTAAATTTACAGGACAATTCTAGGTCCGCCAAATATGAATTAAATAAGTATAGATGTTTAGTTGCTGGATATTCTACCACTTTAAAGCGGTGAATTACTCCTAATTTTTATTATACTTAATTATATAATTAATATATGGGGGCAAGGAGATGGGGAGAAAGGGTCCCTATTCCCATCTCCTTGCCCCCTCTCCAAATATGTATAAAAGCCGGCAAAGCACCTGGAGGCGCTTTGGTGTTGCAGATGTAATCGGGCATCGGTAATCACTTACCATCAGGTCAGTCGTATGCTCGTTTGCCCCCAGTCCCATATTAAATCTTCCAGTGATGGTTGGATAAGTGAAGTACTTATATTGTTTACATATACTAGTTGTTCCTGATTTAGTTAATTTATTCTAATACTTTTTATAACTTAGTAAATTATATAAATACCTTAAAAACTAACCTGCTTCTTCTCTAGTACACCTGCACATGGTGATGAAATAAAAAAATTGAACTCTTTGAAAGTATTCACTGAGCACAGGGGTACTAAATTTAATAACTTTTTATTGCATTATTCAAACAATTAGTGCTTTGTTAACCTTACTTGTCACAAAAATCTAAAGTTTTTATTTCCAACCGATCTAATCTTCCAACGTTACGTACATTTGACGTCACTGCGATTTATCGAAGAGTGTTCATCTCACACACCAGCCCGAGTCTTAAAATATCTTCATAACACATTCAGGTCTCATTAGGATTTTGCATGACATCTCAATGAATATTAATGAATACGCCAGTATAAAATAGAGCAGATTTTCCCTTTCGAACACATTCCAACCCTGTGAACTGACCGAGCAACTTCACAACGTAACAATTTTGTCTCAACATTATCCGACATGAATAAGCAGATCTTTCTGATACTAACCGTTTTAGGAGCGATTTCCATCGATTCGGGACGTGCACAGCGCATCGTCCTCTGTGGCAGGAGACTGGCTGAAACCCTAGCCCTGGTCTGTGAAAGTGAGCCGATGATGAAGAAGTCCATATCGAACTCTATCCCGGACTACGACTACGGATGGCGTTGGTTGTCACCGCGCACCGCCCACAGACTGGGACAGGGCAGGAGCAAGCGGGGCATTGTCAGCGAGTGCTGTGACAAGCCGTGCTCTTTGGATGAACTACTTTCGTACTGCTAGACCTCTGCTCTTCGATGTATTTAAGACCTCTAATGAATAAAAAAATATTATAACGGACAGACGTTCTAAATGTTGGTTTTATTGGCTTCGACAAATTATCCAGCATTCCTTAACTTTCCAACTCCTTTAGAACGAACCCGTTCAGTCGCTATTCTGTTTTCACTTTTGTGCGACACAATTGTGGGCTGCATGTAATCGTCAAGACACCAACTTCTGTATTGTTTATTATTGAATTAGATGGACCAACGTGCTAACTGTCCATCTGATGGTATGCGACTGCTGTAATCAAGGATTCAATGGCGGAAAACAAGCAAGCGGTTCACCTGATGGTGAGTGATTACCGTCGCCTACGTACTGCCCCCATCTGCAACACAAGAGGTGATGCCGGCCTTAAAGGATATTTGGGAGATGGGTGGGAGAGATGAGGAGAGGGATGAGGCGGGGGAGTACCTCCGGTTGCCTCGCAGCCTGTAATTATACAGGTTTTTACAAACTGGAAGACAACAGTGGTGGTGCTGCCGACTGGCGGCAGTAACCGGTAAGAGGGTGATAAGAGTAAAACGTATAGGTAGGGACCCATTCGTCTTCTAGAAAGAGAAGAAGTCCAGCACACAAGCAAGCAGTACAAGATGCCTCTACTTCACATCGGTATTCTTACTTAAAGTAACAGCCTGTAAGTGCCCACAGATTAAAGGCCTCCTTCTCAAATATCTGAGAGGGTTTTGGAGCCGAGAAGGGTGGAAGAGTTAGCGGGCTTCACATATCCTTGAAATAATATTTTTTATTATTTCTCAGACATGCACTTAAAATTGCTATTTAAAATTTTTTATGGTGCCGGCACAGGGAATCGAACCCAGATCACTCAAGCTCTATGATACTAAAGCGAGCGCCCTGACCACCAGACTACCACGGCTTAGGTACGTACTCCCATTAAAAAAATCGTGCTTGTCCTTGTACTAAAGTTGTTTCTTTTTTCAATGCCACACGTTCATTTCAAATTTCCTGTAATTATTCTCCTCCAAAATAGAAGAATCACGACGTCGCTCCTCTAATTATCTTTAACGATGCCCTCGCTTAATCCCTTCGACTTATTCTGTGCTATAAACCATGCACATAGGGTACATATTTCAACGGCACATCATAGGAGATACGATTTCGTAATTCACGGTGTAATTAGTGAAGAGACTTCAAGTGTCGGTATTACGCAACACTTGTTTGTGAGTTGTGACCAGTTATCGATATATAATCGATACGTAATCGACAACCCGATCGCGTCTCAATCAATCATCTGTGCTCGTGGAATTTTATACTTTAATGCTTAGAATAATAAAACACCATGAGCTTTGTGTTCATATGTAAAAGTAATGTGAAAATGAAAACGTTCAATATAGATTTTTGGGGAAAATGACATGCGATAGTGACTATTTCAGTGTTGCCTTTTAGGTTAATTGTTGTTTAATGAATTTGATTTTTATTGCGCTTCGTTTAGTGGATTTCGTAATTAGCGACTTTAATTATAAATAAACCGCGTAAATTCTTGTATTTACGCGAACGCTACACGTTTTTTAAACCAAGAGACGGCAAACGAGCAAGCGGTTCACCTGATGGTAAGTGATTACCGTCGCCCACATACATCTGCAACACCATAGATGCTGCAGGTGCGTTGCCGGTCTTTAAGGATATTTGGGAGATGGGAGGGAAGAGGAGGGGAATAGGATGGGGGTGTGGGCCTCCGATTACCTAACTCACCGAACGAAACGCAGAAGCACAAGATGCCTCTACTTCTCGCCGGTATTCTGCGAGGCCGTGGTACCAATCCGGTCGAGCCGGCCCATTCGAGCAGCAGCTAAGGCCGCCGCTTGGCTCTACCACGCTTTAAATTGAAACTACTATTGACGGATTTTATCGCGTTAATTTTTTGTTTTTATATTCTCGACGTTTCGAGTCGTTAGTTAGGCGTCCTGATGTCACAGTTAACTCGGGCCCGTGCATAAACGCGATGAAAAAATAGAAACTATTATTAGTTTCTATTCAATCAAGATAGTTCAAGGATGTATATTATTTATGTACGTTACGTTGCATTCATAAACCCATGACAACGTAAGCAATCGTAATGAAACAATACTTATTTTTAACATTTCTTCGTTCGCGAGCAACATTGTTGCAGCGTACCAAAATGTTGATATTTCAAAAAACGGTAAAAGTCGTAAACTTTGTTTTGTCTACGCGAGAAAAATGCGTCAATTGTAACCATGTAACGTGTCGAGCTCGCAGCGCTGACCCCGGCACCTCCAGCACTCCAACGTACATAGGGCATTGGTGCAAATAATAGCCGGTGGTGTTTACGAGCTCTTACGGCTGGCGTCAAGTCCAAATAACAATGTATTTATAGAGCATTAGTACATATTGCAGCCAGTGGTGCTTACGGATGGAACGCGTTAAATCAAAATACCAAAGCGAGTACATATATGACATTTGCTTCCTATTCGTCAAAGGCGTAGCTCTAGAATTCTCTGTTTATTGTATTCTGTATTAACTGATCCTAATTCCTAAGAATAATTTCCAATATCTTTATTCTGCTCATGACAGAGAGCCTCGTTCCATAAACCAACTTAAGATTCGCGTTCCACAACATAATACAGGATACCATAACTCTTCTTTTACTGTTCAAGCTACACTCCTCTGGAACGCTCTGCCCGATAAGATAAAAGCAGCTCCTAGCAAGAAATCATTTAACAGTCTAGTTCGTGATTACCTAATAGATCATTGACAATATTTGGGCTTATCTATTTTTGATTTTTATTATATATTTATTTATGTATCCTTTTATACGTATACGTATTTGTGTATTTTATGTTATAAATATTAATTTAATTATATAGTGTATTTATATGTACTTATCAACTTATTATTATTGGTGATTTTTATTTTTATTTTATTTTATTTTTTATTCTTTGTTTTGTACCCGCCAACTACCTTTCACTATAACAAGGGTTGACTGGTAGAGAATGCCACTTGGCATTAAGTCCACCCATTGTAACCTTAAGCTTAAGGCTAAAAATAAAGAATAAATAAATAAATAAATTTGTACGAATTATAGCCAGTGATGTTCATTTGTACTTACGTCGGGTTGTAAATCAAATTACCAAAGTGGGTATGACCACGGCTGTTGTAAATCAATATCGAAACGTCGGGAATACAAAAACAAAAGAAAACGCGATAAAATCCGTAAATAATAGTTTAATTTGGAATGTGTAGTGTTCGCGTAATACGAGAAATCACTATCTTGTTTGGATGATACTGTGTGGTACTGAATAACCCTTTTTTTTTAAATATCATTAGCTTCCACTGTATAAATGTCTTCTGTTTACATACATAAATTGCATATGGACAACACGCCCAGATCCGGTGTTATTATTTGTAGTCCATACAAATTGTATTGGCGTGCGGGAACCGAGCCCGCGACCCACGGCGCAGCGGCTAAACGCTTACCAACTACGCCACCGAGCCGTCAATATGTGACGGTTAAAACTTTGGTTGGATATTAAAAGTTAATCGCATGCAAAACTGAAAGTCAATCGCCTTCTTCCTTCTATGATAGCCGGGTAAGAGAATCTTTTTTGAAGTGATAATGGGAGGGTAAACCGCTTCGTTACATAACGCGTTACGGCGCCAGCCTGTCTGGCTTCTCTTTCTCTCACGCATACGGCAGCGGTAGGCAGGCTTCTCCTCTCTCACTCTAACCCACAGCGCTAGCCGTATTACGGACAGACGCTTCCCCCTCTCTCTACTCAGTGTTTAGTGTGCGATAGACATAAACTGTTGACAATGACTATATAAAACTGTAACAATGATTAAAATATATTTCATAATCAATAAAAGAGTTTGTTAATAAATATTCATTCCATACATTATCATATTAATATACGTAAAATTTAAGTAATAACCTAAACTTTTCACAAGTTAAGCAATTTCAATATTAAATAGTTCAACTTAGATTAGAGTTTAGGTTATCACTTCTGTCGGGCGTCCCGAGACGCAACGTTTTCTTTTTAACAACGAAACGACAAAAAATGACACCTTCACCTACAGCTAAATAGCTACTGTAGTCCTTGGACACCTGCAAACAGTTTCAGTCCACAAAGGTTACAGATGCTTTGTCACCCCTGTCGATTAAGATGGAAAGCCTTACAGCCTATAATTATATCTATACCTTTTTATCCGGAAAATCAAACAGTGGTTAAACAGCTGTACAATGGCTGGCTTCTTGGCTTTTGCCAGGTGCACGCCTTAGATGTGATATATATATATATATGAAGTTCGAATAAACATAATCTTACCAAATCGCCAAGGGCCCCATGTTGACATAGAAATGCAAATTGTCATTATGTTACGTACCTGAAGACAATAAAACATAAATTTTATAATTGATATCAAAATCGACACCGATCCGTCCATTACAATTAACAAAACGTTTAAACAATTTCAATATTCATGTCGAATTGTGCAACAAACATCAATTTTAAGCGTGGTAGAGCCAAGCGGCGGCTTTAGCTGCTGCTCGAAAGGGCCGGCTCGACCGGATTGGTACCACGGCCTCGCAGAATACCGGCACGAAGTAGATGCATCTTGTACTTCTGCGTTTCGTTCGGTGAGTAAGGTAACCGGAGGTCCGCACCCCCTCCCTATTCCCCTCCTCTTCCCTCCCATCTCCCAAATATCCTTAAAGACCGGCAACGCACCTGCAGCATCTATGGTGTTGCAGATGTATGTGGGTGACAGTAATCACTTACCATCAGGTGAACTGCTTGCTCGTTTGCCGTCTCTTCCATAAAAAAAAATACTTTTATTATGGCTGGTTACGTTTCAACCGTATCTTGCAAACAACATTACAAGGGTAGCCGTTCGGGCTTTCTCTCCAAAACCAGCGAATGAATTGGATCAGGAAACAGTCAATATACATTAAGTCTTAAGGTTTTTTATTGGATTCAGGTGAAAAATGGCTCTAAAACTCCACCTGATGGTGAATGGCTATTGCAGCCCGTGGACACCTGCAAACAACTTTAATTGAAGAAGGTTACAGACGCCTTGTCGTCCCTGAGGACGCAATTATACTGGCTCTCTATACCTCCTAAACCGGAACAAAACAATAGTTGAACTGTAGTTTTGCTGTTTTGTATCACTGTAGAGTATAATACTTACCAAGACCAAGGCAGAGAGTGAACCTTCCATCTTGTAGAGCTCCTTCAATTGACATTAAATATGCAAATATACCAATAATTATATCAAGTGAATAAAATGATCAAGTTATAACAAATCTAGTTTGAAAACTCTCAAGTATTCATTTTAATGGAAGCTAATCAACGTATAAAGGATATAAATAGCTTTTTCACTCAATGGAATTAAAGGATCTCATCTTTGATCTGATAAGGTCTAAATTACAGTGAACAACACCTAGTCTACCACCAGTAACAGGTGTTCAGAGGTGCGACAGCTTCCGCTACAACTGAATATAGTATAGTGCCGTAAGTGTCGTGCATACAGAAGCATGCAGGCACTCACTCACGTTCACCTTCCTGTATCCGATGGAACGCTCACGCGAAAAGATCAGATGCAACGTCTGCGACACAAATATTCACTTCGTTAGGGATTCGAACCTAGAACCCATTGAACAGTTACCACAGGAACAGTGTCAAGAAGTCGTGACATCGTCTATGGTAAAATTATTCACGTCAGGTTTCAGGTTATAAATAAATTATAGCCATTTTCTCATGAAGATAAAATTTCATATTAATAGCCTTTAAAGTAAAAGCCTATAAACGACCCACCACTGGAGACATGCCTCCTTTTAAGAGTATTTCATAGCCTTTATATTTTCGAGATTAAGGGCCACCACAATAAGCTACACAGAGCTTTTACCATATGGTCTAAACAACTCTTGGACGTAAAATCATTCTTGTGCTTAAACTATAACTTTACAGCCTCCAGATCACTGACCTGAAGTTTCATCTGAACCGCGGAAGCTCGCATCCATACAATCAATAACTGTGTCGTTTTTTATTTTCATTTACACTTTCATTCGCACACACACACATGATTTAATGTCTAATGGCATTCTCTCCCAGTCCACCATTAGGCTAACCAGAGATAAACATATTATAGAGGGGAAGAAAATAAAACATTCATGCAATACAAATGTACACATAAAATCATATATTTTTAGTATAATAAAATGTTTTGTTTGCTAAAATTATTATATTTATTAACAAAAAGCAATACGTAAGAGTATAGATAGAATAATCATTTGTTTTTTATAAGGAGCATAAAGAAAGTTGTTTATTAACAACCTTCTCTAGAGGCCGGCAACACACCTGCAGCTCCTCAGGTGTTGCAGATGTACGTGGGCGACAGTAACCACTCACCATCAGGTGAACCGCTTGCTCGTTTGCCGCCTTTACCATAAAACATAATGCTTGTACAACCGGTACTACTTAATCTTCATCACCATCTTTACTTTGCAGTCAAATACATTTCGGAGCAGTGAATAAACGCACGCCTAAGAACCAAACGATGGGATCGGGCATGCAATGCGTGGGCGCGCCGGTAAGAGCTGCAATCCACTTTGACGTAAATAAAGTATTTAAGCCTTTCCAGATTTAATGTAGTTACTCTGTCTGCTGTTAATAATTGCGTGTAATATATTTACGGATTAATATCTTCAAGAACCATGGTAGTCTACTGGCCAGGGCGCACGCTATAGTTTAATAGAGCGCGAGTGGCCTGGGTTCGAGCCCCGGTGCCTGCACCACTAAAATTGTTATTAGCAATTTAAGTGATGTATTTACCAAGTTTACCAGGATACGTGAAGCCCGCTAACCCGCACTGAAGCAGCGTGGCGAAATACCCTCTCAGGTAATTGAGAAGGAGGTCTTTGCCCAGTAGTGGACACTTACAGGCTGCTACTTTACTTTACTTTAATATATATACTTTATTTATCCGTGTAACAGATTTAGCTATTTGAATAATGAATCCAGACTACTTACATGGCAGCTAAAGCTTGGAATCCAATGTATGTATGTATATATTCACGCCTTGTTCCCAACGGGGTAGGACAATCTTCTTCTTCTTGGTAAAGTCCTGACATACGTCTTTCGCTTCTCCTACTTTCATAGATCTTCGCATGCATACTCGTTAGTTTAGAATCCAATGTGATACCTAAATTCCGAATTAAAGAAACCCGGTTCAATTTTTTCCATAATTATATATAATTGGTTGGATTTTTCTGTAATTGGTAAATGTAATTATGTTACATTTATCTATGTTCAAAAATTAAAATAATTGATTGGTTTTGTAACAGATCTCTAATTTGGCAATGCCCGCTTGTATATTAACACAATCATCGACTGCCTTCATAACCACAGATTTTTGTATATAAAAGGTTACGTGAGCTTTTGAAATATTGGCCTACGTCACTGATATACAAGGTAAATAGGAAAGGGCCAAAACAGACCCCTGCGATATCCCAGAAGCATTTCCTAGAAATCCTTGTCGGACCTTTCAAAACTACAACTTGACTGTGATTTTCAACATAAGATTTAACGAATTACCGCAATCCGTCGATTTCTACAAGCTTTTCAATGAGTATATGATGAATAATTTTATCAAACACTGTCGAGAAATCGGTAAACATGAGATCTACTTGAAAACCGGTATCAAGAGCATTAAGAATGAAGTCCGTGTAGGAATACCAGATAAAAATAAAATTAAAGTGTTAATATTTCTCAGATGCTACACGGTGTTTTCTTTAATCACTTAAATTCAGCCTTTAAATCTGCAATCTATAATCTGTGGTGGCAAAAACTGGCGTAAAATAATTAAAAGCGAATGAACGGAGCTCAAGCTACCGTTGTTTCGCTGCACCTTACCAGATGGGAGAGGGCTGTGTCCGATTGCTCCCGTGGCGTAGCCGACGTGCAACACGCATTTCCCCATTTATAAAAAAAACCCACCACGGCCTGTCCTTAGGAGTGTTAAGGGATTTTTTAAGTAGCGCAGATATAATCCCCTATAGATCCTCGATTCGAATTCCAGCCGAAGAGGATATATTAGCAAAACAGAAATTGTTAGTTTTTGGGTCTGGTTGTGATGTTTTGATCCCGTCACACACACCTTTATAAAGTATAAAATCGTCATAAAGACGAGTGTGTGACTCTGTATTTACGTGTACATTTGTATATGTATATATATATATATAGTATTCCTATATTATCGCCTTGGACGAAATACCATAAATATTTACTCGAACATTCCTTAATGAATTACAGCCGATTTATCTAAGGTTTTTATTTGAAGCTAAATACAAAAAGTTAAAGTATTTAAACTCCAATTTATTAATGTCTAAACATTACAGCGCCATTTTAAAACGAGTTTCGCGCGGAATTATTAAAAAGTCGAAGTCGCAATCAATATTAATCATAAATCAGTTTCTAATTTTTTTTACAACTGGCCACTCGGAGTTTAAGCTTAATTTATCTACTCATAAATGTAGCTAAATATCTATCTTTCGAATTTAGTTGTTTTTTTTTGTTTAATTATTATTTATTTATTTAAGCTACATGCACAAAGTGGTACACATGGCGGATATAATGCCTAGAGGCATTCTCTCCCAGTCAACCATTCGGCTAAGCAGAGATGAACACGTAATAGAGGCGATACAGCAAACACAATAAAACAATTAAAAAGATATAAATATCAAAATATATAGTTACACAGATAATAAATCTAACAGACTATATAGACTTATTATGTCCCAAAAACTAAACAACGTGTCTATGGCTAAATGTTTCGTGTCTTCTTCTGCTTTTTATAATTAGGTCCACTGCTAAAAATATAACTCTCCGAGAAAGCACTAGCAAAAGCCGGCATATATTTCTTACACAGCCTTGGTAGCCAGAGCGCAAGTGACCTGGGCAATTTGACATGTTACAGCGTATCCAAACAAGGAGTGACTAAAACTTTTACTCAGAGATTAATTAAAACGTAACTAGTATGCTTTAGCCACTGAATATGGTCTCGGAGTACGTATAAACGGAATAAAAAGCTATCGCCGAGCGTATAACAATAAATAACAGCGAACTAATAACACATACAAATAATGGAAAATTTGTTCCGATAAAATAATCGAATAATCGAACGAGCTCTACACGGCTTTGTGTAACGAAACGGCGCTCGGCTGACGTGGAAAAAGAAGAACACGGGCCACTAAACATGGCCTTTCACAAATCGTCAATTTTCTTTTTAGAAAGTCAACATTAATAAGAAACTAATCATTAATCCTGCTCTGACCTAAATTTCCTAAAATTATGTTTCACAGTCCTATCCAAATCTTTGTTTATATCTAGGTATATATACGAATGGATTTAAGAATTAAAGTAAAGTAGAAGCCTGTAAGTGCCCACTGTAGACTCATTCAGTTTTTCTTAACTTATGGTACGGTATGGTATTTTTTTTTATGGGAAAGGCGGCGAACGTGCAATCGGTTCACCTGATGGTAAGTGATAATCATTGCCCAGGTACATCTGCAACACCAGAGGTGCTACAGATCCGTTGTCTGTCTTTAAGGGTACATGGGAGATGGGAGAGAGGATGAGGAGGGGAAATGGGAAGGGAGAGTGGGCCTCGGGTTACCTCACTCACCGAACGAAACGCACAAGCACAAGACGGCTCTACTTAACGCCGGAATTCTGCGAGGTCGTGGTATTAACCCGGTCGGGCCGGCCCATTCGAGCAGCAGCTAAAGCCGCCACTTGGCTCTATCACCTGTCAAAATATTCCTGTCAAAATAAGCTCTGGTGAAAAGTAGGTTAAAAGGACCATAAATGTCTAGACCTCTGACCAGCCCTGTATTAAGATAAGAATCGTGAAAGCTTATTTAATATTTATTTATTATTATTTATTAAGTTCATATGATTATTCGCACAATACCAAAACTCGAAGACTCGTTTTTGAAATTTTTGTCTATCTGTCTATTCGTCTGTTTTCCGGGATGTATCGATTTTGAAGTGACTTTCGCGAAAAAGTAGTGGACTTTTTACGCAGTTGTTTAGGTTACATTTTACTCAGGAAACGTTAAGGGATCCTGCGCAAAAAAAAAAAAAAAAAATATTTCCTTCTCGTGTATAACACCGAGTAAAAAATATACTTTAACTTATATTCATATTCGATAAAGACCATTACATATTATGTAACATATCTAACCAACCTATATATTCGTTTTTTCAGGCGGGATTTAAGATGATATGTAATGCATATTATGATGCCTTGGTACCTAGTACCTCCCAATAAAAAGGATATACCTAATATTGAGCATTACTCACCACGCTGCTAATCTAAATGACAAACGTCAACGAAAGCTTTCATGGAAAAGCCTATATCCAGCAGTACGGGCTGTGAGACATATCTTCAGTCCTCAGTGGTCCCCAGAGCATCTGTAACCTTCTTCGATTGAGGGTGTTTGCCGTTGCCATGCGCTTGCAGTTTTTTTTTTAAATAAATTACTAGCAATGCTATTTGTTAAGTAACATTACTAATATTTCTGTTAACACTCCAACTAAGCATTACAGCTTGTATCTGGAGTAGTTCACGACAATAGTCGAATGGCGGGCTCGAACTTACGACGTCATGTTTCGTACTCCGCACCCTAACCCATTTGTCTATTGGCGCTTACTATATTATTTACCATCAGGTGAACTGTTAGCTTATTTGTCATCAAAATCCAAAATAAAAACAGACTTTATACTGGCTCCTTGGACCTTCTATAGAAAATATATACGTTCTTATTTGCGATATTATCCCTGTCCAGTACTTATTCTCGCACAACACACTTATCGAACCGAATACTATAAGAATTCCTTCGCCGTCGAGGCCATCCGATCATGGAACGAGCTTCCTTCGCGAATTCATCGTGCGAAAATACTAGATAAGTTTAAAACTGACGTCAAAACATCATTGACCTGACATTTTGTGACCACTAATCATCACTACTTACAACTGTAATGGTTTTTCTTTTCTCTTGTATTTATTTATGTAATTATATCTATGTATTTATGCCTTATTGCCGTTGGGGGGAAAGGTGCTCTTGTGGCAGCCACGTACAGGCAAACCCAGTGTGAGACGCCAGCCCCATAAGATGGAGTGACGACTTGCGCAATGTTGGGGGAAGTCGATGGATGTGGGAATCTTTGGGGGAGGCCTATATTCAGCAGTGGACTTGTGAAAGACTGAAATTATGTTGATTTATGCCTATTTAGTCTTATGTATTATTATGTTCTTATAACCTAAAATATTGTTTAAGTTTAATGTGGTTTAGTACGTAAGGTTATTATTTACACCATCTCCCACTGTTCAATAGATATTTTTCTTTCCTTAGCCTTAAGATTGTCTGGAAGACAACCTTAAAGGAAGAGCGATCTTATTGCACCTACCTCTTACGTTTATTATTTCTGTAATTTGTATATTTTGTATTTTTGTGATACAATAAAGTATATACATACATTCACCTAAGTTGAACAAGATCCGCTTCAGCGCGTGACTTACGCTCAAATAAAGCGGCCAGAGCTGTCATTATAAAACATAAACTATAGAGGAACATGGCGTATCCTTTGCGCGACCGAGCTCCGATTAGCATACAGTACCGGGGATGTTTGCATTGCATAAAATATTAAGGGATTGCGCCAGTGTTGTCATATGATAGCTTCGCGATTCTATATTCATTGTTATTTCACTTACAAGTTATTGGTTTTCCATTCAAAAGCCACAGTTCGGAAACGAAATAGTACACGTTTCCGTATTTAATATTATCAGTAACTGATCTATAGTGTTAGCGGTTAGATGAATAGCTGCTATTTTTTTAAACTGTTATTTAACAATTAAAAAGCAAGCTTGTGTTAATTGCTGACACCTGCCAAACTTTAATCAACGAAAGTTACAGATGCATCGTCACCGATTCAGATTAGGAATACCTCAAAGCCTGTAATTTACAATTACAATCTCAAAAATTACGGATTTTATCGCGTTTAATTCCATATTATTTAGAACCCTATGTTTCGGGTGCTGTAAAGCACCAGAGGTCACGGGGACTAAAGTGTTTGACGTCCTGATGTCATAGTTATCCCGGGTACCGTCAGCTTTAAAAATATTTGATTTTAGGTCCGATCCACGCAGAATGAGCTCAAGATATCTTGAGGTCGTGCAGTGATATGCATGGCCTTGGATTTAGTTTTATTAATTACCGGCTCCCAAGCAGGCAGTAGCACCAAGTCATCTTCTCTATGGAAATTAGCATGTTTCTTGATTTCAATAGCCTCGTGAATTATCCTTGGCAGCAGGATGTGTGGTCTGTCAAATCGAATCTAATGTAATTGGGACGATCCAGAATATGAAGATGAGAGAAGTCTGTGATTATACTTTATACTGGCACTCCATACCCGCAATAAAAAAAACAATCTCACTAAAATTCCGTGTGACATTGTAAGCCTGTAAAATCAGTAACAATTGTGGTTTGTTTAAAATGGGTTTGGAGTATTAAATCATGGAATAGTTGTAAAATATTTATATAGGTTAGTTGATAAGGTCGAGTTGTATAATTTAGGAATATTGATTTCACTATGAAATTTAAACATAAAACTTACCATTCGATTCGCCACACAGACAGCGTGCCTAAAAAAAAGTAGTTGTCTATGGACGCCCACTACCGGGCAGTGGCCTCCCTTGTGAAGCAGATAAAAAAACTTATGTCTAGTATTTACATATACTTATTTCACTTCGAAAGTTTCAACCAAATATTTAAATACTTCATGTAACAAGAGATTGATTAAACTGTTCGTGATTTCATAAATCTGGGCAACGGTCCGTTCACACGGTCTATTATGCAGAGTCGTGATTTATAACGATTTTTTTTTAAATAGATCTTGAACTACTACGAGATGGTTCAAATGCTTATTCTGCTTTACAGCCAGATGCAAACTTTATGTTTTTTTTTTTAATTGTAGAAGTTCTACAAAAGCTATTTTTTAATTATAAAATGCTATAAGCAGATTCAGATTTTCAGACAGTATGTTTGTTCGAAAAATTCAGTATGGCTGATGTTGGCGAAAATCCGCGCTATATCTGAGAAGGGGTTATGAACCCGTGTGCAGTTAAAAACAGTGACTTATCCGGTACGAGTTTTACCGGTATTAGTAGCCGCTACTCATTACCACATCGTTGCAGTTAAATGAATGAGATTCCTATGCCGGAGAGGAAACGGGTGAAAGAAACTACTTTGGTACCCAAATCCAAGTGCGGGGATGGGGATTTGGAGGGGGGTACCGGTTACCTCACTCGCCAAACGAAACGCAGAAGCACAGGACGCCTCTACTTCACGCCGGTGTTCTGCGAGGTCGTGGTGCTATCTATTCGAGCAGCAGCAAAAGCCGCAGCTTGGCTCCACCAAGTACAGTTTTTTTTTTTTGTTACATGTGCAGCATGTGGCAAGATCAGCGTATAAAATAGCCATTGACCATTTCAGTTCTGACGACACAGCGCGTCTATACTCTTACGAGTAGTATACATTTTTGACAATGTCTTCTTTCACAACATATTCAGACTCAAACGTTACGGCTCTGAACACGATTACGCAAAAACATTACAAGAATAAAACGGCCTATAAAAGGTACCGGCGTTCATCTGAATTTTGGAAACGTAGATTAGGACGGGTTGGCTAACTTTTAACAACTTTAGGCAAATAATTTATTCAAAGCGTTCCAGTTTCTCGCAATAAAGAAATTACGTGATTTCTATGCAACGAGTGATGACTTTCATAATACTACAGCCATTCTAAACGACCTCATGTGCTCGTGGTTAGCGTACTCAGATGCTGCGACTCGCGTGCTGGGTTCGAATCCCAGCCGAGACCGATAACTGTGCAACGTTTACGAGTATTCTCGCTTTTCGTGTCTGATCACTGTCGTATAGCGTCCCGTGTGTCTGACACGACATCTTAAATGTTCCTGCTCTGTTAAGTGTACTATGTACAGTGCAGAGAATCATCACGATTTTTTTCTGTAAATAGTCCACTGCAGGACATAGGTCTGTCCCTTTTGAAGGATTCCCTATAATCGCCAAGGTTGGCTAGGGATTGGCGATCACAGTACCAGACATCATAGGTCTGCTCATTTTTAGCTCGGTATCTTTCGTGATGTTTATCCCGCCATCGGTCGCTGGCCCTTGCGATTTTCAAGGCTTTATCCGTTAGTAGCATTTTACGACACCCGCTGGAACACGATGCACACGGACACACGGATTTTGAACAATTTTATAATGCGAATGTTAAAGATAAAGCTGTCGTAGTGATTTAAAACCGAATTCACATTGTCGTATACCATAGAAAGCAGAACAATGGTTCGGTTTATTGTCAAATACAGTGTCGTGTGTTAAGTTTTAAAACCAGTTCTATTAATTATTTGTAATTAATTTCCGAGTTTAGTTTTATTTACATAAGTTATTTTAAGATGTTATTCTGCGGTGTATATTTAGCAGAAAAATTGTTTTTAAAATTTTTAGGTAATGTAATTTTAGATTGTATTCCCTTAACATCGATATTTGTTTTCTTTATTTAGTTATGTTTGTTATATTTACATAAGTTATTTTATGGTGTTATTCTGTGGTGTATATTTAGCAGAAAAATTGTTTTTCAAAATTTTTAGGTAATGTAATTTTAGATTGTATTCCCTTAACATCGATATTTGTTTTCTTTATTTAGTTATGTTTGTTATATTTACATAAGTTATTTTATGGTGTTATTCTGTGGTGTATATTTAGCAGAAAAATTGTTATTCAACATTTTTAGGTAATGTAATTTTAAATTGTATTCCCTTAATATCGATATTTGTTTTCTTTATTTAGTTATGTTTGTTATTTTCGTTCTTTTTGTTCTAACGGGGTCTGTTTAACTGTTCAGCACAATGCTGAGTCGAATGCCTTTTCGTTGCTATAATCCATCATATTATATCTTTGTTGTGTTGCAGCATCGAATAAACAATGTTTCTTTCTTTCTTCTTTCAAACGAAAAAAGGTACAAATACCTTTAAAAAAGATTAAACTCTAATAGAGTAGTAGTGGATGAATGTATAAAATGAAATTTAAATCGAATGTGTCAGCTAAAGTCAGAGCTACAGAGCTCGATAGCGGGGTATTAAAATTACACATGCGCACACAGATACTAACGTAAAGCAGCAAGCAGCCTGTAAATGCTCACTGCTGGGCAAAAGCTAATATTTGAGAGTGTTTTGGAGCCTGAAGGATCCGCCAAGCTGATCCAGTGCAGGTTGGGAAACTTCACACATCCTTGATTTTTGTTTTAGACGTTTTCCTTCACAGCCGAGTAGCTAAAAATTAAATTAAGTAAGACTATAGCGTAAGTTTTATGAATATTTCTCAGTAAGATAGTAGCACTGAAATTAAAGCATTTCCTTGTGTGGCGAATGCACGGAGGATAGTACCGAACCGAAAATTAAATAAGAAAAGTGTTATTATTCATCCCGTAATATTTGTGGCGACAGGAAAAATCACTTCTCAACATGGTGCATACTGTGCATACAATCCATCAACACACTATGAAAGTTTCTACGGGTCATTACATATATATAAATATATGTTCCAAATAACATCCTGCAGGAGGAGACGTCCTCCCCAGGTCACGAACACCTGACATGTAGCTACCCTATTCCTTCACACCTTCATCTGCCGTATATTATTCATATTCTTTATGTTTCATCTATACTTTACTTTTAAAACGTTCCTTGCAATTCTAGAAGTTCCATTGGCTATGTTTTATTCTACTTAATATATCAAATTGGAAAGTTGGTATGTTTGTCGTTCAAACGCTCTCAAAGGACAGAACCACCGAACGGATATGAACGAAATTTGAGTGTGTGTATTTGAACTCGAAAAGAAGTTAAAAATATAATACCTATGAGTGGATAAGGTTAGATTCAGACGAATTTTCTGCCATTCGATCCGAACGCTGGAGGCTCTCTTTTTAGATAGCAGCTTGCACCACTCGCAAGTGGCACTCGAAGAAAAAGATGGCACATACACCCAATTCCTAAATAAAAATGCACAGCTACGTTAGCCTGTGGTTTGTAACTAACTACTAACCAGCAGGTGGTGAACGCCAACAAATACACCCCGATAATAAACGCAACAGTGCGCCACCGTCGCCCGCGTGACCTATTAGACGACCCGGACGACGTAACAGCACCGACAGACCGACAAACCGACCCAGTTTCGGTTAACACTACTCAAGCAAACACTGTTAGGACATACAGTTAGGAGTGGAAACAATTACACAATCCCCCGCCGACGCGTAAGAGCGTATCGAGCGAACAGAACACCCGGGTACACACCAAACCGTCCAAATCTAACGAAACACCTCGACCGTCCGTGACGAGGTCCGAACCGCCATTGGACGGTCCATCCGATCCACAAAGTTATCCGAGTTACTTTGTGTTTGTGAAACATGTAAATGAGCTTTGTAAAAACAAAATAAGCTCTCTCGACCTTGTACCCGATACTAGGATGGTCATAGGTCTAGTAAATGTTTAGTCCTTTCAACTCACTTTTCACCAGAGCTCATTTGGGACAACGTGGTGGGTGGTGAGCCTGTCGCCGCCTTAGTATCCAAACCAACGATACAAATCCTACGTAATTTTTGAAACTCATTTGTGCGAGCCTTCCACATAGGGGATCAAACACGAGTCTTCTGATTTGGAGTGACGAAATTAGTTTACATCGATTTTGTTCTCCTAACTTTCTTTTCTTCGAAGTGCCTGAGATACAAATTCCAATCGCAGCCATAATCACAGTAAAATACACACAACTAGTAATCTACGACCTCTCTAACCACAACAAAAGCAGAAATGATTATATTACATTAAGAATATCGTCGAATCCATTCGTACATGTTAATGCCGTGTAGCGTAGATCTGCAAGACTTAAATATCATTCGCAGTTCCGCGAGACATTGTATTTCACGCGTCGGTAAAGCGATGAAGACACTAATCTCTGGACGTGACAGCCTGACACACGGACGTCGCAGACGGCGAACAAAATTAAATGCAGTTTGAGATCGAACTTGAAATCAGTATTACCAGCAAATTCATATATATTTTTTTATGAGTAGACAAACGTGCTGGCTGCTGATGGTAATTGATGCTGCAGATGTGCTGCCGGTTTTAAGGATATTTGGGAGATGAGAAGTATGATGAGGAAGGGAATTGAGAGAGGAGGGAGTGGGCCTTCGGTTACCTCATCGAACTAAACGCAGAAGCACAAGGTGCCTCTACTTCACGACGATTTTCCGCGAGACAGCGGTGCAACCCCGGTCGAGCCGGCCCACACGTGCAACAGCAGCAAAAGCCGCTGCTTGGCTCCATCACGACAGATCCCTTACCTTAACAGCCTATGAATAGTCCACTGCAGGATATAGGCCTTTCCCATAAAGAGGATTTACCATCACATCACGCACGACAAGCGGATTGGCGTTCCCAATACCGGACACCTCATACCTTGGACTCTGCTATTCATCAACACTAACATCCACTAAAACCCACACTGACATATCGAATTCTCTACATGTGTGTAAGTATTAATGTGTGTAAGTTTGAATTTAATTGAAATTAATATAAATTTGAAATTTATCTGCATAAAATATAATAATATATTTGAAAAGAAAGATAAAAATCCGGAAATACCACTATCGTACTTTAATATCGTGGGTGTACGAACATCCACAACACCAGAGGAGCTACAGATGCGGTGCCGGTCTTTAAGTAGTCAGATGTTATCTATTAATTACGCTTCGGATATTTACTACTATGCACTAGATTATTACTCTAATTAAACAATGGGCCATTTGAACAGTTGTGCGAGTTCGGCCGGACCCCAAAAGCTCAATAAGCCCTCGACGTCGAGCTTCCATGCGTGTGGAACATCCATAGTTCGCTATTCTTGTGCGCCGAGTGTTCGCGTCTGGTTAAAACTAGCGTCTAACCATGTTCGAGCGCTAAATTCTACGAATGGAATAATAGAC
This sequence comes from Bhutanitis thaidina, assembly GCA_029286595.1. NCBI lineage: Eukaryota > Metazoa > Arthropoda > Insecta > Lepidoptera > Papilionidae > Bhutanitis > Bhutanitis thaidina. Next base: position 15,896,647 of record JAGSMS010000010.1, read on the forward strand.
ACTACGTTTTATAGACCCACCGATGTGACCTCGAATGTAATTACGAATACACGCCGCGAGAGTCCTTTATATACTTTCTTATAACTGCAAGATCGCTTATTTTTTATATATTGAGGTAATATTGTAGTAGTAGACAGTAGAGTAGTAAAGTAAAGTAACAGCCTGTAATTGCCCACAGCTGGGCAAAGGCCTCCTTCTCAAATACTAGTAATCAGAGGGGTTTAGGTGCCGGGAAGGACCCGCCACGCTGCTCCAGTGCAGGTTGGCCGGTTTCCTCACGATGTTTTCCTTCGCCCTTGAGCACGTGGTAAATACAGCACTTAAAATTGTTATTAATAATTTTAGTGGTGCCGGCACCGGGGATCGAAACCAGGTCACTCGCGCTCTATGACACTAAAGTGAGCGCCCTGTCCACTAGGCTACCACGGCTTCCGGAGAGTAGAGTAGAGACAATAGTCCTAAGTGGTAGAGCCAAGCGGCAGATACTGCTCGAAGGTTCGACCGGGCTGGGTAACAGCCTTGCAGAATACCGGCATTAAGCAGAGGCATCTTGTCCCCCCCCTCCATCCTCCTCCTCATCATCCTTCCCATCTCCCAAATACCCTTAAAGGCCGGCAACGCATCTGCAGCACCTCTGGTGTTGCAGATGTACGTGGGCGACGGTAATCACTTACCATCAGGTGAACCGTTTGCTCGTATGCCGCCTTTCCCCATAAAAAAAACTATAATATAATAGTAGTATCTATTAAGATTGCTGTAGTAAGGTCCCTTACCACAGCAATCCCAATCCGCAATCAGAAAGTTATGGTTCTCTATGTGTTTCTAACTTTAAACCTATTGACGTTTACATCTATGCTCAGTACGTTATTAAATAAAGACAACAAAACCGTCTTACTAAAATGTTTATCTACATAAATTATAAATTTAAATAGGCTCTACTTTTACTACTTTAACAAATTATTAAAGAGCTGATATGGACATACTAACAAAGTTTAAAATGGTGTCGGCAGGACTAGAATTGTTAATTGCAATCGTCAAGTGCCGAATTTACTGCGTGCTCGGTTGTAGAGGACACCATCGTGAGGAAACCAAACAGGGGACATGCGAAATCCATGAGGACCATGGCAGACCCTTGCCAGCACCAAAATCCTTCCAAAAATATTAAGACATTTCCCGTGCTGCTCAATGTGGCAGCTTTATAGAGTTTAAAAGATGTAACAGCCGAATTCTTATATATTTTTTTAATACAAGAAACGTGGCAAACGAGCCAGCCCACGTACATCTGCAACACCAGAAGAGCTGCATGTGCGTTTCCGACCTTAGGGATATTTCGGGAGGAGGGGAGTGGGCCTCCGGTTACCTCACTCACCGAACGAAACGCAGAAGCACGAGATGCCTCTACTTCACGCCGGTATTTAGCGAGGTCGTGGTACTACCACTTTCGAGCACCAGCAAAAGCCGCCGCCAGGTTGTGCCACGAACGTAATATGAACGTTTTAAATATAACAAAACAATAAAAGTAATTAGACATTACTTTTATTCTTCCCTTTGTTCAGAATCCAGACTAATATAGACGTAGAGGCGCCAAAAAGTTTTAATATTATTGAGCTGTCACCGAGGCGACATTTTTTGTTTACATTTAAGACACACATGTTCTGTAAATATAATTTCGGTGAACGATGTGTTAGTGGGGTTACGTGGTGTTCGTGAACCACAAACCACATGCACGTGTCTATACAAGATCATTAACAATCAAAGAAACGTATTTCTATGTATAATACACTGATTGTATCGTAGATACGCTATACGCTTGTCAATTTTGCTCCCTTCAGAGCGCGAATATATTTGCTCCACGCCGTTGAGCCTCGAGAGTGGTGCGTTCTTCTCTGTAAGCCAGGTAGAAGCAAGCTAATCTAGACCATATAATCTAGATCTTAAAGGCAGCCATCGGCTACGCTCGCGTTAGTAACTTTGAGAATCGTGCCCCGGTTTGTATGGGATAGCAGAATATGGAGTTGTAAAACTGTAACATCGGATCTATTTAACCGATCGAAATATAACCTAGATATGTTTTTAAGCCAGACTATAAATTATACAACGAAGACAATTATATTGAAATCGGTCTTGTCGTATTCGTTTGATGCTCTCGCAAACAGACAGGCGAACAAACAAAAATTCTATAAATTGTTGAATTTACTACTCTACTGCATCCTAAACATTCCTACACAAAAATTTCAAAACTTATTCAATTCGTAAACTCGTCCTCTTTTACAATTTTGTTAATGTATTCACTTTGACGCTGGCAAAATGTTAAACACTGATGCCATATAGGACACTGACCCGAGAAAAAGAAACCACTCTATATGTTATATTTGTGGAGAAATAATTACGGATTTGACATTAGTTCAAACCATCTGTTTTCGTTTTTCTTATTTCATTATTACTAACGTAAAGAATTACAATACTGATATTCAAAAAGGGCCGATGGAATTAAAATACGAAACTAAAAAAAAAAAAAGTGATTTTGTTTTAAATTCACTTTATATACTTAAACCTTTTATTTGAAATGTATCCGCATAAAAACAAAAAAAAACTTATCATCAGTGAACTGTCATAATACCGAACGAATAACTTAAAAGAAAAAGATGGTTTTCTATTATTATTTATGGGTTAACGTGGCTTAAGACTCTGTAAGCAAGGCGAGTAAATAATAAAAGAAAACTGTTCTCTATGGAAGTAATGAAACGATTTCGCGATCCCGCCACGTAGCCCGCCTCTGGGATATTGGCCAATAAATATAGAGATTGGTTTATGGCGGCTGTTCAAGGTAAGGTGCGTGTGGGCTTATCGATACATTCATTTATAGAAAAAAATTGTAAAATAACTTATTGTTATCTTGTCAAATTACCGCGTAGCTTAGTGGTTAGCGTGCCCGACTCGCAGAGGTCGAATCCCAGCCAAAGACAAAAACAATTATAAGCATTTGAAGCATTATGCAAATGATAGTACATACCCCCTTAATACAATAGTTATGTCACCTGGTTCTTGCTCGAATATGCCCACTCAACCAGGGTAGTACCACGACCTCGAAGAATACCGATGTGAATCACGAGGCATCTTGTGCGTCTGCGTTCGGTTCGGTGAGTGAGATAACCGGAGGCCAACTTCCCATCCCCCAACGTCCCTTCTATCCCAGACCGGGGACAAATCTGCAGCTGCTTTGGTGTTGCAGATTTACATTATTTTTTTTGTAGGATAGGCGGCAAACGAGCAAGCGGTTCACCTGATGGTACGTGATTACCGTCGCCCACGTACATCTACAACACCAGGGGCGCTGTAGGTGCGTTGCCGGCATTTAAGGATACTTGGGCGATGGAAGGGAGGATCAGTAAGGGGATGGGGAGGAGGAGGGGGCCTCCGGTTACCTCACTCACCGAACGAAACACAGAAGCACAAGGTGCCTCTACTTTACGCCGGTATTCTGCGAGGCCATGGTACCAAACCGGTCGAGACGGCCCATTCGAGCAGCAGCAAAAGCCGCTGCTTGGCTCTACCACTTTTAAAAACGTGGGCGACGGTAATCACTTACCATCAGGTAAGCCACTTACCCCCTTTGCCATAAAACAAAAAGAAAATTGTTTTACTAATAAATTACATACATTCTCATAATACCTCATACCGGATAATTTCATGTGGAAAATAGAAAATGAATATGACGGAGGTGAAAGCTTGTGGAATGGGGACGGCAGTAAAGTTTATTGTTAGTACAGCGACAGGCAGGGGACAGCCTGTCAAATGAAACCTACAGTCCCCGCTTGCTCCGAAAGAACGCGGTTCTCCATTATGCACATGCTCTACTTACGAATGTCGCACGGCTAGGAGCGATTGCTTCAAAGAGCAAGATCGGACGACTTTGCCGACGATCCCGTATAACTTTTAACCTCTGTCGATCTCTTCGCTCTGATAACGACCGACTTTCTATTCTAAATCCTTTTCCATGGAAGAACAGCTTTGGAACTTCTTACTACTTCCAAATAAAGCGTGCGCAATGCCTAGATATTTTTAAAAAGCTGGTCAAAGCGCACTTCTTTCCTCCCTAAATAGTTATTCCTTCATCTCTCATTATCTCTCCTTTAACACTTACTTCCTTACGTCGTATGATCGTCGTATATATGAATATATCAATGTATATTTATTATATTATATTTTAATTTCTCAGTAACTTGCATACACCCTTAACCCTTGCTCACTGGTCATCATATCCTCTGCAAAGTGGTTGCCTGATAGAGAACGCTTCTGAGCGAAAAGGCCGCCAATTGTACCTTTGTGTATGTAATGTTTCTTTTTTTTTCCTATTTTTCTTAATCGGTGTACAATAAAGTATTTACAATTTAGTTCATTCAACTTTTATAACTGCGGAAGTTCTTTGGTTTTTACTTAAATATGTCAAGTTCTTCTGTTAGTATAAATTGTTACTTGATTACCGACTATTAAAATGAATTCGATTGTTTTTCGAGGCTAATTCTCTAACCACTCGACTATACTTAGCCTAATGTTATCGTGGTTTAAGAATAAGAATATTTGAATCGAAACTATTATTAACGGATTTTATCGCGTTTAATTAGATCTGTGGCAACAGGGGCACTAAGGTGTTAGACGTCCTGATGTCATAGTTAACCCATCTACCGACAGCTTTATTGATTATTAATTTTTGGTCCGATCAACGCAGAAAAACTCACGGTGTCTTGTGGACGTTTATTGTTATTCTAGAACGCTACCAAACCACACAATTTTTAACAGACGCTTATAACCTTAATCTCAATAAATAATATATATATCTGACAAGATCACGAAACGTGTTAATGTTTTCTACTGGACAACTGTAGTTAGCGAGTTCGTTAAACCTAAGCTACAAAAAAAATTATTAATTTAAAGAAAATAAAGCGAACCTGTAGTGACGTCAAGGTTTATTCATAGAGGCCTTTTGAAATATTAACGAGACGCAGGCGATGGAGGCTCCCGGATAAGAAGCTCCTTACATACAACTCCCACGTTTATTTCAGTGTTTCCAGACTCTGTTGCACTTTACTGATTCAGGGTTGCCACTTACAAAACGATATTAATTCAGCAGCGTTCGCAATACTAACGCTACGCTCAAAACAATATATTTCTATTTTGTTTTATAAGTTATGATAATAATATTATAAATATATGATAATATATTAGAAATTAAACTATTATTTACGGATTTGTCGCGTGTATGCGTTCGTTTGTTTTTACATTTCCGACGTTTCGATTGCTTTGTGAACTCGAGGTCAATCTACCATCGCTCTTACCAATGTATTATCGAAACTTACGTACGATTTGTATCGTTGATTTAGACACTAAGGCGATGCCAGACACGCCAAATAAAATCAGGTGATTTTTTTTTTGTTAAGGAAAATACGGCAAACGAGCAAGCGGTTCACCTGATGGTAAGTGCTCACCGTCGCTCACATACATCTGCAACACCATAGATGCTGCAGGTGCGTTGCCGGTCTTTAAGGATATTTAGAAGATGGAAGGAAGAGGAGAGGAATAGGGAGGGGATGTGGGCCTCCGGTTATCTCACTCACCGAACGAAACGCAGAAGCACAAGATGCCTCTACTTCACGCCGGTATTCTGCGAGGCCGTGGTATCAATCCGGTCGAGCCGGCCCATTCGAGCAGCAGCTAAAGCCGCCGCTTGGCTCTACCACGCTAAAAATGGGCTGTTTAGACTATAATGTCTAGACCTCTGTCCACCCCAGTATTGGGCATTCCGTCATGAGATTTGTATGTTATAAATACACATACATTTGAATAAAATATGGTGTTTTTTTTTTTATAAATTGAAATAATTTAAAATTTCTTCCAAACTATCGTCACTCGAACTAAAGATTTAAAAAGTCTAATACGTACATCCAGAAATCTGTCCTGCTAGTTTCCAAACTTGCCAACTTTTCCAATTCGCAGTTCGTCAAGTTGGCAGCACTTAACTGTTGCTCCCTTCACCGGGGAAACGCTAGATCAAGTTTCGAATGTGAATGTGTATCTTGAAAATGGTTATCTGGAATGGGGTTGTAAATTGGACAAGCTTCAAATAACTTTCTAGATTGATATTACATACTGTAAAGATTGGATGGTTTATTTGACGTCCTTCTATTGCTCCACCGCGTACCGAGCGGTGCTTTTGTTGTTGCTCGACCGGGGTGGTACCACGGCCTCGCAGAAAACCGGCGTGAAGTAGCGTAGAAGTAACATCTTGTGATTCTGCGTTTCGTTCATAAAGTGAGGTATACCGGGGGCCCCTCTCCCTCACCTCCCGAAATATCCTTAAAGGCCAGCAACGCAACTGCAGCTCGTCTGGTGTTGCAGATGTACGCGGGCGACGGTTTCGAACCCAGAACTAAAGGCTCAACATTAAGGTACGCGAATCAATAGGCCAACCGGACATCGTGGATTATTTAACGAAATAATTAAGATAACTTTGGAACCGTGGTTGTAATGCTTCGTAGGTTAAGCGATTGTCGAGAACTTTCGGCATTTTAAATAAAGCTTCAGAAGCCTTAGTAATTAAGAGTTCAATTCAACTGTAGTCGAATCATCTTTCATCGAGCTTTCGAATTAGCTACCATATAGCCTAGAGATCAGGGCGCTCACTTTAGTTTCATAGAGCACGAATGACCAGGGTACGATCCCCGGTGGCTGGCATGACTAAACTTGTTGATAGCAATTTTAAGTGCTATATTTACCACGTGCTTGGCGATGAAGGAAAATATCGTGATGAATCCTACATGTCTGAGAAATAATAAAAACCAAATATTTCACCGGCTTCCTCGCAAATATTTGCGAAGACCTTTGCCCAGCTGTTGCCATTTACAGGTTGCTACTTTTAAGCTTAAATAACTTGAAGGAGCAAAAAGTTCTTTCCAATGATTAAAAGAAATGGCCCCTCACAACCGTATGTATACCTTTGATAGAGTTGTCAAAGGTCTATACAATTGCATTAGTCGGTTCAACACAATTAACACCAGAGCTTGTGTTTGAAACGACGCGACAGTTTACGTGGTGAGCTTGTCACTGTCATAACGTATATAGTCACTGTCATAACGTAAATAAGTACTAATAAAGTAAATAAGTACGCCTCAACTGCATCTTACCATTTTACAAAACGTCGAACGTTACACGTACCGTTTACATCAAAGCGCCAATAGCTTAATGGGTTAGGGTGCGGACTGCGAAACATGACGTCGCAGGTTCGAGCCCACCATTCGACTATTGTCGTGAACCACTCCAAATACAAGCTCTAATGCTTAGTTGGAGGAATATTAGTAATGTTAGTTAAATAGCATTGCTAGTATTCTTTAAAAACAAAAACAAAAACATCACTAACTTGTGGCCCTGACACCTTCATAACTATATTAAATAAATGGTAATCATTAAAATCTCTGAAACGAACAAAAACTGCATCTTACCATTTCACAGAACGTCAAACGTTACGTGTACCCTTTACAACGCTAACTTGTCCTGACGTTCTGTAAGTGCACCGTTCTGTGAGTACACAGTGTGCACTGTGTTATCATTACTTTGAAAGGCACTGGAACAATATCAGCATTGTACGTCTCCTGCAACATTAATGCTGAACCACCCTTTACAAATAATTGCAGTCGCACAGACGACTCCGTAGTTACGGAGTTTTACATACGCTTCAGCCGCTTACCGGTGAAATACTTTGATAGGGATGCGCCATCGTTATAGAGACTAATGATACACGTATATCGGTTACCTACGACCACGTATCGGCGGTTGGAACTCATGCAGGATGCGTCGGGCACTCCGCACTCGATATTCAGCAAACATAAATGTGAACAAAAAGTAAAAACGAAATGTCTCCTCCTGTCATTTTTAAGTTTTATAATTTATTTTTCAATTTGAACAATTTTAAAATTTTAAACGCGGTAGAGCAAAGTGGCGGATTTTGCTGCAGCCGCTCGAATGTGCCGCCTCGACCGGTTTCGTACCACGGCCTCGCGGAATACCGACGTACAGTAGTGGCATCTTGTGCTTCTGCGTTTCGTTGGGTGAGTTAGGTAACCGGAAGCCCACTACTCCTCCCCATCCCCCTCCTCATCCTCCCTCTCATCTCCCAAATATTCTTAAAGGCTGACAACGCAGATGTACGTGGGCGACGGTAATCACTTACCATCACACATCCATTACCATGTGAACAGCTTGATCATTTGCCGCCTTTCTATATAGGCTGCTCGATACCAAGCAAACATAAAAGTGAACAAAAATTAAAAACGAAATGCCTGCCGTCATTTTTAAGTATTGTAACATTTATATTGCAGGTGACCTGTTAGTAACGGACGTGAGCGCTGCACCCTACCACCAGTCTGTGAGATTGAGATGAGGCCACCGCATTGTCGGATAGATTTTAGAGAAGAAGGTTAGCAGGGTTTGGCATCGATCACCAGGAATCTGCCACCGCCCATCTTTTTGTGGGCATCGTAAAAGGCGACTAAGGGACAAGCCATGAATATCGTCAGATGGCGGGATCTCGAAGATTTCCACACAGATGACGTGCAGCAGCGTTTAAGATAAAAAGTGATCGACAATCCACTCGAAACGCAGAAGCACAAGATACTTCACGTCGGCATTCTGCGAGACCATGGCAGCAACCCGGTCGAGCCGGGTCATTCGAGCAGCAGCAACATCCGCCGCTTGACTCTATCACGTTGAATTATTTTAAAAAATCGAACTTTTGTGTCGTGTCTCCGGAATCGGCTCTGCTCATCGACAATCCATTAAGATATCATCACACGACAGCTATAAACAACATTATTCAAATAGTGTTGTTTAGAAACAACAATGTATCTATCACCGAGTACCGTTCGGTTTAAGTTTACAACATACGCCTGCAAGAACTGATACAGTCCTATAGATGTGTCAAAGTTATCGCGTTAAACTTAAGTATATATATCTTAAGTTTAACGCTCGTCTGTACAACGTAGTGGGTGCGAAAACTTAATGAGTTAGTTTACACTAGAGTCGTAGATCCTAAATTAGCCAACGGGCCCGATGATTGTCACGCGCCGTTTTATTATTGAAATATCATAGTGATGCGATTTCTGTGATATACCGGAAAACACTTTGTAATTTTAAACTAATTTAAAAAAAATAGAATTTTTTATTTTATTTGGGTAAGTGAGCAAAGGAGCCAGCGGCTCACCTGATGGTATGTGATTATCTCTGCAACACCAGAAGAGATACAGGTGCGTTGCCGGCCTTTAAGATTATTTGGGGGAAGGCAGGGAGAATGAGGAGAAGGATAGGGGAGGGGGAGTGGGCCTTCGGTTACCTCACTCACCGAACAAAACGCAGAAGCACAAGATTCTTCTGCTTCACGCCGGTATTCTCCGAGGTCGTGGTACTACCCCGAGCCGGCCCATTCGGGTAGCAGCAAAAGCAACCGCTAGGGTCTACCATGTAAATAAAAGTTATTTTATATTTTTTGACCATTGAATGAAATTGTTTATTTCACACAAAACATAATGTAGATATAATATATATATTATAAATAGATATATATGATTGTTCTTCCCGTGGGTGTCGTAAGCTTCTAAGGGAAAAGCTTTGAAAATCACAATGGCTACCTACAGATGGCGAGACAATCATCATTATAAAGACATGCCGCATCGACGTTACTTGGTACCATCTGCTGGCGAATCTCTTCCGCCGAAACTGACCAGGGCGCCGGGCCAATAGCGCATCTCTTGTCGTGGGGATTTTAGTGGAATGCAGCACTTAATGCTGTGGTGATACGCAACTTATGCCCAAGCAAAAATAAAATAAAAACCAGACAGACGACGGACAGCGCGGCGTCAGTGGCAAATCCTCCTGATGGTAGAGGTCTATGTCCAGCAGTGGACTATTTATAGGTTGTTAAGATAAAGTTATTCACACTTATTTTGTACCCAGAAAAAGCGCAGAAAATAATAAGCGTATTCGCCTGTAAGTGCCCACAGCTGGGCAAAGGCCTCCTTCTCAAAATACATTATGTCCTAATAGAACAGTATTTTTTTTATTTCTCAAGCATGCAGGTTTCCTCACAATGTTTTCCTTTACCACCGAGCACGTGATAAATACGGCACTTAAAATAGCTATTAACAATATTATAGGTGCCGGCATCGGGGATAAAACCCAGGTCACTAGCGCTCCATGAAACTAAAGCGAACGCCCTGACCTACCACGGCTCATGGCGCTGCTGACCAAGCACTAAATGATAAAATGTTTAAAAGTATTCAACGTCTTGCATCAGTTGTTCCAGACAACAGAACTGTTGTACTTGGCGATGTAAACTAAAACATTCACATTTATAAAATACCAAGTTGTAAAGTCATTCAATTCATTAATAATAATTTCCTGCTCACAAACCGAGATCATAGCGTGAAAGGATTTTTAACTCCCTAAGATAATATTCTGACTTGAACAGTCCTGAATGTAAATTCAAATCTCGTACGAACGTATTAAGATCGTTTTTCCTTTGCGTGGGTGTTAAAGTTGACAATTCATCACCAAGAAGTGTATGCCAATGATATTATGCGTAGACACGCGTCGTAGCGATTTACTCAACAATACAGCATCAATGTAAAATATGCTTTATCACACATGAATAGGTGCGATTTTTGAATTATTTCTAAGCATAAAAAAAATATCTATAGAAGATATCTACTGCGGCATTCCAATTTCAAAAGCAAACTGTGATCTCTCATACATAATTCAACCTTGCTATTATAAATTAGAGTCGTAATTGCAATGTCAAGGTTCATTAGGGTTGTGCCCCACTTGAACCGCCGATGGCTTTGTGAGGCGAGTGATAATCCGTAAGAGCGGTGCGCGGACGCGGTTCCAGATTCGACGCTCAAGCTCAGGGCGCACAGCACGGACAAACATTTTTTTTTTTAGTGTTCCGTTCCGTTAGAGAGGAAGGTTTTTTTTTTTTATGGGCAAGGCGGCAAGCGAGCAAGCGGTTCATCCAATGGTAAGTGATTGCCGTCCCCCACGTACATCTGCAACACCAGAGGTGCTGCAAGTGCGTTTGCGGGTCTTTAAGGAGTAGGGGAGAGGTCTTCTTGTCACCTCACTTACCGATCGAAACGCGGAAGCAAAAGATGCCTCTACTTCCGGTATTCTTCGCGGCCGTGGTACCAACCCGGTCGAATCGGAGCAAAAGTCACCGCTTGGCTCTACCACGAGATGAAACTGGTTGCAAGTATTTAAATTACTAAAAAATTTTTGTTTATTTACATTGTATTCTACACCTGTGTCCAGTGCTAGGCAAAGGTCTTTCCAAGATAGCGCCACCAAAACTGTTCCCATACCCACAACGCTGGGTCACACATTGATGAGCACAGTTCCGGTATCCAAGCGCTACCAATGATGCTCCCCACTTCTAGTATGCGTCATGTTCGAATGGATCATCCGCTCTCTACCGCCGAAGCTGTAAAGGCCACCACACAAGGGGGGGGGGGGGTTAAGTCGGTCCAACATTGTTCATCCCGACATAGCCAGTCACCGCCTTCGGTGATTGGTAGGTGTTAGCACCTTTCCCTCACTCAAAAGTACGACGGAATCAATCAAACTTTCAAATCCGTCGCAACTCCATAACGAAACTGTTTAGAGTTAATCATTATACCCACTGTTGATGATGATGATGATGCTGATCACTATACAGCGCTTCTTACCCATTGAGGCAGTAGTCCGGTTATCACTGAAGCATCTTCGCCAATAATTTATTTTCACTTTATTTGTATAAGAAGAGCAATACAAAGGGCGGACTTAATGCCTTTTGGCATTTTCTGCCAATCAACCAGAGATATTGTTAAGAAGCATTAACATAACAGTTGTTAATAAAACAATAAAACATAAATGTCTTAACGAAACGCGTAACTAAATTATCTTTACAATACTTTAATAGATTTTTGGTTAGTTACCTACAGCGGGACATAATACAAGATAATATTATTGTTTTAATCTTATCCTTAACAAATTTAATAGGCCCTGCTTAGACTAGTGCATCTATCATCCATCACCGTCATAAAAGATCATTTGTACGCGGCCTCTTGCTCCGAGCGATCCCGGTATTAGTTTCACGGACGCGCCGCGCACTAATAACGCTCCGACATCGCGTGTACTGATTTATTAAATAAAATTAACGCATCCTCTATAAATTAAAAAGTAGACTTTCATATAAAATTTCAATCAAAACCTCGCTTTGACTTACACTTCGGCTCAAATTAATATAGGTAGCCTTTGATTCGGTGCTATGCAATTATGCGGTTACTAAGTTTGTGACGATCTAAATATAAATTTTCCTAGGAATTTGTTCAAATGCCTTTCGACAAAAAAAAACTCCTTTGTACCAATAATAAAGACACGTTTACGTGAGGGAAATAAATCAGCATCCCTATAGGCGCACCCCCAAAATAACCGTAATGTTTAGGGCGAATTTTACAAAAACGGGGGCGAGCCCCCGAATGAAACCGATACAATAAATAAATGCCATAATTAACTCCATTCATACGTGGAATTATCCTCAGTATTCGGGACTGGGCAAATTTTAGCAAACGATCACAATAACACAACAATGGAATCGAATGCGCGCGAATTCGTTTCGTGTGACAGTTCAGTTGGGGGCGGCCATTTTGTATTGTCATCTTTGCGAAAGGCGAAGGTTACTAATTGAGGGTATTTACAGCCGGATGCTTGTAACATCTGCGTGCCTCTAGTGTTACCATATCATGCAGTTAATATTTACTAATCGACTAGAATTTTACTCTTATTGAGTTGTTCATAAAATTTATTACTTCCAGTCTGTTATGTTTCATTTTCATCCTTTTTTTATCCAATTCAGAGTTTCAGTTAAAATAATAATGTGTTATCGTTAACTAGTATAAAAAAATCTCTTTGTCTATGTCTGCATACAACATCTAAACTTCGAAATGGATTCCAATAGGTTTTTCACTATCATTTAGAACTTTTCAAGAGGAAGGTTTATATGTATAACATATTTCATTAAGTATAAATATTTCAAATCTGTCTGTGCAAAGCCGTAGCTCTAGTTTTAGATAAAGTAGTACATTAAAAATTATAAATTTTTCGTCTGATCTTTACCAATTGGACCAAAAATTAATAAATAAAAGCTGAAGGTAGTCCGAGTTAACTATGACATCTGCACGTCTCAACAGCTCTGTCCCCCCGCGACCACGACTGCTGTAAAGCAAGCTCTAAAAGTCGGGAAATATAAAAACAAAATTAAACGCGATGAAATCCGTAAATAATAGTTTCGTTTCAAATGTGTAGTGTTCGCGCAAATACTAGAAATCATTAAGTAGTCAAGTAATTAAATAGTAGTAGTGCGATTAAAGTAGCAGTGAGGACAACATTATCTTATAGAGTTTTGAAACCGGGAAGGGCCCGCCTCGGTGCTCCAGTTCTGGCTGGCGGGCTTCACATATCCTCGAAATAATATTTCTTTTTCTTTCTCAGACATTATGCAAACGATATATTCCTTCACCGCCGAGCACGTGATAAATACAGCACTTAAAATCGCTATTAACAATTTAAGTGGTGCCGGCCACCGGCGAACGAACCCAGGTCACTCGCGCTCTATGACACTAAAGTGAGAGCCTTGATCATTAGGCTACAACGGCTCAGTGCGATTATAAGAACGTATTCTAAAAGCGACTTAAGCGTCGATTCCCGGAACCTAGGACAGTTGTAACTCCTGCTGTAGACTTATAGATTAGTAGATTTATAGATTATAGATAACAATGGGAAATAAGGTTTTTAGGAGACAGAAAGAGCTACGATACGGTTTGGTGAATATGTTTCGGAACAAAATATATCGTCCCATATTTTAGTTTATCACCGAGCACGTAAATAATATAGCACCTAAAATTAATCGCTTAATAATTTTTATAATGCCGACATCGGGATTCAAACCCAAGTCATTAGCGTATTGTAAGACCGAACGCCACTGACCTATGAACACCCGGCTGAACTTAAATCAAACTTTATTCTCTTCCTTTTGATCGAACGAAAAAAAAAATATTGTGCTTACTACTTCAGACAGTTCTGATGTGGTAAATACCTTTACCTGTTTATCATTTAAAAAATACAACAGCATTCGGCGATCGTAAATCGTCCAATCTGTCAACGGGAACAAACTCATTAAAATTCCCGCCTAAAACAAATAATACACTTGTCTCATTCTTTTCCTCAACAAAGCTCATCTTTACTATTAAGGCATTGTATTCAAATAAAATTAATATGTGCGTGGAATATAAAAGAAATACCGACTTCATTCCTGGTATTAGTTTTTGTAATACTACTCCCATATCGGCCTATTTTAATCCACCGCTGAGCACAGACTTCTCAACGAACGCGCCAGCAAAAGCTGGCAAGGGAAGCCTTCTTGGAAGGTTTTCCTATACTCACCGCGCTGGTTCTGGCGGGTTGTTGAGCCGTTGGCAGTAATGGTTGGTGGTTTTGTAATACTAAGCTTAGCTAAAATCAAACGCGCTTCCTAATTATCCCAACAAATCAAATCAAATCATTAATTCAACATAATAAACATACACTTCACTTGTCGAACGTATTTTTTTTTTAATCTACCACCGTTTCGTAACGAGGGTGCTCTGACGGAGAAGAAACCGACGAAAGAAACTCCGTAGGTATTCAAACACAAGATGTTAGAAGCCATTTGCTGTGATTAATCCCATACGTGAAGCGCTCGTATCGATGATGAGGTTTTTGGAAATTTACGCAGGAACAACTTGTTTCCTGATGTGTTGGCCTGGACACAAATACACTAGTTTCGGTGACACGCGGCGTAAGTGGGTTCAAAGTTATTGGATGAATCGGTGATTGGACTATTTTTTTTTTAAAACAAATGCGAACTGAGATTTTTCTTTACAATTGCAAAATATATTACGTTACTATTTAGACGTACATCGAAAGAAGCAATAGCCAATTTTAATTTATTTTAGGAACTTTCCTCCATCCATCCCTTCACGAGTCATAAAAATATAATAATACAGACAGCTCTCCCCATTTTAAGAACTAACATTTTCTATTTCCCGAATTAATATTTATTAATTTAATTTGAAAATGTTTGATTAGAAATTGCTATTTAATTCAATAAGGTATAATACAAATATTTATTAAGATTAAAGTATCAGTGTTTAAAAAAAATCAGAAAATCGAAAGTTCGTCATTGTCTACAGACTCATTATGTATATGACATAGATCATACGTCGAACTAAGTTATTAAACTTTTGAAAATATAGGTAATATTCAGCAGGAGAATTTTTCAGTGACCGATGAATAAGATACTATTGTTCGAAATTGATAATGAAAAAAAAGCAAAAAAAAAAAAAGTCACTAATGCAATTTCAGTTTTCAAAACTATCCGGCGTGTGTTGCCACCGTAACGGTCTACTGGTGAGATAAACGAGATGAGGTACTGAGCGCACGTAGGCGTAGAAACCTGCCTAAATCTCTGTCCTGGCTCCACTCGCTCCGGTCACCTTTCTAGCGATCGCACTTTTGCTTCACTATTATTTTAGCATTATATTACAAGCGCACGTAATGTTTTTCTAAATATTTTGTTTTTTTTTATTGGATTGCAGTAAGAAACGATACTCAGCGACCGCCTGATTATCAATGGCTTCTGCCGTCCATAGACACCTGCAATTCATTGTCACCCTTGAGGAATAAGATGTAATGCCTCACAAGAAATGAAATTTCATTCAAATTCTTGACATCTTTAAGGCCAAAGTGAACAGACACCTTCTAGGCAAACGTGTACCATTCTAGGCCTCATCTTCGCCTTTCATCAAGCAAGATCGTGTCAAACGGAAGCCTATTTTTTTTATAAAAATAAAGAAATAAAAGGAAATAAATCTTAATCAAATAATTGACGTAAATATTAAAATTTCGTTTGCCAATTGTTATTTTTTTTAATCTAGCAGTTTCGTAACGAGGTTCCTCTGACGGAGAAGAAACAGACGAAATCCGTAGGTATCCTCTTTTTTGCACATTACAAACATAACAACATAAAATAAAAAGCAACAAATAGTCTCACAGGCCCATTAAAGCACATTCGAAGATAAAATTAAACACTTGAAAAAAAAAAAACGTAATCTTGGAATTATAATGGCTCTCTACACCTTACAAATCGGAACAAATCAGTGGTTAAACAGTTTATTTCATCAGTGGTTAGACAGAAAGGTAAGAGAATGGTCCCTACCCAGACCCAGACTCCAAGACTCTGCCTCGAAACCTAGTAGTCCAGTATTCATTATTACGGTTGGACGTAAGAGGCTTAACTATCTTAATACATCATTAATCTGTCACTTTACAGTATCCCCTTGAAATGTTAAAAAAAAAACAATAATCAAAATAATTATTCAACAACGCTACGAGCAACCTTGTCCTTAAATTTTACGTGAAACGACCACAGAGCATTTTAATGATCCTTTTGTTTTTCAGTATGTATTTATAACATTACCAATATAACTGTTAACCACTCCAAACAAACCTGAGCTTGTATCTATAGTATTTCACGACAATAGTCTAACGTCAGACTCGAACTTGCAAAGTCACATTTCGAAGCCCGCATCCTGAACCATTCGTCTATTGGCGTTTCAAATGGTATCTGGTAGAGACAAGCAGCGGCTTTTGCTGCTATGTGAATGGGCCGGCTCGACCACATTGGTACCACGGCCTCGCAGAATACCGGCGTGAAGTAGAAGCGTCTTGTGCTTCTGCGTTTCGTTCGGTGAGTGAGGTAACCGGAGACCCACTCCCCCTTCCCATCCCCCTCCTCATCCTCCCTTCCATCTCCCAAATACCCTTAAAGGCTGTCAACGCACTAATGTACGTGGGCGACGGTAATCACTTACCATCAGGTGAATCGCAAGCTCGTTTGCCGCCTATCATTAAAAAAAAAAATATCTGCCTTGGAATGCTTATATCACACTGGCAACCCTAACATTGGACGATAAATACCCGTAGAACAAAACATACGTGCCCTTCGATATATTCGTCAAACCTTCTCTTATCTAGCAGTCGTCTGGGTCTTACTTCATCAGCGGCCAATCAACATCATAACCAATGTTGCTTGTTTGAATTTGAAAGTATAATTACAGAATATCAAGCATTTCATCTTAGTCCTCAGGGATAACGATAAGATTTCCTTTTCCATAGTCGCCGTAGACCGATGGAAAGAATGTGATTGGCAATCTCCATCGTTGCATACAAAAGAGACAAAAGAGACAACTAGGATAAATCCCTTATTATAAAGATGTTTCAAAAAGTTACTTTACACAATTTTGCGAAGGCGTTATACGTGTTTCGCCTCGCAAGAAGGCGCTATCAAAGTAATAGACTATGCAACGAGTGATCATTTGGGAATTGTGCAAAATAACTTTTTCTAAACTCTCAAAGATATTTTCCGCAAAGTAACACCTGATTCTGTTAAAGAGTGTCGCCTAAAATAGCCGTGGTCGGCTAAAAGACCCGTGGTAGCCAAAAAGAACCGTGGTTGGCTAAAAGAACCATGGTCGGGTTCGATCCCCGGTGGCCGGCACCACTAAAATTGTTAATAGCAATTTTGAGTGCTGTATTTACAACTTGCACGGCGGTGAAGAAAAACATGGCGAGGAAACCTGCATTTCTGAGAAATAATAAAAAAAATATTAATTCCCGCCACTGGAAGCGGCAGCGTGGTGTGGCCGGTCCGGCTCCAAAACCCTCTCAGTATATTTGAGAGAAGGCCTTTTCCCCACCTGTGGACACTTCACCTTACCATTAACGACTAATTATTAAATGTTCCCATCTGACATTTTTTCAATTCAATTCGCAATAGCGTGCAACCCTAAAAACCCACCGAATCCACGACGGGAAGTAATGAAGAAAGTGAACCTTTATCAGCTAAAATGCGCGTCGCGCCCGCTGCAAGTTCCAATATCGCTCATAAATCCTTCCCCCGGGGATAATAACTGGCGTGTAACTATAACCGGGCTATTCCGGGCCGCTAACCGACCGCCTCTGTTACGATTTACGACGTGTTTTGTAACCGCGCGTCGTTCCAGTCGTTCCTCCAACGACGGAAAGCGACGCGACGCGAAGAGGGGTGGGGGGAGCTGTGCAGCACGGAGCGTCACCTCTCGTCTGTTGACTACCTTTTCTACACTTTAATGGCGAAGTTAAGTGGTTGATGCTCGTCATGTTTGTTTGTTTTTTTTAAGTTTTATTTCTGATGTTTAGCAAATGTTTTTAGTTTAATGAATGCTTGGTTTTTTTTTCTTTTTAAAGTCGAACAAAGAAATACACGTCGAGTAGTAAATGAAAATGAATGCATAGACGAGAATGTAAATGTTGTTTGTAGATCTTTCGTGAATAATTGACGACTTCGTGGTGTAGTGGTTAGCGTAAACCGACTGTAGAGTCGTTCATCCCGAGTTGAATTCCAAACGAAAGTTAACTTTTGTGCAATATTAACTATTGGTTTTCTTGTCTGTTTGTGTTTTATAACGTTCCATGTCTCTGACTTATCGCATAAATTACATCACATATGGGTGAAAAGATTTTATTACTCTTCAATATGTGCTTCTTTATTATTATTTGTTCTTCGATATAAGAACATAAAGTTCACTTGTCAAACGTCCTTTCTAAAATCTACCACCGTTTCGCAATGAGGTTCGTCTGACTGAGAAGAAATAGGGGAAAGAATCTCTGTAGGAGAAAAACAGGAACAAGGAGAATACTTTTCCTATTTAATTTAAATCGATCAACTCATTCCCATAAGTTATCATCATCCCTGTATTCCTCTATGTTATAATAAACCTTTTTATAAAGTCCTTGTTTAATATATTTTTTTTAAGTTTGCTTACTTACTGGGTTTTTTTTTTTTGTAAAAACGTATACATTGCCCCATGACCGAGTTACTGACTCTAGTCTAGTCACTGTTATTTGCGCGTATAATTACGCCACTGTTTATATCCTACGCAGTTAACAGCAGCCGATAGTATTCGATAGATGGCGCCGTTGTCGGAAATCTGCCAGGAGGACATCGTCAACTTGATTAATTATTACAGTAGAACCAAATGTTACTAGAACAGTTTAAGATGATTAATATAATTAATCGATTTTGTCAAAACTAATTGTGGTATCGGACTAGGAATCTGTCAGCGCTTTCTTCCCATGGGTGTGGTGAGAGGTGAGAGAAAAGTACGTTATGGCTTGAAGTCGAGACGTCTTTAGACGGCGTTTAGTACGGTGAGCGAGGTAGCCGGAAGTCCCGCTTTTACCACTGCCGAAATGTCATTTAACACGAGCAACACACCTGCAGCTCCTCTGCTGTTGCAGATGTACGTGGCTATCGGTAATCACTTTCCATCGGGTCAGCCGCTTGCTCTGTTACTCCCTTTGTCCTTAAAAAAAAAAACTATGTATGGAATAAGTAGTACCCTTGTACTAATACTATGTTTTAATGCTTTCATGCCTTTTTGTGTGTACATAAATAAATAAAAAGAAAAACTATCTCGCGGTGTACTATTCATTTATAGGCCGGTAAGAGTGATATGATACTTTACGATAGCATTCTTTGAGAGCGTACTGTGATATGGTTCTATGTTGGACTTACGATAATCTGTAATGATAAAGATTAGACAAGAATCTTACGATAAAGACAAGAAGAGAAAATGGAACAAGTTTTATTACTTGGTATTTTTTTAAATACCTTTATATAAAAGTATTACCAAGGGCGGACTTAATGCCTCTTGGCATTCTCTGCCAGTCAACCCGGGGCCTGGAGAGATATTGGGAGCCAAACATTAGATTTGTTAAAAAAAAGAACTAAAATACATGAATAACGTACACTTACAATTAGATACATACTAACGGAATAAATACATATAAACAAATATGAATACATATAAATAAATATATATGTATATACATAAATAGAGCATACACAATACATGGTACGAATATGTCTCTGCTTGGTATCTGTCTTGGTGGTACCTTCTTACCTATTTCTGTCGCTAATCAGCAGTATAGAAGGAATATTTCCAGGGTATAAGGAGCCTGTACAACAACTACAATCTACTACATTGTATCTTTGTCCTCAGGAGTGCGAACGCATCGGTAATCTATTTTTTCTCAGTTGTTTCTTAAATGTGCATGGGCTTAGTTTAGCTCGTGTTCTATTGTTATCTTCTTCTTATTAAAACTAACGCACAGCCTAAACCGGAAGGTCTGGAAGCATGAGTTTTTTAACAGGAGTTGCTCATGGAACTTCATCATCATCATCATCATTTCAGCCTATTAGAAGTCCACTGCTGAACATAGGCCTCCCCCAAAGATTGCCACGAAGCACGGTCCTGAGCCACCTGCATCCATCGACTTCCCGCAACACTGCGCAGGTCGTCACTCCGTCTTGTGGGGGGTCGTCCTACACCACCTACCTACATGGAACTTACGTGAGCACAATCCCCTAAGGGGGTTAAAGAGAGGATCGAAGCTTGTATCAAAGTTCGTCGTTTTTGGAGGTTAGAAATATGGTTGTGTAATTTCAAAATGGCCGATGGAAAATCCCGTCGGGGCTAGTATGAAATGTTATAATAACTTCAGGTAGCTTTCTAAAATTTACTTAAGAAGCAGACGTCTTTCTTAAACATTTAAAACTGTTTGTCACCCCTGACCTCATTACTTTTAATTCTACAAATACCCCACCAATGTAGAAACAAGCTGCCTATGAATGGGCGTGTAATACAAGGTTCGCGTGCGCGACCGGGAAGACGAATTAATGGGACACGCTATTGCCTGCTATTTGTTTTAAATATTCCACAAGTTTATAAAGTAATGTTTACTTTGAATGACAAACGTTTGTGTTTACTAAAGCCATATCGTATTTTTTTTAAATGGAATCAAATTAGAACTTGTTGTAAGGAAAGCCACAATAGTCTTGTGGTTATGGGATTTGTCACCGAATCAGGAGAGTCGAGTTCAATTATCTATATATGTAGGCCTCTTAACAAAGAGTTTTTTTTTTAATTATGTATCGTTTTGTATCGTAGGCATGGACATTAAAACGGCGACCGGCTCACCACCTGTCACATTGTCCCAAATAGGCTACGGTTAAAAGTTGGATGAAGAGACTAAAACATGTATAGACTGACCACCACGGTATTGGGTCGTGATAACTAATTATTGTGGGGTTATTTACATATGTTCTCGTCTAGTTGGGTGGTATACATTTATATGTATATATACATAAAATACTATACAATAAATAAACTATATATACTATACTATATATAAATAATATACCACATACATTATTATTAAAATACCTGAGGTAAAATACGGGTGCCCTCGGTAGGGAGACCAGACAGTCGAGGTTAGGTTAGGAAAGAGAAACCGGGGACGATGTGAGCGATATCGAGGGCGCAGCTTTCTGCATTTGACCTCGGAGCGTTCCGTCACGGGTCCCAGCCGCCTCAGACGGTCCGTTGAGCTCACTGGGATTAACCCAGTTGCAGCGACGACTATCGTAATAATTTCGGTCGGCATACCGCCCCAAATGTCGGTCGCCTCGTGAGCCAGGTCCACAAATTTTATAAGAACATGATTGAACATGTTGCAACATTAGAAAATTTACTGTTATCGCTATGACACTTTAAGGTGAGGATAACCAGTTGGCAACCCTGACAACGGGTTGGCAACCCTGAAAACGGGTTGGCAACCCTGAAAACGGGTTGGCAACCCTGAAAACGGGTTGGCAACCCTGAAAACGGGTTGGCAACCCTGAAAACGGGTTGGCAACCCTGAAAACGGGTTGGCAACCCTGAAAACGGGTTGGCAACCCTGAAAACGGGTTGGCAACCCTGAAAACGGGTTGGCAACCCTGAAAACGGGTTGGCAACCCTGAAAACGGGTTGGCAACCCTGAAAACGGGTTGGCAACCCTGAAAACGGGTTGGCAACCCTGAAAACGGGTTGGCAACCCTGAAAACGGGTTGGCAACCCTGAAAACGGGTTGGCAACCCTGAAAACGGGTTGGCAACCCTGAAAACGGGTTGGCAACCCTGAAAACGGGTTGGCAACCCTGAAAACGGGTTGGCAACCCTGAAAACGGGTTGGCAACCCTGAAAACGGGTTGGCAACCCTGAAAACGGGTTGGCAACCCTGAAAACGGGTTGGCAACCCTGAAAACGGGTTGGCAACCCTGAAAACGGGTTGGCAACCCTGAAAACGGGTTGGCAACCCTGAAAACGGGTTGGCAACCCTGAAAACGGGTTGGCAACCCTGAAAACGGGTTGGCAACCCTGAAAACGGGTTGGCAACCCTGAAAACGGGTTGGCAACCCTGAAAACGGGTTGGCAACCCTGAAAACGGGTTGGCAACCCTGAAAACGGGTTGGCAACCCTGAAAACGGGTTGGCAACCCTGAAAACGGGTTGGCAACCCTGAAAACGGGTTGGCAACCCTGAAAACGGGTTGGCAACCCTGAAAACGGGTTGGCAACCCTGAAAACGGGTTGGCAACCCTGAAAACGGGTTGGCAACCCTGAAAACGGGTTGGCAACCCTGAAAACGGGTTGGCAACCCTGAAAACGGGTTGGCAACCCTGAAAACGGGTTGGCAACCCTGAAAACGGGTTGGCAACCCTGAAAACGGGTTGGCAACCCTGAAAACGGGTTGGCAACCCTGAAAACGGGTTGGCAACCCTGAAAACGGGTTGGCAACCCTGAAAACGGGTTGGCAACCCTGAAAACGGGTTGGCAACCCTGAAAACGGGTTGGCAACCCTGAAAACGGGTTGGCAACCCTGAAAACGGGTTGGCAACCCTGAAAACGGGTTGGCAACCCTGAAAACGGGTTGGCAACCCTGAAAACGGGTTGGCAACCCTGAAAACGGGTTGGCAACCCTGAAAACGGGTTGGCAACCCTGAAAACGGGTTGGCAACCCTGAAAACGGGTTGGCAACCCTGAAAACGGGTTGGCAACCCTGAAAACGGGTTGGCAACCCTGAAAACGGGTTGGCAACCCTGAAAACGGGTTGGCAACCCTGAAAACGGAGTTGGCAACCCTGAAAACGGAGTTGGCAACCCTGACAACGGAGTTGGCAACCCTGACAACGGAGTTGGCAACCCTGACAACGGAGTTGGCAACCCTGAAAACGGAGTTGGCAACCCTGACAACGGAGTTGGCAACCCTGACAACGGAGTTGGCAACCCTGAAAACGGAGTTGGCAACCCTGAAAACGGAGTTGGCAACCCTGAAAACGGAGTTGGCAACCCTGAAAACGGAGTTGGCAACCCTGAAAACGGAGTTGGCAACCCTGAAAACGGAGTTGGCAACCCTGACAACGGAGTTGGCAACCCTGACAACGGAGTTGGCAACCCTGAAAACGGAGTTGGCAACCCTGAAAACGGAGTTGGCAACCCTGAAAACGGAGTTGGCAACCCTGAAAACGGAGTTGGCAACCCTGACAACGGAGTTGGCAACCCTGAAAACGGAGTTGGCAACCCTGAAAACGGAGTTGGCAACCCTGAAAACGGAGTTGGCAACCCTGACAACGGAGTTGGCAACCCTGAAAACGGAGTTGGCAACCCTGACAACGGAGTTGGCAACCCTGAAAACGGAGTTGGCAACCCTGAAAACGGAGTTGGCAACCCTGACAACGGAGTTGGCAACCCTGACAACGGAGTTGGCAACCCTGAAAACGGAGTTGGCAACCCTGAAAACGGAGTTGGCAACCCTGAAAACGGAGTTGGCAACCCTGACAACGGAGTTGGCAACCCTGACAACGGAGTTGGCAACCCTGACAACGGAGTTGGCAACCCTGACAACGGAGTTGGCAACCCTGACAACGGAGTTGGCAACCCTGAAAACGGAGTTGGCAACCCTGAAAACGGAGTTGGCAACCCTGACAACGGAGTTGGCAACCCTGACAACGGAGTTGGCAACCCTGACAACGGAGTTGGCAACCCTGAAAACGGAGTTGGCAACCCTGACAACGGAGTTGGCAACCCTGACAACGGAGTTGGCAACCCTGAAAACGGGTTGGCAACCCTGACAACAGGTTGGCAACCCTGACAACAGGTTGGCAACCCTGACAACAGGTTGGCAACCCTGACCTCATAACTTTTAATTCTACAAATACCCCACCAATGTAGAAACAAGCTGCCTATGAATGGGCGTGTAATACAAGGTTCGCGTGCGCGACCGGGAAGACAATTAATGGGACACGCTATTGCCTGCTATTTGTTTTAAATATTCCACAAGTTTATAAAGTAATGTTTACTTTGAATGACAAACGTTTGTGTTTACTAAAGCCATATCGTATTTTTTTTAAATGGAATCAAATTAGAACTTGTTGTAAGGAAAGCCACAATAGTCTTGTGGTTATGGGATTTGTCACCGAATCAGGAGAGTCGAGTTCAATTATCTATATATGTAGGCCTCTTAACAAAGAGTTTTTTTTTTAATTATATATCGTTTTGTATCGTAGGCATGGACATTAAAACGGCGACCGGCTCACCACCTGTCACATTGTCCCAAATAGGCTACGGTTAAAAGTTGGATGAAGAGACTAAAACATGTATAGACTGACCACCACGGTATTGGGTCGTGATAACTAATTATTGTGGGGTTATTTACATATGTTCACGTCTAGTTGGGTGGTATACATTTATATGTATATATACATAAGATACTATACAATAAATAAACTATATATACTATACTATATATAAAAAATATACCACATATATTATTATTAAAATACTTGAGGTAAAATACGGGTGCCCTCGGTAGGGGAGACCAGACAGTCGAGGGTTAGGTTAGGGAAAGAGAAACCGGGGGACGATGTGAGCGAAATCGAGGAGCGCAGCTTTCTGCATTTGATCTCGGAGCGTTCCGTCACGGAGTCCCAGCCGCCTCAGACGGTCCGTTGAGCTCACTGGGATTAACCCAGTTGCAGCGACGACTATCGGAATAATTTCGGTCGGCATACCACCCCACATGTCGGTCGCCTCGTGAGGTCCACAAATTATTATAAGAACATGACTGTACATATTGGAACATTAGAAAATTTACTGTTATCGCTATGACACTTTAAGGTGAGGGATAACCAGTTGGCAACCCTGAAAACGGAGTTGGCAACCCTGACAACGGAGTTGGCAGCATTTTCCCTCAGATTTATTCTTATCTGTTGATAACCAGCGCACTCGCGCTTGCCGAGAATTGTTTACAGCGTCGAAACGAATATTCATTACATCTTTCTTGTTCACCAGGCTGCTGGACTGATACTTGGACGGCTTTGGTGGGAAACCGTCTAAGGAAGCTCATACCGGCGCCTGAGAATGACCCCCGACGATCCAAGCAAAGCTCGAAACTATGACATTGTTTTCACAGCCTGTAAGTGGTCAAGTGTAGGTTATGGGCCTCTCCATGCAGGAGCATGGCAAAAAGGATTGATGATCGCTGATGATGTACTGGACTCCTGCTTAGACGCTCATCTGTTTCGAGACGGTTATACCGCCATCTGTCGGTATCAATTGCGATTGGGTCTTCCGGCGACCACGGTAAGAAAGGCGGTGGCATATTCTAACGCCGATACAAATTGTCGACATAATTTATTTAAGAGATTATTATTACTAATATAACTTGTGATTAATATTCGACCATCCTTACCTGAACGTTATGAGAAAACGTACGTTTTGTATCGAAAAGACTTTTTATTTTTTTATTTTAATAAAACCTTACCTTCCACTGTAGGAATTTCTCCTGTACTTGCACACGGACAAACACCCAGACCGGGAACTATTATTTGTAGTCTATACACATACTAGTCCTGGGGGGGTTAAATATTTGTATGATGCTATCTTATCACCATTCTGTAACCAAGACAGGGAAACCCAACGCCAGGGTGTAATCTTAATAACTTGCGGGCCTTCTGCACGCGAGTCTTCTACCCCCGAAGGTACAATGGCCGCCGTTCCACCAGCGTATTGACCGTGGAGGTTTCTGTGATAGGTAAGTGTTATCTACTTTCCCCCTCGGCGGAGACGTCCTCCCCAGGACAAGAACATCCGACCTGGCGGTGTGGATAGAGCTACTGTTTTCCTTCGCACCTTCGTCTGCTATATGTGTTATTAATTTAGAACATATCCCAGGCGGTGACATAAATAAAACTTTAGAAACGTAATTGATCATGGCGATAAGAAACCTCTACAGTAAAATTTAAAGGATCTATTAATTTTTTTTTTTTAAAGAATATTAGGAATGCTATTTAACTAACATTACTAATATTCCTGTTAACCCTCCAACTAAGCATTAGAGCTTGTATTTGGAGTGGTTCACGACAATAGTCGAATGGTGGGCTCGAACCAGCGACGTCATGTTTCGCAGTCCGCACCCTAACCCATTAGGCTATTGGCGCTTAAATAATTTTCCAAGGCTACATTATCGCTAACAAAAATTTTATCTACTTTACCTTATATCGAACTGTTCAGACAATTAATAACTTCTTCAGATGTAGGATATATGTATATATATATAGTTTGGCAAATTATTAAATAAAATACTCAATGAGGTTAATTGCGAATTTGCTTCATTATTTATAACTCACAGTTACATATAGTAACACAGTTTTATATTGTTTATAAAGTATCATATTCACTTAAACTTTTATGGAACTCTATTACTTTAGTATGTATTTTTATCAGAAAAAGTCTGTATTTATTATGACTGCATGCTTCCTAAATTTCTGTACGTGTTGGGGTCAAGAGCTGCTGCTCGAATGGGCCGGCTCTACCGGGTTCGTACCACGGTCTCACTGAACACCGGCGTGAAGTAGAGGCATCTTTTGCTTCTGCGTATAGTTCGGTGAATGAGCTTACCGGTCGACCCACTCCCTCTCTCTTCCATAAAAAAATTATTATTGATTTTCGGGTCCTGTTTTGTCATGTTGCACCCCGTACCTCTGTCGCTGCACGCTGCTCACTCCTGCTCCCATCTCATCGCATAAGCGTAACATCGGACACGGGAAGGTAAAGGGGAGCGAGTGCCTCTGACACTGCGCGTACCCTTACGGCACTATGATATCTCCTGCGATATTTTGAATGCTGTATGTATGTATATATATATATATTTATTTATATGTATTCATATTTGTTTATAGGTATTTATTCCGTCTGTATGTATCCAATTGTAAGTGTACGTTATTCATGTATATTTAGTTCTTTTTTTTTAACAAATTTAATGTTTGGCACCCTTACTATAGCTCTCCACGCCACGGGTTGACTGGCAGAGAATGGTAAGAGGCATTAAGTCCGCCCTTTGTAATTCTTTTATATAAAGGTATAATTAATTTTATAATTCACAATAAAAGATTCTTTTACAATTATACACAGCCCGGTAGCGACAACTGGATCCCCAAGGGTTATTTCAGACCATCTATCAAAGTTATTAAAACAACCTTTATGTAAAATGTAACTAAAAAAACTAACTAATAAATTTAACTTAGTAAAGTAAAGTAGCAGCCTGTAAGTGCCCACTGCTGGGCAAAGGCCTCCTTCTCAAATACGAGTATCAGAGTGGGTTTAGGAGCCGAGATGGACCCGCCACGCTGCTTCAGTGCGGGTTTGCGGGCTTCACATATCCTCTAAATAATATTTTTATTATTTCTCAGACACGCAGGTTTCCTCACGATCTTTTCCTTAACCGCTGAGCACGCGGTAAATACAGCACTTAAAATTGCTATTAACAATTTTAGTGGTGCCGGCACCGTAGATCGAACCCAGGTCACTCGCGCTCTATGAAACTAAAGTGAGCGCCCTGACCACTAGGCTACCACGGCTCATCAATCTAACTTAATTACCAAAATTTAAAAACGATTGATCTCAATACATAAGTCGTTTCTCAATTCGTAACATTTAAGAATAGCTCTCGACTATTAAAGAAACAATAACAAAGTGAGCATTGGCTTTTGTTCCTAGCGTCTTACAATCCCGTCCGGTTCCAGATGCACTGTGTGGTCCCTATCCAACCATAATATTGTCCCTTTACCACCTCGAAGGTACGGTCAGCACCGCAGGACGTACCAACTAAACGGTGACAAAACGTCACAGAGAAACACGTACTGAATTCGAAAAAAAAAAAAATTCTTTCCTCCGACTCGACCCCACCGAGTGGGCGCCCAAAGACCTCCTTAAATCAATTATATTGTCACATTACCATTCACAGTGACGTAAAACTACAAAAAAACATAACAATGATGAACTGTAACAAGCGATAAACGCCTTTAACCCGTGTCGCATAAGAAGCAATGTGCTGCAAACGCGTGCGCATCGTTAGCGATACAAAAAAAAAACATATATTGTCAATCCCCTGCAGACGGAGTGACAGTCGCACAAACAAAATGAATGAATTATTACTTCCGTGGCCCGCTTTCAATTGATATGACGAAATAAATGAAAGGGGGCATTAAAACGATTAAAATAATAGACCCAATAGTGGGTCCTACCTACGTTTCATCCAACTGAGTATTATTGATAGATGCTTCAAGTATGCGGAAGTCCGTTATAATATGGATGACGTTTATTTGCTAAACTATAAACGAATAGTAATGAAGCAGCCTGTATATGCCCAATGCTGGACAAAGTCCTTCTCTCAAATCTCTTTATTATTTATCAGGGACGCAGGTCTTGTCACGGTGTTTTCTCCACCGGATAGCACGTGGTTAATGCAGCACTTAAAAAAGCTATTAACAACCTTAGTGGTGCCACGGTACCTAAACTAATAATTAGATTTTTTCTTTTATAGAAAAAGGAGGGCAGACGAGCCTCCTTTTTATATAATGGCGAGGAGGGTGAGGTGAGGGAGGGAGTAGACCTCCGGTTACCTCACTCACCGAACGAAACGCAGAAGCTCAAGATCATCTGCTAACTGATTGCCTGGTGGAGATCGATTCTTATTGTTTTTTTTTCGATTTTCGTTAATTGGTGTAGAATAAAGTATATTTCATCCATTCATTTCATGCCTCTACTTCACACCGGTATTCTTGGAGGTGATGGTAGAACCCCGGTCGAGCCGGCCGGCTGAGCACCAGAGCAACAGCTAAAGCCGCTGCTTGCTTCCATGGCTCTACCCACGTACAGCATTCGTACAGGATTCCGCACCGGTCTATTCTAGCTTAGGCTACTGAAGTTCCATTTATTTAAACAGTTAATTACAACACGGCGACATAAAGAAAATAGTTTAATTTATCTCTACCATTGAGCGGAAAAAGCAGACAAATAAAATACCTTCCAACTAACCCGACTAAGCTCTGTACTAATAAGCGTGAATGAGTTTGTTCTAATTCCGAGCGACACGGGATAGACTCGATGTCGTCTATATTAATTGGGCCCCAAGAGTGTGCCTTTCGGCACCGCATTATTTATGTTCACTTTCGTTAAGATTATTATTTATTATTAACCAAATATGTCGTTTATATCGCTTAGTTGCCAGCTGGGTAAATGATACGTATCTTGAATTATAATTTTAACCTTTCACACCTATACACTTTTTTTTTAGTTAAGAGCTAAACGTGCAAGCGTCTCACCTGATGGGAAGTGATAACCGTCGCCCACATACATCTGCAACCCCAGAGGAGTTGCAAGTGCGTTGCCGGCCTTGAAGGGTATTTAGAAGATAAGAGGGAGGATGAGGAGTGGCATGGAGAGAGGGAGGCACACCCTCCGGTTACCTCAGTCTCCGAACGAAACGCGCAACCACAAGATGTCTTTTCTTCACGCCGGTATTCCGCGAGGCCGTGGCACCAAGCCGGTCGCGCCGGCCGATTCGAGCAGCAGCAAACGGCGCCACTTGGCTCTACCACGTTTAAAATTTTACAATACTTAAAATTAAAAAATAAATTATAATACTTTAAGATGACGGGAGACATTTAGTTTTTAGTTTTTGGTCACTTTTCTGCTTATCGTGTGCATAATGCACGGCGCAAACTACAGGAGTTTCAACCACCGATACATGGTCGGAATTTATCGATATACGTGTATCTTTAGTCTCTTTAATGTATTAAAGCCCCCGCTTGGCTCTACCACGTGTAAAGTATGCTTAATTTTTGTCTGTTATTTTTCGAGATGGTTATCCTGCCATCTATCGGTAACCATTGCTATTTTAAAGGCCCTTTGTTGAAGTAAGGAACGTCACCCACGGGAAGAAAGTGGGTGGGAGATTCTGATGCCTATATTGTAAGCTAAAATATAATTTGTCTTTATAATCAACTTATTACAGCGACTCGTCAACAACCTAAGCTGTAATTGCATATCAACTTACCCGTTACATGGTAATGATAAGCAGAGACAAGAAATGTATACTTTTAATCATTTATATTGATGCTGCATAAATGTATTTCAATTGACAATGAGTAATTGAATAACGATACGAATCTGTATACTAAGTAATATGAGTCTTCATTTCATTCGCCGGGTACCTGGTTTCGTACCTGGGTTCGTTCGGAAGCAGAAATTTCGAGGACACGTGACGTTCGCCGTCTCGTGTTGGAGCATTGTGACCAACGCTACTTTATTTCTACCGTCCTGTGATGAACTTGCAAAGTAGCAGCCGATGCCCATTGTTGGGCAAAGGCCTCCTTCTCTGA
This sequence comes from Bhutanitis thaidina, assembly GCA_029286595.1. Lineage (NCBI taxonomy): Eukaryota > Metazoa > Arthropoda > Insecta > Lepidoptera > Papilionidae > Bhutanitis > Bhutanitis thaidina. The sequence continues at coordinate 15,927,409 of JAGSMS010000010.1, forward strand.
TATTGAGATTTTTTTTATTTGACAACATGCGAATGTTATTCTGCCACCAATCCATCGCCTATATCACGTGCGTCAGGTTGACATTTGAAAATAGAACAGGTATAAACTCCCCTTTACTATTCAACTATTACAGTCTTCTAAAATACAAGAATAGCTCAAGGTGAAGCAATACATAAATAAACCATCTTTAACAAGCCACTGTCTGCGATCGACCTACTCAAAGGGTTGAAAAAGGTAAAAGAGGCAAAGGCATATTCGCAATGAGCCATTCAAATGATGTTGATACTGCCACTCGCGCCTGTCAGAGATCATTAGCGTGAATATAAACACGTCATTCGGCGCGAGCGAACGCCGGGACGTGAAAACAAACACGCCCGCTTGGTAAGGCAATCGCTGCAAATGATAAAAAAACGATATCACAGAATTAACACCGGTTTTGTTAGCCCAATAAAGTTAAAGGATTTTATTTTACGTTAAGAGATAAGACGTTTACTATTGTAATCTGAAGTTCGCTCAAAACTTTGAACTTAATAGCATTCTAGAATTCTCAACAGTTGTTCCTATGTTGATTTCTTTGTATTTACGCGAACACAACACATTCGAAATGAAACTATTATTTAACTGGTGCTTAAACTGGTAACGTTAAAAGGTATGTATGGTAAAGGTATATTGTTTTTATATTGTCGGTCTTACCACGGCTGCTGTAAAGCATTCGTTGCGTCGGAAATGTAAAAATCAAAATTAAACGCGATAAAAACCATAAATAATAGTTTCATTTCTAAAGTCCCATGCTGGTTATAGAAATCAGCCAAGTTGGTAAAATTTACCACAAACGCTCAGCTTGGTAAGCGGCAGTTTAATTTTAATCTATTTATTTTCTTTTATGAACGCCAAGATAATGTACACTATTACAACAAATGAAATCTATAGATCAATGATATTAGCTCTGGACCACTACAGTTACAGGGGAGGATTACATGCAAAATATAATGAGCGAAAAATTATATTATAACTTAACACAAACCAATCATAGATAATAATGTCTTATAAAAGTCTTAATAAAAAAATAATCATGGCAATTAAGGTTACTATCTTTTTTTTTTCTTTTTTAAATTATGAATAAGAAGCCCTCAAAAAATAACAAAAAAAAATATTAAACATCAAAAAGTTATAAGTAAACAGTATGAAAAAAAATTAAGACATAATTTGTTATGAGAATTAGTTTGCAATTTCGACTCTTCATCGTCTATGTCTGACCATTAATTTCTAGGACCATATTTTATGTTTACTGCTGCCGTGTGGCGGTGTTGCAAGCGGGAACTAAGGTAAACGCTTAGAAAATAGCAATGGCTGCCGACAGATGGCGGGGTAAACATCTCGAAATATTACCGCCAAGTTTAGGTAGACCGAAGACCCTCTGCAGCGATCGCATATCCACTTGCCCAGCGAAGAGCAAATCCTCCTTATGGGAGAGGCCCACAGGTTGTAAATGTAAGGTAAGGACTACCACATACATACTTAGCGAATGAAAATTACATATTAACTATGATAAGCACGATGATTCGCTCACAGTCATAGCACCCCATCAGTCAATAACTTAAACCACACTAAACAGTGACACAGACAGACTGCACAACAAGTTCCCCCGAGATTGCTGCAAAACACTCCTGGCTGTTAATAAAGACTTACCCAGTTACTTTTTTTTTATTTTTAATAAAGTAATGCAGCATTTGTACTTTCTGCTTTAAATGAGAAATGTTTATGTTTTTTTTATATTTCAGGCTAGTTACCAATCTAACCGTGGTTGATTACAGATTACGGAGAAAAAAAAAGAAGGGACCACGCTGCTCCATTGCGGGTTGGCGGGCTTCACATATCCTCGAAATAATATTTTTTTATTATTTCTCAGACATGCAGGTTTCCTCACGATGTTTTTCCTTTCACCGCCGAGGACGTGGTAAATGCAGCACTTAAAGTTGCTATTAACGCAGGACACTTGCGCTCTATGATACTAAAGTGAGCACCCTGACCACCAGGCTACCACGGTTTTATTTTTGACATTATGTATTTTTTTTTTTTATAGAAGAAGGGGGCAAACGAGCGTGCGGCTCACCTGATGGTAAGTGATCACCGACGCCAAATTAATTATAATACAATATTAATTACATTATTAATATATGACTAGTATGGTTGTCCGAGCGTCTAGAATTCGAACAATTCGCAACCTTAGAATTGCGTCGCCTAGGTCAAGAGCTGTGTTGAAGTGGTGGCTGCTAGACTTTGTGATGTCGCCATTTTGAAGCTAGCCACTCGCACGGCTATGTCGCGGCCTACGCTAATTCTGCAGCCCGTTAGCAAATCGCTTCCGTTTAAGGTAAAGCGTGCATGCATTGAGCGTTCAGCTGTGCCTTTATCTCTGAACGTCGAGATGTCATCTCACGGAGGCCGTGGTAATTGGTACAGTGTTCGGGAACGAAAAATGCTGGGTGCCGACAGAATACCAGCGCTGTTGTGGTGGTTGTGTGGTAATTATATAATTTTTTGTTATGTTAATTAAGTTTTCATTATGTGTTGTACTTGAAATGTTGTGTTGTGGCAATGAATAAAGTACTTTCTTTCTTAATGCGTGATCATCGAAAATTGTGTTTATATTTTTTAGTGTTTATTATAAAAAAAAGAGCAATGAAACTTATGTCGTTCGACAAAGAAGGAATTCATGTTTCCGTTAAAGTAGGTAAAATTAAATGAACTTACGCGCAAAATATAGTGCCGCAAGTGCCAAGTCACGTGTCCAATGTATGAGTAATGCTTATACGACAAGATTTAAGGAAGGGTCAGATGCACGGGACGCCATACAACACAACCATACCCGAATAACCAACAATTTTAGTTTTGCGCAAACATAAGTTTCGTCTGTTTCTGTGATTCCCAATTCTGTGTAAATGCCTCCTCACGAATATATTTTTAAGAGATATTGGAGCCGGGAAAGATCCGTCACGCTACACCAGTGCAAATTGGCGGACTTCACACGTCCACGAGATAATATCTTTTTCTTATTCGTCAGACGTGCAGCTTTCCACGCGATGTATTCCTTCGCCGTCAATCACTCAAAGTTACTGTTAACTTACCCTTATTAAAGAATCTCACTGACCACTACCTGGGTACCTCGGCTTAACTTGTACGAGTATAGTTTTACTGGAATTTATTAAACCATACTTCAGCTTGACTTCAGGATTAAAAAAAAATATTTTATGACGTCGCCGACCGGAGAAACAGGCGCAAGATAAACAGTGACGTTTCACTTCGACGGAACATAAAACAATCCGATACAAACATCTCGGTATCATCAATCCCCCACACGTGGGTACGGCGCGGAGATAATATAAATCTCGGGCCCAACCGTAAACAACGACAGAACATCTTTTTAACACTAAAACTATGTAATAAAAGATTCTATCTGTCAATAGGGTTACCACTTTCTGCGCTGGTTTATTAAAATTTAATTTATATAGCAACCAGAGATCGCTTTACATCAGCCGTGGTCACGGGGAGATCGAGGTGTTAGACGTCCAGATGTCATAGTCAATTCGGGGTACCTTCAGCATTTATTAAAATGGGGAAGGGAATATGAAAACAAAATTAAACGCGATAAAATTCGTAAATAATGGTTTCATTTCAAAATAGAGATCGGTAAGTTGTCACATGCAACGAAAACTGCAACACACTAAGGCACCGATTGCAACTAATATACGATGATTGAAATGACCTCCGCGCTGATTTCCACCAGGGCGACAACCACTACTATCGGCAGCTGTCGACTGCGCAGGAGATATTGTAGTGCCGTCAATGTGCGAGCAAACACAGAGGCACTCGCACGTCTCTATCTCCCCATGTCCGATATAACGCATATGCGACAGATCGGAGGAAGGGTCAGACACGGTGTCAGAGTCAGGAGAGGGACGAACCCAATTATACTACCCATGACGGCGATACATTAAATGTTGTGATTTCACATGTTGAGCCACTAAGACACTCGGTTGACATTAATTATTCAACTTAACATCATCATTTCAGCCTATCACAAGTCCACTGCTGTACATAGGCCTACCCCAAAAATTGCCACAATACTCTGTCCTGTGCCACCTCGGGGTCGTCCCACACTGCGTTTTGCCCGTACGTGGCTGCCACTCGAGAACCTTTTTTCCCCAACGGTTGTCAGTTCTGCGAGCTATCTATTGCTCGCTGATCCTAACGTCGGTTACCCTAGTTCCGCTGTGGATATCATCGTTGCAGACACTATCGCGCAGAGAAACACCGAGCATAGCTCTTTCCATAGCGCGCTGAGCAACTTCACACAACACCTCATACGGTTCTTCTTCTCAATCATTCCGTTTATAGCCCACTACTGAACATTGGCCTCGCTCAATGAGAGAATGATTTGGCATGAACGCCACCGCAGTCAGGGAATTTGGCGCTCGCAGTAGCAGAAGCCACGCAACGCCACCCGTTATCGTTGTACGTTGGATATGCTTCCATTTTTGAGATTCATTCGCCATCTGTCTCTATTGGTATGGGATTTTCAAGGCTCTTCTCTCTGTCGATCTTTTCAACGTCCACAGGCAGAAAGAAGCCAATTGTTTTTTTACGAATATTGCGCATCGTCGGGTAAATCAGCATCCATTTCATGGATATACAGGTTGGATGCGACGTTATGAAATTAAATTTAACATTCCATTCCACAGACTATTTCTAAATCATTTCCCAAATATATTATACAGGTACAATAGTTTAGTTACAGTACATTTTTTTTTAGTTCATTTTGCCTCAAAATATATTTGCGCTACTAGACAAACGACACTGAGGTCATAGACCTTATCGATCATCCGCGCTGACGTTCGCTACCCGCGCTTTGAAGTCACCGCCCTTGCCGAGTTCACTAAACTATTATACATGATAAAAAGCGTTAGCGTTTTGTTTGAATTAATAAGTTATTTCACTAAAAGAAGTTTATTTTTATTTTCTTCACAATATTTTTTACTATATTCGAATAATTATTACCACTAGTATATTTAATTTTATATATTTTTTTTTCTTAAACGTCAATAAGTTGAAACCACCTGTATCTCTGAAATGGCCAGCTGCGACATCCAGCCGTGGACTTAAGGATACTACGGATAATAGACTTTTTTTTTTTTTTTAATTCAAATTAATCGATTACTATTCGACAATCGCTTCACGTATAATCGTAATACAAATTTAAATTGCTGGCAATTTTATGAAGATAAGTTAAAAGTAAAACGGTTGACAATTATGTGGCAGTAGCCCTACGAGATTCCAGATTGAATTCACCTGCGCGATTAAATCATTTCGTAAATTACGTCGAAGGTTTTTTTTTTTATACCGGTGCTCGTATCAGCTTAAACGGCCAATTCGGTGTGACCTCGCGCCTTGTTTGTTTTTTAAACGATTAACAAAGTGCGGGCACCGGCGGGCACTAAAAACTCACCGCGCGCTCTAACGACCCGCCATTTTTTGGTTTAATGCGCGCCATGTTGAGAATTATTGTGTTTTTTTTTTCATACTTGCCAAAACACATTAAATGTCATTTAGACCTGGAGACGATGTGATCGGTGTGTAAGTTTGTTTTTATTTATATATCTATGACAGTTTAATGACTCTGTTGTTCGAACTACGACTGATATTCGAATTCCGAAAAATTCCAAAGTTATTTATATAAAAAATCGGCCCTACTTTTAGATTAGAAATAATATCCCTAACACCGTCAACTTTTGATCCATCACTTTTTGATTACACATTATTTATTTAAAAAAAAAAATTTTGCAAATCTACTTTCAATCTGTGAAGCATACGTATCAAAAGGTCAAGTGCGAGTCGGACCGACCCACCGAAGGTTTCTCACAAGACACATTATATTATCAGCGCTGCAAGTTTAAATCGAAAACATCAAACTTTGAAAAAAAACACCTTTCTTGTGAATTCCTTCGCCAATGGCGCCCAGACCCTCTTAATCATTACCTCTTGAATTATATAATAAGATATCATAATAACACATATTCTGTGAAAACTTCAGCCGACTACCTCTTACGGTTCAAAAGTTACAGCACTTTGAAGGTAGGATAGACAGACGGACTGTCGGACGGAGACGACGTAGGCACAGCAATAGGGCTCTGTACGGAACCCTCAGCACGGTTGCCAAATGCGGTACGTTCTATGCCGTTAGTTACCGTAACCATGGTATACTTACCGTGAGCAGTGAGGTATGAAATTTTAATTTAAACAAAAAGTTATTATGACTGGTTACACAAAACAAATGTTAATGATCAAAATAGAAGCTCAATAGCGAAGTACTGTTGGGGCGAGACCTCCTCTCGTTTTTTAGTGAGTTTTGCTACAAAACCCACCAAAAAAAATTGTAAGAGTCGGCCATGCTGCACCACGTTTTTTTTTTTTTATTTATCAGCTATGCAGGTTTTCTCACGATGTTTTCCCACAGAGATATACCGAGGTGAATCGCCACTTAATAGACCGAAGATCGAATCTCTTACTATGAAATCTAAAGCGCTGTGGCCTAGTGGTCAGGGTGCTCGCTTTAGTTTCATAGAGCCCTGGTGAGTTGTGTTCGATCCCCGCTGCCGGAGACACTAAAATTGTCAATAGCAATTTTAAGAGCTTTTTTTTTACCACTTGCTGCATGTCTGAGAGTAAAGTAAAGTAAAGTAAGCAGCCTGTAAGTGCCCACAGCTGAGCAAAGGCCTCCTTCTCAAATACGAGTATCAGAGAGGGTTTAGGAACCGGGAAAGGCCCGACACGCTGCTGTCTGAAAAATAATAATAAAATATTATTTCGTGGTTATGCGAAGCCCACTAACCGCACTGGAGCAGCGTGGCAGGCCCGTCCCGGCCTTAGCTAGGCTCTTAAACCCTCTCAGATATTTGAATAGGAGGCCTTTGCCCAGTAGCGGGCATTTACAGGCTGCTACTTAACTTTTATATTTCCGACGTCTGAGACTATGGTAAAGAACAAACTAATATGCTATGATATTTGGGCTTATGTATTGTATTTATTTAATCTTCCTCGTGACAACAAAATCAATTGTTGTTATTTATAATGGTTGCATATATTCACGCCTTGTTCCCAACGGGGTAGGGAGAGACATTCTTCTTCCACTTGCTACGGTCCTGACATATGTCTTTCGCTTCTTCCACTGTCATCAATCTTCGCATGCATGCTCGTTGGTTTAGAGTACTCTTGACCTGGACTTTTTTCAGAGCGTCTCCGCTTTGATCGTGAAATGTTCGCCTAGGTCTTCCTCTCCCGACTCCATTTCTAATGACATCCATTTATAAACCATAAATATTAAAAAGTTTATTTATAATTATTTATAAACTATAAATATTAAAAAGTTAATCGATACCATTCAAATGTTTTGTTTAATATCGATTTTGTCTCGCCGTAAATTCCATTATCTATGGCTAATCCATAACGAAGAAGAGCTAATACCGCTCACTCCTACGCAACGCCATTATGATTTGTGGTCGTCGATCTTCTAATTATCATAATTTTACAAAAACACTTTTATACTAATTCGTTACACTTATTGCGCTTGACGACTCGGTGTTATTATATAATTTAAAAACAAACCACTTTGTGTTTTTTCTTCCAATGATAGAACTTCGGATAATCTCAACGTTTGGTTTTTATTTTAAATGTCGTTTTATGTTAGTTATGCAAATTAAAAAGACACAGAAAAAAAATTGTCAGTTTGTAAACAAATGAAAACCCAGCGACTAAAGCGAAGCGACACGAAAATTATAAATGCACCAAAAAACAATACACTTCTCACGAGATCTTTAAAGATGACTTGGAAGGTTGGCACAAAATCTAAAAGTGTAATTACTTCTATATTTTTTTTTGTTCAACACTCGATTAACAATTGTTTTGAAATTTAAAATTCCGCAGTTCGTTTCATGTGTGAGCTAAGTAAGCGACAAAGGCAGCGCATTTACTTTAAAGTCAACTTTAAAGTTCAATAATATTTGGTCGGTGCGCGTGGGCCGCTGGAGACGTGGGCAGGCCGAGTTCTATGTGGATGTACGTATTGTGGGCGTAAGAGTTAACATTTCTTTGTGTATCTCATATCTTCATGCTTCTGAAACCATCGAGGGTGGGCAGAATGTGATACTTCTTAGATTACGACTAGCGATTACGTAAGCAAGATGTTTTTTAACATTCGCAAGAGAAAAGCACGTCTACGCTGCGTGTATCCGAAGATGTTTAATAATGAAAGTTAAAGTGTAATGGACATTTTTTTTTATTTAGGCTTTTACAATCTTTTTCATTCTCCTCTCGTCTCCTCTCTCTTTCTCCCTTCGATTCCTCAGACTAGTGATGGGACCAGCCCTGTTGCATAAACACTACGCTCACCAACAAGCCTCCTGTGTTAAGTATATAGTAGTATAAACATTCATTAAAAACACGGCTCGATCATTGAAATACCTACGCCTAACATTAAGTGCCTAATACTGAATCAAATACCTTTTTTTATTTATGGTAATCTAGTTTTGATAAACAAACTGTTTATCGATCTAAGGTAACGAAAAAAAATTGTTTTACAACGAATACTCATGGCCAGAGCATCTAACATGCATGGCGTCTGGCACTCCAAACGCCAAGGCATCTGCCAAGCAGAGGCGACTTTGGCTAACCCTCTAAGATTGAGCAAGGCTAATGTCCATCTGTAGACTACTTAAGTTTATTTTTGTTATATAAACTGTGTACTATTAAAAAGTAAAAGTTTTTTTTTAAACTTTATATATATATATTCACGCCTTGTTCCCAACAAACAGGGTAGGTAGAGACAATCCTCTTCCACTTCCTACGGTCCATGACATACGTCTTTCGCTCTTTGCACTTTCATCAATCTTCGCATGCATGCTCGTTGGTTTAGAGTACTCTTAACCTGGCCTTCTTTCAGAGCGTCTCCGATTTGATCGTGAAATGTTCGCCTAGGTCTTCCTCTCCCGACTCTACCATTTACATTTTTTTAAACTGTAGCCCACCATTTTACTTTTATCATTCCCAACTTTACAGTAATTGATTTCCGCAATATATTATTCTATTTACTGATAATATAAACATTTTTGAAAATATCTTTTGGCCAAAATAAAATTTATCTAACAGGATATTAGAGCTTTAAAGGACAGAGCTATTAAATTACAAAGCTTAAGCGAGAACGCTAGTTAAACGACTCTTAAAGTCTTTCAATGTCATTGCCTAATAAAACTTTTGTTCTCACCCAAGCCATCGGATACTGTTAAAAAAAAAATTGCTGGATAATGACCTCCTTTCAATATTCGAGAAGAATTTGAAGCGAACTTCACACGTCCTTGAATATTTCTATTATTTCTCAAACATGGAGGTTTGCTCTCTATGGTTTTCCATAACCGAAGAGCCCGTGGCGAATTTCAGCCAATTCGTTTGTAATAAACTCTTTCAGAGGCAGGAGGTGAACTGATACTACCCGTATTGGGACTCGAACCACGGTCAGTCGCGTATAAAGTTACGAATGTAATGATTATTTACAGTCACGCTTAGTTTGGAAAAGGTTAGGCAGCCTTCTGATTACCTTATTTCGCATGCAGACAAATTTTCAGAACAATGATTCATATTTAAAAGCGGCGTATAAATTAAATAAATAACGATTAGCCGACCTTATTCAGGATGACAAGATTAACGTAACAAACTTTTGATCGTTTCAAGGTTTTAGGCAACGAAGTCAGTTGTCAATCGAGGCAAAAGTTAAGTTTTCGTCCGGGTGTGTGATAGAATCTGATAGAGAAGAGCCTCGGGCCTCGTCTCCGAGTTTTCTTTTGAGAAATGTCATGAAATTGCCATGAGACTTTCGACGCTTTGACCCCAGTCGCATTCAACACCACCCACGGGAAGAAAGATGGTAGCAGATTCTCACCAGCAATCCCACGGCTTAATTTAGTTTTGAATTTAGATCGTTTTTATTATTATTGTTTATCTGTGTTATAATGTTATGAAGAAGAAAGAGCTGAAATGTAATGTTAATGTATGTAGGTATTTATGTACGTATGTAAGTGGTTTTATACGTTTCATTCGTTTTATATTTATGTAATATTTGTGTATTAGTTTTTCTATGTACTATACCATACCATAGATTGACTGGTAGAGAATGTCTTTAGGCATTAAGTCCGCCTTTTGTGTCCGTCTGCATAAAGATTAAAAGGAAAAATATGTCTATTTTGTGGGAATCCAAAACCGATTTCGGTATCTCGATTCGTTACCATTAATTCTGCACTAAAAGGACCGATAAGTTTTCACTGGAATGCTTCCTTCACTCGTATCTAACCGTTCGTGGACGATGTACGTCTATACATTGGATTATCTATGGTAACAGATAAACGCAGGCAAAAACAATTCTTAACAAAATACCAAAGATGATGAGTCATTTAGAATGCAATTATAGGGGCGTTTAAAAAGACGAGCGATTGAGCCCCGGTAGCCTAGTGGTCAGGGCGCTCACTACAGTTTCATAGAGCGCGAGTGACCTGGGTTCGATACCCGGTGACGGCACCACTAAAATTGTTATTTTATAATTATTATTTATAATAATTATTTTTAATAATTAGCAATTGCAAAGTGATATCACTGAGACGGGAACCATTTTTGACATCGCACAACAAATTAATCTTTTTCATGTTTTCTTTTTTTTTTTTTTTCTTTTTATTTCATTTTGCGTTTTGTTGTGTGATTGCCAAATAAATGTCTTTCGTTCTTTTCTCTTTTAATTTTAAGTGCTGTTTTCACCATGTGCTCAGCGGTGAAGGAAAACGTCGTGAGGAACCTGCATATCTGAGAAATGCATAATATAATATTTCGAGGATATGTGAAGCCCGCCAACCCGCACTGGAGCAGCGTGGCGGGCCCTTCCCGGCTCCGAAACCCTCTCTGATACTCGTATTTGAGAAGGAGACCTTAGCCCAGCAGTGTTTATTTATTAACAATTTTAGTGGTGCTGGCACCGGGAATCGAACCCAGGTCATTCGCGCTCTATGAAACTAAAGCTAACGCCTTGACCGCTAGCCCACCAAGGCTCGTCAATATTAATTAGTATTATTGAGCTTAATTTTTTTTTTCTTTTTTTTTTAAAGAATACTTGCAATGATATTTAACTAAAATTATTAATATTCCTGTTAACCCTCCAACTAAGCATTAGAGCTTGTATTTGAAGTGATTCACGACAATAGTCGAATGGTGGGCTCGAACCTGCGACGTCATGTTTCGCAGACCGCTACCCATTAAGCTATTGGCGCTTTAAAGTATTGAGTACATATTATATTATTTATACTCGAAATGCGTAAATCGCTAATTAAGCTTTGTCTAATAATTAAAAGAAATGACGGTGTGCCTAAATGACCTTAACTTAAGAAGACTCAACTTACGAGAAGAAGGGATGCGCAAAATAGTACCTTAAAAATTAATGCGGCCAATTGCCAAATGGGTTAGGGTGCGGACTACGAAACATGACGTCGTAAGTTCGAGCCCGCCATTCCACTATTGTCGTGAACCGCTCCAGATGCAAGCTGTAATGCGTAGTTGGAGAGTGAACAAGAATATTAATAGTGCTACTTAATAAATAGCAGTGCTAGGACTTTTAAAAAAAAAAAACATTTACGCAAGTGATATTACGCAGAAACAGATTAGCATCGCGCAGTGTACGGTGTATCAGTAATGGCGGACGGTCGACACTCGCGACACTTGGTAATAATGTTAATAATATAATTTTATGAGTACTTCGAAGTACATAAATATGTTAATATCATATTCGACTAGAAATAAGTCGTGATGTCAAAACTTTATTCTAATTCAAATATGTATTTAAAATCGTTTTATTAGTACCTACCTATGTCTTAGTTTATTTTTAACATCCATTATTGTACCAACTTACGTAACATGATTTAAAAAAAATTTTAGGTGCTAAGTGTCTTTCTAATGTAAAGGTAATGTGCCAATCCGCTTACGGAGCGTTGGCAAAAGCAAATTCTCCTTATGGAAGAGGTCTATGTCTTAACAGTGGACTATTAACAGGCTGTGAAGGTAAAGTAAGGTCTTAAAATAAAGCTCAATCAAAAAAAAATATTATACGTGGTAGAGCCAAGTGGTAACTTTTGCAGCCACACGAATGGGCCGGCTCGACCGGGATAGTGCCACGGCCTCCTCCGTGGCATCTTGTGCTTCTGCGTTTCGTTCGGTGAGTGAGATAACACGGGGAGTGGCCCCGTCCTCATCGTCCATCCCAACTCCCAAACACCCTTAAATGCAACTCACCTGCAGCTTCTCTAGTGTTTAAGATGTACGTGGGCAACGGTATTGTCTTATCATCAGGTGAACCGCTTGTACGTTTGCCCCTTTACCCAAATAAAAAAAAAACCTTGCAGTCAATGGACACGATCAGTAACTACAGTATACAATGGCATTAGCATATAATCATATTATCATATATATACAGCAGTATTTCCGAACAGTTACGACTTAAGGACCTTCAAGAAAAGAGCTTATTCCTTCCTTAAAGGCCGGCAGCGCATCTGTAGCTCCTCTGGTGTTGTGGATGTTCGTGGGCGTCGGTGATCACTTACCATCAGGTGAGCCGCACGCTCGTTTGCCCCCTTCTTCTATAAAAAAAATCTCATCTTCACTTCACAAATATACGTGTCGTTTCGTCCGAGAGAATAGTCGCGGGCCCAAATATCGCCATGGGCACCCCATTATACTAATAGCGGTTTTATGGGCACATCGGCATTATTGTCATTACGGTTTCCGGTTTTCAAATTATCCGGAGAAAGCAACGATTCCCAAGATAGTGCTTAAAGTTAACCGGTGCTTTTATCGTTCAATGTTTTTTTTTTAATTGTCTGCCGTCAATCAAAGAACAAAAGGAACTTAATGGCCGCCGCTGACGCATGTCCGTTGTTTCTATCAGGTCTGGATTCGAATCTCTGTCTTGGTATAATTCCGATCCGAGCACCGAGATATATATATATGTATTATTTTTATTTATTTATTTATACTTTATTGTCTACACCAAAAGGATTACAAAAGCCGGACTTAATGCCTTTTGGCATTCTCTAACAGACAACCCAGGGCGTGAAGAAATGTGGTGATAGGTGCATCTAATTTAAAATAATATAAATATGAAAAGGCTACTTGAGAAATATACTATTTATATATATAAACTAGAACTTGGAGGAACTTTGACCCCGCCTTTTTACATTTGACAAAAAATATACCTACAATAATAACCAATGTTTTTAAAAGGGTTCTGGGCCTGAATGAAGAATTTTCATTCATTCATTCATCATCAGTCTGTGGGATTTGGGTTCGGCAAACTCGGATTGATAAGGATCGCAACGAAAGAACAAGAGATCGCCGAATTTAGGCTTTCTTTCCTTTTTCTTTTCCGTCACATCGTCAAGAATTGGTGAAATCGCCAAATCACTGGTAGATGATAGTCACTCTCTCAAGATAGAAGATTTGGCAAGCAGATAAACGATCGTAATCCAGACACCTCGCCCAATGCGTGTAATATGTTAATGAAAAGTGATCTGAATAATTTATTACAATGATAATAAATAATTGGATAGTAAAAGGTAAGACATTTATGATCTTTGTTTTATGAGCATACCATTTAAGCTTATGCTAATTATGACTAAAATAAATCACAACAAAGTTGTTCTGTTGCATAGAACAGTGTTTAATCCATAGCAGAGGATTCAGAACGATGCCAAATCCAACTGGAGAAGTAACGAATAAGGTAATTTGGCTTTCGTCCAAGGTTCAACAGCAAAGGAGATGCTTGTATTTTTAATCTCTATCGTAGGTAGTGTATAAGATATGCAGGGATAAAGGATTTTCTGTAGGCAATACTCAGCACACAGGCAGTCTTACTAACCCACTTTTCGCCTCTGCAAGAGATAGAACGTGACGGGAGCGAGAATCAACGACGCTGTCTCGAATGTTGCCGACTTACAAATTCTTACTAAATTCCAAAGGATATTTATATTAACTTAATATACTAAATCAACATTGAAATCGTCAACGCCAAGCTCATAATATTCTAATGAAATACGTTAAGAAATCCACACATAGTCTTATTAGCAAAAACATCAATGGCTTTATATTTATACATTGGATTCGGGCAAACAAACGCAAAGCGTGCTATCGTAAAACTTAACCATCACATTGCAAGGCAAGGCAAGGAAAAGTATTTACTAACAAGACCAAAACAGTACATACAGATGTAATAATAAATAAGATAATAAGAAGCGAGATTTATCGGCTGCATCGCAACGTACCACATGCTTTCACCATTTAAAAAAAGAAAACAAAAATACTATCTAGTGAGAGGACTGATAACAGGAATGTACGAATGGTCATAGATCATAGACTGCAGAGTGCGTATAGTCCGTTGTTGCTAAATTTGTTACATTTGGAAATTAAATATTAAAAATTTAGACGATTAATATAAATTCCGGCTATAGAAGACAATCTCGTGGCAGACTGTAAATTTTCAAAATGGCGGGCAGAGCGCTTTTTTAATTTTTGAGACAGTTTTACTGAATTTCTGAAAACTCGAATTAATTTTTTCTCGTTATTTATAAGACATGCAGGCTACCTCATGTTTTCCTTCACCGTCGTGAACGTGGTAGATTAAGGACTTAATATTGCAATAACCAGTCTTGGTGGTATTGCAATTCCGGCACTTCTACTGGAACCCGGCTCACTAAGTTACTATGAAATGAAGCGGTCGCCGTAACCTCTGTGATACTGCTGCTCATCATTTTTTTATCCTAAATTATCCAGGCCGCTGGTCGGTGTGAGGAGGAACGCCTGCTCTATTCTGTTATTTTTAGTTATTGGTAACATATATCAAAGCCATGGGTACCGAACGATACCGTGTCTTGGATGTGCAAAATAACACTATGTATGTGTTTTTCGTGGAATTACTTCACACGGAATTTTTGTGGCATAATTTCAGCAGTGGACGGTGACAGGGAGGAAGAAAAAAATTAAATAAATAAAAACATCACGCCAAGACTTATGTGGACTCTTAAATCGTGGCAATTATGGAAAACTTTCCAATCAATAATTTATCCTTTCTTCGGGACAATATGTTGCTATTGCATAATGCTGTTTTCAGTATATACACCTATTACTTGTCGCGTCTATTTGCTCACTAGTCTACGGCAGCGAGCGAGGAGCTACTATTCTTATCGATACCAAAAATAAATATTTAACGAATCTCAAGTTAAACGTTATTCCGCCGTATACCCGTTTGCAATGTTATGTTAAACGTAACAAAATATGTTTATAAACCGTGGCTTTAAACATCTTGGTTTACAAGTAAGTAATTGCTGGTATGCTTCCGAGGAAAAT
Organism: Bhutanitis thaidina; assembly: GCA_029286595.1. Classification (NCBI taxonomy): domain Eukaryota; kingdom Metazoa; phylum Arthropoda; class Insecta; order Lepidoptera; family Papilionidae; genus Bhutanitis; species Bhutanitis thaidina. The sequence goes on from JAGSMS010000010.1 coordinate 15,942,889, forward strand.
TAAGAACAGTTGTAATATTTGCTTTGGGTATACGATGCCGTGCGGTTCGTTAGAACTGGAATTATTTAACAAATAAGTTAAGTTAAACTCAGGGAGGCGTTTTTGTAGGATAACGAGTAAGCGGTTCGCCTGATGATAAGTGATTACCCGTCGCCCAAGTACATCTGCAACACCAGAGGAACTGCAGCTGCGTCGGCCTTTTAGGATATTTGAGAGATGGGAGGGACGACGAGGAGGAGGGGATGGGGGAGAGGGAGCGGGCTCCGGTTACCATACATATCGAACGAAATGCAGAAGCTTACCAACGGGTGAGCTACTTGCTCGTTTCCCGTAAAAAAGAACCCCCAAGCCAGTGATGGATAGCAGCAGCAATAGTCCGAAGGTATCTGCCATGCGCTCACCAACCCGCTTGCCCGGCGCGACGAACCCTCCTAAGAATATGAAGCTTGGCGCTCTCTTGAAGAGGCAAATACTCAGTAATGGACTTAATAAGGATGTTAAAAAAAAACCCAAAAAGGTTAATACCACTCCAAAGCTGTGTTGTATTTTACATATTCGCGATTTTTTTCAAAGATCCGCGGGTTTTACTTCACTTTGTTTGATGTCTACAGTGTACATAAATTATTAGTTAAAATGAACAAGAGATTAACAATCTTAAAAGTGCCCGGGTAGAAGATGGAGCTGTACGGTTGTTCGCAAACACTTCACCATCAAGAAACGTATAAAAATCCTGTCTCAGAGATGTGGCAAGTCTGCACTAGTGTTGCCGTTAGTCATTGTGTCGTTTTAGTTGTTTGTCCTGACATCCTTTTTTTTTTGTATTTTAGTATTCAAATTCATGAATATACCGTATATTTGAATATATTTTGTATGTATGTATCTATCTACCTATCTGTGTAAGTATATATTTTGATATTTGTATCTTTTTACTTGTTTATTCTGTTAGCTGTATCGCCTCTATTATGTGTTTATCTATGCTTAGCCTAATGGTTGACTGGGAGTGAATGCCTATAGGCATTAAGTCCGCCATGTATACAACTTGGTGCATCAAGCATAATTAAATAAGTCTTATGGAGTTAATTTTCTTTAATTAATACTTATTTTAGTATTAGTAATATTTTTGTAACAGTTATGTATCTTCATTGAATCTTAATACGACACTTTTAGGTATTCAATCAGATACCGACATATGTGATAACTTTTGAGATACTTTTTAAGTAGAACAAAATAACCATTAATATATTTTCTTGAACGCTCGATTACGTTTTGTATTCCATCGCTACTACGAGTATTTTTTTTAATATTAGAATATTTGATATTTTAATCGAAGTTAACAAAACTTTGATAGTTAAAAAAAAAAGGTTTAATTTAACTTGATGATTGCAATTACCAATTTTAGAGCTGCCACCATCTTAAACTTTGTTAATATGTCAATATCAGCTCTTTAATAATTTGTTAAAGTAGTAAAAGTAGATCCTATTTTAATTTATAATTTATGTAGATAAACATTTTAGTTAGACGGTTTGTTGTCTTTATTTAATAACGTACTGAGCATAAAAGTAAACGTCAATAGGTTTAAAGTTAATAGAGAACCATAACATTCTGATTGCGGATTGAGATTGTGTGGCGCTGTGGTAAGGGACCTTACTACAGCAATCTTAATAGATACTACTATTATATTACACTTTTTTATGGGGAAAGGCGGCATACGAGCAAGCGGTTCACCTCATGGTAAGTGATTACCGTCGCCCACGTATGTCTGCAACGCCAGAGGGGCTGCAGGTGCGTTGCCGGCCTATAAGGATATTTGTAAGTTAGAAGGGATGATGAGGATGGGGTATGGGAAGGGGTAGTGGGCCCCGAACGAAACGCAGAAACACAAGATGCCTCTACTTCACTCGGGTATTCTGCAAGGCCGTGGTACTATGTCGGTCGACATGCGAGCGGTGAGCGATGCGGCCCATCCGAGCAGCAGCAAAGCCAGTCTTCATAAGAAAATCTTAATAAGTTATAATGAACCTTAACAACGTCAACATTTCCTAAAAATTGCTCATAATTACTGAGTTGTCATCATAATGTATGTATATGTATGTACATATTGTTTTGTAGTTTATTATATTCGCATATAATTAATTTGTGTATTTTATAGATATATCATATTAATGTATTATCCTATGAATTAAAATATTAATTTTGTTTTATCTATTCTGCAACCGCCTTCGATGTTCTATCACTCCCAAAGGTCGACAGGCAGAGAATGCTTTCAGCATTATGACCGCCTTTTGATCATATACTGTACTATTATATGGTTCAATAAAGAATAAATAAATCAGTAAATTAGAGTGTGTCATCAGGCGCAGTGTTTAGATTGGCTACGACGCGGCTGGTCCCAGATGCGATTTTCCGGTGATTGTTTCTGGATGTGTATAGGTGAGGTAATGTTCATAAAACATATAATTAAAAAAGATAAAGTTAGGGAATAATTTAAAAATAACCACTTTGACTCTCAGAGCGGAAGAGATTAAGATTTATTGGACTATTACGAGTAGTCTATTACATATTTTTATTTCGCTATATAAATACATTAGAATTAAGTTTTATAAATTAGAAAAGAAAATTTAAATTAGGTATTAAAATATATTAGTTTTACACTATTATATGCTTATTAATCAAGGGCTTTTACTAGTCTAAGGATTTCGCTTGCGTAGATATGTAACCGATTTGCGTTATAATGTTATATGTCCAACTTTGGGTACTTAATTAACCATCTGAAAAATGTAACAGATTTCGGTTCAACAATTTCAGCGTATTTGCCTTGTTAACCGGGCTTCCTAAACTTATTTCTATCAAGCGCGCTTTATATAATTACTACACATTATTTAACTCAAACCTAAACAATAGGGAAACATAAATTTTAGAACGGCGTCCTACCTTTGCATTCGTTGGCGTCGCGGGCAGTCGCGCGTCCCCACGGCCGGTCGAAGTGGAACGGCTTGCATCTCTCGCAGTCCCGTCCTGCTGTGTTATGCTTGCAGTCACACGCCAGCTGCTGCACGCCCGTGGAGCCCTCATCCGCCTTCGTTGGGATGCACCTGGAGGCGTGCCCGTTGCACTTGCAGCGTCCGCCCACCGCGAAATCGGACACTGCATAGTGCTGCGTGCCTGGTGCCGCTTGCTTCTTATTGTCCTCCTCGTCACCCTCGTTCACCATGTGAAGACGGTTAAATACCACTCTGACATCGGTCGCCGTCACCCAGTCTTGGAGGACTGGGGATATGTCAAAGTTGGCGGCGCTCGGACGGCCTTCGAGCGTGCTGAAAGCCAGCCGTGCTCCTCCGGAATTCTCACCGGCCAATCTGTGAGAGTCGGAGCACCTCGCTTCCTGCTCGTTCGCGGCGGTCACGGTTGCTTTATTTGGTCTACCGTAGACCCTTCGGCATTGGCTCGAATAGAACTGGAAGGGTTGCCAGGTGACACCGTAATCGGCGCTCTTGTAAATAGCTACGGAGTCTGGACGAGCGGCTTTCGGGCAGAATTGCAAACTGACATACGTCAACTCGTACTTCTTACCCAAGGACAGAGTAAGAGAGACGTTGTCGGGGGGAGAGTCATATGAAGCGGGAGCCAGGGAACCGGATCGCCAGCAAGTTACGTCGTGGGGATTGTTGAGGTCGGTGAGGTGGGATGGAGGGTGTCGCCGATCGGATCTGGCGGCGTCGCAGACGCGGCAAGCGTTGTCGGGTGGCTGGTCACCGGGTGGGTCGCATAGATTTTCGGGGCCGCGTCTTCCGCATGTCGAGGAGGCAACAACGGGGGCCCCGAAGGCGGCGTTGACGAAGTCCGGGATGCAGCGCCGCGGACGCTCGTCCTCGTAGCAGGGGTCGGGCGGGGAGGCGGCGAGGACCAGGGCCGCGGTGGCCAGGAGAGCCACGGCGCGGACGGGCATGCTCACTCACTGTCACACACTCGCGAAAGCCGTAAGCCGGATGCGAAAGCGGCTGACACGTGCTCACCGGTCGGACACCGCCGGCGGACTGGCGCGGCGGCCCGTCTGCGCGGGGCGGGAGCTTACGGCGAGCTTACGCCGTACGCATTGGCCGAATGTTTAAGTGAAAGTTTTTTTCTTCCGTAGTCCATAGGGAAACGGGAATGGCTATTCAAGATTGACAAATAAGAAACACTATAGTAGTTTTTGCGTAGAAATTTGGCGATCCTTGACTCTTTTGTTTTTTCGTGATTATAATATTTCAACAGAAGTTTTAATAATCGTCCGAATGCAACTATGATTATTTCTATAACATTGTGAAATATGAAGTGTACGTTTTGATGACGAAAAATACATTTCGAAAGCTTTAAGCTTGGAAATACATTGCGTTATGATAGCTTCTGGTAACATTATCTTTCTTTACGAAGATAAATTTAAGAAGAAGATATCAGTTTCGCGATTCATCATCATCATCATCACCATTTCAGCCTATCAGAAGTCCACTGCTGAACATAGGCCTCCCCCAAAGATTGCCACGAAGCTCGGTCCTGAGCCACCTGCATCCATCGACTTCCCGCAACACTGCGCAGGTCGTCACTCCATCTTGTGGGGGTCGTCCTTCGCGATTGCTGTTTAATAATAAATAATTTATAAACGGAGCAAAGCTTAGAGGTCATACTATTGCACACTAAAAGTAAAGTAGCAACCAGTAAATGCCCACCGCTGGGTGAAGTAGTAGGATCGTAAATCAAACCCCGTGTTCGCTAGAGTAATATGTAATTTAAATCGACCCGACTTCTACTCTATATGATAATATAATGAAGTTATTGGCATTATTGGCATTAAGATGTATTTTACTTAATCTTTAACATTTTGTGTGTGACTGAGTTTTCAAAAAAATAATTGTGTTAATTTTAATGTCGTACAATACTATAAAATTCCAGGAGAGATAACAGCTTTATTAGGTTATAGGAACCCTGATAAGCAAACAAACAAGAATACCGTTGCCTATATTGTGCTCACTTACCTAATTAATGAGACTGTTTAACCAACCAGTATTTGTTTTACTAATGCAATTTTTTTTGTAATTATATTCTATACATGGTAGAGTCAAGCGGCGGCTTTTGCTGCTGTTCGTATGGATAGTCTCGACCGGGGTGGTGCCAGGGCCTCGCAGAATACCAGCATGAAGTAGACGCATCTTGTGCTTCTTCGTTTCGTTCGGTGAGGGTGGTAACCGAAGGCTTTCTCTCTTTTCACCCTCCATCTCCCAACATCATTCCATTACGCCCGAAGCGGTTTGCCTCTTCTTTATTTATGCGGACGGCTAAGGAGTGGAACTCTCTAACGAGGTCAGTTTTTCCGGAACACTATAATCTGGTCATCTTTAAGGCCAAAGTGAACAGACACCTTCTAGGCAAACGTGTACCATCCTAGGCCTCATCTTCGCCTTCCATCAAGCAAGATTGAGGTCAAACGTAAGCCTATTTTTTATAAAAAAAAAAAATATCCTCAAAGACCGACAACACATCTAAATCGGAAGCATATCTCCTAATCACGGCTATCGTGGCTATCCTGTAAAGTCGGTTAATAATCGTTTCACTTTATTGTGCAATAACCATTACGAGAACTCCTTAACTGGAAATTATAGAATAATACAGTAACCCTGTTCGTTTGTTAATCGTGTTGTTGACTTTACCTATCCAGTCTAGAATTACATGCGGGAGTGTGTCTCATGTGTGAATTAACAAAAAAAGTTACCATAAATAACTTTCTACCATAAATATATTGCACACGGACCAACTTTTATAACTGGAACAATTATTTGTAGGTAATACTTGTCCCGTACTCCAATAGTTTAGCGCAACATGACACTTAGAAAATGACAATCGTTGAACTCTTATTAATATATTAAATGTCGGTATAATTTAAGGAGAGTTAAAATGTTGTTAAATGTAAATTAATTATCGTTAGGTACTTTTTACTTATTAAGGAAACCTAACTTATTACTTGATAGGAATATGAGCGTAAGAATCTGCCATCCCTTTTTTCCCGCTGGTGTCCAAAGAGGCGACTAAGGGAAAAGCCTTGAGAAAATCGCAATTCCTACTGACACGGTGTTGTGTCTCGAAAAATACCAGACCTAATTGAAGCAGGCCATGGCTATGTCGTTTACTCCCTGTTCTGGCGCAGATATCTTCGTTGCAAGTTCTATCACGCGAAGAAACACCAATCGTAGTACGCTCAGCAACTTCGAGAGGCACTCATACAGTCTCCAGGGAATCACTCAAAGGTCCAACATTAAGCAGACCGATGATTAGCGATGCAGTATCCAAGGTACCAGGTGTCTGGTACTGCGAACAGCGTTCCGATCGGAGAGCGCGGCGTTTAGGGCATAAACACCATCGCATAAAAAAAAATTTTTTTTTTTTTGGGAAATAGGCAAATGAGCAATTGGCTAACCTAATGGTAAGTGATTGCCCACGTAAATAAAATTAGGACATTACGAAAAAGTAAACCTCATCCCTTGGCTATCGTCAAACAGTGCAAAGTCAGTCAATGTCGTAGCTACCGACAGACGGCGGAACAAACATCTCTTAACAAACAGACAGATTAGATGCAGCAGCGCCTTAAGTACTAGGACTCCTTTTGTGCTCAGGAGCCGTCTGCGTTGGGCCTTACCTCTTACGTCACTTTAGCTGTAGTCAGCAGTGCGACCGCAATTGTCTTCCGGTTTGGGGGCTGTAGGGAGCCAGTATTATCATAGGCTGCGATGTGTTCGATCTTATTCCACCTTCTGCTCGCGAGTCTCTACCGCAGAAGTTGTCCAGGCCGCCGGTCCTTCGTTTCTACCGTGGGGGTTTCAGTCGATCCAGCATCTCAAGTGCTGATCGCGCAATAAGCAGTCCACCGCCTTCGGTACCTGGCAGGCGGTAGGAGGTAGGTGATTTTCTCACACACACAAACTAAAACAAAATCTTAATCCTGCGAGGAGACAGCGCTTCCGTGGTGTCCATGTTCTGCAATGGCCGATAACAATCAGTTGAGCTGTTAGCTCGATCAATGTTATAATATTTAAAAAAAAAAAAAAAAAAAAAATATCCTCAAAGACCGACAACACATCTAAATCGGAAGCAGATCTCCTAATCACACGGCTATCGTGACTATCCTGTAAAGTCGGTTAATAATCGTTTCACTTTATTGTGCAATAACCATTACGAGAACTCCTTAACTGGAAATTATAGAATAATACAGTAACCCTGTTCGTTTGTTAATCGTGTTGTTGACTTTGCCTATCCAGTCTAGAATTACATGCGGGAGTGTGTCTCATGTGTGAATTAACAAAAAAAGTTACCATAAATAACTTTCTGCAGAGTCGTGAAGGCGCTTTACATACATATATTGCACACGGACCAACTTTTATAACTGGAACAATTATTTGTAGGTACTATACTTGTCCCGTACTCCAATAGTTTAGCGCAACATGACACTTAGAAAATGACAATCGTTGAACTCTTATTAATATATCAAATGTCGGTATAATTTAAGGAGAGTTAAAATGTTGTTAAATGTAAATTAATTATCGTTAGGTACTTTTTACTTATTAAGGAAACCTAACTTATTACTTGATAGGAATATGAGCGTAAGAATCTGCCATCCCTTTTTTCCCGCTGGTGTCCAAAGAGGCGACTAAGGGAAAAGCCTTGAGAAAATCGCAATTCCTACTGACACGGTGTTGTGTCTCGAAAAATACCAGACCTAATTGAAGCAGGCCATGGCTTTATGTCGTTTACTCCCAGTTCTGGCGCAGATATCTTCGTTGCAAGTTCTATCACGCGAAGAAACACCAATCGTAGTACGCTCAGCAACTTCGAGTGGCACTCATACAGTCTCCAGGGAATCACTCAAAGGTCCAACATTAAGCAGACCGATGATTAGCGATGCAGTATCCAAGGTACGAGGTGTCTGGTACTGCGAACAGCGTTCCGATCGGAGAGCGCGGCGTTTAGGGCATAAACACCATCGCATAAAAAAATGTTTTTTTTTTTTGGAAAATGGGCAAATGAGCAATTGGCTCACCTAATGGTAAGTGATTGCCCACGTAAATAAAATAATCAATAATAAATAATGGAAGGACAAATGAAACCGGTGGCTGTTTCTTACGTCGATACTTACGAATGTATGAATGATAGAATAAAAAAAAATATCTTTATTTACGTGAACACAGAGAATACATGTAACTATTATCTGGAGACTCCTTTTAAGCAAATAAATGCCTGTGCCAGGAGACGGCGCTCTTCATCATCATCATCATCATCATCATCATCATCATCATCATCATCATCATCATCATCATCATCATCATCATCATCATCATCATCATCATCATCATCATCATCATCATCATCATCATCATCATCATCATCATCATCATCATCATCATCATCATCATCATCATCATCATCATCATCATCATCATCATCATCATCATCATCATCATCATCATCATCATCATCATCATCATCATCATCATCATCATCATCATCATCATCATCATCATCATCATCATCATCATCATCATCATCATCATCATCATCATCATCATCATCATCATCATCATCATCATCATCATCATCATCATCATCATCATCATCATCATCATCATCATCATCATCATCATCATCATCATCATCATCATCATCATCATCATCATCATCATCATCATCATCATCATCATCATCATCATCATCATCATCATCATCATCATCATCATCATCATCATCATCATCATCATCATCATCATCATCATCATCATCATCATCATCATCATCATCATCATCATCATCATCATCATCATCATCATCATCATCATCATCATCATCATCATCATCATCATCATCATCATCATCATCATCATCATCATCATCATCATCATCATCATCATCATCATCATCATCATCATCATCATCATCATCATCATCATCATCATCATCATCATCATCATCATCATCATCATCATCATCATCATCATCATCATCATCATCATCATCATCATCATCATCATCATCATCATCATCATCATCATCATCATCATCATCATCATCATCATCATCATCATCATCATCATCATCATCATCATCATCATCATCATCATCATCATCATCATCATCATCATCATCATCATCATCATCATCATCATCATCATCATCATCATCATCATCATCATCATCATCATCATCATCATCATCATCATCATCATCATCATCATCATCATCATCATCATCATCATCATCATCATCATCATCATCATCATCATCATCATTTCAGTCTATCAGAAGTCCACTGCTGAACATAGGCCTCCCCCAAAGATTGCCACGAAGCTCGGTCCTGAGCCGCCTGCATCCATCGACTTCCCGCAACACTGCGCAGGTCGTCACTCCATCTTGTGGGGGGTCGTCCTACACTGCGCTTGCCTGTACGTGGCTGCCACTCGAGAACCTTTTTTCCCCAACGGTTGTCAGTTCTGCAAGCTGGCCGGCCCATTGCCACTTCAGCTTGCTGATCTTTACGGCTATGTTGGTTACTTTAGTTCTGCTGCGGATATCATCGTTGCAGACTCTATCACGCAGAGAAACACCCAGCATAGCCCTTTCCATAGCGCGCTGAGCAACTTTGAGCTTCCTCATATGGCCTACAGTGAAGGACCAAGTCTCAGATCCGTATCTCATCACTGGCAACACGCACTGGTTGTATAGTTTGGTCTTAAGGCTTTGCGGTATAGTCGACGGCGCTCTTCCATATCTTAAATTAACGAAATATGTTATCTATATTTACCAAAATATTAACTATCAAGTAGCATGCGTGCAGAGTTATTTTGCATCTGTATTTCTTTCTTTCTTTCTTTATGTGTTAGTGCTTTCCAAATTACTTCACGTATTCCAAAAGTTTCTCCGTTTCATCATACGTTAACGTTTTTAGCCATTGTGTTAATACAACTTTGCAGTCACGATTAGATTTAGAGTGTATATCGATTTATTTGTTAATTTTATTATATAAAACGATATAGAATATAAAGAATGAACATACTTACAATGAATGAATGAATATAGTACAGGGCAAAATAAATAAACTTAGTGATGGGCGTGTTTGCTGCGAGGCGTGTAAGGCCTAACTCTCTAGGAATATCTACCAGCCAAGAACATCTGTATACCGGCGTCCTGGCACTTCGAAGAAGCCTTCGTGTTCAGTGGTGGTCTCGGTAAACGAAATGATCGAAGAAGGTACTCCCTTTCCAGTTCCTGACCAGCTTGATAGTCCACTACAGTACACAGACCGCTCTCATCATCATCATCATCATTTCAGCCTATCAGAAGTCCACTGCTGAACATAGGCCTCCCCCAAAGATTGCCACGAAGCTCGGTCCCGAGCCACCTGCATCCATCGACTTCCCGCAACACTGCGCAGGTCGTCGCTCCATCTTGTAGAGGGTCGTCCTACACTGCGTTCGCCTGTACGTGGCTGCCACTCGAGAACCTTTTTCCCCTTTTTAACCATTTTTTTTTCTCATACGAAGGATTTATAATAATCGCCACACTCGGCAAGCGGATTGCCTATCGCATTGCTATTATTCGCACAATGAAACCCCTAAGTGTTTATTAAGTTAATTCCCTTATAAAACATCGTGTCATACCATCCTAAGTTTAGCAACTCAATAACAGAACAGTGTTCCGTACCAACTTTTTTTTTTTTTTATTTATAACAAATTAAAACTTTATTAAAATGTTACTTAAAGTTAGCAGCCTATAAGTGCCACGTTCTGGGTTTGCCCTTCTCTCAAATCAGATAGGGTTTAGGAGTCAGGAAGGGTCCGTCACTCTGCTCCAGTACGGGTTGGCGGGGTTCACATATCCTCGAAATAATATGCAGACATGCAGGTTTCCTCGCGATGTTTTCCTTCATCGCTGGTACCACGTGGTAAATATAGCACTTAAAACTGCTATTAACAATTTCAGTGGTACCGGCACCGGGATCGAACCCCGGTCACTCGCGCTCTATGGAACTAAAGCGAGCGCCCTGACCACTAAGCTACCACTAGGCTAACTTTATTTAAATCCCAGAACAACCTCAAACAAGAAGTTTATTGGGATGAGAAGCTCTTACTTAGGAATCAGAGCTTTTCATCCGAGTAAAGTTTTCACTAGAGCGTTTAAGCACACTTAGTAGCCAATTTGCAGTTAAGTTGTTGTTCTCTATTTTCTTCCTGTCCGAATAAGAGAAACGCAACACAGGAAGTTGTTGTCTTTCTTCCGTTTTTTTACCGGAAATGGGGCAAACGAGCGTGCGGCTCACCTGATGGTAAGTGGTCACCAACGCCCATGGACATTTGTAACACCAGAGGAGCTGCAGGTGCATTACCGATTTCAAGAATATTTCGGATGGAGGGAAGGGAGAAGAGAGCTGGCCTCCGGTTACCTCAGTCACTGAACAAAACGCAGAAGCGCAAGGTCTCCCTCTCCTCGCAGAATACCTCTACTTCACACCGGTATTCTCGGTACGCCCGGTCGCGCCGGTTCATTCGAGCAGCAGCTAAAGGCGCCGCTTGGCTCTAACACGTCAAACATTCACTTTCCTTCCCGATCAAAATTTGTTGCCCGAAGTTTTATCATATTATGTATTAGACCAGCGGTGACCAACCTTTTCAAAGCAAGCGCGCAATGAAAAATTTTTACAGCGTTGTGGGCACGTTTTTTTTTTCAGGTGGGTAGGAGAGAGAATAAATAAATAAACATATATAAGCGAAACAATAATATAATAAATTGATTATAGTAGATGGTAAATGGTAATAATAATAATGCAACGGTCGCCCGGGAAACGGAGCAGATGAAGGGCTTGTTAGAGGAGGCGATTCTGAAAATGCGCGAAACGCCGCTCGAGTGTCGACCGCGACTCCCTCGCATACACTTAAGCCAGCGGAATCGGTCTGTCTGTATTGTGGAAATCTCGCAGCGGGCGCGTTACAGATCGACCGTGCGCGCACCTGCGCCCGCGGTCGCGGGATTGGCCACCTCTGCGTTAGACCAACAACAGCACTCACTCGTCCCAAATGTACCCTCCAGCTTCTAAAGCGAATAATAAAATCATTACAACGCATGCAAGTTTTTCAACCAAACAGTGAGATTAATCTATCCGAATGATTAACACAAGATTTGAATTCCATTACGATGTTCCTTTGGTCGTAGTAAGCTTTGGTGTGTAAAGAGCCGAGTTCCACACGGCTTGTTTTAGGTCCCGGAGATGCGACAATAACTTCGCGTTCATGCTGTCCATCTGGCAGAGCCCTTCGTGCCCTACTGCTTGCTCTTCGATGTGATCAGATATCTTTTCAAACATATTAAAACTGTTTCAACATCCAAACCAATCGACGCCTTCGATAATTATAAATGCCAATAAATATTTCAAGAATTTAAAACAAATTTAAATGTATGAACGAATATTTTACATTCGATTACATTTCGCACCGCTTGCTTCGCGAGACGCCATAGGGAAATCAATAAATCCAACCAACTGGCAGGTTTATCGAATCAGTTGCCATTTCACGGACTCAAAAGGCGATCTGTCTAATTAAACGCATTACGCATTCGGGGAGAGCGGAGTGGAGCACGTGAGAATAACTCTGTTCAATTGTTGTTAGTGTTTTAGAGAATTTCGATGCGGCTGAAGAACGTTTGAAATTCGTATTCGATTACAGAAGCAGCTTATAAATTAACTAGTGACCCTTCACTAGTTTTTAGTGGTATATACACTACTATGTTGCTCGTCTGTTGTATATATATATATATATATAGATTTGTATGTATGTTGATGTACCTGGGTTACCCAGTGTCGAGTGCAGTGCTTGTGTGTGTGATAGAGCTTGATGGAGCTGGTGCTCTTCTACTCTTTGGACTAGATCAGAGGTGGCCGACACCCCGCCCCCTGGCGCAACTGCGCACACGGTTGTTCTATAATGCGCCCGCTGCAAGATTTCAAAAATACAGACAGCCCACATGCGCATTTTCAAAATCGCCTCCTCTAACAAGCTCCTCATCTGCTCCGTTTCCTAGGTGACAATTCCATTATTATTATTATTACTATTTACCATGTACTATAAACATTTTATTATATTATCGTTACGTTTATTTTTATTCCTTCTCCTACCCTTTTATTTTCAACGTGGTAGAGCCAAGCTGCGGCTTTTGCTGCTGCTCGAATAAGCCGGCTCAAACGGGTTGGTACCACGGCCTCGCGGAATACCCGCGTGAAGTAGAGGCATCTTGTTCTTCTGCGTTTCGTTCGGTGAGTGAGGTAACCGGAGGCCTACTCCTTCTCCCCTTACCCTTCCTCATCCTTCCTCCCATCTCCCAAAATACCCCTAAAGGCAGGCAACGCACCTGCAGAACCTCTGGTGTTGCAGATGTACATGGGCGACGGTGATCTCTTCCCGTCAGGTGACCCGCTTCCTCGTTTGCCGCCTTTTCCATAAAAATTAAAACCACCTAAATGAAAACATGCACCCGCCACGCTGTAAAAAATTTTCATTTCGTACTTGCTTTGAAAAAGGTTCGCCACCGCTGGACTAGGTAATATAAACCATTTTGTTTTGTTTTTTTCATGAGCAAAATAATTTTTCCAACATCTTTAAAACAGCGCAAAAATCAACACTCACACATACTAAGTACGTAAAACTTAACTCACGTTCAGCTACTTCACACAGATAAACTTATCATATGAACATAATTTGACGTCTACCCGCCGGGAAGAAGTCGGAAAAATTTAATTAAAACGAAACCAGCCTCCCCCACACCCCCGGCACAAAAGCGCACAAACAGACACGGTAGACTATGCACGCTCATTTGCAGCGGGAACAAAAACTGCAAGAGCGTAAGTTAGGGAGCAAATGTGAATTAGCGGGAGGTGCATCCTCTGAGTGGGCAAAACGCGGAAGGGTGCGGCATGCGGGGCCGCCTAGATAATTCTAATGGGGGACCTTTGTTTTGTAAGTGCTTAATTAATCAACTGCTTGTTATGAATTATAATGCCATGGACCTCCGGCTAAATGTTAAGTTGTACGATTTTTTTTTATTCGCTAATAGAGCTTATTTGTTATTTTTATGTGGTGTAGGACAATTATTATTATGACCATTATTCTAGGCTCGATAGCCGAGTGGTTAAACAGGCCTCGGAATCGGTATATCCAACTTCGATTCCCGTTACTGCGAAAAAAAGTTATTTCCCTCTGACCACACCAGTGTGATATATTTTTTTTTATTGGAAATGCGGCAAACGAGCAAGCGGCTCACCTGATGGTAAGTGATTAAATCTGCAAAACCAGAGGCGCTGCTGGTGCGTTGCCGGCCAGGCTGTGGAGTGGGCCTCCTGTTTCCTCACTCACCGAACGAAACGCAGAAGCATAAGATGCCCCTACTTCACGTCGGTATTCTGCGAGGTCGTTCTACTACCCCGGTCGAGCCAGCCCATTCGAGCAACAGCAGAAGCCACTGCTTGTCTCTACCACGTTCGTATTTACTGTGAGGGGTAGGCAGCAGACTTCTGAAAGCCACTTTTCACCTCTGGCAGAGAGACCGAGGCGGGAAATGAAAACCTTGAATCCTTGAAAAGGGAAACCTTGGAACCGCATTTGATTCTGGAAAATCAAACAGTCCATTGAAACAGATTATATAAAATCGTTTGCGGAAAAAGGTTCTCGAGTGGCAGCAACGTACAGGCAAACGCAGTGTAGGACGACCCCCCACAAGATGGAGTGACGACCTGCGCAGTGTTGCGGGAAGTCGATGGATGCAGGTGGCTCAGGACCGAGCTGTGTGGCGCGGCAGTGGACTTATAATGATAATGATGATATAAAACAAAAATAGGTTCCATTATATCATTTTAAACATATAAAAAATAAACAAAACCATAATTAAAAAAAAAATACTGAAAAATGTGACCATTAAATACAATTGAACACAACTGCGTGATGTTGGAAAACATAATTTCCAACTTATCTCCGCCGGCATATATACGGTAATTAGCTCGACCGGCCCGTGTCCGTGCTACCCTCGGGGTTAAACGGACCCCTGGCTTTAGGAGCGGTCAATATGTAGGAGAGTTCTGACGTAAAACGACAGGGGATCGGTATTACCATGTTTGTCAAAATTATCATTCAGCGTACATACACGAGCCGGACTACCTGTTGTGTGTCACAAAAATAAACATTATATTTCATAAAAGATTTAATAATGTTATCCTGGGCTGTTCCGACCACGGCGACAGCTTAATACTATCGGCAGTTGTCAACTGCTCAGGTGTTATTATAGTGCCGTAATTGTACACACGTTCAACCACTGATTTGTATTTTTTGCACAAACATTGAGTTCGCCGCGTATTCGAACTCCGATGCTCATTTCATAGCAGTCGGGTACGCTAATTACTAAACCACGCGGTCGTCAATGGCATCTGTATCAATAACAGAAAAGAATTTCATAAAATATTTTCTGTCTTCAAACACTATTGTTAGTGCTGCAAGGTATGAGTATAATTAATGCGCCTCTAAATAGAATGGTTAGAAAATATAATGAGGAGTATAAAAAAGTGGACGTGGACATTCTCTCAACCAAAATTTCTGAGCTCAGGACTAAAATGTCATATCTTCTCGTCGAGTATACCGCAAAGCCTCAAGACGAAAGTATACAACCAGTGCGTGTTGCCAGTGATGACATACGGATCCGAGACTTGGTCCTTCACTGCAGCCCGTATGAGGAAGCTCAAAGTTGCTCAGCGCGCTATGGAAAGGGCTATGCTCGGTGTTTCTCTGCGTGATAGAGTCTGCAACGATGATATCCGCAGCAGAACTAAGGTAACCAACATATCCGTAAAGATCAGCAAGCTGAAGTGGCAATGGGCCGGCCACATAGCTCGCAGAACTGACAACCGCTGGGGAAAACAGGTTCTCGAGTGGCAGCCACGTACAGGCAAACGCAGTGTAGGACGACCCCCACAAGATGGAGTGACGACCTGCGCAGTGTTGCGGGAAGTCGATGGATGCAGGTGGCTCAGGACCGAGCTTCGTGGCAATCTTTGGGGGAGGCCAATGTTCAGCAGTGGACTTCTGATAGGCTGAAATGATGATGGACTAAAATGCGGAGGGCATTATACAATAATTCATAGAAGAAAATCGTAGGTTGCTTAATTATTTCATTATTTCATTATTTTTGTTATTACCTTTTTTTGTTATAGTGTTACTTTAGATAAGCAATAGATCCGCTTAATATTAATATTCATTTAACTTTACTAGACTGTGTCTACTGGCTTTCCGTGTTTGCCTTTAAGTAAGGTGGCACATGCCTTTTTTTTAGAAAAACATTTTTATATAAAAAAGAATTTGTTATGTGTTAACCTTGTTGGTAACCCTAATAAATAAATAAATAATATATATATAGAATAACGAAACAAAGTCGTAATTGCGTTTCTCATTTAACCAATTTATATATTATAGTATATGTTAACAAAAGATTCACTCAGCTGTACTTTAACGAGAGAAACAACATTTGAAGTCTTTATTCAAGGTCTTTTAATAATATTGTTTATAATACAGAAAATATATGTATCATTAATATTATACCAACTCTCATAGAGATCGACATATATAGTTAGATATAGTCATGAGAGTATTTCACATAGCATTGGTTAAAAAAAAGTATTTGTAAAACGGAACGCACCCGTATCGTATCTGATCGAACATACTCGTTTGAAAATAAAACAAAACATCTCCTTTACCACAAAAGTTAAATCAATAATCGGTCGGTTGGTATAGCGCAGAATTATATTTTTTTCATTTCCCTTTTAGATCAATCAAATTACTATGAAATATTGGTATTGTCTAGTCAATATAGTGTTTTATTACTTATTATTAAACGTGGTAGAGCCAAGAGACGGCTTTTACTGGTGCTCGAATGGGCCGGCTCGACCGGGGTCTCGCAGAATACCGACGTGAAGTAGAAGCACCTTGTGCTCCTGCTTTTCTTTCGGTGAGTTAGACAACCCACTTCTCATCCCATCTCTCGAATACCCTTAAAGGCCGGCAACGCACCTGCACCACCTCTGGTGCTGCAGATGTACGTGGGCGACGGTAATCACTTACCATCAGGTGGACCGATTGCTCGTTTGCCGCCTTTCGCATAAAATACCAAAAATACTTACGACGTGGAGCTTGTCGGATCGGGGTAAAAGCATTATTTATTACGCCACTGTCTATAGTAGAGTGGTTACGATAACCGCTTCTAATCAGGAGAACCCCGTTCGATTCTCTGTGAGAAGGCCGCCTACGAATGAGACGTATGGAACTTACTTATGTTAGCTTGAACTAAAGAACGACGACAGGCTCATTACCGCCTTGTTCTTAATAAGCTCTGGTTAAAAAGGCGTTATTATTCTTATATTATAAACATTAGTACTAAGAAGTTTGTACTGATCATCTTTTAAGGCTTTAGCTCTTTTTTATTATACAATGAAGTTGAGCTTCTATAATGTAACAGAAAGCCACAACTTTATAACCAACTATACTTTACAGGTCATAAATTGTAAAAAGGCCTTTAAAATATGAATGGGGAACAAATGTCACCGCAACACTTTATTTCAATAACAACAACGCATTGGAACATAAGTAGAGACCTCCGTACAACGGAACAGAATCCAACCAGGGGCCCTCATTGTCTCCGCGAGGCATTTGCGTAATGAGTCCCATTAGGCCCATTACTCGCATTATGGCGTGCCAGTCGCGACGTTCCGGTACCTTTTGTCAAAGCATAACGTCATAAAGCTCGGAGAAATTGCATCGCTCCTTCCTACCGAGGCCATAAGGCGTGCAAAGTCACAGCAAATCTGTGTGCGCGTACATTCTATATTCAAATAAGGTTACTATATATGTCTAATATTGATTGTTAGATGTTCTGTTTATTTGTTTGGTAACTCTTCATCATCTTTAAAATAACTTTCTCCTTCTTTGCGTTTGAATCGTCTGTGTAGGTAACACCCTCTTATCTATACCAGTGCAACCATGTGTTAGTTCTGTTCCGGTTATTCCTTATATTTACATGCTCATGTATACCATCTTAGTACTCACGGGTGACAAGGCATCTAGAACCTTCTTCCATTGAAGTTATTCGATGAGCAGCTGGCTCATGAGCTTCAATAGCCACTCGCCATTAGGCGGACTTTTAGTTAGTTTGTCAAAGTAATCCAAGAAAATAAATAAGTCATATATAAAAATTAAATATAATAAAAATATCTTTATCTACGTAAATACAGAGAATGCATGTAACTATTATCTGGAGACTCCTTTTAAGCAAACAAATGCCTGTGCCGGGAGACGGCGCTCTTCCATATCTTAAATTAACGAAATATATTATCTATATTTACCAAAATATTAACTATCAAGTATCAAGAGTTCGTTTGCATGTGTATATGTGAGTGTGTCTCTCTCTCCCTCTCTCTTTCTCTCTCTCTCTGTGTGTGTGTATGCGTGGGTTTTTCTTTTATAGAAGAAGGGGGCAAACGATCGTGCGGCTCACCTGATGGTAAGTGATCACCGACGCCCACGAACATCCACAACACCAGAGGAGCTACAGATGCGCTGACGGCCTTTAAGGAAGGAATAAGCTCTTTTCTTGAAGGACCCTAAGTCGTAACTGTTCGGAAATACCGCTGGCGACAGCTAATTCCACAAAATCGAAGTGCGTGGCAGAAAACTTCGATTAAAACGCACTGTAGCGGAATGCCAACCATCTAGGCGGTATCGATGGAACTTCGAATTCTGTCGCGATGTACGATGGTGAAACTCAGCGGCTGGGTGTGTTTGTGTGCGTGAAGTGAGTAAGTGTATATTTGTTAGTGCTTTTCAAATTACTTCACGTATTCCAAAGTTTCTCCGTTTAAATAATTCTAATAATACTCCAAGGTTTTTTTTATGCAATATGGAGCAAAGCGGCTCCCCTACTGGTAAGTGATTAGCGACGCCTACGTACGTCTGCAATAGCAGATGGACTGCAGGTTCGTTGCCGGCCTTTAAAGATATTTGAGGATGGGGGAGGGGGAGGAATTGGGCTTCTTCTGACTTCACTCACCGAACGATAGGCGACGGTATTCCGCGAGGCTATGGTATTACCCTGATCGAGCCGGCCCGTTCGAGAAGCAGCAAAAGCTTCCGCTTGGCTCTACCACATACAATAATACTCAAAGGTCTAACTAAGAGAGAGTTCTTGTAAAATGTATATGAATTTTTAAACATCGAATATATCCGACAGATTTTATTACTGTCTTTGATCACTGGATATAGGCCATACCTAATGAGAGCATTTACCATTATGACTAGGCTCAAAATAATATTTTTTAACATTACTTAAAATTGGTATTTACAATTTTAGTATTGCCGGCACCGGAGATCGAACCCAAGTCACTCCGGCTCAATGAAACTAAAGTGAGCGCTTTGTCGACTAGACCACCACGGCTGACTAGGCTAATGTTAAATTGTGCAGAAAAAAACAAGTTATACTAAGGTGACATAAGCTTGTAAGTTTTCTACCAATTCATTTCTCTTTACTTACAACGATTTAACTTGTACGTTAAACATACAAGTGGAAACAAATAGCGAAAACTGTTCACACATATTCAAACGGCGACTGTAAAAAAAATTAACGTTCAAAAGCCCACCTCCGGCAAGCTTTCGCGAGCTTCCCGCCGACCTAGATCGTTACTCGCAAGTTCCCGGCACCCGGGAACAATGTGCAAAACTTGGCCCGGCTACCACTCTACAAAAAATCTTATTTAAGTAACTGAACTCTTGCACGACGTCTCTTTCGTTAAGTACTTCCGAAATTTGTTGTTTTACGGCAGGTCCTTGACTGCCGAAAATCTACGAACGCCGAAAGGACGGACTAAAGCTTCACCTTACTAAGATTTATATTATTTATTTATTTATACTTTATTGTGTACAGCCAAAGAATTACAAAAGGCGTACTTAATGCCTTATGGCATTCCCTAACAGTCAACCAAGGGCGTGAAGAAATGTGGTTATTATGTAGATCATCATCATCATCATCATCATTTCAGCCTATCAGAAGTCCACTGCTGAACATAGGCCTCCCCCAAAGATTGCCACGAAGCTCGGTCCTGAGCCACCTGCATCCATCGACTTCCCGCAACACTGCGCAGGTCGTCACTCCATCTTGTGGGGGGTCGTCCTACACTGCGTTCGCCTGTACGCGGCTGCCACTCGAGAACCTTTTTTCCCCGGCGTTTGTCAGTTCTGCGAGCTATGTGTGCGCCGGCCCATTGCCACTTCAGCAATATGTAGATATTAACGAACATTACCAAAGTGACTACAACCGCGGCTGCTGTAAAGCACTCGAAACGTCGGCAATAAAAAACAAAATTAAACGCCATAAAATCCGTAAATAATAATATCATTTCAAATGTGTAGTGTTATGGAAAATACAAGAAATCATTCTCTATGAAGTTTCAAACTAAACTATGCACCACATAATACCAGTACAGGTACACGTTCGTAGCATAGAGTAATAAAGGGTGTCTCAGAATGATTTTCATTTTTAGATGTTAAATAAAAAACAAAATATCAATTAAATCTCGTTTTATTTAATGTTAATTTAAATGGCAATGGATTGTAGAGATTCCCTGGAAGAGTGATAAGTCGCCGAGGAGACATCAATTGGCCACCGAGGAGCCCTGATTTAACGCCTGCTGAATTCTTCCTATGGGGCTACCTAAAAAGAAAAGTTTACCAATCCATTGCCACCCAACCTGAATGTTTTGAAGCAAAGAATCACTGAAGAAATCAACACTATTCCATGAGCAATGCTCCAGCGAGTTATTGAAAAATTTTAGCTCCAGGTTAAATGAGTGTGAACAAATGAATGGTGCGCATTTGCAAACAGTTGTTTTTCATAAATAAACTTCAAGGGTTGCTCTTTAAATGAACATTAAATAAAACGAGATTTAATTGATTTTTTGTTTTTTATTTAACATCTAAAAACGAAACACATTCGGAGACAACCTTTACCAGTAATAATACACGTAGTAAATAACTCGTTGATACGATTCGATATATACGATACTCCAATGGTCAACTGTTGTAAGTAATCCAAACACACAAACCAGAGATTGCAAGTTGAGCACAATGTTTCTGTAAAATTTTGATATATTTGTGTAATCTGTATTTGGCCTTATTTAATGTTAGAAGTGATGTATTCATTATTTTGTAAATTGCTGTTGGGTTGCCTAATAAAATAAATAAGTAAATTTCCTTAAATAAACTTATAATTTTTATTATTCGTTTCGTTTTGCCATTCCGCCAATTAATCATCTCTGCTCGAATGCTCGTAATACATCTAGAGTTTAACACCGAGTGGGATACACTAACAAATGCCACTGTTTGAGCGAACAGAGTAATGAGGCAGTCGTCATGGACGACGGCTGATCTGTACTAAACCAGGAACACGTACGGGGACATATCGCCGCTCGCAAAAACCGACGGTTAGAGCCGTTACCCACGTATGGACGTCGACCATGAGCAGCACAGAGTAGGTGACAACAGAGACTTTTTTTTTTCTTCCTACTTAAACTAATCCCGGCTCGAACCTGGGTTGGCTTACCGTCATAACGCCACCGCTTTGCCCGGTCTCGAACATCCTCAACAACTATTATATCGTTGGAAGCCATGTTTCGTATGATGTTCAGGCAGCCCGGCAACCGCCCAACATCTCTTCGCGACGTAGTATTCAGGGCTTTCCAGCATCTTATCTCATATCGCACGTACACAGAGGCTGCCACGAATATGTGCGTTGCTTATTCTATCCTTTTGAGTGAAGTCACACATTCAACGCAGCATGTTCATCACTGTGAATATATTATACATATATGTAATAAATGAATAAAGGAGATGGCAGATTGTAACGTATAGTTTTAAATTTCGAATATTTGCTGTAATTCTTTTTTTAAATAAAACGGTATATTACTCTGTAGGATTGACTCCCGTGTTCTAGAGTTTTGATCATTTAATATGTAATATATAAACATATTTGTAAACAACACAACAAAAACTTCCGAATATTATCCCTCGAGGGTAGGCAGTAGTGGAAATGCTTCCAACGTAGTAGAGCCAAGAAGCGGCTTTTGCTGCTGCTCGACCGGGGTAGTACCACGGCCTCGCAGAATACCGGCGTGAAGTAGACGCATCTAGTGCTTCTGCATTTCGTTCGGTGAGTGAGGTAACCGGAGGCCCACTCTACCACCTCAACCCCTATCCTCATCCTTCCTCCCATCTCCCAAAGATCTTAAAATGCCGATAGAGCACCTGCAGCTCCAGGTTTACAGATGTACGTGGGCGACATTAATCATTTACCATCGGAGCAGCTTGTTCGTTTGCCATCTGTACCAAAAAAATCTGCACCTAATTGGGCGTCGAGCTCGTAGGCCGTACTCATGCAGTCGATTTCGCACAGTTTGGGGACTTACATCACAACACCGTTTGAATTTTGTAGCCTCAAACTGATCTCTCGAGCGGTTAACATCGGCTGGCGTCTTGCAGTCAGTTGTATGTACCGGTCGTGCCAAGTGGTTGTACTCCTTTTACGGCCTGAATGCTGTTCAGCGGGTTCCCTTGTATTATTGTAGCGCTGCCAAAGACGACAAATAACACTTCTATGAAAGCCAAAATGCCGAGATACCTGAGATTGATTACTTCCCGCTTGCAACATCCCAACAGCTCTTTGCATTTCATTTGCCGTCAAATGACGTCGCTCCATGACGTAAAGAATATCTAACAATTCAATTTTGTCGCTAACTTTATTTAAATGGTTGGTAAAATTATAAAATCAACACTAAACGTAGCAATAAAAACGCACTTTAATTAAGATTTTTTTTTTACCTTTTTTTTAAGTTCATATACCTACGCACTTTGAGTGAGTAAAGACTTAGAAATTAATTAATATAAATGGTAAATTTGTAATATCAAGACTTTTTTGATATGTGTAATTAAAACAAATCATAACTATTGCTTTTTATATTTGTTGTTATTTAGTTGTAATTGAATCTCGAACGTTGGCGATGTAGTCATTAAGAGAGAATGGTTGTATATTCCCCTTTATTGTGTTGCATAAATTGTTTTTTTTTTTTTTTTTTTGGTGGAGGGAAAATAATTTAATAATGCTAGTTGTTGGCCGGCAGGCCTCCCAATGTATGTAATTATGTCGGACTCGGATCTCGGAAGGAGAAACATACCGACTAAAAAGCCATCCACGTTGCTGTTGGCCCGGAGGCCTTTACAGCTTCGTCTAAAGAGACTTGCGGGGACGGAGGCCCTCAAGTTTAACGAAGGTAGATGATGACTGCTGCTGTGAAGCGCTGCATCCCCTGGAACGAAAGAAAACTTCCAATCTTAGGGGTGGGGCCAGGCGATCCGAGGGCCCCGACAGAAGGTAGGTGAGTTCATCTGGGACCGCCTTGATGTATGACTTAATAACGACCTCTGCCTCGAGTAAGTCAGTCAGTAAAACAATAAAATCCATGAAATAACATTACATTCTTGCTTCATACGCGCATTTAATATTCATTGCGCTGCAAATTAATTAGAATCGCAACTTTACCATATACATCCAGAAAAAAGTGGACCCGTCGGCTTCGCTATGTTCACGTAGGCCTACGTATGGGAGCGAGACAGTCGCGCAAAAACCGGCCGCGTCACCCTATTAGTCAACGATTACATACCGACGCCTGGACGAGTCCATCTCCGAGGGTTATCGTAGTGCGGTTTTTTGTCCGCGCATCGCGATTTCAATATAACTAGTTGAGTACTTGTCGACAATGTTTAATTCTTTACCTTCCTTGCAACAATGGGGAATATTTGTTAATGCTCATAAGGAATAGTTTAATGATACATGCTCGTTGTTATGATAAAGATAAATTTCGTAATTTTCATTTAGAGTACATTCAGTTGCGTTGAATGAAAACATCTTGATGAAAATTTGAATGTTTGAGAAATATTAAAAAGGATAGAGAACACGCGAAGTTATTTAAGTGGTAGATCCGGGGTAGTACCACGACCTCGCAGAGTACCGGCGTGAAGTAGAAGCATCTTATGCTTCTGCTTTTCGTTCGGTGAGCGAGGGTACTGGAGGCCTTCTCCCACCCTCTGCCCTTGAACTCTCCCATTCCCCAAACATCCTTAATAGCCAACAACACTCTTGCTAGTTTTCCTCCCTTTCTCATAGATAAAATAAAGTCCGCCAACACGATTTGGAACAGCGTGGCAAAAGCCCAGCTTCAAAACCTTTTTTTTAACTCTCCAACTAAGCTTATAGGTTGTATCTGGAGTGGGTTAAGACTTCATGTTTCGTAGTCCGCACCCTAACCCATTCGGCTATAGGCGCTTCCACGAAACCTCTTTAATAGATGCGAGATCTATGTCCAGCAGTAGAACATATATAGGCAGCTGACAGACAACTTTTTTTTATTGTAATATTGTAATGAAAATATTAAACGTAAGTATTGCTACAGACAGACAGGAACGGGTTTAGAGAACCGTCTATCTTATTTGCTATAGCACTTGATAAGGGAAAGCACGCACAAAGTAAATAGTGTAAGCTATTGTTACACTGCAGTGCAGAAAGTTTTATGTTATATTGTACAACATTAAAAGACACTAATAATAAAACTTAAAATAGGTAGCATAGGTTCTATTAGTTCTTTTTTTTTCACAGTTTCCTTTTTACTCTAATTTTAATTTTACATAGTAACATTCGTATTTATGGTCCTTCACTGCGGGCCGGATGAGGAAGCTCAAATTTGCACAGCGCGCTATGGAAAGGGCTATGCTCGTAGTAGTATGCAGCACAACTAGGGTAACCGACATAGTCGCGAGGATCAGCAAGCTGAAGTGGAAATGGTCCGGCCACATAGCTCGCAGAACCAACAACCGTTGGGGGAAAAAAGGTTCTCAAGTGGCAGCCACGTTGCCTGTACGGTAGTGTAGGACGACCTGCGCAGTGTTGCGGGAAGTCGATGGATGCAGGTGGCTCAGGACCGAGCTTTGTGGCAATCTTCGGGAGAGGCCTACGTTCAGCAGTGGACTTGTGGTAGGCTGAAATGATGATGATGATTCGTATTAATTGGATGATTGGCTTTAAAGCTACCGTTAGTAGGTACGTATATTTTATATATAGGTCATTTTTCATTGCGATACGCGATTTATCTTAGAATTTGTTAAGCCCAAAGTGAACAGACACCTTCTAGGCAAACGAGTACCATCCTAGGCCTCATCTTCACCTTCTATCGGTCAAGATTGAAGTCAAACGTAAGCTTATTTATAAAAAAAAAAAGTTAGGTTAGGTTAGGTTAGAAATCACAAAAGAAAACTTGATAGAAAGCTTCTAAGCGCTCCTTTTCCGATAGTTAAAGTCGTTTAAAGCTATGAATGTCTGTGAACATACAAATTGTTACGTCCTTGGCAGGCAGTCTATAGCTCCATTAGAAGGCGAGGCGGCTAGATAAGGCGGTTGTTTTTGTGCGAATGCGTGCTCATATCTCCGTCATGTGTTATCTGTATCAACGGAGATGGAATGTTGCCAGTCCTTCGAAAGCCTTTCCAGTAAAGTCAATAATGTGATATTAATTTAATCTATGTTAACAAAAAAAAAAGACAGGCAAGTGCGAATCGGGCCTCGCTCTGTTGGGTTTCCGTGCATATGACTAAGTAACTTTTAAAACAATCCCAAAAAATTAAGTATTTTATTGCGTTTAATTTTTGTTGTTAAGTTCCCGACGTTTCGAGTGCTTTATAGAAGCCGTGGTCGCGGGGGGACTGAGGTGTTAGACGTCCAGATGTCATAGTTAACTCGGGCTATCTTCAGCTTTCAATTGTTAATATTTGGTATGGCTTCATTTTAATTGTGCAGTGTTCGCGTAAATCGCAGAAATCCTGTGAAAATTTTAACACTTGCGTCACGGCTTACAAACTATATTATGAAACGGTGTTTTCAATATTTGTTGTTTAAGTATATTATGGTACATAATATAGAGAAATTCCAAATTCTTCTGTAATGACATAATTCCGAAATAATGACAACGTTGATTTAAATATAAAAAAAATGTTATGCACCCTACTTAATGAGCGTCAATGTTAGAGGTTTTAAGTAACGGATTAGATTTAAAAAAAATATTTTCGTTTTCTTTTACGTATTTCCTTAAAGATAATATAAATATAATTGATTTTCCACTCCTCTCTACCCGTTGGTTTCTTATGAGGTGACTAAATGAAAAGCCTTGAAAATCACAAAAAGCTACCGACAGATGGCGTGATAACCATCTCCAAAATAAGCAGACCAAAATTAAATAGTACGATGATGGGTAGCAGCAAAATGGGAGAGGTCTATGTCCCGCGCTGTCTACTCTGTGACTGTGTACAGGCTGTTAAGGAAGAATAAGCGATGATTCTACACCAAATATCCAAATTCAAGTCTGTTACTCATTCCGTCTATGAGCTAGATATATATGACACAGACAGACGGACAGCAGAGTGACAATAGTAAATAATAGTGCTCGGTTTTGCCCTTTGGTTACGGAACCCTAAAGAACAGATAAATGTAGTATTTCCAGAGAAAACTTTCCCAAAGACAAACAACGCTACATTGGACGGTATAATCCGTTACATAACTCACAACAAGGAATTAAAGAACTCGGAAGCGACATTGTGTTACCACACTTATTTACCACACCGATGGTCACCTTCGACCGCGGCATCAGCAGTTATCCACTGCGCAGGATCATAATGCCGTTAGTGGATGCGCAAACATCCAAGCGCATGGGCACGGGAAGGCCAAGGCGTGTGAGACTCTACCTTTCCCTTGTCCGATATAATGCACTAATGTTTGCCAGGAGAATGGTCAGGTGGATTGGGATCATATTTAAATTCACTGCCAAACGGATATTCGAAATAATCACGATTATGGTATGAAATTATTATTAACACTGTTTATCACGTTCAATTTTTGTTTCTATGTTCCTGAATTTCGAGTGCTTAAAAGCACCCGTCAGTATGGTGGGACATAAAAACAAAAATTGAACGCGATTTATTCCGTTAACTATAAGTTTCGTTTCAAATGTTTAGTGTTCGCGTACATACAAGAAATGATTTCGAGATCTTTATAACAATCATTAAACCAAGTTTTCTCTACCGCAAGGTTTTGATGGTTCAGTGATTTCATTAAGTATTTCATTAATTACTTCGATATAGATAGCTTAACTTCAATCCAGTTAGCACCCGGAGACTTCTCCGTTATGCCACAAAGATATTTCACAAAAATTCCCTGAGCAGTCATTCCTCAATAAAATCATACCGGTAGTTTTCACATCCAAGTCATGTCATTATGGTAGAGGGAGCACACGAGCAAGCGGCTCTCCTGATGGTAAGCGATAACAGTCTCCCACGTACATCTGCAACACCAGAGGAGCTACAGGTGCGTTGCCGGCCTTAAAGGATACTAGGAACATGGGAGGACGGATGAGAGGGGGGTGAGGTGGTGGAGTGGGGCTGGGTTACCTTACTCCCCGAACGAAACGCACTAGATTACTTTATCGACACTGTATCATTTTATCGGGTAATCACGTCGGTAGCATCCTCTGGCCAAATATTTTATATCAGTTTGTTCTTAATTGTGAACAATATACACTATAGATATTAAGGAGTGTTGTGGACAATGTTCCTGACATTGTGAACCGCCTCGAATGCCATCGCGGGTCACACCAAAAACGCCCGATGTGCTTCGTTTTACCGACCGGTGTTTTAGAACATTTAAATAACCAAAATGAAACAATGTCTATTCTGTTACACGGTCTAAGAGCCTCAATAGAGAATGAACATCGTTCTTCCCGCCATTCCCGCGCACACGCTAAACAAACACCTTCCCCCCTCAAGCCCCCCGCCCCTCCCCGACGCACGCAAACGTTGTAATTATGAAGTTATCCACGAACCGTGCGCCCGTCTATCAGCACTTAGCGTGTAATGAACAAAGCCTTGCTAACGAGACGGGGACGAGCCGAAGTCGACGCGCGACACTACACGTTAACTACACGTATGTGGTATCCTTTCGTTTGCGATTTGACGCACCCAGGACCTAGTCGGGTAGGGTAGCGTGTGCAGGACCTGATGAGGCGTCCCGTGTTCGAATTCTTTATTTTAGTTTTTATGTTAAAGGGTACAAACCAGCAAGCGGCACACCTGACAGTAAGTGATTAGCGTCGCCCACGTACATCCGAAACACCAGAGGAGCTTCAGATACATTGACCTCGAAGGATATTTAGGAAATGGCAGCGAGGATGTGGGAAAGCACGTGATGCCTCTACATCACGCTGGTATTCAGCGAGGTCGTGGTACTACCCAGGTCGAGCCGGCCCATTCGAGCAGTAACCAGATCCGCTGCTTGGCTCTACCACGTTAATAGTTCCATTAGAAACCGATATTGGTACAACTCTTGTTCAACTCTGGGTATCTCTTCATGTTGACTGTGCGTTCGCGCGTACACCTACGGCACTATAATATCTCCTGCGCAGTTGCCTCTAAATCGAGCTAGAGGTGATCGTCCTTTTATCCTTTCACGTCGAAGTAAAGCACACAGTCCAGTGTATAGTATGTCAAATGTTTGTACAAATTAGTTTCTGTTGATTATTTTATATTATTTAGGTTCCTTTTTTGATGAAATACTTGAATATATTAAACATTGAAAATCTGATTATTTTTATTTATTGTTCAACTTCTGTGTACAATGTTACTTTACAAAGTAAGCAGTTACTATATTATTTTGGTGATATATCATATTGGTAGTAATATATTCACAAATTTCGATAAAAAAAAATATTTTTATTCTGTTATCTGTATTAGTCTAAGAAATGATAAAAAATATATTACTTTTATAATAACGGATAACAACTTGTTAAAACTATTACATAAGTACAACTTCCTATTGTGATACAGCTAGTAAATGAAACTATTGTAGGATCGCACATCGGCTTGTCGGTGACGTCACGAGGTTCCAGCTGAAAACCAGCGCTGCAACCTCTGCAGCATCACGCTGAGCTGGAGACCTATTTGGTGCTCATTTTTATTGACTGTGTTAAATGTTATAGTCTTATTATAATTTTTTTTTTCATCTCTTCTATGTTTTTTGTATTCGTAATATTTTAATATGTGTGCCAAATAAATCGTTATCTCTTTCTTTCTTTCTTTAGTAAGTTGTCATTACAACTGATAGACTGGTTGGCTAGCAGTGGTTAAACAATTAGCTTTAATCCGTTTCCCTGGTGTAACTCATGCATGGAACAAATCTCTGACGGCTCGGTCCCGTAGGACCCAACTACTTGTATGAACTACACGTAATCTGTCTCCGCGAGACGGGAGAAATCCCTGACCTACCCATATGCCCTAACGGCCTGTAACTAGCCCACTTCAGTACGTAGGCACCACAACACACCAGAAGGAAGATTTGCGATATACAATCATGCAACTTATACGCTTCTGTCCATCATTGGTCTACTTTATAGGTTATCCCGGCATTGAGCCACTAGCATTGAGATCTTTAAGGCTTTTCTCTCAATCGAAGAAGGTTACAGATGCTTTCCCACCCCTGTGGACTGAAATGGAACGCCTCGGAGCAGGTAATTATACTATTGCTGATTGGAGGGCAGAAATCGGTAATAAGGTGGAATATACCAAGACAACTCCTAGGCCGGGAAGGAGTCTATCATCTAGTCCACTACAAGCAGGTTCCCTGTGTCAAGCGAGCAACGTAGATTATTCTTCGCTTACCGTGGATGGATTATCCAGACCGGTGCTAGGTTCCACTAGGCGGAAGAACACTGTAAAAAATTTTTTGGTTTTTTAAACTATTTTTGTTATTCTACCGGCGCGCGCGACACCACGTTAATATGATAGTCACGTACAAAATGCCATATAACAAATAAAGGTTAAGTTAAGGTAACAAAGGTTAGTTATTAACGAAACAAGATTAAAGTTGATTATAATGATCAACATACTAACGTACCTAAAGACATTTTGGCAACAGCGTATAGAGTATAATTGGCTATTAGCGGTGGGTGTTTTTTCGTGTCCGCTATTCCCTGGCACGCTGCCAGATCAGGTGCTCGACTGTGGCGCCGCGGGCGGAGTGCGACAGCGAAAAACACCTTAAAAAATAAAAACTTCCTCAATTGGGCGGAATTAAATCGTTCTCTTTAACTTATGCCTCCTTAAATCTGAACTAATCCAATATAAACGCTTTTCTCCCCTCTTTCATCAGGTGAAATGAATAGGACTCTAATAGGTCCAAAATCGATAGGATTACTTTTAACTATTCAAGCGTTCCGTTATCCACCTCCCGTCTACATCATCAGACCCGCTCGACGGCACCATGTTATTGTATAGTCATCGGACCTTAATACGTGTGTAGAATTACAAATTTTTCGGACGTCAGCAAGTGACTATAAGTACGTAAATATTCTCTTCTATAATGACATTTTAGAATTTACTCTTTAAACTTTTTGATAAACAACTACTTCAAATGGAAAATGAACTATTTTCCTTATTGCCAGTACAAATCAACGCAGATGTTATCGAATGCCGTTCATTGACTGGCGCTGAACTATTTTTGCACGAGCAACACTAACGTTGACGTAAATAAACTGGCAGACTCTATTGTTTTGTTACTTCGTGTGAAAAGTGAGAGCGTGTCGCTAAACATACATTCCATTGCAAGGAAAATAAAGCAAGGTTTTCCGATATATTCTGTTAGTAACCGTATAACGTTTAAACGTAGATTATTTTGTCATTAATTTGATGTACAACGATTTCGTGCACAAGCATCCTAGGAGGTCGCTGTAGCAATTAAACTAACCAAGAACACAAATGATCGGTAGTCTGTTGCTCGACGTTTATTCTTTTTTTATTAGTTTACTGCGGGGGAAAGCTGCTCGCACCGACCCGTCACCGTCTCCGGTGACTGGTTATGTCGGGATCGGCATTGAAGATGCCGGACCGACTAAAACCCCCCGCGGTAGAACTGCTGTGGGCCCAGTGGCCTTTACAGCTACATCGGTAAGAAGCATTTATTCATATAATCTTAGTTGAACTTGTGCATTATAAACCAGTGAAGCCATATCGCGATATAAATAGATACAGCGACATCTGTTATTACAATATAAATTAATGACAAACTAAACTACGTTTTAACGTTATACTTCCTTTTTGTATGGGAAAGGCGGCAAACGAGCAAGCGGTTCAGCTGATGGTAAGTAATTACCGTCGCCCACGTACATCCGCAACACCAGAGGTGTTGCAGGTGCGTTGCCGACCTTTATGGGTGTTAAGTAGATGGGAGGAAGGATGAAGAGGGGGATGGGAAGGGGATGTGGGCCTCCGATTACCTCACTCACCGAACGAAACGCAGAAGCACAAGGTGCCTCTACTTCACGCCGGTATTCTGCGAGGCCGTGGTACCAAGCTGGTCGAGCCGGCCCATTCGAGCACCAGCCAAAAGCCACGGCTTGGCTCTACCACGTTTAAAACAGTACAGTTACAGTAACTTACGAGTTTATTTTGTCAAAGATCCATCAGAGTTTTCGCCTTCTTGAGCGTATAATATACACATAGCTATTCTTAACAAAATCAAAATTCTCCTAACGATCTTCTAATAATCTCTTTTGACTAACATAAAACTTATCCAATAAACCGAAACTATTCGAACTCTGTAGTTTATTATTAACTCACCAACTTTCACATCAATCATACAATATAATGAATCGTGCATTCGTATATACCATGCCGAATGTAACGACCATATTGCTTAGTTGTGGAATCGTATGCTGAGTCGTGGATTCTGAGTTCGAGTCATGGCCGAAACCTAACATGTTCACTGCTGAACATAAGACTGCACCAAAATATTGCCACAAAGCATCTGCAGGAAGTGATTTGTCGCAACACTGTGCAGGTCGTCACCATCTTAATTGGCATGTTACGGTAACTTTCCCAAATAATTCTCAATTTTACAAACAACTCATATGTAGCATACCCTTTGCCACTTCAGCCCAAGGCATAGCATAGCTGTTATCTTTTTATGGGAAAGGCGGCAAACGAGCAAGCGGTCCACCTGATGGTAAGTGATTACCGTCACCCACGTACATCTGCAACACCAGAGGAGCTGCAGGTGCGTTGCCGGCCTTTTAGGGTATTTGGGAGATGGGAGGGAGGAAGAGGAGGGGGATGGGAAGAGGGTCTGGGCGTCCGGTTACCTCACTCACCGAACGAAACGCAGAAGCACAAGATGCCTCTAATTCACGCCGGTATTTTGCGAGGCCGCGGTACCAATCCGGTCGAGCCGGCCCATTCGAGCAGCAGCAAAAGCCGCCGCTTGGCTCTCGAACTCAGCTCTGGTGTTGCGAATGTACGTGGGCGACGGTAATCACTTACCATCAGGTGGACCGCTCGTTTGCCGCCTTTCCCCTAAAAAAAACCCTGCAACAATCGTCTTGTTCATGTACATCTGTAAACCTAATTAGAAAACTATTGAAGTCTTTGTGCATGGTGCCAAGGAATTATTGTTAATGTCCATTGGTTGACGACGTAATCGATTAGACGGACAGACAGCATAATCCTACCAATCCTATGTATACATAAATGGGGCTCAGCGACGTCGTAAGCAGACCGTGTCATCTCAGTCGCAGATGTCGACCGACTTCTGTGTGTGAAACAGTTCGCAGGAAAAAGTATTCTGTGAGTGACACAGTCGAAAATAGTCGATGTGTTACTGGAGGATATAGCAACATTCAAAATCGGTGAGGTAGCATATAGTAAATAGTAATGTGAAAAACATTAACAATTAAATTATAGTTTAAAAACAAAAGTAATGCGTAACGTTACCAAGTTCAACCATCGAACGATACTTAAATTGGTCCTTAATCCAAAGACGCCGATCGAAGAACTACACAACGCATTGTACATAGGCATAAAATCAAAATAGCCTTATTACAATGTCAATAAAGTCGATATTACTCATGACTCATATCAATGAAATGCATTAATAAGTTTGCTCATCAACACCTCGCAAGCGCCTGTCAAATCGGTGATCACGAATCCATCGACACTTACCAGGCCCTTCACAAGTTTGCCTCGTCGTATATCTTTACATTGTAAATACACACACACGGCTCCCATCTATAATCCCCGATCAGGTAGGTATATAACAATCGACAAAGTATTATTCGTTGTCCGATGGAGCTCTTATAGATTGTCCAAAACTGTACTAAACTTCAAAACGTTACAGATTGTCTATGGTTGCTATTTTTTAATTTATTTATTGATCAATCTTTGGGCAATGGAGAGATAAAATGAAGTAGGTGTAGGTGATAAAATAGAGAGTATTAAAGAGATAAATTTTTATTTATCTATATACCGATACAATATTTATATGCAATACATACTTATTTACTTATGATATATTTATTTACATTTATAAGTAACTTAAATATTTTTTTTATCGTTAAGGCGGCAAACGAGCAAGCGGTTCACCTGATGGTAAGTGATTACCGTCGCCCACGTACATCTGCAACACCAGAAGAGCTGCAAGTGCCGGACTTTGAGGGTATTTGGAGGATGAGGAGAGATATGGGGAAGGGGAGTGGGCCTTCGGTTACCTCGCTCACCGAATGAAACGCTGAAGCACAATATGCCTCTACTTCATTCCGGTATTCTGCGAGGCCGTGGCACCAACCCGATAGAGTACACTCAAATCCTACAGACAACTGATGGGAAGCCGCATCACTAGTGCAAGGATGCTTCGCGCTCACTAACTCTTCAGCCCACCGTGGTGGGTATGGGTAAACCTGTCAAGAAGTATATCTTTTGCTGGAGCTTTCCTGGACAGACCTATGTTTGGCAGTGGACTAGAATAGACTTGAATGATCTAGTCATAGTAGATTTTAGCTCAATCACAGCGGCACTAAGTCGTCTTCGCGTATCCTATAACGCTTATGGTTGTGTGTTGCATAAAACTGGCTTAAATCAATAACATAACCTCGGACCAATTATTACACTGGACGGAGCTTTAGCTTGTTGCCGCTCTTTTACATGTCAAACTGTCAAACGAGAAATTGTTATCTCTGTCTATTCGCGTCAGTACGAGTAAAAGATATGCTCGTGTAAATTAATAAAAAGTTTGTGACCGGCTAGTCGGTCGGAACACTGCGATTTAACGCGACATTAAACTAAAATAATAATAAATCGCTCTGATCTTGATCGAAAATCGATAAACATTTAATCTTTACATATTATCAGCATGTATGGCTTACGTTATATTCATAAAAGTCATAGTACATGACTTTGAAACTTCTAAAAATTGGTAGGCATATGCAAGCGGGATCTGAAAAAGTAGTTTGTTCTTTTATCCCCGCAGCACGGTGACAGGCAAAATGTAAAGGAAAGAGAGGATTAAATGCGGCGTGCGCTTACGCATGCCGTTCGATCGGTTTTATCGTTTTGTCTCATCGCACTTCGCACGTCGTATGTTATTGAGGCTATTTGCGTGAACGTGGTCCAAATAGCCGGCTGGAGATTGTCTTGAACCGCAACGTGTACTTCGGAAACATAATAATTGGCAAGCTGCGTTCCATTGACATAAATAAGTCAGCGTTTTTTTTTTATTTTATTTTTAATGGCAATCGTAGGTAGAAATTGCACCAGCGTACAGAACACACTTCACAGAGTATATGCACGCTGTATGTTTGAACGGATTTAACTTAAAAGGTGGAAGTTAATTTGAATTTATAATTTATGTGCAAAAAATATAATAATATAATTTGAAAGAACTGTCTACTACTATCGTATTTTAATATCGTATTTTTTAAATTGTTCTTTAAGATTCCAGAAGTGCTATACCTAGACGGTTTTAATGTGAAAGTATGTATGATTGACGTTCAATTACGCTAAAAGAACAGAACGGATATAAACGAAATTTAGAAGAGATATAGTTCATACAAACAAATTGTACTTTTTATCTCAGTTAAGAGAGATTCTCTTGCGAAAAAACGTTTTAACGACTCGACTAGAATTGAGTAAATAGTAAACAATACGAAAGAACATTGCATGTAAAAGTATGTATGTATATTTTTTTTGTATTGGAAATATTAGGAATATGTTTTAGCACTGAATTGATATGTCTTTGATAATTTTGTGATAAACATTGAAGAGCTCTAAGCCAAATCCAATGGTAGGTGAAATCTTTTGTGACCATTTTTTTTTTAATTTTCAAATATAATTTTATTCAAGAGTTTGTATGTGTATATATATTAGGTATTAAAAAAAAAGCCAAGAGCTGACTTCAAGTTAGTGAGGTTCCGATTTAATTTGCGATAATTAAAAGTATATCATATAGACGCCTGCGCAATATAAGCACCAAACGTTTAATTCGCACAGCCATTCCATGCATCTGTCAACACCGTCAGATAATTATGTTGTTCTGTTTTATTTAGGACGCGGCCACATCTTCCGGATACTGTCAGACGCTAGCGTATATTTTATGGCGCGCAATTGTACAGGCGTGGTGGAAGACAAATTCTTTTCCAGCCATTGCGACTGACATTATGAAAACAATGAGAAGTCTCATGACATTCGAAATAAAATTTTTACGTGTGTAGAGTAAAACGGAACGCATGCGCAATGTATCCGGACATACTTGATGACGTTTGAGTTGGGAGTCTCGATAGGTATACTGCGTAAGAGTATTAACCGCGTGTGCCTCAGATCAAATCACAGAACAGAGCAATGAACAAAATTCGTTCGGTTGGCATTGTGTTGTGATATCAAAGTTTTCTTTTTTTTTAATCTCAAATGGAAGTACGAGCACAATACGAACGCGCGGTCACAGATTCACGCCATACACGAGGATTACCCATGTGCAAAGGCGCTCCTAACATCAAAGCCCTCCCTAATTCGATTGCAACCTAAGCCGAGGTTTTAGCTCCCTAAGTTAGCTAGTTAACTTGGGTTGTCATCAGCCCCCCCACCCCCTCCTCTAGTTTTTGTCGAGAGTGGTTAACTGGGGTCCGAGCACGACACAACACCACGTTGCACACTACTACACTTGCGGGCCTTTCGCTCGCGAGTCTCTACCGCTGAAGCTGTAAAGGCCACTGGGCCAACGATATGTATACCGTGGGGTTATAGTCCGGCATCTTCAATGCTGATCCCGACATAACCAGTCACCGAACACGGTTCCCCCACTTAAAAAAAAAATCATTGTAAGAGATTACCTAAGCCCACATACATCTGCAACACCAGGGGAGCTGCAGGTGCGATGCCGGACTTTGAGGATATTTCAGGGGAGGAGAAGGGGAAAAAAGAGCGGTCACCTTATAGCTCACTCACCGAACGCAACGCATAAGCAGAGATCCCTCTACTTCACGCCGGTATTCTGCGAGGCCGCGGAATTACCGTAGGCCTTTCCCTTAAGAAGGATATACTATCGCACCTTGGACGCTGCTGCCTAACATCGTAGGCATATTTTTGATCTGATTATTTTCGAAATGGTCATCTCACCATCTGTCGGTAGACATTCCGATTATCTATGGTTTTCCCTTACGACACCCACGCCAAGAAAGGGAAGACAGATTCTTACATCGACACCACATGGCTGGGCGAATCTAATATGGTATTGGTATCTAATACATAGGTGTAAGAATATTACCAACAAAACTACCAACTAACAGACCAATGTCTGGCAGTAGCGTTCAATGTCTGGTATGTCAGGTGTCTGGTACTGAGGTTGGTGATCCATCCGATAAGCGAAACGATTGCGCTAAATCTTCATAAGTTAGATGTAACTTAAGTCCAGATGAGGATAACTTAGATGCAGGCTGATTAATGGCAGTGGTCATTAGTTCTTATATTTGTAAGGTATTCATCACAGATAGACTTATAATTATAAATATATACGTATCTAAAGTTGTAAGAGATTCGCGGTAGCCTAGTGGTCAGGGTGCCAGGGAATCGAACTTAGTTCACTATCGTATTTTGAGATGAAAAGCGAACAGGTTGCTCGCTATTCATCTCAAACGAGCTCTGCGACTTGATCAACGGACAATAATTGAAATTTTAGTACCAACGTTGAAGATGGCGTTTAAAATAATTTTAATTCAGATAAAATACGACCTCTGTCCGTGTTCAAAAATGAACAGACTTTACGAGATGATAAACTTTACGACGGAACACTTGTTTGTCCGTTTGTCTATTGCAGGGGCTCTTATCTCGTCGCGGGACAGGCTGTAAATTTTATTAGCTTTAAAACAAACTCGAAATGAAGTGCTTGAATAAACGTCTAACGGTGCAAGAATTTCATATAACAATCGAAAACGTGTCGCCTGTATTGCGTAGAACCTTTTTTTTTAGAAATATTGAAAGAGAAACCTGAAATATCGAATTGCATAATTGTAAACCAGAAACACTGTCTTCTACTTAATTTAACTATAGAAAGTTTACCACGATTGTTTGTTTTGGCACAGACACCTCAGACCGTGGATGCTATGATGCAAGGGTATAGATAATTTCGGGGAGACAGTATTCGAGAGGGATCTTCTTCAGCGTAGAACATAGAACCTTGACATGAGAAAGCGCCAACTTAAGCGGGCATGCATTATTGTACGTGGTAGAGCCAAGCGACGGCTTTAACTGCTGCTGGAATGAGCGGACTCGACCGCGGTAATACCATGGCCTGGCAGAATACCACCGAGAAGTGGAGACAGTCTTGAGCTTCTGCGTTTCGTTCGGTGAGTGAGGTAACCGGGAGCTCACTCCGCCTCTCGAAATATCCTTACAGGTCCGCAATGCACTTGCAGCTCCTCAGGTGTTGCAGATATACGTGCGCGTCGGTAATCACTTATCAGAAGGTGAGCTTCTTTTTCCACATACCCTGAAAAAAAGATTTTCCCCTACTCACCACGCTGGTCATGCGGGTTGGTGAGCGTAGTACCGAGCACTTCTGATACTGCCCCTCATCACTAGTCTGGTGTCTTTGGGTTCGGCATCTTCATATGGTTATTCCACCATCAGACGGTCGTCAGAGCCTTTTTCGTAAGTCATTCAAGTCAGAAAGCACAGTGCCATCTGGTGAGGTTGACCATAGGAGAAAATGATGGTATACTCCCCTTTACACTTCGTCGTTATTTGGTTATAACGCCACCTATCGGACGCCATGAGCTTTTTAAGGCTTTTTCACTAGTCGGCAAATCTTCTCAAGCATTAACTACAAGACAATACCTTTAGATTGTTTTGCAATATTACCCTTCGACAAATGGGGTAAGGACTTTCTCTCCAAATGCTACATCGCCCGGATTCGAAATTATAAAATAACACAGACTATAAATCTCATCACCGGCTGCATTTCACCGACGCGCTTGCACAGGGTGATGACTTTGGGAAAACGTTCCAAGAAATATATCTCTCTGAGGAATATTGACCTACGTTCAGCAGAGGGATAAAATAGGCTGATGTAATAGTATGAAGTATTTTAATTTTATCGGAAAACATTCAGTGATTAAACTTTATTATCTGAAAAATTGTAAATCTTACATTAACACCATTTTAATTGTTATCGCATATCGAAACTAAGTAATCTGCTTGTTCGCTTTTTACACCTACATAGACTACAGCAATGAAGAAGTCGCTACCAGCCAGTTTCTAGTAATATAATCATTAAAAAATCAATCGGAAATGCCTTCTAACTTATTAAAAAGGTGTTCAGCAGGATACATGAGAGCGTTAAGAAGTATGATTGATGTGAAGATAACTGACAGAGTTCGAAATAATGTGATCAGAGAGCGTTGTGGTGTGAAAGACGATGTAGTGACACGAATTGAGAAAAGGATGCTGAGCTAGTTTGGACATGTGGAGAGGATGAATGAAAGTAGGTTGACGAAAGTGTAAATGGTAGAGTCGGGAGAGGAAGACCTAGGCGAACATTTCACGATCAAATCGGAGACGCTATAGAAAAGGGCCAGGTCAAGAGTACTGTAAACCAATGAGTATGCATGCAAAGATTGATGAAAGTGGGAGAAGCGAAAGACGTATGTCAGGACCGTAGCAAGTGGAAAAAGATTGTCTCTGCCTACCCCTTAGGGATGAAGGCGTGAATATATACATACATACAGATGTGATAAAAAATTCATTTAACATGTTAATTCTGTAAAACTATGTGAAATATAACTA
The DNA here is from genome assembly GCA_029286595.1 of Bhutanitis thaidina. NCBI lineage: Eukaryota > Metazoa > Arthropoda > Insecta > Lepidoptera > Papilionidae > Bhutanitis > Bhutanitis thaidina. The sequence goes on from JAGSMS010000010.1 coordinate 15,982,224, forward strand.
TGATATCATGCCTGTCTGTAACCTTGTAGGTAGCTTCATCATTCGAAAAAATATTTGTAATGAAAGGACACGAACGTGACGAGAGGATCCTCACTTCTAGAACATTCGGAGATGAAGGCAAGGGAACCGTTGAACTCGGTCCCTTGGGATAAGGGAAGCGCTTCAATCGGGACGCTACATGTGTAGGCACTTTGACCGTTCCACCTCACACGTACCTGCATTAGAGTCGGAGGGTTTCAGGTAAGTTCAGTTAGGTTCAGTTTCGGTAAGGTTAGTCGTGCAAGTTGACATTATAACTTATTATTATTATGCATAATCTCATTGGTTATAGTAGTAGTTTCCGAAAGTATTTAATTAAATAATAAAGGTATACGCAGTTCGGTAATGACAATGGCTAGAGCTTAATCAGAACACTAATCTTTATATGTAAATGTCTCGATTTGATTCATAATATTCTTTCGAAAATATATTCACTAACACCTATTATTAAAAAAAAAGGTGAAAAATACACAAAACAATTGCACTGAACACTCGACGACCGCGACGATAGTGACGTGACATAATGAATACGAAGAAGTTATCCCTTCCCGCCCCCAACACGGCCGGTTAATAACGGAGCGCATTCAAAACATTTAATTAACACTGTGCGTGAAACGGAACGCGTAGGGCGTCACCCCCGCATTCCGATGTACGCAGTTCCCAGCGCGATCACAATTGGATTCTTTATCGCCTGCGCTGATATTCAACACGGGGGACGGGTTGCACCTTGCCGCGTACTTTATCGAAATATGCGCTAACTTACGCCCGCGACTACGTCCGAGCGTGCAATTATTCCGACAGCATTACCGGGACATTTTTGTAACCGTGGCAGAGCCAAGCGGCGGCTTTTGCCGCTGCTCGAATGGGCCGGCTCGACCGGATTGGTACAGCGGCCTCTCAGAATACCGGCGTGAAGTAGAGGCATCTTGTGCTTCTGCGTTTCGTTAGGTGAGTGAGGTAACCGGAGGCCCACTTACTTACCGTCAGATGAGCGAGACCGAGGGAGTAAGCGTTTTCGTTTACCCCCTTTTCTTTAATAACTCGTTTACAAAGCTTTTATATTCATCATAGAAGTATAATGATTTCGCGTACACTACACATTTGTAATGAAACTATTATTTACGGATTCTACAGCATTAAATTTTGTTACCATATATATATTCGATACCAGACGTCTACGCGCAGTCATGCCAGGTGTTATGAAGGCATGTCTGTACTGGCTGGATACGACGTTACAACTTTAAATTTAATCACATATTTTACAGGCCATTACTAGATCATACACTAAATATCAATTACATAAGTACAGTAGTTTAGTAGCAGATCTTTTTTCATATTTGGTTACTTTGACTCTTTGCGTTACTTTGAGTCAAAGTATGACTCTTGAATAGGTAACTACGCCAACGTCAACCAAGTCAAAGACCTTACCGGCCGTGCGCGCCGGCGTCCGCTGTACGAGTTTCGAGCCGCAAACACGCCGGCCAAGAAATCCTGCAAAGTCGTCGCTCTTGCCAAGAGGAGTAAATTTTATTAAATATTAATAAGATCTATACGCAAAATAAAACATTTCTTTGTTGAGGTCGTTCCTTTATAAACAATACATCGTACCATACCATACTAACACAGTTTAGTAACTCAATGATGGAACAATCTGCGATATGACGGTCAGGTTTTTGTCAGTGTAACGCAGCGCGCCCTGTGAGCGACGTCCGGAAATTGGCTATGGTTGCACTTCCGCTCCGCAACCTTCCAAGCCTCCAACCGTACACTGTATGAATTTGATTTCACGCAACTCAAGCTGCGTTTGAAGCGTTAAAGCCCCTTCCGGAATTAGTCGAAGAAACACTGCGCCATAGAGTTCTGAATATGTTTTTTTTATAACAGAAGACGAAAACGCCGCTTGACATTGTTTTTACTTTATTTTCGTGAGATAAGTAGAAAAAAGTATGTGGAAGCGTAAAAAATTGTGCTTTCTTCTCGTAGGTGTAATTTTTTTTCTTTTATGGGAAAGGCGGCGGTTCACCTGATGGTAAGTGATTACCGTCGCCCACGTACATCTGCAACACCAGAGGAGCTACAGGTGATGAGGAGAGGTGGGCCTCCGGGTACCACACTCACTCTACGAAACGTAGAAGCACAAGATGCCTCTACTTTACGCCGGTATTCTGCGAGGCCGTGGTACCAATCCGGTCGAGCTGGCCCATTCGTGCAGCAGTAAAAGAAGCCGCTTGGCTGTACCACAATTGAAATCTCTGTTTTATTTAATTATCTGTCATATCGACCTGTTCCCCATGGTTGCTCTTAAAGAGATGTTCTGCTGAACCTGTTCAGCCTTGGGCGTTGTGAAGGTGAGGTGAAAGCGTACCACGCTGGCGCTGCGTATGTTACATTATCTTACCGATATTCGTTCGGACTGGGAGTGTGGAAGCCATACGTTGAACTGCATAGTACATATGCGCGGCGTGCGGTCGATCCGCCAACCAAGGTTGAGTAAGGACCTGAGCTTGAGTCAGCGTGATACGCGAACGCGTCGGTTGGTGATGATGTCGGATGTCTTGCTAATATTTACGGTACGATACGGGAAGACGTTGGGGATCTTGACAGGCTGTCCAGGTCTTCTTCGTCTCCCTCTTTATCTTGGCAAGCGGAATTTTGTTTTCTAACATTATACAAATAATCTGTTTCCGCGAGTAACATCAGATGTTAGTCTTAGTCTTAATCTATAAACTATGTTGGTCACTGGTCATTATTTCCTCTGCAAAATGGTTGGCTGGTAGAGAACGCTTCTAAGCGATAAGGCCGCTAATTGTACCTTTGTGTATTTTATGTTTCACTTTATTTATTTATTTTTTTCCTATTTTTGCTATTGGTGTACAATAAAGTGTATTTCATTCATTCATTCATCTGTTATTTATTTATTTATTTATTAAGATATACGAGAAGATAGTCATAGTAGCCCAGTAGTTTGGGTGCTCGCTTCAGTTTCAGACAGCGCTAGCTCCGCGTTAGTCAATAGCATCTTGTAAGTGCTGAATGCACCGCGCGCTCAACAACGATGGAAAGCGTCGTGAGAGAACCTGCATGTCTGTGAAATATTATAATCGAAGACCCCGCATTGGAGCAGCGTGACGGACAAATCCCGGCTCCAGACCACTCTCGGATCTTTGTGAAAGTGGTCTTGTGGGAGCAGAGCGGACATTTACAGGATGCTTCTTGTATACAAGAAGATTACAACAATCAGCTACACAAAATATAGTAAGAAGTTCCAGCTCTACACTGTATGTGTTCATTTATAATTCAAATTTTTTTATTCGTTCTGTTATAACTAATCATTATTATAACTGTGAGTACACAATATCTTTCACATATCTTAAATCTTATTTAGACTAAGAAAGTTAATTATTTTACAATTTTGTATGTCACTTAAATGTTGAAATGAATCATTGAAGTATAACATAAATTAACCTAACTTAAATGTTGAAATGAATCATTGGAGTATAACATAAATTAATCTAACTTAAATGTTGAAATGAATAATTAAAATATAACATAAATTAACCTAACTTAAATGTTGAAATGAATCATTGAAGTATAACATAAATTAACCTAACTTAAATGTTGAAATGAACACTATAAAATAGTTATTTTCTTACTTACGTTTAAAACCAAATATATTTTAATCTATTATTAATACCCACTCACTACGTAAGGGAGTGAAGTAATGTATATTTCAGCGTATTTTCTTGTATCTTGTCTCTTTGTAAATAATCAATCACTAAAGCGTTCAATAGATACAAGAGGATGCCGTTAATATTTATTTATTTTATTAAGATATACGAGAAGATAGTCATAGTAGCCTAGTAGTTTGGGTGCTCGCTTCAGTTTCAGACAGCGCTAGCTCCGCGTTAGTCAATAGCATCTTGTAAGTGCTGAATGCACCGCGCGCTCAACAACGATGGAAAGCGTCGTGAGAGAACCTGCATGTCTGTGAAATATTATAATCGAAGACCCCGCATTGGAGCAGCGTGACGGACAAATCCCGGCTCCAGACCACTCTCGGATCTTTGTGAAAGTGGTCTTGTGGGAGCAGAGCGGACATTTACAGGATGCTTCTTGTATACAAGAAGATTACAACAATCAGCTACACAAAATATAGTAAGAAGTTCCAGCTCTACACTGTATGTGTTCATTTATAATTCTAATTTATTTTTCGTTCTGTTATAACTAATCATTCTTAAAACTGAGTACACAATATCTTTCACATATCTTAAATCTTATTTAGACTAAGAAAGTTAATTATTTTACAATTTTGTATGTCACTTAAATGTTGAAATGAACAATTGAAGTATAACTTAAATTAACCTAACTTAAATGTTGAAATGAACACTATAAAATAGTTATTTTCTTACTTACGTTTAAAACCAAATATATTTTAATCTATTATTAATACCCACTCACTACGTAAGGGAGTGAAGTAATGTATATTTCAGCGTATTTTCTTGTATCTTGTCTCTTTGTAAATAATCAATCACTAAAGCGTTCAATAGATACAAGAGGATGCCGTTAATATTTATTTATTTTGCCTAATGGCAATCCAACAGCGATTTACAAAATAATTAATACATCACTTCTAATATTAAATAAGGCCAAATACCTATATACAAAAAAAAACCTTTCTGTCATAAGTTATGCCGCCCGCGTTCTACGAAATAAAACGTGGGGGCACTCTCTTAACCGACATATCAAAGAATCGTCGGAGAACCGCTGTTTTTTTTACCATTACCTCAGAAAGAAATACACTTATGAATTAATAAAAGTTCACATAAAAACAAACACTAAACGAGCGGCTCGAATTGTCGGCGACCAAGCTCTCTCTGATCGGCTTGTTTGACTGTGTTGCTTCTCTTTGCATCTTTTACAAAATTTTCCACGGGGAATTTTCTGAGGAACTGTTCGGATTGATCCCAGCTGCTGAGTTTCACTATCGACAGAATTCGAAGTTCCATCGATACCACCTAGATGGTTGGCATTCCACCACAGTGCGTTTCAGACGAAGTTTTCTGCCACGCACTTCGACTTTGTGGAATCAGCTGTCGCCAGCTGTATTTCCGAACAGTTACGACTTAGGGATCTTCAAGAAAAGAGCTTATTCCTCCCTTAAAGGCCGGCGGCGCATCTCTAGCTCCTCTGGTGTTGTGGATGTACGTGGGCGCCGGTGATCACTTACCATCAGGTGAGCCGCACGCTCGTTTGCCCCCTTCTTCTATATAAAAAAAAAACACTAAAAAAAATTACAATAGTGTGGCAATCGTACGTCGCATTTCCCGCAAACAAGGTTAGCTCTCAGCATTCTACTACACCGGAAATCAATTCCGACAATAGCACTGTTTTGCCGTGCCTACCCTCTCCGATGAGATATGTTATGTGCATACAGGAACTATCAACGGATTGTAGCTCACGTTTGTAGCGATTTGCTGTTTGCTTGTTATGTCGCAGGCAGTTTGTTTATTTCGGTCTTTCTAAATATAGTCTAGACCTTAATATCAATTACTATTTATGTTGGGTTGTTTAGTTATCGTCTGGTTAGGTGATATATATAAATATGTAAACATACATAAAATACGATAAAATAAATAATTGGTATTTATTATTATTGTAATCTAATAACTATATCAGCCCGTCAAAGTCCCACTCATAGACTTGAAATATTTGAACTCAAGAAGAGAGTTGAAAGGACTGACCACGCCTGTATTGAGATACGGCCGTGACGTCGAGAGCTAATTTTTTTAATTCAAATTTAAAACCAGCGCTTCACCGTCGCTATTTTGTTCGATTTGGGTGACAAACGAACTAACAGCCCGCCGATAGTACTATTGTGGTTACAGAAGCCTATGGGCATCTGTAAACAACTTCAATCGAATTAGGTTACAGATGCGTTGTGCCTCCTTAGGACTAAGATGGAATATCTCACAGCCTCCACAGATACAATGGCTGTGTACCGGAACTCAACCGTGGTTGAATTGCTGATCGGTGATGGTACGGGTACGTACCTACCTCCAAGACTACTCCTGAGCAGAGATTGAGTGTACCACCTAGAGAAAAAGTGAAAAAACCATAAGATTAATCTTTCTTCTCCGTCACAGAAACCTCAGTCCGAAACGGTGGCAGATTTAAAAAAAATTACGTTTGACAAGTGAAATGTATGTTTCTTATGTTGATGAATATAATGATTTGATTTGACTTGGAGGGTATTTCATGCGGCTAACCACCACACGACTAACGACGCACGTATATTCTTATTAAGAAAACAGAATAGAAAATGCCTATCACATATCCCACAAACTAGTGAAGGAAGAATCAATAGGTAAAGAAACACTTCGAGGACAGATGTAATGTGCTCAACATGGTAAGCAGCGGCCTGATGAGCCAAATGCCTGGCTTTATTGGCGCCACCTAGGAGATAGGATATGCCTATTGGGATATGGCGTCTTTTTTTATGAAAAACTCCGCAAACGATCAAGCGGTCCACCTTATGGTAAGTGATTACCGTCGCCCGCGTACATCTCCAACACTAGAGGTGCTTTGCCGGCCTTTAAGAGAATTCGGGAGATGGTAGGGAGAATGCGGAGGGGGATGGGGAAGGGGAGTGGGCCTCCGGTTACCTCACTCACCGAACGTAACGCAGAAGCACACGATGCCTCTACTTCACGACGGTATTCTGCGAGGCAGTGGTACCAACCCGGTGGAGCCGGGCCATTCGGGCAGCAACCAAAGCAGGCGTCTGGCTTTGCCACGCTCAAAAACAATTGCAGATTAACGGATTTAAATACGCCTAACTTAAAATAATCAAATCACCTATCCTACCCAGCGACTAGAGATTACAGTAAAATTTATAGAAGATTTTGAGTTTTAATCCTGCTCTGTGTAAAAAAAAAAGCTTTGGTTAAAAAAAATCAAACACAAAAATGGCCTTTCTATTACGTGAATCGCAGCAAAAATGCTCACCCCACAAACGTAGCAAATGAAATTAAAACAAATTTAATACCCCCACAGCCCTTCACCAAATTCCATCCCCTCGAGGTAGACCCGAATGGCTTTAAGATAACTTCGAGTGGCGAAATAAAAAAGCTCGGGCGGGCGTCTGCCCAATATTTCAATAACTCCTAAACAAACTGAAGGGGGCGCGGGGGCAGAGCACTGCAGGGACGTGACCCGAATGCGCCGCCGCTTCGGACGTGCGTCGAGATGAGGAACCCGAAGTCTAGACGCGCCGCGGAGTCCTGCAACTGGTACGTATCACAGACGATAAAGGCCGGTGCACATAGAGCATAAGCTGGTCTATCTACATGCGCAGTTATTGTAAGCGTGAATCACACAGGGTTCGAATCCCAGTATAAATTACTAGTTTTCGGATCTGTTTGGGGTTGCATTTAACACTGTATCTCTAAATCTGCATTTGTCAGTGAGCGTCTGTTGGAGGTCCTGCTTGACGCCGTGATCGAAATCCACGAAGAGGACATCATAAATAATGATTCTTTTATTTATATGATTATTATAATTTTTTATTAATATGTAATATTTAATTAAATATATTACACCCAGCTTTATTGACTGTCAAAGCAAACACATCGGAGTCCCTTTCCCAATAGACCAAAATTTTTATTTGCAATAAAAATAAAAATAAAAACAAACAACAACTCTTCCGGTTACCTCGCGGAACAAAACGCAGAAGCACGAGGCGCATCAACCTCGCGTCAGTATTCTGCGACGACGCGGTGCTAGCCCCGGTCGAGCCGGCCCATTCGTGCAGAGGCAAAAACCGCCGCTTGACTCTACTTGTTTGCGTTTGTTAAAATAAATACCTTGAAATACTTAAAAGCGGAATCAATATAAAGGTGCGTAGTCACTGAAGGACGATTAGGATGATTCCTATTGATGATAAAATCTCTGAACCTTTTAAACTGTTTAAAATTATGAGTTGTGAACAAACCTTAACAGTCGTTTTACATTCACCTCTGCGTTGCGTGTACATCTGTACGTATTTTATTCAAGCTCTGACTGTAACACCCTTCCTAATATAAGATTTGAAGAAACTCATTGGCTACCTAATGTAACCTAACCTAACCACCTTCGTGAAACTTTTGTTTTTGTTTTACTAGTTAATATTAAATAATTATTGTTTTAATTGCTAACATTAACCCTATTTTGTCAGAACATCGATAAAATTAAATTACGTTTTACCTAAAATGTACTCTGTGCTCTCCACAACTATGGAAGCTATGTTCGAACTGTCGCGAGAATGCTCTTTCAAATATCACTTTGACACTGGCAGATAATTAAACACGGTTGCCATATAGGACAACGAAGTCAGAAAAAGAAACTGCTATATGTATTAAGATGCGTTATATAGCGTGGTAGAGCCAAGCGGCGGCTTTAGCTGCTGCTCGAATGGGCCGGCTCGACCGGATTGATACCACGGCCTCGCAGAATACCGGCGTGAAGTAGAGGCATCTTGTGCTTCTGCGTTTCGTTCGGTGAGTGAGGTAACCGGAGGCCCACATCCCCTCCCTATTCCTCTCCTCTTCCCTCCCATCTCCCAAATATCCTGAAAGACAGGCAACGCATCTGCATTATCTATGGTGTTGCAGATGTATGTGGGCGACGGTAAGCACTTACCATCAGGTGAACCGCTTGCTCGCTTGCCGTCTCTTCCATAAAAAAAAATACATAAATATATAGATCTGTGGAGAAAAACATGCCGGGTTTCTTATTAGTTAACACCATCCGTTTTGGGTTTTTATTTAATTAATAATAAACGTCAAGGATCACAATAGTGGTGGCGACTACGACACCCACATCACGAAATAGGATTATAGTTTATCTACATAATGGCTCGTTACCAATCAAGCAATTATACAGGATCATTTGAAACTACCGGCACCCTCTTAGTTCAAAATTAATATTATTAAAACAAACAGCTTTTGTTCCTCCATTTTTTTTACAATAAGTTTTAATCTTTATGAGGAATTGGGACACACGAGCTATGTTTTTATAATATTTTTTTTTATCCAAAAATAATATTTCGAACATAATTAAACTACGTGAGTTGTCTCAAAAATAATGGTAAGGAAAGGCGTGCCGTGTAGTGTAGTGTAATGAAAATATAGAGATCAAAATTTTGTTCTTTCTGTTTTACTTATAAAGAAATTACAACAATTCCATTTGTAGATATTCCACGATAAAATCGTACCGTGTTAGTTTTCACATCCAAAATATGTTTTTTTTTATTGGAAACCATGTCTTTGAGCAACGGAACGACATACTAAATGATTATTATTTATATATATTTATTATCCATGTTCTTAATTTTAGTCAGCTATGTAGTATATATTTACGCACGTACGCCAGCACGCTCCTGATCTCCGCAGCCAACGTCTTCCCGCAACACTGTGCAGGTCGTCACACCATCTTGTGGTGGGTCGACCAGCACTGCGTTCGTCTGTACGAGATTGTCGAACGACTCGACCATAGTCAAAATTCAATCATCGAACAAATAAAGTCGCCTTCAAGAAACAGCGAATTGTTTCGGGAACAATGCGATTTAAATTAATAGACGTCAAACGAAGTTTTCTAAGAAACACTAGGACTGAAGCGAGGTCGGAACAGTAAAAGCCGCTGTGGGTCGCTACTCGGTACAATACGCATTGTTTCTACTACATTAATTTCATTATATTCATCAGCAAGAAGTTCTACTATTTGAGAGCAACCCAGTCGTTCTATTATTTAAGTAATAGGTCACAAAGTAACTAAGTCCGGAACCAAATAAGTATTAAAAAGTAAATGAAAGAGAATAAGAAACAAATGAGAATCTTAACAGAAATACAAAATTAAAACTAAAACTGTGAGTTATAAAGTGCAGTCGGAGATTTCCCTGCAATAGAAGCCCCTTAATACATGATAATGTGACGTCACCGCCGTGCACTTAGCAACTCCGGCGTCAGATAATGAGCGAGGCGCGCCGCAAGAGGGCGCTAGTCGCGGAACACACTGGTGCAGGATAATTACTTTATGTAGCACCATCATACGTACAAGCCGTGATCGTTAATGTACGGTAATTAGATCACTGCAGGCCGTACGAGGAAGCTCAAAGTTGCTCAGCGCGATAGAGTCTGCAACGATGATATCCGCAGCAGAACTAAGGTAACCGACATAGCTCTAAGGATCAGGAAGCTGAAGTGGCAATGTTTTTAACTTAATGAGACAGCTACACCTTTAGCTGCCCGCCAACCCGCACTGCAGCCGGTGGCGGGCCCTTCCCGGCTCCAAAACGCCCTCAGTTATTTAAGAAGGAGGTCTTTACCCATCAGTGGGCATTAACAGTCTGCTACTTTATAGGCACAACATAGCATATACACTATTTTTGTTTTATGACACATATTGATGCAAAATAAACAATCTAATTTAATTTGACGTTGAATTGTAATGGTTGTTTCATGTTATATACTGAATGTCATATCTATTCCATATTCCTATTATTTTCACTGAACCCTTCTTTGAAGGCATGAAAAATGAAGTAAGCCGTAATATTCAGTCCCTTCAACCTTCCTAACGGAACCCTAATAAAAAAAAAGAAATCCTCTTTGCTTTATAAGGGTCTTTCACGTAAACGAGCTGTCGATTCGCGTCGAGCAATCACGTTATCAGCGCCCCCTTGACATCCCAGAAGATCTACGGAATTATGCCCGTGGATTTGATCTATTTACGGCGTGTATTCTGCGAGTGGACATTTATGGCTTTTTACGCCTTTCTTTAATTTAATGTTCCGCCACTTTTTCAGAAGTCCGGGGATAAGTGGCTGTCACCGGTGAATTATTGGCTGTTAGAGGTAACGTATGAATCCTTTACCGAGTGGACTTTATAAAGAAACGGTATATTGGTGTTAACGGTATAGAGTCCACTATATATATATATATATATATATATATATATATATATATAGAAATGCGAACGATAAGAGAGAGTTCTATTAAAACATTTACAAAGAGATAAAGGCCTATGTCCTGCAGTGGACTAAAACAGTCTGTTAAGGAGGCATTCCATCTCAGTCCATGATGAAGATAACGCATCTGTAACCATCTTCAACTGAAGCAGCTGTACGTGTACTCCATGTAGCCACTTACACTCAAATGGCAAGTGCCTACTGCTACCAATGTTATATAAACATAAAGAGTACAGCTAACTCCAGTGTTCAAGGTTTTATTATAACACGACCAATCGCAATATTTCTAAGAGTTTCAGACCTTTCTATTATGAACAGCGGTAACTCTAAATATAGCCTCGCAGTTGTCAAGCGTGATTACCGCGAACTGGCACGCAATTGGCAACGCTCCTGCCATTCTACGAATTATGTGTAGCTCATGTCATCGAACTAAATTCTCTTAGGCCGGAAAATCTCGATCAAAGACCAACCATTTGGACACGTGTCTCTTTCTATTGTACGCAGGCATGATTAACTTTTGTAAGCGTTCTAAAATACATCTGAATACTTTTAAGATGCTGCGGTAAGATCCACTAAGTGTCAATCTATCAATCATATCTAAGTCTAAGTTTCAAAACTTCCTCAAAAAGAGCTTTAAGCGGAGATATTTTTACACCGCGTTACTTTACTCTGTAATTACTAAGTTAGTCTCGGGGTAAAAATAGCGATTGATAAGCCGATATTTTATAATACCAAAGTGATCTGGGTTCTATTCCAATGACCAACATCACTAAATTAGTGAATTACATTTAAATACTAATTTACCAATTGCGAAATTTTTATGAAAAGTATTACTTAGACATTATTTCAGAATGAATCCGTTCTAGAGCAACTTATAATATTCCTGGCTCCAAAACCCTCACAAAAATGAGGGGATGGCTGTGCCCAGCTGTGGGACCACGATTCTTATATCAGTTCGATATTGTCCATCGAATTTTCTGGTACGAGTCAATCACCAGAGCCTTTATTAGTCAGCATGTGGCAGATCAGGAATGCATCTCTCATACTATGTTATATCTCTCTCTGATCTTTCATGTAATGTATCTCATAATAAGTAACCAAGAAAACGATGCTTTTGAAAAAAAATATGATGGTTTATTTACACGAATATTTTCTTTGATATGAAGCTATTATTTATGGATTTTATCGCGTTAAATTTTACACCCGTGGGTCTCCCACTGAGGTGTTAGACCCCCTGATGCCGTAGTGCACCCGGCTACCGTCAGCTTTTTATATAGAGCTGCCTTTTGTATTTTTGGTACGATCTACCCAGAATAAGGTCACAGTATCTTGGAGTCGCGCAGGTGAACTCAACCATCATCTTCTCTATTGAAATTACGATGTTTTAAAAATTTCACAAACGAATCGGTGATTATGTACAAGAATTTATGGTCTGAAAAGTAAGATCTAATCGTTGGGGCAATCTAGAATATGATCACAGACTGCGGACTTCCCAGAACATCGATGTCCTATGTTATCTATTATCCTATGTAAACCGGTAAAGTCGTGAATAAAAATAGGTAAAATCTATATCCATAAATAATAATTCAAATCCGTAAATAAAAAAAAATATAAATCCATTCTCTATGGATTCTCACACTGGCGGCTGGCTTTATACGAAGCGCTTTATACCGCGCATTTCGATAATTAAAAAAAAAAAACAATGAGTGAATTACAAAGCAGCACTGCTACAAATAACACACGTACGCCACGTACGTCACAGGTAACATATTAATCCCGGCGATTGGAAACGGTACACGGTAATAGATAACATTACAATTCAGTTTTATTGTAATACACTGACTGGCATTCGAGTTTTTTTTTTCTGCGTTCGAACAATTGAAACATTTTAATAAACGATTTGATAACACTGGTGTAAAACATAAGAGGCGGCGTGTTTGTCACAACCATTATCCCACTCGCCCAGATTACCATTATCCGTAATCTAAACAGATTAGATAGACGGAGATTACGCATTTCCATCTGACACGAATCAGTCTAGCCAAACGTTCATCCGTAGTCCCTTCTTAGGGAGATCGAACGACGGGTGGCAAATTTGGTCACCAGATGCAATTACATTAATGAAAAATAAATATGATTTTAATAACTGACAATGTTTTGATGCACGAAGCGTGAAATAAATTGAATGAATTAAAAAAAAAATTGATTACTATCTACCTCCGTTAAATAATGGCGTTCTTCAGACGGTGAAAAACGGGCGAAAAAAAATTCCGTACGTATCCGTTTGTATTTTTTTTTCTTTCAATAAATGTAATCCATACAGCGTCATAACATAAAAGGTCCCATCCAGCTAAAAGCATGCCACAAGAACGTAATGCTCCACAGACCTAAACCAACGCAAGAACTGTATTCTCGCGGAGACCTGCCTCCACAGAGCAGCACCAGTTCACAAGTATGATGCATATGGTGGTAAACACATAGCCTAAAATTTTAGTGGTCCTTACACCGTGGTTGGAACCCTGGTGAAGATCTCTCTATGACACCTGAGGTACCACTGCTTTTCGAACGGCTTGGCGGACCTACAACAGAGATTGAATAAAAAAAACTCTTACTGTTAAATTAAGGGTCTACTGTTTTCTGTTCCACATTGATATAGGCACGAACAAGCGATTTGTTACGCCACGCGCGATCCCCGGCCATGAGATGACTGCGCGGTATTCGACCACCCGGCTGTCCAAATTGAACATAATAACATTTATTTCACATAATCTAATACCTTTAAATTAAAAAAAAAAAACATAAAGTACAGTGAGAGTCTGTAAACTCTGTCTGTCCATCTGCTACGCAAAGGTTCCTCCATTATTTCAGATATTTGAACTAGTTTCGCCACGTTATTTCAGTGCATCTGGCGGACCGGCCTGAAATAGAGGCATCTTGTGCTTCTGCAGCATCTATGGTGTTGCAGATGTATGAAGGCGACGGTAATCACTTACCATCAGGTGAACCGCTTGCTCGTTTGCCGTCTCTTCCATAAAAAAAATCAGAACAACATAGTGTATGTACAGTATGAACAGGAAGTTATATCGGTAGGCTGGGGGGGGGGCACGAACAAGCGATTTGTTACGCCACGCGCGATCCCCGGCCATGAGATGACTGCGCGGTATTCGACCACCCGGCTGTCCAAATTGAACATAATAACATTTATTTCACATAATCTAATACCTTTAAATTTAAAAAAAAACATAAAGTACAGTTAGTGTCTGTAAACTCTGTCTGTCCATCTGCTACGCAAAGGTTCCCTCCATTATTTCAGATATTTGAACTAGTTTCGCCACGTTATTTCAGGGCATTTGGCGGACCGGCCTGAAGTAGAGGCATCTTGTGCTTCTGCAGCAGCTCTGGTGTTGCAGATGTACGTGGGCGACGGTAATCACTTACTGCGGTGAACCGCCTGCTCGTTTGCCGCCTTTCTCATAGAATAAAAAATTCACATCATATCTTTAATAGTGTCACAGACATACGGATTTCCCTCACGATGTTTTCATTCACCGCCGCATAGGTGGTAAATTCAGCAATCATATTTGGTGTTGATTATTATTATAATAGTGTCACAATCGGGGATCGAACCGTGGCTATCCGCGTGCAATGAATATAAAGTAACCACTAGACTGCCATGGCTCCGAAATTATAAAACAAAAGAAAGCTTAAAAATCGTTTAAGTTTGAGGTAGATAAATAACATAGAAACACTGAGAAAAATAATGTTCACTTCATATATAATATTCTCGCCCGCTTACCTAGCGTATGTCCTTTTCAAGATACCAAGGTATCCTTTTCATGTAAAAGGAGGATCAAAGGAGCAAGAGGCTCACCTGATGGCAGGTGATTATTACGGACGCACACCTACATCTGCAGCATCAGAGGAGCTGCCGGGGAGAGCTCTAGGGTTACCTCTAGGGAAACGCGGAAGCACAAGATGCACGCTGGTATTCTGCGAGGCCGTGATACTGCCCCGGTGGAGCGGGTCTATTCGAGCAGCAGCAGAAGCCGCCGCTTGGCTCTTCCACGTACTAGTGTATCTCCATTTTAAATCTCATCAAAATCAGTTCAGCCGTTTATTCATGATGGAAAGACAAACATCTAAACAAAGATACTTTCACATTAATAATACAAGTAAAATATTAAGGAGTAAAGTGGCTGCCACATGCGTATCCAAAAGTTAGGATAATTATTTCACTGTTCAAATCATATTATACTTAATATCTTTTAATTCAATCCCTTAAAAAAAGTTGAGTTTTTCATTAACCACCCGGCATTTCCCGGTTTCTTTGGCAAAATTTTTTCGAGAGAGAATGCTAAATAAGTCGTTATAAAATGCAAAAGCTTCCCCGGCAAAGTAAATCATGATGAAATAGCTTTCTTTTTTTTCAATTTAACTTTCAAAATATTAAATCAACAGCCCCAAAGTCGCAAACAAAATTAACTCACCGGAGCTTACCGGGAGGCGAACAGAAACACCTCATTAGAACTATCCCTCATCTTGCAGGTGGAGGGGGAGGGGGAGGGATAATCCCTGAAAAATGTCAACAATATCTCATCGCAACGGCCCTCGGCCTGAGATGGGGGATGCGAACTGGATTAAACAACTTCGCATCTCATTTACAAATACGAAATTTACAATGACGTGCAAGAAAAGTGTAATATGTATATACAGTGCTGGTCGTATAATTAACACTACCAACGATCCTTGATATTATGTAAGATACTTCACCGCAATCGTTTTTATATTGAAATAAAACAATAAATAGGTCAACAATATGTTCAACGATTTATCATTTATTAGTAATACAATATAAATACCATGACACAAGTGCAGTTTCAATATTACATTACGGACAAACATTTAAATCAGTTTTAAGGTATGAACAATAATGGTCAACTAATTAGAAACAACAACAAAAAAGTATAAAAAACAATATTTTTTTAAGTATTAGTAATTAGTATTGTTATTTACGAAATAGCTACATCGCATATCCACGGCCTACCAATAGTTATAATTAATATTTAATGGCGTATCCCTTATTTTCAATAACAGCGCTGCAACGACGTGGCATTGATTCAATCAATTTCATACATTTTTCTAGGGGGATTGAATTCCATGCTTTGAAGCATTGTTGACAAATGCTTGATATAGTTCGTTTTGACTGGTGTTACGTTTGTTTGAGACTTTCTTTTTAACAATATATCAGAGATTTTCTATCGGGTTTAAATCCGGACTATTTGTTGGCCAGTCTAAAACGGACATACGCTGTTCGCTAAGGAAACATTTGACGCTATTGGCCGTGTGGTTAAGGTCATTATCATGCTGAAAGATCCAGTTCACAGCCAAATGATCGTCCGAGTAGGGAATCATTGTGTGCTCTAAGATATTTTTGTATTGCCATTGATCCATTGTACCTTCAATCTTCCGAACGGGTCCAACTCCCCATCCGTAAAAATACCCCCAAACTTAATTGTTACCGTGCTTGACTATACTCCTTGTGTATTTATAATTAAAAGCATTGTTTACAGGACGTCTTACATAGCGCTTTCCATCGGAATATACCATATTTATTTTTGTTTCATCTGAAAATAACACTTTTTTCCATTCTCGTACCGTCCAATTAATATATTTTTTAGCGAATAATAATCGCTTCTCTCGGTGCTGCTTGGTAAGAAGCGGTACCTTTCGAGAGATTCTTCCAAATAATTTAGCTTCCACTAATCTTCGGCATATCAGTCTCGACGAGATGTTTCTCGGGTCATCAGGCGAAAAAACTTCATTTTTAATCTGGTTGGAGCCTTTACTTGGCTCTTTTTTAGCAACACGAACGATTAGCGTATCTTCTCTGGGAGAGGTTTTTCTTGGCCGAGCCTTTCTAAGAACATTTTCAACAGCTCCATGTGTTTTATAATAATCAATGGCATCAAAAACTTTCTTAACAGAACAATTTAAATGCTCAGCTATTCTTCTGTACGCTCACTTATGATCTATATGTAAATTAATTATTATTTGCCTAGTTGACGCGTCACTTTGAACAAAATGAAATTCAGATAAAATTATGAATTGCCACCAAAATAATAGAAAAAGCCAAGAAAGAAATGTTATTCTCCAACTTCAAAAAAAGAAGGAGCTATGGATGCTTTTTTATAATGTTTCTAATTAGGCGTCCCAGCGGCCAGTAACAGAAAATAAACTCGTACATGTGTAAGACTCATTTTGTAATTAAAAGTAAGATATGTTTTATATTTTATGCATTTAATGAGTTTTTATTTGAGTGACTATATTATTGCATGATTATTAATTATTGAATGTGTATATTTATTACGAACATTTGTACGTTGAAGTTATACTTTCTTTATTCATAAGAAGTGTTTCTAATTGTATGACCACCACTGTATATATTCACGCCTTGTTCCCAACAGGGTAGGCAAATACAATCTTCTTCCACTGGCTACGGTCCTGACATACGTCTTTCGCTTCTCCCACTTTCATCAATCTGTATATGTAAAGTGTCTCTATGCAATCGTTAGTGATCGTGTAACTTTTGAACGACTTGACTGATTGATTTCATATTCACATAATATATTTGTTTTGTCCAGACGATGGTTCATAGCTATGTTAGGATCCAATAGGTGGTGGATAAATGTCTCATATTCCCATTTCTTTTTTGCACTATACCTTTTCCATATCATGGGTTAAACTACCACCAAAAAGTTACAATTACATTTCTATTGGTGAACTTCGCTTTAGAGCAAATGCGAAAAACGCATTGGCCGAATCCAGGTTCTTTGTTCCCTGCGATTATCGTAGAGAATCCACTTGTCATCGCGCGTTTCAAAGCATTGTGACTGAAATCCAAAATCTCATAATTCATCGAATCTGGTCAAGCTTCAACACGTGCTCCTCTATACATATCATTTAGTTCACGAGGCCATCCTTTTCAGTTTCTTTTTATTTTATTTTTTTTAATTTTACCAAGTTAGTGCAAATGATTCAATATTAAGGAAAAACTAACGGCAGACCTTGTCGCAAATACCTTAGTCGTTTGATAAGTATCGCCTTGCATCAATACATTCAATTCAACTTTATTTACTTCAGTGTCTGCTCTTATATTGTGTGCTGTCTCTGCTGCAGAACATTGTCGGTATTACAACACGTATTCGGAAAATCACACGAATTTTTGAGCGTTTAAAGCCAATACGTTATTTAAAAACAATTAAATACCATATGTTTTTTGAAATCAGTTTTAGGTTAAAAAAAACGTTTTAATAACGAATCGTGGACCATGCAGGTTCAGTTTGAATTCAAAATGGCCACTACACTGAAACGTCAACTTCATAATTAACCCCACCCTATAATAGTTAACTACGTATATTAAGCGCCAACAATATCGATTCACAAAATCTGGGCCGAGCTATTAAGTAATCAGTAAAACCACCTCATCGCACCAACTGCATACTTGTCTTTACTCTTAGTATATTTTGTCATAACTAGAGATCGAAAACATGAAACGGGTCTTGTAGGGTTTAACTATGATGTGATGATGGAAAAAAAAGTCCCGTATCTCTCTCTTCAGCTGACTCTTCCTCCGATCGACGAGATCGCTATACATTGGACACGGAAAGGCAGCGAGTTCCTCTGTGTCTGTGCGTATGCTTGCACTATGACGTCGCCTGCTCAGTTGACCACAGCCGAAGTTGTCGCCATGGTTAAAATCGACTAGAAGGTCAACGTCGTCGTGAAACGCCACACAAATTCCACAACTGACAAAATCCATATACAGTAAAATAATAACAAACTGCACCGTTTATTTTGTCCCGCAGTGCACCTCATCTATTTCGCTGACTAACTTTCGCATTTCTAACTAACAAATTCCGATCGATCGTGTCGCTTGCTCTTACAAAGATTGTTTCGAATCGGTTATTCAGACAGAGGGCTTACGATGTTGCAAATGTTCACGTTTTATTTTAATTTAGAGCATCATTAACCCAACTTTTATTTATTTATTTATTTATTCTTTATTGCCTTAAGCTTAAGGTTACAATGGGCAGACTTAATGCCAAGTGGCATTCTCTACCAGTCAACCCTTGTTATGGTGAAAGGTAGTTGGCAGGTACAAAACAAAGAATAAAAATTAAATAAAATAAAAAAACTCCAATAAAAATAAATTGATAAGTACATATAAATAAACTATATAAGTAAATAAATATTTATAACATAAAGAACACAAATACGTATTCAAGTATATAAAAGGATACATAAATAAATATATAATAAAAATCAAAAATAATAGCCGAATATTGTCAATGATCTATTATTCTATTTATTTTTATTTATTTATTTATTAATACTTTATTGTGTCCCTAAAAAAAAAAAGGTATTCCTTTCTTTTTTTTAAATGGGCGGACTTAATGCCTTTTGGCATTCTCTAGCAGTCAACCCTGGGTGAGAAAGAAAACATGTTGGCAGGTACAAAATAAATAATAAATATAAATTAAATATAAATATTAAATATATAACCATTATAATATACTTACATACTTATAACATACATAATACACTATACATAAACATATAATACATACATAAACAAATTAAATGTTAAGAGAGAAAATTCTTAGATGGCATTTGCCTTCAGATAGTGACGACGGAGCAGGGTTTTGAAGGAGTTTTTGTTCGGAGCTTTCTTGATATCATCGGGGAGAGAAGTGTGGCTTGAACGGTGAAAGAAGAAGAAAAGAAACCAGTACTATGTGGTGGAACACTAACCTTCAAGCTGTTTGAAGTTCAAGGCACTCGGTTATGACTCGAATAAAGAAAATTTGAAGTTATCATTCTATTAGGTAATTACGAACTAGACTCTTAAACAATTTCTTGCTAGGAGGTGCTTTTATCTTATCGGGCAGGGCGTTCCAGAGGTAAACTTTTATATACATTCTCTCCCTGTATAAATATATATATATATATACATATTCTCAACGTGTTAGAGCCAAGCGGCGGCTTTTGCCGGTGCTCGAATGGGCCGGCTCGTCAAGATTGGTACCGCGGCCTCGCAGAATACCGGCGTAAAGTAGAGGCATCTTGTACTTCTGGTGTTGCAGATGTACGTGGGCGACGGTGAACTGCCTGCACGTTTGCCGCCTTTCCAATGAAAAAAAATCTGAGTTTGGATCCGAGAAACAAGAAATTAGACAGTAGACAGTGTAGTGTGTGTGTGTCATGGAGAAAACGTCGTCCATTAAAACGGCCCAAACAGAAACCATACCATTTACTCGGATCTCAGAAGGAAAAACATACCGACTAAAAACCTTCCATGTTGCTGTTGGCTCGGAGGCATTTACAGCTTCGGCGGTAAGACGCTTGAGCAGGAGGCTCGTGAGTGTAAAGAAGATTTTTGAAGATAAACGACGCTGCATTGTTGGTGCGACGCTGGTTGCTGCTGTGCTATGCTCTGACCCCTGTTAACGAAAGATTCCCGACAACTAGAGAGGTGGGGGGGGGGGCTCCGGCAACCTAAGAGCCCCTCGTGAGGAGGTGCGATACCTTGGCTTAGGTTACCATCGATAAGGGTGGAGCGGGTCGAATTTTAGAAACGGCCACGAATAAATCTCGTGCAGGCCTAAAATCGGAGACCAGGCGTACGCCGGCGAACGCGGTGAGGTTTGTACGCGATACGTGATTTGTGTGTTGTATAATATTTTTTTTTTTTTATGAAAAATAGGCTTGCGTTTGATCTCAATCTTGGCCGATGGAAAGCGAAGATGAGGCGTAGGATGGTACACGCTTGCCTAGATGTCTGTTCACTTTGGCCTTGAAGATATCCAGGTTATAGGTTTCCGGAAAAACTTGACCTCGGCAGGGAGTTCCACTTCTTAGCCGTCCGCATAAAGAAAGAAGAGGCAAACCGCTTCGTGCGTAATGGAGGAATGAATATTTACGGGGGAAGTGCATTGGATGCATTATTAACACGGGTTATTCTGGCATCGTCGTTGATATGACATTTTTAAGGCGCCTTTTAACAGGTGGGATTCTGCGTGCTCTTTCCGGTTCGAGTGATATTTTATCCTCTCGAAGTATCTTTTGGAAATTTCCTTGATTAGAGCTGCCACGGAAGGCAGGTTTAATATTTGAACTCTACTATTTGTTATCGTCAAATTTAATACACAGCATTTTTATTTTCTTCTGTATTTATTTTTTTGATTTAGATCTAGATCGAATTCTCCGTAAAATGAAACGCATGGTAACCTTCCTGCGGAATCCCCTTGCCGGAGATGTGATATTGTTCACATTACCGACGTATCATCCCCGTCACACAGCGTAGCTTGTCTACAGATCCTTAACTATAAAATAACAATACGAAATAGGCTAGGAAAGAAATATGAATAGAAAAAGAAGAAGAAAAAAAGAAAAGAAATACGAACATTTATTGTTTGAAAAAAGTTTATATATAAAGTTTTCTATAACCAAACAAACACTTTGAACATCGTTAGCCAATTAATAGTCCTCCAGTAGCTTCTCTAATCGCGACGCTGGGCGAGCACTGCGGTCTGTCGCTCGACACGAGATTTTCAAGGCTTCTCTTGCGACTCTTATAATATCAATGAGAAGAAACGATGAAGGAGATTGTAATGAAACGACATTGTTAGAAACTGTCTTAACAGGCAACGTGTCTTGATAACCAGATGATACTTAGTATAAATATATCCTTTGTAAACAACCATGCCACAGATCGTAACATTTATATTCATTATAAAAATATTTAACCCCATCGGGAGTCGAACCTGCTGTCGGACTATCGGGTCATCAACTTTACGTTGAAACACTACTATATAGGCTTACAAAAATTACGTTATTATGATATGTGAGCAAATCTTTAGAGGTTCCGTAATGAAACCAGACTCGAGTGCTCCTCCACCCTTAACTAAACATAAATTTTTGACGGGTTTCGGGATAACCGAGTGAATTTATTGACTCAAATTAACCCCTATTACAGATTACAACGCGCCAGTCAGTTCAGAACAAAATTTACATAGAGCCGCGTACTCAGACCTTTAGTTAAACGGTTAAACGTCGACCAAGTTTTTATTGTTATTATCATAGCATTCTCCAGCGCCATAATTAATTACCCTTATAATTGTCCTTAAATCTTCCAAATAAAAGAGAAATGCGCTAAGTAAAATCTTATCTTCCAATTCCTTAGCTCTGTGTTCACGAAACACCAATATAAAGGTTGGTAATATTGGCGGGAAATAGAAAACATAATTCTTCAGCCTCGTAAATAATTACTAAATACTTTTTCAAATACAGGTTGTTAATATTGGCGCGAATTACAATCGTAATTCTTCAGCCTTGAGTAAAATAATATACTATTCAAATGGTTTCCTAAAATCTATATTATTTATTTATTTATTTAGATAGATAGGTACAATTTACAGACCACAGATCAGCTTATACAAATGCATTATGATGTTACATTGATAAATTGTACACGACATTCATTTTACAAAAATATTACAAAATTATATTTGCATAATACCATTTAAAAGCAAATTGCATGCTGCTACGTTATTAATTAAATAATACTTTTAACAGAGGTTTTAAAAGCTTTTAAAGATGTATTAAAAATGTCTAGGCGAGAATATAAGCGATTCTTATACAATTTACACATCCTTATAATAGGGTTATCATAAGAATATTATCGTCCTTGCCGATTTCGACCATGGCAACAACTTTTCGAATACTATCGGCAGTTGTCAACTGCGCCGGACGTAGTATAGTGCTGCGATGTATGCGATGTCAATTTTATGTATCGGAAGAGAGGTCAGACGCAGTGACAGCGCCGCGTGCCGCGACAAGCACGAATATGGAATCCGGTGGGGATTTGAACCCGAGATCGGTGACTCAACATTCAGGTACGCCGACCAATAATAATCACGGTCGTCGCTTAAGTTTTTCTGCCGGTTTGTTCATATTTTAAGCATGAAATCCGTTAATAAAGTTATAGTTGTTGTGGAGCCAAGCGGCGACTTTTGCTGCTGCTCGAATGGGCCGGCTCGACCGGGTTGGTACCACGGCATCACAGAATACAGGCGTGAAGTAGAGGCATCTTGTGCTTCTGCGTTTCGTTCGGTGAATGAGGTAACCGGAGGTTCTCTGCCCTTCTTCATCCTACCCTCCCATCACCCAAATATGCTTAAAGTCCGGCAACGCCGCTGCAGCACCTCTGGTATTGCTGATGCACGTGGGCGACGGTTATCACATACCATCAGGTGATGCTTTGCCGCCTTTCCCATAATAAAAAGATTAACAGTTAAATAACATTTTATATAATTTCTGGAAATTCCCTCAGTTCGGAGTTAATAGTTAAAGCCACATATTACAGCTCCAGTTTCAAGCTATTACCAACTGAGTGGGATTATCTCCAGCTTAGTTAGCCGGCATCGGTTTAGTCCAGTTGCGAGCGGTGCAATTTGGCACCGGGCGAAATAGGACACAGAACGGAGCCAAGCGGCGCCTTATCGCAAGCTCAGCCCGCGCGGGAGCGTCGCCCGACAGGACTGATTTACATTTTATGGACAATACGGCATAATTGTTCGAATGCAGAAACGCGAATAGACTCGATTTACTAAGACAAAACGTTTCGCGCTTATCTCTATAATTTAGTCTGTAATAATTTTCATAATCTTTGACAATTTCGGACTTATCTCACGAGTAACTTTCGCTTTTGAATGATATGACAAATTGAACGGATAAATGGTGTCCATATTTTAAAAAGTTGCACAGTGTCGGTATAAGTCGATGGACTCGGCTGGCTATGGATCGTGTTTTGGGAGGAGCCGTTGACGTGTACAGTTTCGATCCTGGGTAGGCTATAGGCATAAAAAGTAAGTGAGGATGAGCTTTTGTTGAGCGAGTGAACTCATGACAAAATAGTTCATATAAAGTATGCATTTTTTAATGAACTTTTATACGTGTTAGAGCCAACCGCTGCTGCTCGAATGGATTGGCTCGACCGGGTGGGTACCACGGCCTCGCAGAATGCCGACGTGAAGCATCCTGTGCTTCTACGTTTCGTTCGGTGAGTACAGTAACCGGAGGCGCATCTCCCCTTCCATCTCCCAAATACCCTTAAAGGTCGCTAAGCACATACGGGTCCTCTGGTGCTGCTGGTGTACGTGGGTGATGGTAATCACTCACCATCAGGTGAACCGTTGCTCGTTTGCCGCCTTTCAAATAAAAGAACATACATCGAAGTGATTGACTTTTTCCAAGAAGTCGCCTGGGTAGGTACCACCGCCTTACCCATTTCTGCCATCAATCAGCCTGTCGTGTTCCAGATTTAAAAGGTATACTGAGCAAAGAGTAGAATACAGAAACTGCGTCAATATAATTGCAAGCTGTGAGGCATTTCATCTTAATCCTCAAAAGTGACAACACATCAGTAACTAAAGGTAATATAGGTAACCCACTTCGATCCTAGTTGTTGGCAGGTGGCCATGATATGTAGCCTAAGCGAGATCGTCACCCCAACTCATTAAAAAAAAGTATTAGTCGGTGCGCTTCGTTCGGTGATCGATGTAACCGGAGGCCCGCTCCTCTCTATCCCATCCCCACACCTCATCCTGCCCACCTATCTCCCAAATCCTCTTTAGTTTTCTGCCACGCACTTCGACTTTGTGGAATCAGCTGTCGCCAGCGGTATTTCCGAACATTTACGACTTAGGGACCTTCAAGAAAAGAGCCTATTCCTTTCTTAAAGGCCGGCAGCGCATCTGTAGCTCCTCTGGTGTTGTGGATGTTCGTGGGCGCCGGTGATCACTTGCCATCAGGTGAGCCGCACGCTCGTTTGAAAAAAGGCAGTAAATTAAATCCCTTTTAGAGAATGATAAAGGCATGTTGAGCCGACGAGCCAGCACGGTAAGTAAAATAACAAAATTGAGGGAATTATCACTTATAAAGACTATAATAAAATATTATTTCATTCGGGTCCAATCACCGGTTTTTTTTTCCATTATAAAATCAAACAACAACGTAATTTTTTCTTTTATTACACATAATACAACTAAAATATCGATTTAAATTTACATCATAATGAAATAACACAGAGTAATATAATAGAACAGTGAATGTTACATTTATAAATAATATTGTTTAGTTAAAACATAATTGGCATGGTATCCATGGCTATCACATTCACTTGTAACCAAGGATTTGCTTAATATATTAAAGTTGCTACAGTTGCATATCGAACATTACGTTATGTCTGACACAAAAAAAACATAATGAATAAAGAAACAAACATATTACACTCCAAAAACCTTTCAGACTTATTATTATATATTAAAGATGGTATTAAGTCAGTTCAACATAACTTTTACAAATGACTTTAAAAAAGAAACAGAACATGCTAAAAATTATATTTTATGGATTTATTTTAGAATGTTTTACAGTATAATCACATCTCGCCCTAAGCTGTCTAAAAAACTAAAAACATTCATTTCTTAATGTTGATGATACCTCTGGTGGTTCGATATGGTCTCTGATTCTGCCTATCCTAAGATATTTAACGGGTGTGAAGATATCCACCAATGTTACGTTGCGTTTCTCTGTTTAGGCTCATGAAAGCATCAGCTTGCAATACAGACCCTGATCAAATTACCATGGTGCGTAGATTAATAAACAACATATTTATTTCATACAATATGAATTTAAAAAAGACTATCCCAAAAAATTCAAAATAAAAAAACATACTATTCTAAAGCAACATAACGGCTAAAATCATAACAAACCTTTTTCAATGGTTATTTTCACAAACGGCAAAAAATATTGCAAGTAAAAAGATGAAGATACAAGCCTACATGTCATTGGACTATTATATTAAATTAAACAATTCTTGGTAATAATACGTTCGAATCGTAATTATTACATAACTATTGCTTCACAAAAGTCGACACAATCGAACGCCGGGTTAACACCCGACGAGATACTGAGATCAGATCGCTATCCTAACTCTTTTCTTATAATATTAATTAAAAATATCAACTAAACTTTAATTAGCATAACCGGATACAATCGAATATAGAAAAGAATTGATAAAAATAAAAATTACTAGCTTCAAAATATCTCGTCTATGGTCGCTTCGAATTGGCGCCAAAATGTCTGTATCTATGGAAATTTCTACCCCAGCTTTAGAAAGCGTGTTAATTTAACAATCTACTTAAAGTGTAAGTAATTAAAAAAAATATTATTTCTTCAAACACACTTTCTTCACTGTTCACATGCGAGATTTGCATAGTATACTGTTTTTCATTTTTATCTCCCATTTATTAACTTTTGTATGTATGTAAGGTAATGTATGAAGCAAAAAAGTTAGTTTCATTATTCAAATTTAACGTAGACTGTCCTTATTCAGAATTCTGTTTGGAACATATTTTTGTAAATAGTGTCAAGACATAGTAACAATTTGAGTATTTTCTTGGAGTGTCCTTAAGTATTTGACCAAAGTCCTTAATGACAAACAGATAAAATAATACACACTTTTACACTGAAATCCACAGCATACCATAAAGTACAAACATTGTACAAAGCATTTAGAACATGATTTATTGAACCAAAATTAAACACATATAATATCTCTTTCTCAAATGTATTCCATTTTAACAAACAGTTACAATGGGTGGTGGGTGCCCATTTTTTTTTTAATATCTGGGTACTTGTACATCCTTGAATCCAAGTTATAATTAGTTTTAATAAAAATGGCATTTTGGTTATAGCAAAGTCTTGCGCATTGATAAGGCCATAAACACTTTATGTATGTCTTGTTGCTGTGTTATCAACGGTCGAACTTTTCCTTCTTCTGGTTGAACGCTTGGGTGTTTGATGAGTCTTCTGCTCTGGATCTTCCTCCTTCGTCGCTTTCGCTCTGGTTGATCTCCTCCTATCTTCTATGTTTTCTGTTCTATCAACTAGGGGTGTATTCATACTCTTACGTCTGCTCCTTGTTAATACTGGACTTCTGTCTTCCAATGCATTTTGTCTTATTAATTTTGACTTCCGTTTCAAATTCTCTTTGTTTTGTTCTAATTCTTTCTCTACGTCCATAGAAGATAAGCCACTGTCTGTGTTAACTTCTGCAAATTTCTCATTGTCTGCAGTGCTTTGAATAAAACTGTCTTGTTCGGCTTTGTTTTCTTGGATTTCAGCATCTGATTCATTAAACAGCACAACTTTTATGGACTTTTTGCCGGATTTCTTCTTAGTTGACGCTAAGTTTGTAGATTTCAGAATGCTTCTTGCTGGCGTCGCCAATAGGTTTATCGGTGTCATTGGAACTTTGGATTCCTGTAGAAAGTAAAAACTAATCAGATCAATAATCATTCACGAAAACTATTTTTATAAATATTACTTTATATTTTAATAGCAAAATAAGTAGTGTAAAATATAGACAGGACTTCAACAACTTCGGGATAATTCCATTTGAATTAATTACGAAATTGTTGAAGTTTATTATGCTATATACAGTACTTGTAAATGTATTAACACTTCGCAGTGAAATGGGGGAATATGTCATCTTTTTCCTTAAAGGTCAACCTCGCTTTCCTGGAGGACTAGGTGCTGACTAGCAAACGAGGCTGTGGCGTCCGACTGATGGCTGCCTGCGCACACCGACTCGCCTGTCCAGCGTGGTTAGTACGAGCAATTCTTCCAAGCATGGCATGCCAGTTAATGTTAGCACTTTCATGCAAAGGCCTGCAGTAGTCCAGCAATGGGCTTATACAGACTGACAAAGATCATTTATAAATGTTATGATTTCTTATATTTACGCGAATACTTTTCATTTTCATTTAAAATTAAACTTTCGTTTACGGATTTTATCGTGTTGTTTATTGTCGGGATTTTAAAAATCGAATTCAACGCCGATATAGTATTACGCCGTATTCCAGAATATTCCATTATATATACAGATTGAATGCGACGTTATAATATCAAGTATGACATGATCACAGACTGCAGACTTTCTAGAGCGTCTGTGTTTTCCCAAACCTCCGTAGAATGCAGTAGTAGGTCTTCCCACCCGGTGGGCTGTTAACCAACGAGTTTCAACAAATTCTAATTAAAAAACGGACACGAGTATTTTTTTAGACTTTATTATTTTAACTTTGATATATATTTAAGCACCAGACCCAGGACAAAGACGATATCGACCGTTCGCACCGGACTGCCGCTATTCGCGTTCGAAATCACAGACTTACCGACTCGCCGACATAGAAATCCAGCATGAGGTTGAAGCTCTTGCATAGGTCCGTAAACTATTAGTCATTACGAATGACGTTATTTGTTTATTTAGATTATCAGACGGTTTAAGTTATTTAAAAAAAAAACCTCTGGTACTAAGTAAATGTCAATAAGGTCGCCGTGTGGTATCTGCATAAGAATGTGGTATCTGCCACCACCATGGGAAGAAACCGTGGGTGTCGTAAGAGGCGACTAAGGGGAAAAGCACTGAAAATCTTAATGGTTACAGACAGCGTGACAAACATCTCGAATAATGCCGGACCAAAGTTTAGCAAACCGACGACGGGCGCCAATCCGCTTGCCGTGAGCGAGACGATTATCACACATCCTACTTATGGAAGAAGCCTATGTACTTTAATTGACCATTTACAGACTGGTAAGAAGGTCGCATCCAACCTGTATATAGTCTATCCCAGGGGTCGGCAACCTTTTGAGTCGGGAAGAGTCAAAAATTACAATTTACAAAATTTAAAGAGCCACAAAAATTTTTCTTCCCACCAATAAATAGTACTTGCATAAATAAAGTTTTTTGATAAAAAATAACTAACTGCGTATGGAACCAAAGAGCCGCAGCCACACATCTAAAGAGCCGCATGTGGCCGAACCCTGGCCTATCCACTTAGCTTAGCTTCTGACATTATTCCCAAGTGGACGATCAGCTACAAGTAAGGCCTAGCCTTAATTTAACAAATCAACTACTACTGGCCGTACCTAACAACTTCCAGTTTTTTTCAAGTGAAAAAACTTTCTTTGTAGCAATCTAAAGAAATTAGAAATATATATATTATATACAGCATGTTAAGTCATGCCCCTCCGCTGCCATCAACATCTCAGAAACGCCGTTTCTAGTCCGCCTGCGCATCACGGTCTATGTCCTGGAATGACACATGAGCATACTTTTTATCTCAACGAGGAGTTCACTTGGTCACGCGATCGAAGCCGCTGTCGGTCGGTATTGACATGAACAAATATTTTTGTACGTGGTAGAGCCAAGCAGAGACGTTTGTAGTGTAATCAGAGTCCCCACTTCGCCGCCTCCTCAGGGGTTGACGAGCGGGCCTTTCCTCCACCCCCCCTAGTCAACACCACCTCCAAATATCCCTAATTGCCGGCAACACACCTTCGGTTCCTCACTATGAGCTGCTTGCTACGCTTAAGCTTTCCATTAATTAAAATTTTTCATTAACGAAAAATTATGGAGGTTTATTATTTAACAAACACAAATAAAATTTTTCAAAATCTTAAAAAAAAATACATACCTCCACAGTAGCTATGTCATTGTTCTCGATATTTCTTCCGATGATCGATGCGCGCAGCATCGCCAAGGACGTAGTATTCTATAGAAAACATTATGCATCAACTAACAACACAAAAATTACTAAACGCTGAGTGAACCATAATGAAAACCTTGCCATCAGCGGTTGGACAGAAGCCAAGTGTCAGCGGCAGGATACGTACGGCAGTCCCCTCGCTTAACAGGAACACGCGTTATGATTGTTTACTTAAAATAATAATAATAATATAGCGTTGTGGCGTGATAGAAGATGTAGTGACACGAATTGAGAAAGGGATGCCCAGCTGGTTTGGACATGTGGAGAGGATGAATGAAAGTAGGTTGACGAAACAAATATATGAGGCGAGTGTAAATGGAAGAGTCGGGAGAAGAAGACCTAGGCGAACATTTCACGATCAAATCGGAGACGTTCTGAAAAAAGGCCAGGTCAAGAGTAGTCTAAACCAACGAGCATGCATGCGAAGATTGATGAAAGTGGAAGAAGCGAAAGACGTATGTCAGGACCGTAGCAAGTGGAAGAAGATTGTCTCTGCCTACCCCGTTCGTAACAAGGTGTATATGTACATATATATATATACACACACACACACATATACATACATACATTCATGCATGCATACATACATTCATACATACATACATACATACATACACACACACAATATTCTCTCACAACCGTGTAAATCTCTGACCAACCCAGTACTCCATTACATTACATATCTATAGTGTAGATCAGGGATTCCCAAACTATATTGGGCAAGTGACCAGTTTTCCAAAATGAACTGATGCCTCAGACCCCCATAGCCAAATTACTTTAAAAATCCTATCTCTAGTTTTTTTTAGTTCTAGTTAAGTGAGTAAACTTGACATCATTTTCTCATCAAAATTTAACAAAATAAATATACATAAAATTCAGTAAATATCAAGTGTAATTAATAAATATTAATACAAATTACATATATTTTTTTTAAGTACTATCCTTGTTGTACTAAAATATTAGTCATTCTTATAAAGTATAAAGTATCTTGAAAGTTTCAAATAAGAACTTGTCTTAATTAACAGGGGTCGATTTTTAGACCTCTTCGACAGCCAAAATCAGTTTTCGTTTACATCGACCCCTGGCATACCGATATATCTGGTAATCCCTGCACTAGACTATCGTGGCTCTATTGTGGATATATTTAAAGTAGCAACTTGTAAATGCCAGCTGTTGAGCAAAGGCCTACATTTCAAATGTTTTTGAGACAGCTTAGGAGATAGGGATTGGTCCGCCATGCAGCTCCAGTACCGGTTGGGGAACTCCACACATTCTTTACATAATAGATTTTTTTATTATGGCATCCAGGCATGCAGGTTTCCTCGCGATGTTTTCCTTCACCCGTCGAGCAGGTGCTAAACTCGGCACCACTTAGAATTGCTACTAACAAGTATAGAGGTCCCAGTGCTGTGGATCGTCCAGCACCAGGTCACTGGCGTACTATGGAACTGATGGCCACTTGACGTTTAATTATACAACAATTATTCTCTTTGTTAACCCCTTATGCATCAATCACGAGTGCTGCTCGTGTAAACTTATTTTTACTTTGTGAAACCATCACGAGTACTACTCGTATAAATATAAATTTATAAATAAGTAATCATTTCAAACTTTACAATTTATTCAAACAATTAAAACTACAAGGGGTTAATTGTAACATATGTATGTTGGTAGATGTCAATAATGTTTTCTACAAGTACCCCTGATTTATCAGGTGTCAATAAATAGTGGTGGTGTTCAACGTGTTTTATTAGCTGATCCGAATCCTAATCTATTTGTTATATATCTACACATTTATCATGTTCATTAGACTTATTTAAGTATACAGGCCTCACTACATAGCGCCAGCAAGCCTCTGTGTATTCTTGAAAGGTTTGCACACAGCCAGCCGGTTAGATGCCTCCCCCCTTGGACTAGTCAGTGGGATTTGGGTTCGGAAAAATCGGTTGAATTTTCCTCCATCATTTAGACGCCAAAGCCATGTTTGTCA
This sequence comes from Bhutanitis thaidina, assembly GCA_029286595.1. NCBI lineage: Eukaryota > Metazoa > Arthropoda > Insecta > Lepidoptera > Papilionidae > Bhutanitis > Bhutanitis thaidina. The sequence goes on from JAGSMS010000010.1 coordinate 16,013,920, forward strand.
GCTAGGAGTGTCCCCTGGCATCGCCTATCCGCTTGCCAAGCATGACGATTATGGCAAATCCTCCTTATGGGAGAAGCCTATGTCCTCCAGTGGATTATTTACAGGCTGGTAAGGTTAGAGTCGGATTAATTTTCCAGTATTATCTGATCGCCGGAGACTCCTTTGTTATATAGAGGAATGTACTATGTGTGTGGACAGTATATGTACACAAAAAATAGTATATTGCTCTTTACACTTGCTATATCTATCATTTCACCATCAATTGTCCAAGATGCAGCCCGTGTTCGCGAACAATACTTGTGTCAATACTTTTTGTAACTTAATGTGAGGTGTTATTGTAACCTTTGTGAATATGAGGAAGAGAAATGTTAGGATTGGATTTGCTTGTGAGTATAAGAGAACTTTCGACATTCAAAGTGATTTACCAAAATTAAATAATTAGATTGTCAGTCTTGTATGTAATAAGTGAGCATTGAAACTATAATTAACTTAAATTTATGACCCTATCCATTAGCGGCAATAGGGTCTGGCATGTAAATATAAGTAAGAGAGTATTTTTACCAGGTATTGGGACTGGTTACGTTGGTTACCTGGGAGCTGTCTAAGTATGTGAGAGGTATTCTGTTTGTCCCCCTAAGCAGCAGTACTAGCGCTGTTGAGTTCTGGTTTCAAGGGACTGGTAATTCCAGTCATAAGGTATTCCATCTTTAAATTGAGGCAGTAACACATCTGTAACCTCGTATGATTGTTAACTAGTGACCATGGGCTAGTAGCCAATTCCGCCAATTGGACTTTACAGACTCCTTGTTTATTAGACAGTAATAAAAAAAATATAAGAGTAATTTACCTTCGCGGCGGAAGCTTTCTTGGCCTCACTTGAAAGCACAGCCTTTAACAAACTGGATTTGTTGGAAGGGGTACTGGGAGCTACCGGGGATTTGACTGGGGACCGCACACAGAAGAACCCTGCCTCGAAAGTCTTATAGTTTGACTGTGTGTTAGTCTGACTGTCCTCTGTTGATGCAGGTGGATCCTTTTCCTTTTTGGCTTTTCTAGCAGCTGCAAAAGAAAATAAATTTAGATTTAAATAGAATCCATTGCCAGTATTACTGCACCCTACCCAGTATGGGATTGTTCACATGGCTTTTTGTTATGTTTTTAAAGTATAAATATTTTATTTTAGGTAAATAATTATTTACAACAGAAAAAAACACAATTCAAAGTCATCTGTTATTTCATCTGTATAATGAACATCTAAATTAATTTTGGAAATTTTATCCTTACCGGTTATGAGATCACGAAGGCGACTGGTCGCTGCAGGCTTGCTGTTATTTTTGACAACTTTTGGTACTTTTTTCTTTTGCACTGCAGGTTGTTCCTCAATCCAATTGTGATCGCGTAAATATTCCAGCTTTTTGAAACGCATGTCTACGTTTTCCACCTTGAACAAGAACAAGAAATGGTGGTTAATTGCCTCATTACATAAATAATAGTCTGTGAACATAATGTAGATTCTGCTCTGCTTCTCTTTTCAAAATTGTTTCAGATCTAGATAATTATCCGAGATCTGGATCTTAACTCTGTAATATCGGCAATTCAACCCTGAACCGACCGCAGCTCGGGTCTCACCTGCATGAAAACCATGTCCCAGAAGCCGTGCAGATCAGCGGGCGTGACGAGCGCGGCGCCGGGCTCCGGGCGTGCGCACGCCGCCACCAGCGCGCCGAACTGCGCCAGCTTCTGCGACACCAGCAGCCGCGCCTGCCCCACGGCGCCCAGCACCATCTCCTGCGAAGTGACAACCATGTCTCACTCTACAGACACTGTGGCATAACATTCACTCATTCACCCATTGTATCATACAACACAACTCATGGAAGGTTTTGCTAACATAACATTGGACTAATTCATTGACCAATAATTTCTAATGGACACACAGAGATGGAAACACTTTCGGTACCCAGAGACCGCCTCCCAGCACAGCATAAGTCCCATGACTCTTGAACAATATGTGAATAGACGCATGTTCTTTTACGCTCAAATTAAAGATTTTTAAATTAGTCACATTTTACAAATTGATGACTATAATTTTAGACAAACGCATTCCATTGCTTTGGGATCACACCTTCATTAAAAATGTATTGCAATAAGCTATTGCCCAGCTAAATCACGTAAAAAAATTAAAAAAAAGGTCTCTAATTTTGAGAAGTTTTTGAAATCTGAAAGAGTTACATAACTGCAGATAGAAGTATTTCCTACATATGCAGTGAGCATGTAATAAGTTCAACAATTACAATAAAAATCTAATTTTAATTTAGCCATTTCCTCTGTATTATTGGATATAAAATTTAAAATTGTATTTAATTAAATAAATGGATTTATTAAATGTGTTTAAATAATATAGTAGATAAATAAAGGAAAAAATTGACTAATACATACTCTGTTTCTTTAGATATATACTAAATATGTGTATTTCAAACTGGATTGATTGTTTAAGTTTTCATTGTTGGTTAGATATGGTAGTGTTTTGTAGTGTGTAATATTATGCTGTTTTTGTTTTTTTTTTTTTTTAGACAACGCAACAGGGTCGGTTCTGACTGAAAATCAGCGTTGCGGTTTAACCCCGAGCCACTATGCAGTCAGCACCGTTTCATTTGACACGACACGGGTTATAAATTATAAAGTCTTTCTCTTAAATTATTTCTTTTTGTTTTTACATATCTATTCTTTTTTTTTTTCTGTATAATTGTATTTCTTGTATCGTAATAAAATTATTACCTGAATGGACTCTAACAGAGGTACTTGCTGGTAGATCTTATCCCAAGTTTCACACATCTCCGTAATTCGCTTAATCTCAGTGTCCAGTTGACGTCTAAAGTAATCTACATTCTCTATATCACTAATATCGTCATCTAGCAAACCTGTCAAAGAAAATATTCATTTACTTTGTGAATGTATCTTGTGAAGAAGGAGCCTGTAAGTATCCCAGTGGTATATCGTTTTAAATAACTTCTTTTGGTTTGTGAATCGGGTTTCAATATCCAAACATTGTGAGATGATTAAATAATAGTGACAGGAATTTGCAAACATATTGCAAATTACTTTTCCATTATTATAAGAAGTACATCCATATTTGATTATCTTTATCTGTGACAGAAGGAAGATCATTTATGTACCACGAAAAACAATGGACCAAATATCGATTCCTGTATCCCAATACCCATTTTAACCACACTACATGATGATAATAACTTTTGACTGTTACCTTTTTCTCTCAGCTTTAGAGATAAGGAAATAAAGAGATCATTTGATATATGACGAATTTTTAAGTTTTATTATTATACAAGTTAAATTCTTATGATCTTCACAAAGGAAGGCTTTTGAAAGATCAAAAAAGACACAGACAGTGTCATGCAACTCTACTCAAGCCTGTAGCACATACAACACTAGTTTTATCCCAAAATTTGTTGTTGATCTTTCTTTTAAAAAATGAATAAACATCTGTACTGAAATCATTTTTTCAAATATTTTACTGAAGGCTGGCAAATCAGATATGGGATAGTAATTTGTTGGATTTTCTCTACTGAGAAATTTAAACAACTTTGTTCAACCTTGCTGTGCTTCCTAAGATTAGGAAACACACCGGAGCCAATACAAAGATGAATATGAAATATTGGAGCTGTCTGTTATGATTATATCAATTATATATATTGATAGCCCCCATAATTCTGCTGCTGCTGCTGTCTTTCTTGTCTTAGTTCCTGAATGCATTGTTAATATGGATAACCGATGTTTTATCAGGAATTTCTACAACTGCACACTCTCTGAGAATACACCTGCAACTATAGGACTAGATTGTAAATATTTAGGAATTTCAGTGTGCATGCTTGAAAAGATTTTAAGGAATTCATTTGCCACTCTATATTTATAAAAATACTTCAAACTCTTACTTTTTGGCATTATTGTAATATTATGGATTATGATGAAATAATTTTATATATGTAATATTATTTTAGCAGTTCAATGAACATTTCTAGTTTAAATATCAGTAAAGCTTAAATTTGGCTCACCAAAAAGTATCTAAACCAAACCTATGATTTAAACATTCCTGTGATCTAACATTCTCCATTACAAACCTATCCTAATGGTATATTAAAATGACACATTCACTATTGAGAGGTCCACAACAACTAGACTACTCGAATGTCTAAATTTAGAATGAAGAATTGTAAAAAAGTATAAAATACCTTCTTCCATTTTCTTTTTCATTTCCCTCCTAGCATTATCCTTGCCTCGTGAGAGAGTGACACATGGACTAATCTTTTTTGCTTCTCCTGATATCTGTTCAGGAGTCATCAGGACAGCAGACTTGAGTTCGGATTGGAGTTCTTCAGTGCTTAATGACTTCGGAGACCTGAGGCGTTCTTCAGAACTTGATTCACTTTTGGGTACTGGAATTTTAGGCGTGACGTTTTTAATTTTGGAATGTGTAGATTTTTGGGGAGTTTTGTTTATATCTGGTGATTTTTCTGAAGATGAAGTCTCCATATCACTATTAGATGTACTACTAAGTAACATCTTTTTACGATTTGTGTTTTTATGAATTTTGGCATTTGCTGGTTTATCAGTCTCCTTTGGTTTATTACGAGCATTCACTTTGGAAACCATAACAGATGATTTACTTGAAGATGCTTTTGATTTTGCAGAATTTGATGAACAATTCTTTTTGTATACATCTGATCCCACTGGCTCAAATGTAATATCAATTTTTTTCTTAATACTTTTTACTAAAGGCGCTAAAGTTGGTAGCTTTGCTATGTTCTTTAGCTCCGGAGGTTTAAATGATGCATTACTTGGTGCGAATGACTGTAAAGGTTTGGTTGGTTTAGAAACTTTAGAGCTCTTTTGTGATATCTGATTATTTATTTTCGATTGTGACCTAGTAACCCTTCCTGATGTACTAGGCATTACTTTAGGAGGCGGCGGGGGAACATATTTCAATGGTGGATGTGCAATACCAGCCACAAAAGGTTTTTTCTTCTGAGCAGCTGCATCTTTCTTTTTTTTCTCTTTTTCCTCTTTCCACTTTTCCAATTGCATTCTTCTGTGTTCCACCTTCTTCTGACTCTCTGATTTTGGGGCAGACACCTCACATTGCGACAAGTTTCGGATGCTGTCAAAAACAGACAATCTGCTGCTCTTTCTATATTTGATATTTTTTTCTAACCGCTTTTGAACCTGAAAATCACGATAATTGTATTTTATTTAATGTCTATAGGCACAATTAATTGCCCTTTAAACGAATTAACGCAACATACCGCATGCATTATTCAAAATTAGCAAATAAATGCTATAAGCTACTTTAAGATAATTTAAAGCTTTGACAGTACCCCACCAGCCACGCTCATAAATTGAGTAGGTTTGTGCTTGTGCTTTTGCTTTTTCTCATGATTCTTCATTAATGCAACTAAATCAAAACTCCTATCTGAAAAACAAACAACAAATTCATATAGGCGAAAACTTTTATTATTGATGGTTAAAAAAAGTTTTTAAAACTACATTAACACTAAAACAAGACTATTTTTATAAGAATTAATTAATTTCTTTACCCATCAGTACAACCTGAAAAACGAAAGATATTTTGATTAAATAAAAATACAACAAAATTTATTTTTAAATGAATAACTGTCACGAAGCGATTCAAACATTTCAAATGCAAACTATAGACAAAACTACTAGTGTAGTTCAACTTCGGAAGTCCATGCCAATGTATCGACTTGAAAACCGGTAATTGTACCGATAGCTAAATATAATTTTATGCGAAAATAAATAAAAAAAATTAATGCTTGAATGAAACTTCATTCTTCGACCTAAGAAAGATAATTTCTTTTGTAAAATGTCACATCTTATATAATATCACATATAATCTACCTCCGTTTTTATTTAAAAAAAATTTAGGTATACATAAAATAAAAGGTATAGTCCCCTGAAAATATGTAAAAAGAATACAGTAATCCACAAAATTAGTATAAGTATGGCGCATGTAGCAGACTTCGCCCTCCTCAACGATATTAAAGGAAAGTGGAGGACTCGCCACACGACGCCGCCGCTATCACATTCCCAAAGAACACCTACAATTTTCTAGGACCATTTACAACGAAGTGAATATACATTAATAAATAAAACTAATCATTTATATATTTGAAATTAATTCGTTTTATTTATTAACCAATTAGTTACAAATAACGGGGTCAATCTACAAGAAAGTTTGTATTAAACTGTATGGTCACTGTTCCATGCTTCTTATCATTAAGGATCCGGAATTACATTGAATGTAATATACATGTGCATCAACACAGAAAAGAGTTAACGGACCAATTATAACACTGGACGGAGTGAGAACTTCAATTCCGTGTCAATATGATTGTTATTTTTTATAAAACAAAAACAAAAACTGATAATATGTTAATCTTTAATGTTTATCGATTTACGAAATAAAAATTGCCATTGTAAGTATCGTTTACAACGGCAATTTTTATTTTGTTAATTGTTGTTAAAGACTTATGTATGAAATGACAATTATGAATATTTTACGCTTCCTTTAGTTGTTCTGGAGGCTGCACACAATATATTTTTCCTAAACTTCTAACTATACCAGCGAAATTTATGAATATTTTACTTTTATGTTGCACTGACACGAATTACACGCATAATGCGACGTAGTCAAAATTACATGAATTATCTCTTTTATTCATGCTGGCAGTCCGAAAAAATTGATAGAGATAACAATACCTTGTATAACAGTTTTGTAGGAGAGTGGCAATAAGCTATAGCACCTTACAGGTAATAATTGGTTCGCCTCGTGTGAACGTTTGAACGACTTAAAATGTATTTTACGGATTTTGATAGAACTTTTTAAATGTTGCCAATGATTCCGGAAGTGTTATAGCTATTTTATTATTTTATTTAATGTCTAAAGGCACAATTAATTGCCCTTTAAACGAATTAACGCAACATACCGCATGCATTATTCAAAATTAGCAAATAAATGCTATAAGCTACTTTAAGATAATTTAAAGCTTTGACAGTACCCCACCAGCCACGCTCATAAATTGAGTAGGTTTGTGCTTGTGCTTTTGCTTTTTCTCATGATTCTTCATTAATGCAACTAAATCAAAACTCCTATCTGAAAAACAAACAAAAATTAATGCTTGAATGAAACTTCATTCTTCGACCTAAGAAAGATAATTTCTTTTGTAAAATGTCACATCTTATATAATATCACATATAATCTACCTCCGTTTTATTTAAAAAAATTTACGTATACATAAAATAAAAGGTATAGTCCCCTGAAAATATGTAAAAAGAATACAGTAATCCACAAAATTAGTATAAGTATGGCGCATGTAGCAGATTTCGCCCTCCTCAACGATATTAAAGGAAAGTGGAGGACTCGCCACACGACGCCGCCGCTATCACATTCCCAAAGAACACCTACAATTTTCTAGGACCATTTACAACGAAGTGAATATACATTAATAAATAAAACTAATCATTTATATATTTGAAATTAATTCGTTTTATTTATTAACCAATTAGTTACAAATAACGGGGTCAATCTACAAGAAAGTTTGTATTAAACTGTATGGTCACTGTTCCATGCTTCTTATCATTAAGGATCCGGAATTACATTGAATGTAATATACATGTGCATCAACACAGAAAAGAGTTAACGGACCAATTATAACACTGGACGGAGTGAGAACTTCAATTCCGTGTCAATATGATTGTTATTTTTATAAAACAAAAACAAAAACTGATAATATGTTAATCTTTAATGTTTATCGATTTACGAAATAAAAATTGCCATTGTAAGTATCGTTTACAACGGCAATTTTTATTTTGTTAATTGTTGTTAAAGACTTATGTATGAAATGACAATTATGAATATTTTACGCTTCCTTTAGTTGTTCTGGAGGCTGCACACAATATATTTTTCCTAAACTTCTAACTATACCAGCGAAATTTATGAATATTTTACTTTTATGTTGCACTGACACGAATTACACGCATAATGCGACGTAGTCAAAATTACATGAATTATCTCTTTTATTCATGCTGGCAGTCCGAAAAATTGATAGAGATAACAATACCTTGTATAACAGTTTTGTAGGAGAGTGGCAATAAGCTATAGCACCTTACAGGTAATAATTGGTTCGCCTCGTGTGAACGTTTGAACGACTTAAAATGTATTTTACGGATTTTGATAGAACTTTTTTAAATGTTGCCAATGATTCCGGAAGTGTTATAGCTATTTTATTATTTTATTTACATAGAAAATTCACATATTAACAGAGTAAACACGATAGTTAACAAAGCGCGCCCTAAAACTCGTACAAAACCGAGGTCCAAATCTTGTACTATGATATTATTACGTGCTACAGGTTGCGGGATTGGAGTAAAAGTACTTTTAACTTCTATTTATTTGATCACATACAAATGGAACATAGTGCCTTCTTCACCGATGCGCTATCCCTCACTCGTGATCTTCTACGGATTTTCCTGCCAGTAACCAATCCTTATGAATTTCCGGCACTGCCCACCGTTGCTTCACTTCTTGGCTTTTTTCTCCATTCTCCCTTTTATTCCTCCTTTTCCCCTTCGTTTTCTTCCTGGTCTTCCTCTTCTAATTACTTCGGGAGGCACCACTAAACTATCTGCTATTATCTGCTAGTGCACTTCTGTGCTCCTTAAATAGCGCTGAATTTCGATCGTTTTCGGTCCGCGAATATTGCAGAATTTTCACAAAACGATTCTTTATTTTATTAAAAAAAATGGCTTATATTTTAACCAGAGTACAGCCACCCTTATTTAACTACCAAAGAGTCTCGTTAACATTGACTGGCAATTATAACAATTTAAATGATTTTTTTTTATCTTTACTTGTCGTAAGATGTTATCGAACATTTGTGACAATATGCAGACGTAACTGATTTTGGTGTGCAGACTAATTCTCTAAATCTACTGGAACGATTTAGTCGATTTTTTTATATTAATTTCTTATGATGTAGAGAAAAGCTTGGGCACAATTTAGTTTATTATGTTGTTTCAGTAATTTAATAAAATGTTTAACTTCAGCAGACTTCGCTGATAATTTTTTTAAATAAATATATGCCTTATGTCAAACACGGCAATTTTCGTAACTTTAGGTTATTTTATTGGAAATAGTTCGAAAACGCACCTAAATTAGAACCAATATTATTTTAGATGACGCTATTACTGTACAGTTAAAGTTAAAAGAAAGTTTAAAATTTATGCTCTATTTATCATGGTTGGTGTAAAATTAAATTATTAACTATACAGTAATATCTTTTGCACTTTTCAGTTTTTTATTGAACTAGATGGTATGAACATAAAATAATGGTTGAGTAAGCAAGATTTTTTTTTTATTAATTGACAATATAATTACATATACATGATTAATTTTATCTGAGAATATGCTTTAATTGCCTGGACAAGTTGTATCGAAATTTGGCAGTTATGTAGATTATACCGTAGAAAAGGATTTAGTAATAGTAATGTTATATCTCAAGAATTCGAATGGGACCAGACACAGACGAAGTCGCTAGCAGCTTGTAGTTTTATGTCATTATAATTTTATTCTATGAATTTTATCACTTTGAGGATAATGCTTTACTTCACAGTTATAATTTTATCTAAAACTAGTCGATTTCGATAATTGGTCTTAGTGATGCACCTGCGAAATACCTATCATAGCGTTTTGGCGCCATAACGTGACGGCTGTGTCTTTTATTACAATTTTATTATGTTTATGTATTTCGTTGTTTTACAAGAATTTTATTGTATTACATTGTTGTTAATACAGCCTGTATTAACAGTAACCCGCTGAGTAACTTGCGAGTTCATCATACTGCCTATAAAGAAATACCACAACTCGGTATTGAAATTTTTAAATACTCGATAAAAATATCATAGATTGTGGTAAAACATGTTTTCTCGAACGTTACCTTACTGAGTTGAATTAATAATTGAATTTGACCTCTTACTCTTGGTCAATGTAGAACGTACCTAGTTGGACATTTTGTTCTACATCAACAAGTAGAAAAAACTATTAAGGTAATTAAATATATATAATGCCCTCCGGCGATCCTGCATAACATGATTATTTTTGAAATAAAAATCGAATATTTTTTACAGCCCTAAGATGGAAATTCGAATCCATTACAGAATCTCGCCGTAACTATATACAAAGTGCATATTGAGTGTTTCTTTAAAAAAACAATAATGTCACTTTAGTTAAAGTGAGTAATATCACTTCAAATATAAATAAAATCATAATAACACAACTACAATATAGAAATATGGCAATTTGATTTTCAACTTCCGGCTGTCAGCTGATACAAGACTCGTCGTAATTGCTTTCCCAAACCTATTTCGATTTTCGCAAAGAGAAAACGTCAGGCACCATTCAACATGGGCTTGAAATACGCTATCAAAAGCTAGTTGTAGCTAAAATATTGTTCTAATTGTAGTGTTATTGTTATTATAGTTTCATTTTACATGTACATTGTGTAACTCATAAATTAATCAAAAATGGATACATTTATCTTAGGATACCTCAGTTATGGCGTTTGTTGATCATTAAAAATTACGTTCGGTTGATCATTTCCTTTCTGTTTAATGTCAGCTTTTTGTTTGTAATCGTCTGTTTTGTTCGTGTTTACGTGTTTAATCGAAATGGTTAAGGAGAAGCCTAATTCTATCCGTATATACGACGATGAAGGGTTCCGACGCCGCGCCGCCTGTATCTGTGTACGATCGGACGCCGAAACAGAGGTTAGTGTGTCATAACATTGGAAAATAGTTTATTGCATAGTGCGGTGTAATAAAGCGTACTTTGAACATATAGGTGTTACTCGTGACGTCGTCTCGACGGCCAGACAACTGGATCGTGCCGGGCGGCGGTGTGGAGCCGGAGGAAGAGCCGTCGGTTACCGCTATGCGCGAGGTGCTGGAAGAAGCCGGCGTTATCGGCAAGTTGGGCCGGTGCCTGGGCGTTTTTGAGGTGAGTCTTCCATTCAGATAGTAGGTTGTTAAAATTTGACAGCTAATAACTATAGTAATAAAAAAACGAGTGTCACTGAGTTTGACTCATACAATGATTTTGACATTTGGTATTGTGCCCACTTGTAAAATATTATGTGAGGTTTCATGCAATTTATTTTTATTTATTTTACACATCTCATTCATTCATCATTCTCATTTAATGTAAATACTAATTTGAAAATAATTTGAAATTTATACCCACCTTCCCCATATATCATAGTGTTTGCGCTGCTTTATTTAACATTTAATTAATAGATAATACTTTTAATATGATTTTTACAAATGAATAAATTGTAGCACCTTAGTGATATTCCATGGTCAGGTAATCTATGTTTTATAAAATGATAAATATTTTGCAATTAATTAATCTCGGTAGAAAAAACCCATTAGTTTTTATTTACAAGAAAATAAAAATGAACCGCACATTTCGTCAACTTTAAACACTACTTAAACTATTTTAATTTGAACAAATAATACACAATCATAAAACAATCTAACTTAAATAATTGTTTCTGAAGTAGCCATAATGCATGTGGCATAGCTGCTCTGGATGGTCAAGAATAGCCTATGAACAATAAACGATCCAGAACAAGCATTACATCCTTTTTGTGTCAGTTAAACTCTCGCACCTCAGTTACCTAGTCTATGTAAATAGATGAAATAACTGTGTAATGAAATATTAATGTGTACCTACAAACTATCTAGTTTATTAATGTTCTCTCATAAATAATTATTTGAATGAGAAATAAACTTGTTTTGCCAATTTTTTTTTAAATCTTGCCCTGTACAGCTAGTGTGGAATAAATGTTTAAAAATGTGTTACCTATATGTTTTAGAGGTTAAACACCTTTATTATGCAAACAAACGAAAATATAAAAAATTATTTTGTGTTAAAGATTTCCGAGAGCCAATGTTTGCTGATGATTGATTATGTGTCCTTGACTAAAAGTCACATTCAAAGATCATCAAATAATAATAGAGTTAATGTTATGTTTTCCTAACAGCTAAATTACAATGGACATTCCAAGATTATAAATCTTTTGGCATTGGTACAAAGTAGTAATGTTTTGTTTGAAACAATCTAACATTTTGTAAACTAAAATATTCATTTCACAGAACGGAATTGAGAGTACAAAGACTTAATTCATACTGTTGTAATTTCCGGCAAATATTTCAACAAGTTACAGATTAGGAAGAAGCCGATTTTAAATCTCCCATATATTCGTTTTCATAGATTATGTCTCTGTAGTGTTTTGTCTAGTCCTATGTGACCAGGACAAACTAAACACTAGGTTCTCTCTTTCTTGTAGGGCATCGGCCTACACAGTATTGGGCCTTAGAGGTAGTCTAGAACCTTCCTTAATGACTAAATGGCAAACTGGGAAATGACCCTGCCTTTGTAGCTGTGGGATGTAGGTTTGAATACTGCCCGCTAGGGGCAAACATTTATGTAAATATGATTATTTTTATGTCTTTCTTGTCACCATCCAGTTACCAAAACATAGGTAATCCTAGTTTGCGGCTGGATGTGAGACTATTCAAAATATATATTTACTTTTTTCTACCTCTACTCAGATAGCTATGTAGCCAGTATATATATATACCTTAGTTCAGCAGCAGATATAATTGGTTCCGATTTTATCTCATAGACAAACATCAGAACCAAGGCAGGTTTACATTGCCTGCAGAGCTACTTTGAAGTTTCTGGTGCTCAGAGTTCTAAACTCTTTAAATATATATAATATAATTTAATATTATGTAGCTTTTGGGATATTGTTATTGTATAACTTTTGCTATATTTAGCTATGTTTAACATTAAAATTATCTTCATAGTTACTTCTCCATCAAAAGAACCTTGTTATGAAATAGTGGCAGATTTAAAAAAAAGTGACTAAATTTGACTTTTTTGAAAAATGAACCATTCGTCTAATGTGTACCACCTCGGGTTTTTTTCAATGGGAAGGGAGGGGCCCACGGCTACCTCACCGAACGAAACTCAGAAGCATGAGATGTCTCTACTTCACACTGGTATTCTGCATGGTCATGGTAGGGCCCCAGTTGAGTAGGCTCATTCGAGCAGCAGCAGAATCCGGCGCTCGAGTCTGCCATATACATCATATTTCACGTCAAATATTTTTTTTGTTTTATTTACATCCTCAGAATATCTTTTCTCTTCTTAAGCAGTATTTAGGTAGTCCACCACTGAGCATTTAACGTAGTAGCATGCTTTGCATTCCCTTTCTACAATTGAAGGTATTCATAGGGCACAGTGGCCACTTACTATCAGGAGGACTGTTACCTCGTTTATCACTAGAGTGACTCACTTTGAGTCAAACCAATCCAATAAAAAAATAGTCAAGGAAACAAATAGTTATACTACTAGAAAATGCTTAAATTTTATTAATTTAAGTATAAATTAATAAAGATTGTGTAGTAAAGGATTTGCAAGGTTAATGGGATGGTTAATTAGACAGACCTCGAGGTAAATTGTAAACAGATATAATTATATTACATTTCCAGTGGTTACAGTTTGCGGTTTCTTGAATTGTTTATTATTATTTAAATGCTAGTATAGCGGGAATATATGTTTCTTTCAATAGAATCTCAGGTGTTCTCAAATAATATCCATACAACATATAAACATTTTTATTCTGGTCTTGGATGTGTTGACTATAATTTTTTAATCTATTAATAAGAAGACTTGGGTATGTGTTACTGACTAAATGACTAAATAGTCGAGTAACAAGTATCAACAATTTTTTTGTATGTATATACATTGCATTGATCATAATTTAAATTTGGAGCATCCAAAGTGAGATATATTAGAGATACACTCCATTGCGCACCAAACTAACAAACACACAAAAAATGTAACAAACACACACAACATTTGGATGGACAGGATTGAAATTGAATAGAAAGCTGGCGAAGGCCAGGGCTTCATATCTCTCAACGTAACAATTCTCCAAAGCTACACTAACGCACTACTACGTGTCTACAAGTCATGACCCAAATGATTAAACTCTGGTGGTATAGTGATTAAACAACACTAAATTTATTTGGGAAACCACTAGAGTAGGTGTCATACTTCAAACATTTGAGAGGTGGTATCAGAAATGACAGTTGCCCCGGAGAAACCATCGCGCATTTTAAAAGCCGTTGCCAATTTTTTGACTACGCAGTGATAGCGCAGTCCGGATGAAATTTAAGATCTTTATAACACTTATCTTACCAGTACTGTCTGAAACTTGATGCATCGTCAATCTTGACATATTCCGTCTGATGTGTTTGAGATCCATCTTAAACATTTAAAAGACCTAATGTCAAATGCTGAGAGGTTCTGCGTCGTTACGAAATTTACGTCATATCAGCTGTAGAGCTGTAGTCACAGCACAACTCAGGTGGTGTGGACACGTCGTCCGCATGGAATACAGAAGAAGGAGAGCGTGGTGTTCTTCTTCTTCTTCGTTTTGTGGCTGTTTGTGTAAAGTTCGCCATTTACCCAATGGGTGTAATATATGGGTGGTATGGGTGTCGTATCTATCTGTTGAGTTATCTAGAACAAATGACGTACAAAGTTGTTTGGACCAGATTCGTGTTTTAGTAAGACAAACATTTAAAGTTTTGTATTGTTAGTATCAATAAATTCACATAGAGTATACACAGGTGTATTTGTATATGATAACAAGACAATTAAAATCTATAGGACGAGGGATGTCAGGTGGAAGGTGGTCATAGAGGGAGGAAAACAGTTTAGGACCATTGAGGATAATGTGGTTTGTGGTTCCTTCATCCTAACCACATTCGCAGCGTGGTGATCAGCACGTGTTCAAATACACATCTGACGGCTTGCGAGATTGATCCAACAGGTTGGCTGGAAGGGGATCTCTTCACGGAAATCGTTTTGACGAACTTTCGAAGCACTCTGAAACTCGCGCCAAAATACTCAGGGAAACACATAAACCATGTTATACCTATACGTGTTACTCTGCGGGCCAATTATATTTCCATACGTGCGACGGGTATTTAAGTTTAGCTTTTTAATTTAAGGTAAGCTAAATTTGGTCCGGCGAGCCATGTGGCTGGGTTATATATTGAGAATAAAACTCACACTGTTTCACTTTTGAATTGTCCTGCTCAATAAATTTTTACTCAATAAATTAATTGCTTTTCAAGTGGTGCTACGAATTTAATCACTAAACTGCTAAACATAAAAACCATGGTCAGGTTAATGACCCGTTTATTTACATTTCTATTAAAATCGATTGACATAGACTATAGTCTTAGTTTGCAGGCCGTTTAAATGTTATCGGTCATGTATCAGGTCAAGTTAACAAGCAACAATCAATTCAAAATTTCAACATCCTATCTGTCCTCCGTATCAGCTGGCTGCATGGCAAGCCAGGTTTTATTGTCAGTTTCGTGTAAATCCATTCAAGTGTGCCAGTGAAATAATAGATGCTGATGAAGAAGAAGCAATTGATAAACAGGCAACGTCCATGACCGGCGAAGTTGTTACATCGATGTATGTCTTTTGAACATCAGTACCGATTGATTGGGTGACAACTGAATTGTTCGAGAACCATAGAGATGTATATTTAATTTTCTCTAAAGATAAAATGTCTTTTCTAATCTCTAACTTGACCTCTTGCCGTAATAAGATTGCGCCGGTAATTACTTGGGAACTGTTGTTAGCACATGCTGACAAATATAAAATTAAAAAGATTCGTCGAGTTCGCAGCCGTGTGTGCTATTATTAATTAACAATACATTTTTAAAGTCTTGTGAAACTATGATGGTTCTGTCTGCAGTTACATTACCATAATAAACGTCATTTTATTTTGTTACTATGAAGTCGACTCTGTCCAGATACCTCGCCACGCGCAACAGAATGCAAATCCGTGATGTCTGCATATACCTATGGTTGACAGGCATATCTGCTTAAAATATATAATTCATTCGGCACCCCATAACCAACTGGACTAAGAGCTACATGCGGTGATGTAGAATGAATTGGGAGGGTGATGGTTTTTGAAATCATTATAGAGTCAATATGTTTAAAAAACACTGGACTGAATGTACTTCCATCGCTACCCCCAGGTAGCTTAATAGTTTTTTTTAATATTGTGCTATAAACAAACAGAAAAAAATTCTAGAGGTAACTGTTCTTCTTTGTGAGATGTATAAGGACTTGAAACTAGTTTGTAAAGTGATTCGGTTGCAATCTAATCGCGTCGAATGCATTTGACGTCTTTATCTCTGTAGTCGTTTATACGCATCTTAAAATTAAGCTGTTTACAAGCTTTTTATTATTTATTTATCTTGTAACATCTTTACTTGTAAACTTTGACAAATAGTATGAGGAAACCTTCATAGGTTTGTGTGCATACCAATATTCACAAAGTTCAATCGAATATTTGCAGACCTCCGGTACCAACATTTCGTCATTCAATTCAACGGATATTGTAACTTTGGTCATGTTGGTACACTGCAAAAACAAATCCACAGTGATCTACAGATCTACTGATTTGAAGTTTGTTTAGTACGCTATTAGATTACATAGATTTAAAAGTAACAAGATGTAAGCTGTTGCTTCTACAAGGAGGTGTAAGCAATGAATATAATATTCATATCGTATAAACTAATATAAAATGCAAACTTCATTTTGTTTTACCGTGACATGTTACAACAGTAGATATCTTATTGGTATGCCTATTCACATCAAGGTATACACTCAAAATCACTTTAGTTTAGTTAACGTCTGTAAGTCACTTTGTTTAACCTGTTTCTTCCCGAGGACTCACCCGTTTTAATCGAACTTTTTTCAGAACCGGGAGCACAAGCATCGGACCGAGGTGTACGTCATGACCGTCACCCAAGAGCTGGCGGAGTGGGAGGACTCGCGCCAGATGGGGAGGAAAAGGCAATGGTTCTCGATAGAGGACGCTCTCGCCCAGCTCGCTCTACACAAGCCCATTCAACGTCACTACCTGCAGCAGTTGAAACGCTCCAAACTGAAACCCGACGACCCGGGCAGCTAAGCCGTTATAGCTCTTAGGTTAAGGGGCGTAGAGTCCGGCTTGCTACGACGCGTCGACATTGCAGAGCTAGCTTTAAAACAATCTGCAGTACCGTCTTGTACCTATCGCATTAATGTGAACGTACAATTTCGTTTCTCCGTTGCCAGTGCGCCGGGTTTTCTATGGAACCTTGTATTCTTTATTCAAATAATGATTATAAGTTTCGTTTTCATTTGTCTGTTGTTACAAATATCAATAAAATCGTGGCCACCGTACAACACTCCGCGTACCAAATGAATAAATGCTCAGGTGCTGGTATATGTAACAACCGCTGAACGTTTTTTTTAAAAAAAAAGGAACATGTCTATGGTCTCTAGTTTAATAATCTTTTATAATTACAATATTAAGAGGGTGAACACTTTATCATTCAATGAAAATGTGTTAATCGCTGTAAAGTGACAATTTTTTGGTACATTATTTTAACTTTCTTATTCATGTTGTTAAATATAATTTCATCTTGTATTTTTATTGTCCAAAAACAAGGAGACAAATGAAAAAGACAGAACTGCTGCTTTGCCCATAGGAACATAAATAATATAGATTAAATTTTCCCATACCCAACACTTTGTAACATCTTCTAAATATGTCAGTCACATTCAAGTAACCTAATTTAATCTTGTAAAGATTTTTGTCTATCCAATGTCTAATCTCGTGTAATAATCATAATCTGTTTGTCGAAATAAAACGCCATTTTGTTTAATTTTATTGGTGGTTATGTATACTAGTAGTATTATAAAGAGAGAATGTCTGTTTGTATGTACGGTGCGGGACAGTCTTCCGGGCTATTACACAGATTTTAAAATTCTTTTACTGTTTCAAAGCTCCACTCCAGATGGTAAAATTGCGGATTCTTAAGAAAATTTGATATTTGATCGAGTTTCGTCACAGAATTCGCTACAAAGTTATAAGACTTGTCTAAAATATTCTTTCAACTCTAGAAAGTAGCCACTGAGTAAGATTACTTACCAAAAAGTACGGGGTATTTTATATGACAAGTCATCGAAATATGAATTAAGCGATTATATTATAAATCTGTCCGTGAAGCTGGCCCGGTTCGCTGGCACCGTAGAAACATGTAAGTGGCAAGTTGTTCATTTATACACGCTTAATTGTGTGTGTAATCCATTACTGAGGTCGTAAAGAACGACACCAGATTGGTTATCTGTGTGAAAATGCACAAAAAATTTACAAACTTTATAATAAGCAAACAACGTCATGCTATGATGGCAATCATAACTTGGGCGTGATGTTAATCTCGTGCGAGGCAACACTATAGGTACCTAATGTCTATTAGCCCAGTGTTGCTACATAAAAAATAACAGTGCCGAGTAAATTTTTAAATATTGCAAGTGTAACGACGTATTAAGACTTCCGTGGTAAAGAGCAACTCCAAATTTAGTCAATTCAAATGCATGTTGTTCAATCGAACTTGATCAGAGTGAAAAGGGATTTGTGCACTTGTGTGTAACTTGTCAGAGTTAATAAAAAGGAATATTTAGAAATCTTTGCTAGATGCAAATATTGGCTACTAGCTTACTACGTTATAACTAAAGGCTGACTGTAATATCTTTATTGATTAAGTGTAATACCTAAACGGATTTATATGTAATACTAATTTATCGCGGTAAATTTTTATTAACAAAGTGTGCAAGCATATGTCAATCTTATTATTTAATTTTATATGATTGATATAAGTGAGATGTTAGCTTTGGATTTCCGCCGAGTTGTCAAATATTTTGGAAAAATTAAATATGCTTTTAGTTCTTTGGGCTAATCGTAGATTGTAAGTGATGTCTTAGATTTTTTTTTTATCGAATTTTCCGTTATTTGCGCATATAATTTGGCTTTGGAACTATTGAATAAAATTATAAATAAATTATGTGTTTGCGTAGGTATATAACGGTACTGCATATGTCGTCCGCCGGACGCGTGTTGTTGGCGGTTTACTCGAATGTCAGACTGCACAAGATGGCGACGAATGCGCGGCGGCACTGTAACTCTTGTAACATCTCTTTTTTCTATTTTTACGTATATTTTTATACTACGATGGAATAAATGTTAATTTAATTTTGTTAGCATTAAAACAAAAAGACATACAATCTCTATTTTTTTATTTAAATTAATTTGGTTTTATAAGATTCCACCATGAGTTTTAAATAATAAATTTTATATTGCTCTTCTGAAGAGGGTTTTGTTTGATGTCGAACACGCCTTTTCAGATTTCCGCCATCAGAAACATCAGAAGAATCGTAATTAATATGCTAGCTGTATTGATTTGACCAATAACTACTAATATCTTAACGCCGCCGCATACTTAAAAAATAATGTTTTTTTTTTATTTCGGGGGTAGAACGGTATTATACTCACAAATTAGGAACGGCGTCTCTCTATTGACCTCTCGCTCCCACACAAAATTATTGTTGTTTGCAGTTTAGATGTTGTACGTAATATAACTAATGATACGTTAAGTAAATTTTACTTTGGAAACTCAAATTTTAAAGTAGTAGCCTATAAGTGCCCACTGCTGGGCAAAGGCCCCCTTCCCAAATACGAGTATCGGAGAGGGTTTAGGAGCCGGGAAGGGCCCGCCACGCTGCTCCAGTGCGTGTCGGCGGGCTTCACATATCCTCGAAATAATATTTTTATTATTTCTCAGACATGCAGTTTTCCTCACGATGTTTTCCTTCACCGCCGAGCACTTGGTAGATACAGCACACAAAATTGCTACTAACAGTTACAGCGGTGCCGACACGGGGGATCGAACCCGGGTCATTCGCACTCAATGAAACTTAAGTGAGCGACCACTAGGCAACCACAGCTCTCACAAATGTCAAATTTAAATTAGTAGTAAAATTTCTTAGGGTATAACAATTACTAATATAACGTTATTTTGAAGGAGCACGCGGTCGTACATCTTCTCTTCGTCTGCACGTTATACGTACCGTATTTAGATTATGGTTTATTTATTTAAAAAAGTTTATTGCTGGCATCCCTTATAATTTGAGGTGACAAAGGGCGGACTTAATGCCTAATGGTATTCTTATTATGAAAGAAACTAGTTGGTGTAACACAAAAAAATACTTACAAATAACTAAAATCATAATTACGAAATCATTGTTTTAATTAAAAAAAAATTATTGCACTAGCAGTGGATATTTAGCCTTTTACATTTAAATGAAATAGTGAATGTGTTTCACCTATATTAATAATGTATTATCCAGCATGTGGTGATTGGAAATTACAATGAACAGTTTTCGTTTTGTTTCCATCGGTGTAACGAATTATCAGCGAAAGCTAAATATTATTTTACTCTGTCGATATTTGATCTAAAATTTAGAATCGATCAAAGCAAAGCAAAGACTTTTAATTTTCTTTGTTGCACGTTCTCCCACAGCGGACATTCCAAAATATAAACGTTCTCTACACCGGCGTTAGAACAATAAAGTTATAAACGTGAAGTTTCTCATGATTATTTGATATTCTGTGGGCAACATTATTTGCCTAAGCCTTCCGCTACTATTAAAGTAAATCGATAATAGTTTTTACACGCTGTTTGTTAGCTTGAAATTTATGCATGTATCAATATATAATGAAATCTTTCAATTAAACTTTCACTCACTTCCAGACACTCGAATAAATTGAAATTTTGCCTACTTATTAAAAACCAATGATAATACAATAATATGGTATCATCGACAGAGGAGGGTATACACTCGAATGGTTACCTAATAGTAAACCCGTCTAGATTTGCCTTATCTTTCCCGGATGAAAGGGAGAAGAGAAAAGCGTGTACATTAGGTTTTAAACAACATTTATTATTTTATATCCTAGTAACGCTAGCTAAATAAATCCACACGCTGATGACACTGTTGGGGTAGGCGAACAATTGGACAGCGAGCGCGAACTCCGCGTTCGGATCGTCGTTCGCGTGCACAGCGCTCGCCTTGATGTTCGCCAACACAGATTTCGTGTTCGCGTAGTGCATGTTCAGAGGGAAACCGTACATCTGCAAGTGAAATTATAGTAATCAATTGTAACAATCGCTGGACGTGAAATTGAAGTACTTAGAGATATCATCACTCTTATTATCATAGTCCGGAATTAAGAATTCATTCATTCATTCATTCATTCGATGCCGCCCGGGGACTGGGGGCCATTGCTTTCTTTTACCTCTGATCATAGGGGGGGTTTCGCCATAGTTGCCACGCCTGGCGAGCGGGTTGGAAACCACACTTTTTTTTTTTTGGTCTAATGCAGGAAGATGGTCCTGCCCATCTCCTAATATAAATTTTTCCCTCTGTCGACTTTTACGACACCCACAGGACGAGACGGGATGGCAGTTTCTCTTCTACCGCTACCATACGGTAATCATATACATCTGTAGGATAGATGTTAGACGTTTGACCATTAATCGCCTTTTACGATATCCATGGTCAGACAGGGTTGGCGCTATTCTTTACTTCCGACAGCCACACGGAATTAATAATTACACGGTGTTATTAGTAGGTTTTTTTTTTTAAATGAATTTCCTTATCTCACGGTACGGATGGGGGCTAGGCGAAAAATATTTCCGTCACGACCCTTTCTGTAGCCTAGACGGTAATCCATAGAGCGTATGCTATTGGCTGTGCCCGGTCACAGGTGCGCGCTTATTGGTTCAAGCAATTCGCAATAACTCTTGTTATTGGTAAATATACATCAATTGCATTGTTAGAGTGGCTTAGAAGATAATAAAAATGACGCTAGGTAAATATGTATGAAGATGTAAAAGCCAAAACGGCTAACAGCAATAACTTCATCGAATACATATGCTAGGTAAGTGTCCGAGTTAAAGTGCAACAATATGTGAATTCATGTAATTTAATTCATTTATTTGTTGTATTTGTTAATCAATAATATAATACGTTTATCAATATCAATATAATACGAAAGGAACTTCGTTCGAACCGAGTGTTCCACAAAACATTTACTTTTTTTATGCTAGGCGGCAAACGAGCAATCGGTTCACCTGATGGTAAGTATAATATAATTATAATTAACGTCGTCCATGTAAATCTGCTACACGAGAGGTGCTATAGGTGCGTTGCCGGCTTTTAAGGGTATTTGGAAGATGGGAGGGAGGATGAGGAGGGGGAAAGGAAGAGGAGTGCCTACACTCCTCCTATCCCCCTCCTCATCCTAGGTTACCTCAATCACTGAACGAAACGCAGAAGCACAAGATGCCTCTACTTCACGTCGGTATTCTGCGAGGCCGTGGTACTGAGCCGCTTGTCTCTAACACGTCTAAAAACGTATAAACGGTTGAGTCACGTAAGGCGCACAAGTCGACGGCGGCAGCGCGACGCACGCGCATTCCGAAAGACGCGCGGTGACTAAACGTCGAAACAATGGCGCTGCGGTCGCCGGCGCGTGCGGCCACAGCGTGAAGGTTGAGAGAGAAAAGGGATGTGCATATTTAACGCGCTTTATAATGATTTGCATTATAAAGCGCGTTAAATATGACGTTAAACAATAACTATAGCTATATCTTTTTCTAAATAGATAATTGTTTCTGGTGTTATTTACTACTTTAAAACAATTGAAATTCTATTGTTATGAATCATATCAAGGGCTAATAACACTAGAAGGGAAGTTAATATACATATTATTGTTTCGGGCCTGGGTGTTAGTCCACATGTTATAATATTTGTTAATTGCCTCCATTTTAACGTTCAGCAGTACCTTTTTTTTTAATATTAATAATTGTCAGATTGTTTCCTAATTAATATCGACATGATGACACGCCCGCAAAATATAATCGACACTTTCTGCCTAAGGTAAGGTACCTTATAGGTGGCCATTACTTGCTTCAGCCGATGGCTTGGCTCCGGGCTACGCTCGGCTGGGTTAAATGCCCAATACTCCCATTGCGGCAATGTTTCTAGCAGCAAACTACTGCAATATCTGTACGAAACAACAATAAAATTACGATAAAACAGTTTAAAAAAATCCGCTCACTCTTATATATATACATGAAATATGTAAATCTGAGAAGGATAAATTGTATTTATCTAAATTATGTAAATATTATTTAATATTAACAAATTATATGTATTACACATTTATAATTTTTCGCCAACAGTAAATCCTAGCAGTTTGTACACGTTTAAAATGAAAGCTAAGGAACATATCTTTTACAAAATGGCAGAATCATCTCAGTAATAACCTATTTTTGTATGGATGTACGTGTATTTATTATTATTTATGAATTCATTATTGTATGAGTATTTAAATATTGTATCTATATATAGATTTACATTTATTATAATTGTTTTTTGCTCTCTTTAGTTCTCTCTATTCTATCACCTACAACTACTTCATTTCATCTCTGCATCGTCCAAAGGTTGACTGGTAGAGAATGCTTCTGGCATTAAGTCCGCCTATATACATTCTCATGTATATGAAGTTTAATAAATAAATAAATCCTAATCAGCAATATAATATATAAATATGAGATAAGTACAACTTCGTCAATGATATATAGTGAGCAAGTGCAGTAGAAAGACACTGCCTCCAACCCCCCGCAAAACAATTTTCTTTGCGTATATGTTTTATATATAAACAGTAAGTATTTAACCGGATTCTTAGGTTATTTTGATTATTTTTAATTTATTAATTCCAAAATGCTTATACCAACCTATTCCATACGGTCTTGACACGCGATCTCCACTTCTGAACCTTATTCATGATCTTAGTTTCCAGAGCCTCCTGCAATCTGTCCACGTCGCACGCCGCGCTGTACAGATCTGTGCCGGATAATACAGGCCAACTTGTAACTGCTCTCGTATTATCGAACACCTGGACCCAAGGCCATGTTCAATTACGAATCTGAGTACGTCATTTAACTTTGAGCGCAGCGTACATTTCTTGATTAACAAGATCTTTTTATTTTTAGTTTAACGTGGGGGAAAGGTTCGCACCTACCCGTCACCGTCTCCGGTGACTGGTTATGTCGGGATCGGCATTGAAGATGCCGGACCGACTAAAACCCCCCACGGTAGACCTGCTGTTGGCCTAGTGGCCTTTACAGCTTCATCGGTAGAGAAAACAAGATCTAGAGCCGTACGTCAATTTTTGACATTTACACTTATATGAGTAGGTATGTAAACAGTCCGGAACATCACCGACAGGAGAGCATGCTGAGATTTCGGCTTTCAATTTGGCACGATTCAACGTTATCAAAACGGCCTTCCACAACCTACATTTCTAAATTGTTTACGGGTTTTCTCTTAAATACTACTATAACCCACCCACCCACGCGCACGTCGCAACATCTACACGACAATGATATCCTAACGTATAACCTAATACACAAGAAAAAAAAATTAGGCCTAACGTAAGCTTCTTGATTTATTTGTATTGGTAAATACATACACACATAGTATATTATATATGCATATTGAAATTTTACTTACTTGCTGCCAATCAGACGACTTAGAAAAATCAAAAGACACGCTTTGGCAATCTTGTGAGGATTGTATGTTTACCCATATCTGAAAGTAAATTTGAATAATTGCGATTGATGTCCGGATTTGTTTTTTTTGGCGAAAGGCGGCAAACGAGCCAGCGGTTCACCTGATGGTATGTGATTACCGTCGCCCACGTACATCAGCAATACCATAGGTGCTGCAGGTGCGTTGCCGGCCTTTAAGGATATTTGGGAGATGGGAGGGAGGATGAGGAGGGGGATGGGGAAGGGGAGTAGGCCTCCGGTTACCTCACACATCGAACGAAACGCAGAAGAACAATATGCCTCTACCACGCTTAAAAAAGGATGCCACACATATGAAGAAGAATAGAGAATATCATAGAGACAGTGTCAATGAAGTCCTCATTTGACCGTTTCCTATCCCTACCCTCTCAGGTATATGAGAAAGTAGGCCTTTGCCCAGCAGAGGGCACTTACAGGCTGCTACTTTACTTTACTTAAGTAGTGGCCTTTGAGTGAGGCAAGCAACCGCTAACTTGCTGGCCTTCTGCTCGTCTCTGCCGCCCTAGCAGTCAAGGCCACCGTGCCAACTGCGTATCATTTACCGCAGGGGTTTTAGTCGGTCCGACATAACCAGTCACCGCCTTCGGTGATTGGTAGAAAAAAAAAAAAAAGCATTCAAACGGCGGGAAAGATTGACAAGTTACTTCAGATTTTCTCACAACGCTCTTCAACCACTTGAAGTACCGTACATACCGCCATAGCGGCTTGAAGTAGAGGAATCTTATGCTTTTGTGTATCTTTCCGTAAGTCCATCTTCCAAATACCCTTAAAGGCCGGCCACCCCTGGTGTTGTAGATCTACATGGGCAACGGTAATCACTTACCATCAGGGTAACCGGTTGTTCCTTTGCCAATCTCTTAAAAAAAAAAACAAATAGAGACGTAGCACCTGTCAAGACATATCCAACGAGCCTAAACAGTCAGTGCTAGAGCGCGCTTCCGGTACCGTTTCATTGCATTGTCATCGAAGTTACATAAGTATGCCAAATTTCTCATGGCTCAATCGGATGTCAGCAAGTGATTCAAATTTAGAACCTCAAAGCATGTCTTTCCGGTTAAATAAAAATTTGTGACAAAATACTTACATTGCCCTCATCAAACACGTGCAACACGGTCTTAAGAGGGCAGGCGACGTCTCTCAAATCGAACCGTTCACCGGCGACTGCATCAAACACGTGCCATACAAAATCCTTACTTTTCCTCAAAAACCCATGGCTCTTACATGCTTGGTCATTTGCTGATATATATCTATGCGTGATCAGGTCATACTTCACTAGCACGTAGTTACTATGACCGCGTGGTAAAGCTAGGCCCGTGACTATCCAGCATTTGATGCCTAGCTGGAGAAAGTAGCTGGCTAACAAGATTGTGTGGTCTGCTGGTGATCCATAGAGAACTTTCAGCAACTCCTGAGGATTAATTATATATATAGAAATCAAAAAATCTTGGAAACTGAATAAGAAAACTTTTTATTTCAATTAGTATGTAAGTTTGTTAATGTTTACATTTCTTGGTTAGATTTAATTATTTTTCTGATGATTCTGATGCACCTGACCATATTGTTATTTATCTCCCCGGATCGACTGTTAGAGAATGCCACAAGGCATTAAGTCCGCCCATTGTAGCGCTTGTGTATGCAATGAAGAATAAATAAATAAATATATCTGTTAGCATATATTTGTAAGAGTCCAGATACCATACCAATATACCAGAATATTTCATTGCCTCCTGGACGAACGGACTGACATTTACCATAATCGTCAAGCTCGTCGATCACGTCATCGGACCGTTATTTTTCAAGATTGTTATCACGCCATCTATCGGTAGCAATTGCGATTTTCAAGACTTTTCGCTTAGTCACTTCTTACGACGCCCACGCGATGAAAGATGGTGCGGACTGATACGCAAACATATTAATAAGTGATTATAAACGATTAGTGACATGATCGAACCTGAAAAGACCATAGGGTCTAGGTAGGTAGGGACCATATTATTTGTCTTTTTAAGGACTTTTTCGTAAACAGTTATTTGCAGTTATACAAACTTACCAAACCTGTCAAAGTCACAACTTGAGGCTGTGTTACTTCATATGTCGGTACCAGTGATACGTATCTCAGACAAATATTTATCGTCCTCGCCATAAGATCTTGCTCGCTTCTCCGGTCGGTGACCGTGAATTCATTGTAAGCGGACCCTCTGTCCTCTACGTCCACAAGCGAGTTCGTTTCGTCTTTCTTTCTCACGCTGCACTCGGAGGAAGAATTTTTCGAGTGACCTGAAATCTTCGACGACGCTGAACCCGAACGCTGCTCTGTACTCTTCGAAAAGCATTCCATGTCCGGTAAAGGTATCGGTTGTAGGAACTCCGTCACGCATTTGTTTCTTCCAGAAATATTAACATACGTGAGTGAAATACTCCTAGAGGGAAATTCGTTTATATACTCGGTCACGAAGTTATTTAAATGTTTGATTACGCGATCATCTTCTGAAAAATTTGTAACCGGTTGACTGTAGGCCTCGACCCCGCCTAGATGAGACAAACTTGTGGTAATACGTAAGGTGAGGAAGGAGATGTCCTTTTTCATTATCTGATTTACTTCTGGTATGAGAGTCTTCGCTTCATTCGCTGTTGCATTTTCATAGCCAATTAATAAAGGCGGTGCCGTTAGTTTAAATGTACCACGGAGCTGGAAACAGAAAAAAGAAACTTGAGATATTTAACAAAAGAGCGTGGTAGAGCCAAGCGGCGGCTTTAGCTGCTGCTCGAATGGGCCGGCTCGACCGGATTGATACCACGGCCTCGCAGAATACCGGCGTGAAGTAGAGGCATCTTGTGCTTCTGCGTTTCGTTCGGTGAGTGAGGTAACCGGAGGCCCACACCCCCTCCCTATTCCCCTCCTCTTCCCTCCCATCGCCCAAATATCCTTAAAGACCGGCAACGCACCTGCAGCATCTATGGTGTTGCAGATATATGTGGGCGACAGTAATCACTTACCATCAGGTGAACCGCTTGCTCGTTTGCCGTCTATTCCATAAAAAAAAAACGGACAAAACGATATATTTTTTTTTAATAATGTAATGTCTGACCTAAGAAAGGAAGTTCGAATTTCATTGACATAACCTCGTCAATAAAACCTAAGTTACAGTTTAATACATTTTATGTGCAATACTGTCCGCTCTACCGAAACCCTCGGTTAAGTGGAGGCTCTTGCCTCTTATACCGACTGCTGCTTTACTGTATACAAAAAAAAAGTTTCCTATTGTCTAAAAAGAGCGCATCATCATCATCATCATTTCAGCCTATCAGAAGTCCACTGCTGAATATAGGCCTCCCCCAAAGATTGCCACGAAGCACGGTCCTGAGCCACTTGCATCCATCGACTTCTCGCAACACTGCGCAGGTAGTCACTCCATCTTGTGGGGGGTCGTCCTACACTGCATTTGCCTGTACGTGGCTGCCACTCGAGAACCTTTTTTCCCCAGCGGTTGTCAGTTCTGCGAGCTATGTGGCCGGCCCGTTGCCACTTCAGCTTGCTGATGTTTACGGCTATGTCGGTTACCTTAGTTCTGCTGCGGATATCATCGTTGCAGACTCTATCACGCAGAGAAACACCGAGCATAGCCCTTTCCATAGCGCGCTGAGCAACTTTGAGCTTCCACGTACGGGCTGCAGTGAAGGACCGAGTCACGGATCCGTAAAAAGAGCGCGGAACAAACAAAATCTGTCGTCAGCTACTGAATGCTACGCTGACAATAAAACTAATTAAACATGCTATGTACGCTATGTATCAAATACCATTAAAATAATAGTAAAGTCTAATAAAATCCATTCTACTCAATCGATTCTATCGAAATCACATACTGACCGTTCCTAAAGTGAGCACAGCGTTAAGCGGCACCAGCAATGTCCCGAGCCATCTGCTGCAGCATCGGTAGCGGACGGTTCTGCTGCTGGAGGGCTCTTCCCGCCCTACTCCCGACACGTTTACTTTACACTCGTCATATACGTTCACGTGGATGGATGATAGCGGATTGAATCTGACAAATTAAAGTTCACTGAATCAGTAAGTCACTACTACAACACTAGAGTGACCAGACTAGGTAACTGTCTACCTGATGGTGGTAGCTAATAAATAATAACTCTTTCAGTTGCCTATGAGACAATATCTTTTATTTTATGATATCCATTACATAAACATTGAAAAAAAAATCAAAAATGAGTATACCTTTTTTTTTTATAGAAGAAGGGGCAAACGAGCGTGCGGCTCACCCGATGTTAAGTGATCACGGACGCCCACGAACATCCACAACACCAGAGGAGGTACAGATGCCCTGCCGGCCTTTTAGGAAGGAATAAACTCTTTTCTTGAAGGTCCCTAAGTCGTAACTGTTCGGAAATACTGCTGGCGACAGCTGATTCCACAAAGTCGAAGTGCGTGGCAGAAAACTTCGATTAAAACGCACTGTGGTGGAATGCCAACCATCTAAGTGGTATCGATGGAACTTCGAATTCTGTCGCGATGTACGATGGTGAAACTCAGCAGCTGGTATCAATCCGAACAGTTCCTCGGAACATTCCCCGTGGAAAATTTTGAAAGGAGTTTCATTCGCCTGTTTCTTCTTAGTCAGTGTAAACGTAAGCGGTAAAGAAAGTAATAACAATATTTGACCTACGAAATTATATCTCTCACGAATCGTCAATGCTGATTACTAAAATGGAATGCCTTAATAACAGGCTTATTATTCCGGCTCTGTGAACACTTCAAACCGGAATACTATAGCGTTCGCACCGTTGATTAACGGCAGGAGCACGTAACTATCCAGACAGTTGACTAACGGATAACACTCTGTATATACAAAAGGCGGAAAATCCATCCGAAATCACCGAACCCAAATCCCACTAGTGTTGGTGAGCAGAAACTCTAGGGCGAGGGCTCTGACCTTGCACCTACCAAACAGTGTCGTAAGTATGTGCAGTCTTCCATGCACGCTAGCTTTTGTTTGTGCTCTCAGCACTGGATTTATACAGGGTGATAAAAAAGAACAACCAACCAAGCTTTTTATGATATTAGCACCTAATCCATCACACTAAGGTTTTTTTTTGTTATCAATTAAATCAGTTACCAGTTTTATAAATGTTCTTACTTGGTTCTAATTTTCATCGTCTGGTTCCATGAAGGATAGCAGCCGATACCCGGTGCGCTCTGTGCCGAAATACCGTGATAGCTCAATTTAACAAACGGTCTCAATGGGCGCACCTTGAAACCTAGAAATATATTTACGGCCTCGGAGTATAATTAGGTTTGCGAGTATGAATCTGATTGTATGTGTTGTGATTTCGACCGCGTCTCTAAAAGAGTAGCTAAACTTGCTTCCGGTTATTTTATGGATATGGAGAGGAATGGTCAAGTTTAAGCCTGGCGTATACGGCACTTCTTAGATACGGAATCTGATAAATTAAGGCATTGTGGCTTCTACATCAAAATCTCGTCGAGTGTTGCCAAATATCAATATGTAGTAACGATAACCGAGTAGTAAGGGTATAGCAGATCCGAAT
The DNA here is from genome assembly GCA_029286595.1 of Bhutanitis thaidina. Taxonomy (NCBI): domain Eukaryota; kingdom Metazoa; phylum Arthropoda; class Insecta; order Lepidoptera; family Papilionidae; genus Bhutanitis; species Bhutanitis thaidina. The sequence goes on from JAGSMS010000010.1 coordinate 16,044,214, forward strand.
TTCGATCCCCTAAGTGGATAGCTCGTACCAATTATTGTTTTTAAACTCATCTACCACTGATGACGATGCGTGAACATAAAGTCGGCGACCAGCTCAACATCTGTCACGTAGTTCAAAATATGCTCTGATGAAATGTGGAAAGCGACTAAAATAAACTAGGCCTCTGAGCTTAACTATTTCGCAAGTCAATATCCCGTATTACATTCCGGTGCGCGTGCGCAGAAACTAACATTTCATGATTACAAAAAGCTGTGGATTATCGTTTCTTATATTGTACACAGTCATAAAATAGAGTTATTTGCTGGCATCGTTTTCCTCGAAACGTTACGATATGGGACTATTCAAGGCAAAAGTGAATCATATTCTAACTTGCTAAGTAAATTGCAAATCATCTCGGCTTACGTAATATCAAGTGGAGATGTGGCCGAAAGTAGATCAATTGTCAGATTAAATCAATATGAGTCGTCGTCATCATATATAATGTTAAGATATCTCTTATTTCTATATTTTCTGTTTTTTTTTTTTTAATAATAATGAATTTGCTCGAACTGTATAGTCAATAACAAAACAAACGATAGTCCCCGAATCCCGTTTATTTAACAAACTCGAATCTACGTGAACTAATAATAAAGCATTAAATTTAAATCTAATCTATTTTTGGTTGATTATGCAAAGGTTTAATATAAGATTATATATAGAAAAATTTAGTCTTTATACACACGAATAAACACCCAATAATTACCAGCAATCCGCTCACTGTCGTCGTCGTTATTGTCTGTCTGTATTCCTGGGGTTCTGTCGGGCAAGTTAAAAGCTCTCAGCACGGTCACTTTGATTTCTTGCTCCTTCGTGGAACATTCCAGATGTATCTTCTGTCTCGTTACAAAAGAAGAAGCAGATAATGCCATTATGTTTGTTTGGTTGGATAATAAGCCTCTGAAATAGTTTCAAATGGACTATAAAAACGAGATAGATCTTTTAAGGGTTTCAGTTTTTCTACAGAAGTAGGGAATAAGAAACCCTAGAGCAACAGTATACATACCTCAAACTTAAGTCTTTAAAATCTTTAACGACGTCTTTGTGAGTTTTCCGCAAAAGGAATTCATTGAGAGTTCTTTGCAAATTTTCATTCGTCTCTTGAATGTACTTCATTCCAAAGTATCTCTGCAAATCTATGGGATCCATATCTGATTCATTGTTAAAATGCTGTACGTCTATCCATCTCTTATTATAATTCTGTAAAATATCCAGTTGCTCTGTCGATAATTCACTAACGAGCAATGGCACCAACTTGTTTTCAGTGTTAACGAATCCTCCATTATTTCTTAAATGCAGCAATCTTAATCTCATAGCATTTTTGTCGTCTATAGGAAACGTGTGATAATTTTTGATTGCTTTCGCACAAACATCACGCAGGGCGCTAATTATGTTCTCATCGTTTTCAACATTTCTCTCATAAATTTCATTAATAATATAAATAAGACTATCAACGTTCGGTTTTTCGATACCATGTAAATATCGTTTAATTTGCCTTCCGATTTGAATTGATTCAATTATAGTTTCGTGTGTATTTCCAGAAAATGTTTCATTCCAACCTATTTTTATATTAACATCACATGCTGTAATCAAACTAGTCTTAAATAAATTTCCACTTTTCAATCTTACTCTATTTTCAGCAGCGATTTCTTTTATACCAAAAGAACTTCCAACATGTTTGTGATTCGGATGTACAACATTGTTACTATAAACAAAGTTATATGGTATAAAATCGGCATGAGTGATGTTGATTTTAATTTTATCAATAATTACATTTATAAATGAAACTTTCGCATCATTCTCATATAAAACAATTTGAATTGTTTTATTTTTTGGTAATATTTGTATAGAAAATGACTCAGAGAATTCCAAATTATACAACAGATCTTTGCAACTGTATAATTCAGATTCACACACGAAAATATCGTCCATGAAAACTTTAAAGTAATATTCAAGTCCGCCCATAACATGTGCGGGTTTTGACAAATCTTTCATGGTATATTTATTAAACTTTAAAACTAAGTAAATGTTTTCTTTAGTCAAAGATTTGTTAACTAATGCTTCAGTCATGTTTTTCAGTTTTACCTCGTCTATATGCAATTTCGGTTTAGTGGTTGCTTTCTTTTCAATACCGTTGGCATTCAATCTGTTCTTAGATTCTTTGTACTCTATATACGCGTTGGCATATTCGAACTCGATTCTATCGAGCATATCTGAATATTCTGTCTCAAATAAAAGATTCCATTCTTTCTCATATTCCTTGTCGCTTATTGTTGTTTTGTTTATATCCAGAGAATAATTTACTTCCACCCTCCCTGACTTCTCTCTGACCATTTCCACATCAGACCACAAAGAGAGTACTTTGTGAATAATTTCTTTTTCCTTTTTTAACATTTCCATGAGCATATCTTTAAAATAAAATAGTTTACCAGTGTACTTTAGGAGAGTTGTATCATACCTTACTTTTTCTTTACTAGTGATAGTTATTTTAAGTAACTGATCCTTAAGATTATTTTTAGTCTCCCTACTCACTTTTACATTTCTGCTTATCTCTTTTAACAACTTCTGAATATTCAAATATTCATTATAATGCTCAATTAATTTCACAATTAGTAACTTCTCTAACGAGAAATTGTGATGATGCGTGAATTTCATATTCTGTATTACAATATCGAGAAATTTTGGATTTTGAACTAAGCTGTCGCCATTCGTGTACTCCGCTACCACATCGTTGAACATAAACGGTTCAACGTAATGTACACTCGTAGGATAATTATTGACAATGGTATTATCGAGAACTTTGGGAAAGATGGGACTTAGTCTAACGGGATTTGATTTAAAACTCCACCTGCACAAAAAATAATTTAATTAACACAGACTGCACGGCTCCAACTATTTAAAACACATGTTTTATATGATTTTATCTAAAATTATATCGGCTAAAAGATGGTGGATATTATTATCTATATAATTATTTCTATCTATAAAATTTTTTTGTACGCGCTAAAGTAAGCAGTGGTTTTTGCTGCTGTTCGAATGGGCTGACTCGACCTGGGTAGTACCACGACCATGCAGAATATATCGGCGTGAAGTAGAGGGATCTTGTGCTTCTGGGTTTCGTTTGGTGAGTGAGGTAACCGGAAGACCACTCCTCCCTCCCATCTCCCAAATACCCTTAAAGGTCGGCAATGCACTTATCCGGTGAACCGCGTTTACCGCCTTTCCCATAAAAAAAACATTTACATTATTATATTGCCTCACTTTGGACAAAGCGGGTTTTTAAGAGTTTAAATATTTTACAGCCATTATAAAACATTTTATATGATACGTATACATAGGCATCTTCCAATTTGAATGGATTTGAAGTGACACGTTCACTACGTGATTGTCGATCGCATTTGCGTCGTGTTTAATAAAAGAGTTACAAAGTTCGTGGCTGCACGACGTCCGTCGTCTGTCGGGAAAATAAAACGTCACGAGCCTCGTCATCGGGTTTTCTCCCGAAATAACCGAGAGATATTCAAGGCTTTTCCCTTATACGCCTCTTACGACACTCACGTCACTCTTATTACCACACAGCAACCTTGTATAACTGCACTGTCAGTTACTCGTATCATCGTTCGGCCGAAGATCGTAATTTGCATATAATTTTAATTATTTTCTAAATTGAATTCTAAAAGCAGAATATCTGCAGAGTATTTTTATTTAGTTATAAATGACGTTAAATAAAACTTTCCGATACAAACTTTCGGCCCTTATTCTACATCCCAAAGGGTAGTTTTTAAAAAAGTAACTAAATACATAAGACTTTTATACAACCTTTTAGCGGATGCCTAACCCCTATAAGAAACCTACCTGCCAAATTTTATGTTTGTAGGGTTTAAATTTCCTGAGATTTTGTGATTAGTCTTTGGTGTTTTGCTTTTTTACAGATTATAAAAGAATAACAAGTACTAACCCTCGCTCAGCGTCTATATGGCGTCTTTGTAACATACTTTGTAGAGTAGAATTTTTATGATATAAACTCTTTTCCTCTTTATTATAATTTACCAATGATATGACATTTTCACGTATTGGAGGAGTTGTTGATGCAAGTTCTGAATTAATAATATCCATTATGTTTGAAGACTTTTTAATCTTTTCCTTTTTCTTTTTCCCTTTACCTTTTTCTTTGGTTTTCACTTCATGCTGAGTGAAAAAATCATTTTCATTTATTTGTTTTATGTAAGGATTTATAGAAAAAGAGGTTTCTTCTAGTATTGCATCTTGATTAATTTCGTGGTACTGCTCTGAATCACTTTCACTGGCAGTTTTACTTATATGGTGAGAGTTCAATCTTATATTTTTAATCATTATTGGAGATAAATCAAAGTTTGCTCTAAAGAGTAAAATAATGTTTTGTTTAAAGTTAGCGACATCAATGAGTTGTCATGGTAACAAAATTGTATAACAAAGATGGCTATGTACAAAGAGTATAATCACTTGCTAACTAAGGCACCTGCATTTCGTAGTACCTGTATAGTCTTAATTTTTATGTTATTAAAGAAAATAAATTATCATGTAAAATTACGTTCACAATGCTATTTGAAAATAAACAGAAATCGATACAAACGACCGGTACTTACTCTATAATGTTTAAATAAATGTTAAATTGCCAATCTAGAACTTAAAACAAATATGAACCGAAATATAATCTAAACAATTATAATCGGCGAATTTAAAACCAATTTCTCGAGAGACTCGGTTACTTAGATAACCAATATGTTGGTACACATGCCTAGTTTAGTTGCAATGTTAAGTGTCAAAACGAGCCTTTTATTTTGGGATGACTGAAATACTGTAACATAATTATCAAATTATATTTATATGTAGCTATAGAATAAAAACTTACATGACTCTATGTCTCACATTTAGAAGCCAAATATATGTAACTATAAATTATAAACCACCTTAGTACTAGGGTTTACACGTACCGCAACTTCGTTAGTATCGACTTCAAAATACATCGTAATCCAAATATTCATTTATCCCACGGTTAGTATTCATAATCTTGAAAAATTTCGTGTATTTTAAATGTTTCTTTGATGAAAATGAGTCCCTTGACCCAGCTCTTACGACATCCACTGAAAAGAGCAGGCAGGTTTTCTTACGCCACCACCACATTACATCATTTTTAAGTACGTTACATAATGATAATTTTTGTCTTAATTACATTATTCTATTTATTATTCGACCAAAACAGCGGGTATTTGTTTTTTGACCGCAATAAATATAGAACGTAAACGTGTCGGTTAAAAATTCAAAGTGTATTCATATTTTATAACGTTTGTAGAGTTTGCTATGAACTGGACCTTCTGTGGATTTTATTCAAAGAAATACGTGGTGTGCAATACATAAGTGGTATTGGGGTTTATACAAAAAATTAAAAAAAATCTGAACCACCATGATAAAAAAATAAAACATGGGCTTTAATAAAATATGACAAGTTATACAGCTACCATAAATACCCTGAACGTACCGTACTCAAATTTTTGATCCGTTAGAGATTTATTATTATCAACTGTTCCTGGTTGGTTGGTTCCAACGTTGGCTCTACCACTCTAAAAAAAACAATAACTTTAATATTTTCCAAATTTGGAAGATTTAGAGAATATACCCTCCATAGGAACAGACGTCGTTGCTGCAGAGTTACTTTAGCGCTTAATGGGTTTTTGCTGCAATTTATTGTTGAGTAAATAACTGTATTTTACTTCGCTGTTGAACAAAACATTTTACCTACATCTGACTCCAGTGAACTTTCAAAGCTTTTCAAAATATAGCTACATAACTAAAGAAAAGGAACTACTTTTCTAAAACTTGGCACGTTTTCCCTTACCATCGCTAGCTCACTAGCGCCACAGAGAGCATAACGCGTATTTTTAGCATCTTAAAGCACCTAAACCTTTTGATGATGTACACCAGAAAATACTCACAATGACTTAGTTTTACACCTGATTAAATTAGTTTATTTTTCAATTACCGACGAGACAAACAAGACTACTAGCGATGGGCGAGTTCGAAATGCTTTAATTCTAAAACATCATCATTCAGTCGAGCGAGCGAGACAGTCATGGAGCCAATTGTAATTTTGCACCGATTGCGATTCTTTCGATTATGTAAACATCTCCGACTCTCCCATCGCTTGATAAAACTAATCGTATGGTTAGGTCCTTATTACATTATCTTGTATCTATGATCATCTGTGTCTCATGTTCAATAGGTTTGTGATCCCAATTGATTGCATGCTGTTTCATTTGATATAGTTATGTATATGGCATCAAATATAAATAAAAATTCATGATACATGTTTCGTACTTTATTGAAACTTAATCACCTTAAGTAAACGGTTCATAGACATCCGGTTTTATCGGTATTCTTGAAACCGGTTCACATCACTAGTATTAATGTCAACACTTTGATTACAAAAATTGACATCAAAACAAAAAGTGAAAGATATTTTAATACATACATGATTTCACGTATTAAAAGTTTATAAACCAATTACTAAAATGGTTAAATTTTCATTAAAAGACAGCGACGTCTACTATTTATCACTTACAGACCAACCGAAAAGGTTTGACGCTGACAGTCCTGTTACCAATGTGTTTTTTGACGATACCAATGGGCAAGTAAGAACGTATAGCAAAGTTATTAAATTTTACACAGTATAACACTATAAGGTTGATAGTTATTTTACTATTAAAATAACATTTTCTTACATTAGTTACAAGTTCAATAATGTGACATCATCATTAATCTGTAAATACTCCAATGCTGGATATAGGCATCTTCTAAGAAGAGAATTTACCTTAGTCACCATCGATTTTCATTATAAATAACTCAATGTTTAATAAAAATTTTTGAACAGCCTTTGCTATAATTAAGAAAATGATGAAATCATATATACTGTATAATTTTATTAATTTAATGCAAAATACATGCAAAGACCGGGGAGTTGTGGATACCAGCCCATCATAACATAACATAACATTGTATAATTTTTAGGTGTTTACAGTCCGATCTGGGGGAGTTACTGGTGTCACTGTCAACAGCATGGATGAATCAAAATGTACATCATTTCGAATGGAGGACAAAGGTCCTATTATTTCTATTAAATTCTCTCCAGATCAAAAAGTATTGGCAATACAACGTAACCGTGATGGCCAGAGTGCAACAGTAGAGTTTGTTAACTTTACTGACTTAGCTCCGACTAATGTAGAGTATATGCACACATGCAAGTGGAAAAATGCTAAAATTCTGGGATTTGTTTGGCCAAAAGCAAATGAGATTGCCTTTATAACTGACTATGGTATAGAGCTATTACAAATTTTTCCGGAAAAGAAACAACTAAAAACTTTGAAGAGTATATCATTCAGGTAATATTTAAATTATAATTAACTTTTAATTTTTTTACCAAATACTCCATTGTAAACTATGTATTTTTGAGTTTATATGAAATCTTGCATTGAATATTTTTAATCAAATTACCAATCTAGCACCATTGACTCGTCCCCTTAGATTTAAAGAACTTGTTTGTGGTTTTTTACTAAGTCCATTTTTGGAGTAGTCAAATAAAATTTTTGTATAGTTACAATATGTATTTAGACATTTTTGAGAGCAAAGAGATCTGTCTTATTAGATATGTTTTCAGATGATATTTGTGGATAAGCTTTATAACAGATTTTAATTAGGTTTAGCAAAGTTTTAGTAGCGGAGTTAATAAGTAAATACCCCGTGAAATTTAAATAGAAAAAACGTTTCTATGATTATCAAAGTAAATGTTCATCCCAGAAATAATATGTGGTATGTAGTAATATTTTATATAATTAGAAATATAATTTTTATGGTTTCATACTTAAAAAATCGAACACCCATGAGACCACTTTGTTGCCCATCTGTCTAAATGACTATGCTTTTTTCTTTAATTTGGCATTTAAATTTTATACATAACGTGACAATACAAGATGTGACAGTAGAATACAGTTTTACAGACATTCATTGCTGATAACAAATTATATTTATAATCATCTTCTAACACAAGAGTAGTACTGTAAATTTTCAGGTCCTTCGAGTAGATTTACTAACTCTATGCTTTGATAAGAAGAGTTTATTTTACAAAATTATTTTCAAAGATATAATTGTCTCACTATTTTTTTACTTAGCTAAATGCTTGAAATGAAGCATACTCGTCGAACAGACTATTTACTATGTTAGACAATAGTTTAGGAACTAATGTAAAAATAAAGAACATCTTACTAAGAATATTCTATAATTTAGACAATAAATGTTAAAATTGTGGTACTTTTTCTTTGTTTTTCAGTGGTGCGTGGTTTTCATGGTGTTCAAGGAGCAACATTGTAGTTCTAGCTGGCAATAATGGAGCTCTGCTTCAGCCTTTCTTTTTTAATAATTCGACAATCACAAAGCTGCAAAAGTTAGAGTGTAAGTAATATGTTTATTTTAAGAAATGATAGATAGCTTAGTGAACCAGTTGCTACTACTAGGCTTTGGCGATGTGGATTGGATTCTTGTATGAGACAAGTATTTGATGATGTTTGTCTATGAACACCCCAGAGGACATTCAAGCTCAAAGTTGTCGGATTATAACATCATAATAAGTTTTTGTTTGTCTCTCTTCCAGTGGACTCATCTCGGCCAGTTGTAGAGCGTGATGTGTTTATCCTTCAGCTGTGTGACACAACATGGTGTGCCATATTCAGGCATGGGCACACTGCTACCGTTTCAGTTCCAGGACCAACAGAGGTAAGTCATCATTTTGTTCCATCTTTCTTTTCTCGGGCTCGACGAAGCTCTTTATGGTAAGACTGCTCAAGTATATGAAAATGTCAAGGTATAAAAAACAATTTTCGGATATTAATCTAAACGGATTTGAAAATTTCTTCAAGTATATTGTACGTAAAACGATAGTCAATATTTACTGAAGACCTATAATTGTATGTTAATTGTCCGGCCTTCAATTGAATTGTCTCTCTCTTTCTATCAATACTATACATCAAAACTCAATACAGAATAACAAAATTTGATTTAAAACAAACATCACTATTCACTGTTACTGTGTAACTCTTATAACCTTTAATAGTAATCATTTTATTTTAAGGACACTAAAAGTTACCCACGATATTGCACTAAAAGTTACCTATGATGTACTAAAAATTACCCATGATATTGTACTAAAATTACCCATGATATTGTACTAAAAGTTACATGACTGTACAGGTTCGTACAAGCAATGTCCGCGTAATTAGTGCACCAGAAAGAAATCATGTATAATCGGTATTAACTATAAATATAGACAAGGTACCCAAAAGAGTGTCGCTGATCACAAATTGACCGTTTGTAGTTTTTTTTTTCGATCAACAGATATGGCTAATGCCATGCTCAGGTGCAAATGGAGTGCACTGTACTCACATACTGAAGACGGGACTGATTGGTAGATTTGCGCTCAGCGTTGTCGATGACCTGGTTGCAGTTCATCATCAGGTGAGATAACATTAAGTTGTTAAAGTAAAAATAAAAGGTGGATGAAAAGTAATGGAGAAGTAAATAGTTTGTCTGTCTTAACTTCACTTTAGGCAGTCTGAATCGCCTTTATCTGTTAAACAAATTCTTCTGTGCCTGCTGAAGTAAGATTTTTCCAAAAAAAAGATAAAATCATTAATTATGTTTTCCGTCCACGTTTCCAACAACGACAACATAATGAATAACTTATACATATAATTTATTTCTATCTATCACCCGTAAGACAAATAAATAAACAGATAGGGACAGATGGTTTTTTTTTTATGGGAAAAGAGCGAACGAGCAATTGGTTAACCAGATGATAAGTCATTACCGACGCCCACGTACCTCTGCATCGCCAGAAGAGGTGCAGGTGCGTTGTCGGCCTTTAGGGATATTTGAGGATGGCAGAGGAGGAAGGAGAGGGAGGGTGGGGCTCCGATTACTTGCTCACTCACCAAAGGAAACAGAAGCACAAGAAGCCTTTATTTCACGCCGGTATTCTGTGAAGTGTGGTACCCCGGTCGACCGATTTGGTCGACTTTACTTATTGGAAGGTATGATAAATGAAAACAATTTGTAGCTTTTTTTTATTGGATTAACAAATGAGCTAGCAGTCCACCAGATGGTAAGCGACTACTGCATTCCATAGGCACCTACAAACAATCTCAAACTAAGGAAGTTACAGATGTGTTGACACCCCTTAGCACTAAGATGCCTCACAGCCCGTAATTATACTGACTCTTTATACCTTACGTCCCGGAACCCAACAGTTGTTACACCGCTGTTTTGCAGCAGAAATGGGTCTGTTACCCATGACTCATGACCAATGGGTACTGATGACTCTTTAGCAGAGGAAATGCCTACCTCCTAATGAAAGTAAACTAAAATGTATCTAGTAGTTCTCGTAATTAATTAGAAATAATAAACATAATAATCCGAAGGTCAGTAACCTTCATCTCGGCAAGAGCGGCCACGTCGCATGATATCTTGAACCTGGGGCGTATGACACCGATGAGGATGGTATCGTCCAGTACAGTTATAATATTAGTACAAATATATATTGAGTTATACTTACTGAAACTAAAAATCTCATCTTATAAAACACTCATTTAATTTATATGTGGTGTACAACCTAAAAATGCTCTGCTAAGTATGAGGTTTGATTTAGTGTCATACCGTCGAATCCACCTATTAAATAATAAAAAAAAAATATTTTATTAATTTACAGTCCAGTCAAACTTCTCAGCTGTTTGATATAATGGAGGAGTCAAAGATTGATAACCATACAGCGATCCACATACCGATTGTGCCAGGCTACTCAATGAAGCCGGCAGTGGTCGATGACCAGCTTTGCCCTATGTGTATCCTTTGAAGACTCTGACGTAAACATGTAGAAGCTTTTGTGTTTATTTTTTATCTGTCATAAATTAACAATATTAAAGACCAAATTATATTCTACCCACGCAAGCTTGGACGTAACCTTCCACAGATCGTCTCGCCATCTAGCGACAAAGATCAAATAGTAATTAATTTTTAAATGAAACATATTAAACTTTAACAAATTCGGAAAAAAAAATCCCTTGGCATATTTAACGTATGTACTAAGTAAGACATACACAATCTTATGTCTTTAACAGGCTGTAAATAGTCCACTGTTGGGCATAGACCGTTTTCCAAAGGAAGGCTTTGCTGTAATCGCCATTCCCGGTTAGCGATTCCAGGACTAGCCACACCTTCACCGAGCTGCATAACTTAGGTCTTAGGTCAGCCAGATCAAAATATTCTGTATTGTTATGAAAATATTTCCTGAACCGCGGTATAAGACTCCGGCAATTGGGTGGTGTTCCAACCGGACTACATTATCGATGCCAGAATCGGTTGCCTGTGGCGCGTGAACCTCATACCATCAGGGCTCACTCATTCTGTAAGTATTCACATCTGTAATATTCACCTGAATTATTTATTTAAACCTTAATGCTATCACAATTAAAAATTATTACAAAGGCCGGATTATCATAGATATTTTCTAATTAATTGAAACTCGAACCGTTAAAAAAAAATATACAACATAGAATCCGGCTCGAAGGGCCAAATTCCATGCAGGTAACTGAATACAGAGATTAAGTTAAGTAAGTAAGTTTTTTTTCTTTCATAACATAAGAAATCATCAAAGTTTACGTATGCATTGTATATATTTATATATATATATATATATAGTTACATAAATATGTATGTATAGTGTGTAATGTGTTTTATATAATGAACAACTATAATTACATGTATGTCTAAGTACCGTCATATGTAAGTATTGTATCGTAGTATAATATTCGAGTATATATATATATGAACCTAATATTTATTGCACCCTTTTACATTTTATCTGTTCAATCTAATGGTAGACTGGTAGAGAATGCCTCTTGGCATTAAGTCCGCCATTTTGTTCTGTAATGTGCAAATAAAGTTTAAATAAATAAAAAAGTTAAGGTCAATGAAATACGTGTGTGATAATTTGCAGTATTTAACCTTCCCTTACTATTACAGCCTGTATACAATCCACTGCAGGACATAGATCTCTCCTATAAGAAGGTTTTACCATAATCAACACACTCGGCAAGCAGACAAGCGAGCGCAGTACCAAACACCTCGCGCCTCGGACGCTGCTGCCCATCATCGGTCTGCTCATTTCGATCTGGTATATTTCCAGATGGTTATCTGTCGGTGGCCATTGTGATTTTCAAAGCATTTCACTTAGTCGCCTCTAATAACACCCACGCACGGAAAAAAAAGGGGGTAGGTAGATTCACTGAATTTGGCAAAGTTACAACGCACGCTTAGTTTGTACGCACGTAGTAGACACGGGACTGGAGCTCAGTTCACTCCGCGCTTGCGCTAAAACGTTGTTACATTGATAGATGTATAATCGTTAATTTTGTGATGTCAATCGCATAATGTTGCCTATATTAAATTGTTGTTGTGTCACAAACACCTTAGCCCCGTGTAGTGGTAAAATTACAATACAAAATATCAATCAAGCACCGCCTTGGACCCTTCGGTGTCAGTAAAAGTTGATTAAGAGTAATTCTATAAGAAATAACTTTGCTTCCAAAGATGCCAACACTAAGCCGTCTGCCAACCGTAGTGTTACCTTGTTTTATAAGATTTTTAGTATGTATCTCATTTTTTTTAATTAAAAATACAATACCGTTTAAACTCTTCAAAACGATTGCAACAGATTTCAAAGGACGAGATATCGAAGATCGTAGCGGTGCTGCTGCGACGGAAGGCTGGCGAGGACACAGTCTACAGGATACTGAATCAGTTGGTGGACGACGTCACCGTGTACTTAGTTGAGTTGACGAAAGCCTTCGATGAAATAAATTCTGTGTATAGGTGAGTGTGTTCTCTGTTCGCTACCTGTCGAGTTCTCTTTTTTTTATAGGAAAGGCGGTAGTAGGCGGCGGTAGGCGGTAAGTGATTACCGTACCGTAGTCGCCCACGTACATCTGCAACAACAGAGGTGCTGCCGGTGCTTTGCCTACCTTTAAGGGTATTTGGGACATGGGAGGGAGGATGAGGAGGGGGATGGGGAGGAGTAGGCCTCCGGTTACCTTACTCACCGAACGAAATGCAGAAGCACAAGATGCATCTACTTCACGCCGGTATTCAGCGAGGCCGTGCTACCAACCCGGTCGAGCCGGCCCATTCGAGCAGCAGTAAAAGCCACCTCTTGACTCTACCATGTATATGTACATTTAAGTATAGTGCACGATGTATGTACATTTAAAGACGCTGGTGTTGCAATTGTGCAATACCAGTGTCTTTAAATGTGCTTTAAAAAAAACGTTTTTTTTTTTCAATGTCTAACCGGCTCGAAGGACCGAAAATCTATAATGTGATGGGCATCCTAAAAGTTTAACTTCGAAAGGGGTAATGTTATTTATGTCATCTCATAGGAGCTATTGGAAACGTGTGTAATTCATATCAGTGTGTGACCATTGGTATACAAAACATTACGGTTTGGTCTAGAATTAAAGTAAAATTGTAATGAATCTCATTGATTTGGCTAGAAATATTGTGAAAAAATTAAAACATATCGTGGTTACTATTTTATCGTCAGCTACTGTAATCTCCCGATTGTGACAAACAGACATACGCTGCTGACTACATAGTAATACTATACATACAATACAAAGTGTATATTGTTGAACGGGTGGTAGAAAGTGGGCGGAGCTGGAGATGGCGCGCAACACGGCGGGGCTGAGCGAGGCACGGCGCGCGGGCCCCGCCCCCGCCCCCGTCCCCCGCGGCGCCGCGCTGCCGCAGCACGACGTGTGCGCGCGCCTGCTGCAGCCCTGCGGCGACCATCCGCGCCTCGTGCAGGTGCCCGCTGCCCGCTGCCCACATCACACACATGTTGTAACAAGTCTCATCGTGTAGATAATGTTCGATGCGAGAAATTTAAAATTTGCTGTTAATTTTATTTTTATTAGGCTATTAAACCACCGTGCTCTATAGAGCTATTTAATATGTATATTGTTTCGCGCACTGTTGAAGCACGCGGCGTTCACATTGTCACGCTCATGTCACAGTGCGTGGTGTCAATAAGTGAGCGGTGCGCCGCAGAGCGCCCGCCGTTACGTTTACGCGGCACACCGCAAAGTGCTAAGGGAGATTAAACGCGCACAAAACTGTATATATTATTCCGCAAGTAACAATATATGGTATGTCGCGATAGAGCAGAAGTATTCCACTGCCAGGTGATGACGGCGTACGTGGCATCGCTGAGCCGGCACGGGCTGGCGGTGGCGGAGGGCACGGCGGCGCTGTGCGTGCGCGCGCTGGCGGCGGGCGGCGCGCGCGGCCGCCTGCGGGCCCTGCTGCGCCGCGCCGCGCTCGCCGACACGCGCCCGCTCGCCTGCCAGCTGCTGTCGCTGGGCCGGCTGGACCGCGCGGCCGCGCAACTCGCGCTTGATATGATGTGGCGCCTGAGGGCGCGCGAGGTGAGACGCCGCTCGCCTGCCGGCTGCTGGCGCCGGGCCGCCGGAGCGCGCGGCCAGACAGGACGGAGTAAAAAGGACAAAGTGATAACATGCAACAGAATACTCACTTTAGTGCTGGCGATTGAAAACTGCTCGCTCGCATACTCGTTGAATTTCATATTTAAGCGGGGCATCCAGTTCTAAATCTTGACAGGAGGCCCGGGGTCGTCTTTTTTAAATCGATTGACATGGAGTCATTTACATTAATTTACAATCGCGATTGTGGTCACTCGGTGAAACTTCATCATATTGACAATTGCTGGACGGCTCGGTGGCGTAGTCCATACAAATGCCAGTCCCACAGGGACTAGTATTTGTATGGACTACAGATAATAGATCACGGTCCGGGTGTTTGTCCGTGTGCAATTCATGTATGTAAACTGCCTCCGCGACAAAGGAGAAATTCCCACAGAGAAGGTAACGTTTTTTTTTTAAAAAAAATATCTCTTGTACTAGTTGTTCATAATTGAATATCCTGAAGATGCCGTAAGGCGAAACCGATCGGTTACTGGTATAAATAAATAAAATGTATTGTGAAACGAGTGCAAGAGATAATAATAATTGTCAATATACATTAAAGTTTTTAATATGCGACACTAAAATTTAAACATCTTACAAGCTACTATATTACTAATACTGTTTTTTAATTTCCTTAAGATAAAATTAACTTTAAATTGAACACCAGATATTTATCACCGTATATCACCAAATGAATCTACACTTCCAGGAAATAGTGGAAGTACTGCTTAGCTCAGACGAGCCCATCAGCGCAGTCGGTGCCGCGAAGCAAATGGACGAAGCCACATGGCTCGGTCTGTCGTCCAGGAAACTCCTAGCGGCTGCTCAAAGTTTCGCGGAAGAAAACAATGAGCCCGGCGCCTTCATTGCCGTGTTCCACGCTTTATTGACTAGAAACGAGAGGTTGAGGGGATCGCCGCATTTCTTAAAAGGTGATCTATTTTTTAAATATATATCTTTTCTTCAACTATCATACTATATATGTTTATTATTGTATGTCTAACCTCAATCGCATAAGATTATTTTAAAAGCGCCAATAGCCTAATGGGTTAGGGTGCGGACTGCGAAACATGACGTCGAAGGTTCGAGCCCACCATTCGATGCTTAGTTGGATGGTTAACAGGAATATTAGTAATGTTAGTTAAATAGCTAGAATTCTTTTAAAAAAAAAAATATAAAAAAAATATGCCGTCGTAACTTTAATATTAAATTGTCCGAAACCTTTTAATATATAACCAATAAACATTCGCCGATTTTATTTGTAAAAGCGTAAAATGATAAATGAACATAACTAAAAAAAAATTGTCAATATACATTAAAGTTTTTAATATGCGACACTAAAATTTAAACGTCTTACAAGCTACTATATTACTAATACTGTTTTTTAATTTCCTTAAGATAAAATTAACTTTAAATTGAACACCAGATATTTATCACCGTATATCACCAAATGAATCTACACTTCCAGGAAATAGTGGAAGTACTGCTTAGCTCAGACGAGCCCATCAGCGCAGTCGGTGCCGCGAAGCAAATGGACGAAGCCACATGGCTCGGTCTGTCGTCCAGGAAACTCCTAGCGGCTGCTCAAAGTTTCGCGGAAGAAAACAATGAGCCCGGCGCCTTCATTGCCGTGTTCCACGCTTTATTGACTAGAAACGAGAGGTTGAGGGGATCGCCGCATTTCTTAAAAGGTGATCTATTTTTTAAATATATATCTTTTCTTCAACTATCATACTATATATGTTTATTATTGTATGTCTAACCTCAATCGCATAAGATTATTTTAAAAGCGCCAATAGCCTAATGGGTTAGGGTGCGGACTGCGAAACATGACGTCGAAGGTTCGAGCCCACCATTCGATGCTTAGTTGGATGGTTAACAGGAATATTAGTAATGTTAGTTAAATAGCTAGAATTCTTTTAAAAAAAAAAATATAAAAAAAATATGCCGTCGTAACTTTAATATTAAATTGTCCGAAACCTTTTAATATATAACCAATAAACATTCGCCGATTTTATTTGTAAAAGCGTAAAATGATAAATGAACATAACTAAAAAAAAATTGTCAATATACATTAAAGTTTTTAATATGCGACACTAAAATTTAAACGTCTTACAAGCTACTATATTACTAATACTGTTTTTTAATTTCCTTAAGATAAAATTAACTTTAAATTGAACACCAGATATTTATCACCGTATATCACCAAATGAATCTACACTTCCAGGAAATAGTGGAAGTACTGCTTAGCTCAGACGAGCCCATCAGCGCAGTCGGTGCCGCGAAGCAAATGGACGAAGCCACATGGCTCGGTCTGTCGTCCAGGAAACTCCTAGCGGCTGCTCAAAGTTTCGCGGAAGAAAACAATGAGCCCGGCGCCTTCATTGCCGTGTTCCACGCTTTATTGACTAGAAACGAGAGGTTGAGGGGATCGCCGCATTTCTTAAAAGGTGATCTATTTTTTAAATATATATCTTTTCTTCAACTATCATACTATATATGTTTATTATTGTATGTCTAACCTCAATCGCATAAGATTATTTTAAAAGCGCCAATAGCCTAATGGGTTAGGGTGCGGACTGCGAAACATGACGTCGAAGGTTCGAGCCCACCATTCGATGCTTAGTTGGATGGTTAACAGGAATATTAGTAATGTTAGTTAAATAGCTAGAATTCTTTTAAAAAAAAAAATATAAAAAAAATATGCCGTCGTAACTTTAATATTAAATTGTCCGAAACCTTTTAATATATAACCAATAAACATTCGCCGATTTTATTTGTAAAAGCGTAAAATGATAAATGAACATAACTAAAAAAAAATTGTCCAATTGTAATCTCCTCTTTTAATGAATTTTTGTTACTGTTGGAACCAAAACTAAAATTTCCGTACGGGGATTTAATTTTCCGATCACTGTATACTTTTACAACCCCTTTGGTATTCTTGTCGTGTATTCCAATATCAATTTTAATCATCAAAGCTCGGAAGAGAAATTCGGAAAATCCATAACAAATAACAAAAACCCCACTCATATAAATTTTTGAGTTGGCGCTAAAAATCGACACCTACCAATTTCTTTTCTTTCGCGGGTTCGAAACCCTACATGGCAACAGTGTTTAAATTTTTGCCAGTGTCAAGGTGATATTCAAAAATATAAAATATAAGTCAAGTAGTCGAGCAAGAAGCGACAGTTAACTTTTACTGAATATTTATAGGATTGGAGTCTCATGTCTGTCTCTGTGTGTGTATGTTCCTAGGGTACATAGCAATAAGTGTTTAAAACGTATACGATTTATATCGTTGGCCTGACAACAGTTATTATTTTCTAAATTAATTGTTCATTTAACTAATTATGACTCAAAAAATAAGTTCATAAATTCATAAATATACTTTTTATGTGAATTTGTGATCATGTCGAAATCCTGGGTGATCGCTTATTTTCTAGAGTAAAATAAGTATCATTCTGTAAGTCTTGGACGGCTATCGTGACTTTATGGCTTAAGCCGAACACAGTACAATGTTTAAGTGTTCGAAATCAATCGGGGGACATAAAAATTATATTATTGAATGCTTGACTCGTTTCGAATTATTTAATACATTTTATCGAAGTTCAGGGCTATCAAATGTTATCTTATCAAATAATGAATTTAAAATTTTAGTATTCGTAAGAAAGAAACGCGATTGTGTAATATTTTGCTAGCAGAGAGTATCTACACCAATATAGGCTGCGTAGTTATTATTTCGAAAAGTACAGAGCTATGTTTAAGATTTAAAGTCTGTAGCTCATAGGGATATTGGTTGAAAATTGGACCTTATTTTCAATTGTGGTTTTTACTAGGCAGTATCAGTTTATCGGAAGACCCGTCAGTGTTCAAATCGAGTCTATTGCTAACTTGGAATTCCGATTAAAAATGACGATAAGGGAGATAAGTTCTACTAGCGGTATTATTTTTGCATCTGTGTGCGTGTCGTAGAGCATAGGTACATGTTTCCTACACCTACACCTACATACATAGTTTTATTGCCTCACATTGGATAAAGAAACTTATGTAAAACTATTATTCTAATCCACATTATCGATGGTAACCCAAGCCGAGGTCTCGTACGTCCCTAAGAGGGGCCCTTGGGTTGGTGAGCTCCTCTCTTGTTGTAGGGTATTCTTCTTACGTTAACAAGGGGTCTGAGCACAGCAGTGGCGTGCGTCGAAACAGCACTGGCAGCGTCGTAGCTCTTTTATTTATTTTACACGCGGCCCTTCTGCACGCAAATCTATTTACCGTGTGGTTTTAGTCGGTTAGCACTTAATGCTGAATGAGAACCGGTCGCGCTGCCTTCAGTGACGAGTGCGTGCGAGCACGTCTCCCCACGTGACACGAATTACACGTTACAAAACGTCTAGAGGTTATTCTGAAAATCGAATAGTTGTCAATGATCGATAACGTAGTTAGCCTATTATTGGGGGAAAAAAAAAAGCGATAAACTCTATTGGTTATGCAAGCGACTATCATATCAAGAACGACATACGGGTGAAGGTGAAAATGTCATCTACATACGTCTCCTTGACGTTGATAAACCCATAGCGTGGTGATGGTATTCTACTTTTTATATTGTTATGCGGTTATTATGAAATATTATTTAAATGCTATTGCGCAATACACTAACAAACTTATAATGAAATATTTTTTTATTTTAAGAAAACCAACTAATGTGCCAGCTTCGGAACTCAAGTCAAATCAAATCATTTATTCAACATAAAAAACATACATTTCACTTGTCGAAAGTCATTTTTTTAAATCTACCATCGTTTCGTAATGAGGTAACTCCTCTGACGGAGAAAAACCGGCGAAAGAAATTCTAAATAATATTTTTTATTATTTCTCAGTCATGCTTGTTTCTTCACGATGTTTTCCTTCAACGCTGAGGACGTGGTAAATTCAGCAATTAAAATTGAAAGAAGATGTAGTGACACGAATTGAGAAATGGATGCTGAGCTGGTTTGGACATGTGGAGAGGATGAATGAAAGTAGGTTGACGAAACCAATATATGAGGCGAGTGTAAATGATAGTCGGGAGTAGAAGACCTAGGCGAACATTTCACGATCAAATCGGAGACGTTCTGAAAAAAGGCCAGGTCAAGAGTACTCTAAACCAACGAGCATGCATGCGAAGATTGATGAAAGTGGAAGAAGCGAAACACGTATGTCAGGACCGTAGCAAGTGAAAGAAGATTGTCTCTGTCTACCCCGTTGTGAACATGGCGTGAATATAAACATACATACATACATACAAGGCTATAATATGTATATATATAATGTATATAATATATATATATATATATTACAGGTGAACAATGTGAGAGTTACATCGAATATTACAACCAAATAACTTCAGATCGGTAAAGGGCGAAGTTTCAGCAAACCCAAAAAAGAGTCTGTGATCTACCACAGCATTGTACAAATCATGTCTGTTGTTCTTTTTATAACAATATTCTTGTTATTTGATGTTATTATAATGTTAATATAATAATGAATCACATGTTACATGACTTTTAATGTATATTATGTTATTCAATAAAATCAATCGGTTTGTTAAACTTGTTTTATTTCTTATGACTTGAGAGCAATGTGAGTTAACCATATTACATCTTCATTTACTTTGACCTAGTGGCAACTAACATTATATTCGTTATTAGTACTGAAAAGATAGTCTTGGACACGCCAAAATGGCTGTGTATATATTATTTAAGACATAGCATCGGTAATTGTGTGTAACGTATCTCCTCTTCACCTGGCGTATCGGAGAGCGTCAGGCAGCAGCTCCCGGACGCATGTCGCACGCGACCGCAGCCACAGCCGACCGCAGCGTAACTGTTGGAGTGAAGAACGCGTTTCGTTGGGAACACTCGAAGCAGTCAGTGTAAATGTTGCTGGTCCTTCGGAGAAATGCTAAATATGTTTGAACCATCCTCTACCCGGGGGCCTGAGCTATCTTTCGAATTTCGCAATAATTAATTACCTCCTCCGCGTGATTACTCTCGAGGACACCGTAGTTATTACTTTATCTAAGATTTTATTTTCATTAACCTCCCTGAATTTGTATTGGTGTTGCGTGCTACATTACTCGTCACAGATTTAAAAAATACTACCGACAGAGGCGTGATAACCATCACGAAAAATGCCGGACATAAATTAGGCAGACCGATGGCGGCCAGCAGCGTCTATGGTGCGAGATAGCGATTCTGGTAAATCCTCCTTATGGGAGAGGACTATGTATCGGTCTTGCAGTAGACTATTAACATTTACAAGCTGTTAAGGTTAGGTAAGAAACAGACCGACCATTTTCATAGAGGTTGTTGCCGACACAGTTACCTGTACCTACTATGCTCTAGCTTTTCGGTATTTCTTTGCCAAAAACCAATACCAATATCATAAATACCAATCTACTTTACAGCTGTTTAAGCGCATTGCCGAATTTTTACTACATATCACTTTTTGGTGGCCTTTCATCAGAGGCAGGGGTTCTAATATTCGGTTGTGTGCGTAACAATATTCGTGACAAATTGTTACCGCTGATGAAAATAGAGTCGGTGCTGTTCTGTAAAGTTTTCAAGACTCAACGACGCAGGGAGCAAAGCTAAAATTATGTGGTAGCGGGTGCAATGTGGTAGGGATATAAGAATCTACAAACCCCGTTATTCCCGTGGGTGTTGTAAGAAGTTACCAAGGGAAAAGCTTTGAAATTCTTCTGGCAATCTCTGGAAGCAAACCCGCTGACGAGGGTGGCCACACATCACGCACTACACACTCCCGAAACTGCAAAAATTGAGTAGGTAAAACCCCATTTGGCCAGCCAAATGGAAATCTGTAATCTCTGCCTACCGTACCCTTATAATCAACAGGCGGGATTGGGTATGTATGTATGTAACATTATTTAATTGTGAAATAATTGTTATATTTGTTGAAGCGTTATTGAATGCCAGACATTTACGTGTTAAATACTTATTCAAAGTTTTTGATACACAACTTTTATAAACATTAAACTAGTTATCATTATTTATTTATTATTAGTAACCCAGATAAAATCTTACATGGATCTTTACGTGATACCTACGTTACAAAACATTTTGACGTGCGAAAATATGAAAGCTCTTGCTAAATACTTAAGGTCGTCGAATGTCAAGGTTATGTTGTTACGAATTTTTTTTTTTTATTTCATGTTACAAAATTGAACAATGCTGTAAAAATTGTTCAAAACTTTAATTATTTTATTTTATTACATTTTTACCTCTTTTTTTAATAGCTCGGTTTGTTAGTCTGTTTTAAAGTACCTATAAAAAAAAGTTAAGTTCCATAATGTAGGTAGATGTCCCAGTGTTCTCTAGTAGGTCAAAACGCACCTACTCTGTACGTTTGAAAACCTGTATAATTTATAAAACGAACAATTAGTTATAAATATTTTCCTTAAGTTAGTGAATTGCCGTAATTCTTTTTAAGGAAATAGAGTTTTCATACCATAATAAACCTTATATTATTTCATTTATTGTTGTTTATATAACCACGTATTTATTATATATTATATTATCATATCATTATCCAGTTCTCTGCGATTTCTGGCTGGGCACAGGATGACGTATGTAACTGTCCGACAAGGTAAGCTAAATGTGATTTAATTAATCTTTATAGCGTTTCTTTGCCGAAGAAAGTACACAGCGGCGGATTTATATCCTATAGGCTCGCATATCATTATTATTCCCAACGTAAGTATATCTCCAAATATTGAGTAAAGTAGCAATAAAGCAGCCTGTAAATGTCCCACTGCTGTTAATCAAACCAAAGTCTGTTTACGTACTATAAAGAGATTAAAGAGAATGTCTTGTCGACTAGGCTACTGGGTCAAATATACATAACACATATTTCAATATCATGAAGATATACAACATACCTTATAAGAACTCGTTTACACAGGTAAACGAGTACTGATGTTAGTTACACAGTATAACTAACATACGAAACATGTCATTACCGATAGAATGAGTCCCACACATTCGACCAACACGCTTGGGCGTAGATCTAGTACCACCTTTTGTTGAGAGAGATAGCTCTGAGCCCAATGCTGGCTACTTATTTGGAAACCAGCCGGGATACCTTTGCGATACGGACTCTGTCCTTTTTGGCGATGCATTAGAAGTCTGCAGTATTGTTGGCGCCAAACTGCACACAGATGGACGGGCTACTAAGCAAAGTAGCGTTATCCCAGCGTGGAGAGAAAGGATTGAGAATCGTGTCGCAAAGGCAAGAGCCCTCATCGGCAGGCTGATAAGCTTCAGGACGCGCAATAACCGGCTGAGGATTGTGCGCACCGTTAGGATGACGTTTGCTGGGACAGATATTATTTTGTAAGTTGACGGAGCGCATAGACCACCTGAAGCAAAGGATCGCGGCTTGGTAGAAGCGGATCCGGCGATTGACCGAGAGGTCAACGCGGTTTAACCAGAATCGTCTCCTCCAGAGTGACCAGAAGAAGCTCTACAAGTCTCTTTACTACTGAGGTCACTCATCCAAAAGATCAGGTTACATACACATCCTAGTAAGTATCGGCCCATCACGTTTCTACCCACCATATATAAGACACTGACGTCCATTCTGTCAAATTTCTATCTCCAGAAATGCAAATCTTACAATAAGTTTCGAACAATCCTTTGGTACGACCTTTACTCACAGGGGATTGATCCTGGGTCTTCTGATATAGAGGCAGATCCACTTACCACTTGGCTATCGTGCAGCTTGAATATAAGACAACGAATTGTAACGAAAAGCGGGCAACCTTGCTCTTGAAATACCGCGTCACGTAATTATTGTCGAGAGTAAAGGTCGTATGATGTAATCTATGCTCTACCACGTGTTTATTGGCAGAAATAACCTCAGCAATTCATAATATTATCAGTTTTGTACTATCGTAATCCGATCTTTTCTATTTCTTTCATAAAGAAATATAGGCCTCATTTTCACAATCTAGCCTCAATTCGTTAGCCCTCAATTAGAAAAAAAAAAAAGAAATCTTTTTTTTGTTCTGTGCAAAAAGAAATAAACAAGTTGACAATATTTTAAAAAAAAAGAGAAAATATGAATAAAAAGAAAGAAAACGAGTGAATTCCAATAGAATAAGTAAAAGGAATTGTATATTAATGATTAGTCACTTAACTATGGCCCTTTGTTTAATGAAAACTACAGCTGTTGCGAAGATTATAAGAGTAACGTATATTAACCACCATACTACGTTAGTTAAAATAATGTGAAACTTTAGACTCAAAATAATACGTAGTTTAATAAACTTTTTACGTTAATACCAAAAAAAATAGTATTTAATACATAAAATAGGCTGGTTGCAGATGGGTACTACTATTAAGATGGGTACTATTAACTTGACATCAGCAGTAAAAACATAAATATAATATTATCTGGTTTCTCACAGACTAAAAATGTGTAAGGGTAAGGTAATGCACTCACCAATTTTGGTGCCCAGTGTAGTGAGTATGGACAAATCCTCCAAGAAATGTATGCCGGCTTTCTGAAACTTTCTTTAAGAGACCTATGTTCAGTAGTGAAGAGTATGATGAGGAGGAAGGTGTAGAACATTACCCATTTACTATTTATATATATTAATAAAAGACATTTATGTTATTCCTGTTTAATTGTACAAGGAACAAAGAAATAGCAATTCAATGTCAATGTGACTCCCACAATGGAGTCGAATCTAACAACATGACAAGTTAACATCCTTCATGCCATTTTGGCTACATAGCGTGCCTATGAAATAGACATTCATTCATACATGCATATAGAGGACTAGTGCTTTCTGGGGCAGTCTGGTAAAAAACTCATTTAGAAAGTATACTACTAATAGATTTTAATTGTACATAATCTATACAATTAAACATTTTTAATTATCTTCATAGTTAAATAAATAGGCATTAATAGTTTGAAAGGAAAGATAAATTTATTATAAATTATCACAATCTACTAATTAAAAACAGGATAACATACTGATAAGGCTGTACTTCCTCTTTATTACTAATCAGAAGCAAAATACCAAAGGAAAGTAATTCAGAGTAGAATTATTTGCATTTTAGAATAGAAATAGAAAAGCCAGTTAAAAAAGTCTAAGAGTTACAAAAATTGTAAAGTTTACATGCTATAGAAGGTACATTTTATAAAATTGGGTATGAAGATGAATTTATATTACACTAATATACATAATAAAACAACAAAATATTTGTAACATTTATGTATTGAAATCCATAAAAATAATATACAGATAAATGCGATAGTAGTTTGTAAAGATTGATGTAGGTAGCCGGTTGTAAAGATGGTATGTGTGTTAAAAGTGCACAACAGCTCTGATAGATTTTCCAGCATGCATCAAATGGAATGCCTCATTGATTTCTTTCAGCGATACATTGTGTGTAACAAACTCGTCCAATGGCAGCTTGTTGTTAACATAATCATCGACCAACTTAGGTACACTGTCACGGCTCTTGTATCCTCCAAAGGCTGTTCCCTTCCATGTGCGGCCAGTGACCAACTGGAATGGACGAGTACTGATTTCCTCTCCGGATGCCGCAACACCAATGATAACCGAAACTCCCCAACCCTTGTGACATGCTTCCAGAGCTGCACGCATTGTGTTAACATTCCCAATGCACTCAAAAGTGTAGTCCAAACCACCATCCGTCAAGTCAACAAGAACTTGCTGGATGGGTTTGTCATAATCTTTGGGATTGACAAACTCATTAACGCCAAACTTTTTAGCCACTTCAAATTTGTCAGGGTTGATGTCAACACCAATTATACGCTTCGCACCAGCTGCCTTGCATCCCAATGCAACAGCCAGTCCAACAGCACCAAGACCAAAGATTGCACAATTCGATTCCGGTTCTACTTTTGCGGTATTCAATGCTGCTCCATATCCAGTAGGCACACCACAACCAAGAAGGCAGACCTTATCTAACGGCGCGGCTTCGGCGACTTTGCACAGCGAGATTTCTAAAACAACCGTGTATTCACTAAATGTAGAGCATCCCATGAAATGATACAACTCCTTGCCTTTGCAACGGAATCTCCTTGTACCATCGGGCATAACGCCTTGACCTTGAGTTACGCGTACTTTCTGACAAAGGTTCGTCTTAGGATTTAAGCAAAATTTACAAGTATTGCATTGAGGTACGTACAAAGGAACAACGTGATCACCGGCTTTAACAGATGTGACTCCTTCTCCTACACTTTCAACTATACCACCGCCCTCATGACCGAGGACGACAGGGAATACGCCTTCTGGATCTTTTCCAGATAAAGTGTACGCATCGGTGTGACAGACGCCAGTAGCAAGAATTTTGACACGCACTTCACCAGCTTTCGGTGGATCCACTTCAATTTCTTCAATGGAAAGTGGTTTTCCGGCCTCCCATGCAACCGCCGCTTGGCATTTTATGATTTTACCGGCCGTCGACATTTTGTGAACTTTCGAAACGTCCGATTTCGGTAGACGAATAAACCGAAATGAATTGCCAAGTTTATTATACCGATGCTTGCAGGCACTGACCTTGACACTGAGTGAGATTACAAATTCAATATGATAAGAAACATACAACTAGACTAGCACAATGCATATAACATATGTTAGAAAGAGATAATGATATAGTTTAAGATTCTTATAAATGAGTCCTTATAATTATATAATCACATTCAAATTGGAGGTAACGTCAATGTCAGTTTTCACATCGTTTCTACTAAAAATCAATGTTGCCGTAGCCTAAAATTTCAAGGCGCTAGCTATTATAAATTCCGCCAAATAATAGATATATACATAATCATTCATTAAAAATCAAATACATCTAGCAGATTTTTAGTAAAGAAAATGACGTAATAAACGTGGTGGCTCTTCAATACTATTAAATACATCACTGTCATATAGAGATAATTACAGATATTGTGAGCCTCTCTGTAGGGAGAGCTATAAAAATAACTTGTATAGAGCTTGAGCATCTCATTATAGTTTGTATAGGGCTTGGTTCTGAGCCCATTCCTATTTTTTATTTACAAACAATTTTTTTTTTAATTAAACGACTACTTGTAACACACAATGAGGTAGGTAATGCTATGTCAAAAATTGTTCATTGGTTTAACATTAATTATTTGCTTTTAAACGGGAATAAACCTGAATATATAAAATTACTAGACCGAATGTTAAGGTGGCTTTAGCTGCTGCTCGAATGGGCCGCCTCGACCGGATTGATACCACGCCCTCGCAGAATACTGGCGTGAAGTAGAGGCATCTTGTGCTTCTGCGTTTCGTTCGGTGAGTGAGGTAACCGGAGGCCCACATCCCCTTCCTATTCCCCTCTTCTTCCCTCCCATCTCCCAAATATCCTTAAAGACCGGCAACGTACCTGCAGTATCTATGGTGTCACAGATGTATGTGGGGGATGGTAATCACTTACCATCAAGTGAACCGCTTGCCTGTTTGCCGTCTTTTCCATAAAAAAATATGTATATTTTTATATTAAGCACATATGCATTTGTTTGTGTATATGGAGGTATTTAAGTTCTAATTGTTTTACTAACATGCTTAATGCACCTATGACATTATTTCTCCTCACCCCGGGTTGACTGGCAAAGAATGCCAAAAGGTATTAAGTCCGCCTATTGTAATCATTTTATAAGGTGATAGGAATTAAGTTTAAATAAATAAATAAACAATAGAATTGTTATTGTTGCTACACGTCATGTGACAGTTAATAGAAGGTCTTTTATTATTTTTTAATTCAACGACAACCAAAGAACCAGAGAAATTTGTTTTTACTGCCTCTAACTACATTGATTTCAAAATTTGTTGTATATGATTACTCTATTTTCTTAATCCTCACAGAGTAACTCATATTCCTAACCTATTTAAATAAGCATGTTATTTAATAAAATAGTTAGTTCTTCTTGTACTATTATTAGACTACAAGATGGCGTTAGTATAGCAGAAAGTTTGGGAACACATTATTTGTCACAATGTGAACTTCCTTTTTTTTGTTAGTATTACTCTGTTTTATTAATATCATTATGAATACGATACGTACAAAACGAATATATCGGTTACATCACTAGTTATTGTGTACAATACAATGCGAGTTGATTGTAAGCAAAATATTTTGAAATTAATGTTTATATTTATTTCTTAGACTAGTAAATAAATTAATTTCCATACTATTATGTCTAAAGTGCTTATTATCAGACACCTACCTGAAACTTTATCATTTAAAGACAAAGAGCAACTTTTAATGCATTTTGGAGCTCATAAGGTATGGGAAACTTCTAAAAAGCGTAATTATGTATTTGCTGCTTTTTCTTGCGTCGAAAAGGCTAAAGAATCTTTAATTCGATTACATCAGTTAGAAATTGCACAAAGACGGTTAATAGTCGAGTTTTCATTTGAAAAGGAGCCGGTTAGTCAAAATGAAAACAACGAAGATTATAATACTATTAAAACTAAACATGTCAAAGACTTTCTCAAACTACTCAACGCTTGGAATCCGTCTGTTAATTTTTATCAACCACCCCCAGTACATATGAAATATAAATATCCAGACATAAGCCCAAAAATTGCAATTAATATTATTCATAATTTGTTTATGCACAAACCATTTTACATACAAACATTACATCTGATGAATAAGATGTCGCTAGATTCACCGTTTCAAGAAAATGAAAAAGCAATGCTGTACTTCAAAGAGATATTCAGGGAATTCTTTAGTGATCTAATATCAATTGCAT
Organism: Bhutanitis thaidina; assembly: GCA_029286595.1. Lineage (NCBI taxonomy): Eukaryota > Metazoa > Arthropoda > Insecta > Lepidoptera > Papilionidae > Bhutanitis > Bhutanitis thaidina. Next base: position 16,072,683 of record JAGSMS010000010.1, read on the forward strand.
TGCCGCCGAAAGCTCCAAGTGAACCCGAGTCAGAAATTTCAAGCGATGAGTGTGAACACAAACAACCGACAGTAAGTTTACCAAAACGAAGAAAGAATATTTTGCAAGTGAATAGAAAGCGCCCAGCTGCTGTATTGGCCACAGCAGTAATTCCAAAATCAAAGAAATCATCTATAAATCAGGAGGAAGTATTTGAAACTGTGTATCAAACTCCAGAAGTGAAAAAAATTTCATTAGTGGTTCATCAAGATGCCCTGAAGAAGCCATCTGAAGAGGTAGAAGTTGTCGGTGAACTTGGAAGGTTTGAGAAAGAAATTCAAACAATTCAAGAAGTGGAAACGCAACCGGAACCTGAACTCCCAGCAATTAGTAAGAAAGAATTGCAACGAAATAGAGTTTCTTATAGAGATATGAAAATTCTGCCCGTATTCAAGAATTACCATCCAGGGCCGCCATCTATGAGGTTGTATATCAAAAATTTGGCTAAAACAGTTACAGAACAGGATGTGAAAAGAATTTATCGACGCTATATAGAAAATCTTTCTGAAGATGAACAAATTGGGTTTGATGTGAGAGTGATGCAAGAGGGTAGGATGAAGGGTCAAGCTTTTGTCACCTTTCCTTCGGTGAGGATAGCAGAGACTGCACTGAATGAGACCAATGGATATTTGTTGAAAGAGAAACCTATGGTAGTACAATTTGCGAGAGCTGCAAATAAAAAGAGTATTGATTAAAATATGTCTTTTTCTTTTTATTATTAGAAACCTTCAATTTCTTTAACATAATGGTAAAACCAAGGTGTGACATTTTTTTATTAAAAACTAATATTTTACAAGTCTCAGGCTTGATGTTTATTAACTGAATATTTTTATTAGAAAAAGAATATTGCCACAGCTGTAGAATCTATCTTACTGAGAATATTCATAGACACAAAACCCTGATCTGCTACAATATTTATCTGAAGGCGAAGAAAATATCAAATTTACTACCTACAATGGTATGGCCCAATAACGTTAATCTAAGTGATTAAAATTATTGGAAATTAACTAAAAATATTGCAGTATCCATTGGCAAAAATAATTGCCAACAGATACTGTTAAATTTAAAGTAAGGAAGTCAGAGCACGGAACAAATAATCATACTTGGTAATGGTTAGTACTATAATGTATTTTGTGACAAAGGCCTACATAACATAGGTCCTTAACACTATGTAATATCCCAATTAAGTGCAATGAATAGAGAACTGTTACATAAGAATAAGTATTAATAAAGAGAATATTTGTGCATGCCCTGAACACTATGTTATAAACACCTATTTGTCCCTTCTGCTTGCCACTTCCTACTCTCACCAAAGATGCTGCTAGGGCTGTTATTGATGGAGGGTGTTTAAAACATTTTTAGGGTACCACTATTAATCTTTTATATGTCATCAACATCCCGAGTTATATTTGAAATGAATCTATTATTTATGGATTTTTCACCAGTGGTCATGGTTGAGACTGTGATAACAACTTTCATTCATTATTTTCTATACTACTATTATTAGTTATTCTTATGTCTTTACCTGCAATTGTAGAATTGTCAATATCATCAAAAAAAAGACAAGTTTATTTTCAAATTATATTTCCATCAATTCAATAGTGTATGATAATAATTCATCAGAATCGTTATTGGGCTGTTTGCCAGAGACAATCTGATGTAGTTTAGGTAGCACACTATCTACTAAAATTAATTGATCAACAAGATTTTCAACAATCTTTTGCATGGTATCCAACACATAGGTAACTTTTTCATCTTTTGTCATCAAGTATTGTTGGTAAAAAGCATCCATAAGGAGAGTACACCAGTCAAACAATTTACTCTCGTAATCCATGTCAACTTTACTGTCTGAATCAATAAGCAAATAAGAAATATAGCTCATGAGGAATAGAGCATCATTAAGGTTCAACCCATTCCTCAAATAGGGTATCAACATTGCATCGCTAATAGGAATTTTAAGTAGATATGTTAGAAATTCTAACTTAGCTTTTTGAACAATTCTTTTCTCTTTGGGCTCCATATTATTAGAACATATATTAATAAAATTTTCATTATTGGTAATATCAAAATTATTAGGATTAACCAATTTTACAGCATAAGAAAGCATTAGTACTAAAATGTGTTCTGGTAAGTCCTTAAAATCTTTTAAGACTTTTAAAATTTGTCTAAAATCATCCTTTTCAACCAAGGGAGGTATGATTTGGGCACAGATATTTCTTTCTGTTAAACCTAAATTGAGAAGGTCTTTGATTTCATTATTGCATTTAAATAAAGGTGTTGTAGGAGTGTCCCAATCAGCAATTTGTGTGCACTCTTCCTTAATGATCTCATGTGATCCTAACAAACTTGATAGATTCCTTTTAGTTTCCAAAACATATGGCAACATTCCTATGTGGTTAGAGGCCTCTAATACAATGCGGTTATCAAAACAGCTTAGTTTAGCACCTTCTGTATACATTTTCATAGGGTATTTGCAAGATCCCACACCAAGCACTATGTTGTATGCTACAATGATAGCCCCATCTTGTTCTGTGTTGCTACCAAAAAGGATTAAATGGTTCTTTCCCATCCAAGCAATTGAAACACTGGAATGTGTAGATATCCATGGAACAGTTCCAATTGTCCTCCAATTCCTCTTGTCAAAGTTATAAACTAGTAGCTTACTGTCACTCCCTAAAATCAAGAAGTTCTGATTACTATTTACACTATTTTAATAGAAATACTATTAGTACTTTATAAATATTTTGGACAGTTTATAGTAAAACAAACTTACATAAAATATAAACCCCAAGTTTTTCCGTTGTGCTTATTAGATAGCCTACTATGTGAACATTGTCAGGTCTAGATACTTGTACTTTAATCAATTTTGATTTTTCCAAATCTCCCAGCTCCTCTCTCAAAGGACAAGTAAAAATTTCATAACTTTCTTTGTTGTTTTTAAGAATGTAACAGATATTTGATGTATTATTTAACTTATAGTATGCTACATCAACTATTACATCTGCTTCTTTGATTAGAGATTTACCCTCAAAACTCTTCCTGTTTTCCAATGCGAATGGCAGCGAGGCGCAGTTCCCATTTGTAAATATTACTAATGGTGATTGTTCTCCCCTTGTAATAAGCTTCAATATGTTTATTGGAAACTAAAAATAAAAGTTGCAATATAGAAGTTTACATAATCCATATAATGATTATATTAAAGTGCCAATATCCTAATGTGTTAGGGTGTGGACTATGAAGCATGATGTTGCAGGTTCAAGCCTGCCATTAGACTATTGTCATGAACAACTCCAGACAAAGCTGTAATATATAGCTGGAGGGTAAACGGGTATATTAGTAACACACACTAGTATTCTTAATACAAAAAAAATGTACTAAATCTAGAATCTAATAATTATGACATGGTACCAAAATACTGCTGTATTTACACACTTAATGGGTTAATTTAACCTCTGGATGAGAAAACAACAAGCCTTCATAGTACCTGTAGCAACAATCAGTCATGGATGTGATACCTTTATGAGCACAATGCAAAGACCCTATGTATCAATTATCTCTATGGTGAATGGTTCCCATACAAAGTCTTCCATTAGAGCAAATGTAGCTGCATGGATGCCCCGGATCTAGTCAATGTACTTAAAGTAAAGTAAATATATAAAATATATGTATATAAGTATAACGAACTTAAATAAATTCATAATGTTCAAGGTTAATAAAGGAAGTATTGTTAAGATTAATATTAATAGGAAGGGTGATTGATTTTACTTACTTTTTGTTTCTTAATTTTGTCCAAATTAGCGGAATCCTCTTTCCAAGTTTTAATCGCATTATTATTGAAAACACCCACATAGTTATCTTGCTCTTTATCATAAATAACTGCCGCAGTTATGTGATCTTTTGAAGTCCAACCGCCAACTTGCTTTTGATCTGAAAGCTACAAAATAACCTAACGATAGATTGCAAAATCTAAATAAGGTTATTTTTATTTTGCAATCTTAATACTGTAGCTGTAAACCAATAACACGTGCGTACATATTTCAATAGTAAACATTACTAAATATTTTACGCAGAAATACTTTTGGTCATACCCTGTATTTATTAACAACATTTCGCCCCAAAGAAACTATAACATTTGCAGTTTCCTTGTTTTGCGATACGCCTAAGAAGCTCTTTTGATCTATAAGCGGACATAATACGTAGTAATTATGAAGTTTAGCCATTATTTTTTGTTACGCATAAGTATTTTCTTAACTGTTGGTTAGTTTTATACAATAATCATTTCTTATTAAAAAGAACTGCAGTTAGCTCCTGGCTTCTATCTATACACGTGACAATGACAGATCAGAGGTACTCTATGATGACAGTTGACAGAATAGCGGAGATCAAATAAATTTGTTCAGCAGTGGCCTTGTGATAAGTTAAAATAATGATAAATAATAAAATAAATTTTGTTGTTGATTTAATCACGGAAAGGCAAAGACTTTAAGACCATTCATTATTGTAGACAGCGCACATTATGCTTTTTTGGTAATTAGTTATTTAATGTAATTTCGTTAATCCTCAAGGAAATACATTTAATGTTAGCAAGTAAAACAATTATTTGTATTAGTTAATAAAATAAATATCACACTAAACGGGTTGCCGTCTTGTTATCGCTGGGAGGCTTAGTAGCCGTGGCTTCGATTCCCAAAGTGAACCAAGAAGAACCTACATGGCCAGCCTAACTTAGCGGAAAGAGCTCACCATTGCCAAGATGTAGTGGAGTGGGGTAGAGGAGTTTTGGTATTACAACGCGCCGCTCTCCCTACCCTTCGAGACTGAAACGTGGTTGGCGACGGAGCCAAAGACCAGATCCGCTACGGGGTCCCGGGCGGGTTAGTGCTTCCGTGCACTCGACTTTTTGATCCCTAAAATATAATACTTATCACATCACTCAAACAAGTTTTCTGCAACGTGGTAGACCCAAGCGGCGGCTTTTGCTGCTGCTTGATTGGGACGGCTCGACCGGATTAGTACCACGGCCTCGCAGAATACCGGCGTGAAGTAGAGGCAACTTGTGCTTCTGCGTTTCGTTCGGTGAGTGAGGTAACCGGAGGCCCGATCCCCTTCCCCATACCCTCCTCATCCTCCCTCTCATCTCCCTCTACCCTTAAAGGCCGACGACACCAGCAGCTCCTTTGGTGTTGCAGATGTACATGTGCGTCGGTAATCACTTACCATTAGATGAACCGCTTGTTCGTTTGCCCCTTTTCCCACAGTAAAAAAAAAAACAAGTTATGTCATACAATTATTATTATATTATATAATATATTACATACAAGTATTATATTACATTATGCAAAAGCATTACGCATTACCTTAGGATCACGAAATGTACATACAGTATGTCGATAATGGCAGTCGGTTGAGTAAAGCAACGCTTTTTTACTAAAAGCGTTGCTCTACTCAATATATTATGAGAAGTTTAAAATTTTTTTTAGTATTTCATATAGTATGAGAAGTTTAAAATTACACAGCATATATGTATTACATTAGACTAGAAATAAGTTGTGAACTTTTTTTAGCTCAAAAATGTATCCTAGAAGGCGCTCAGTTTAGTTTCATGGAGCGCGAGTGTCTAGGGTTCTATGCTGGCACCACTAAATATGTAAATAGAAAATTTGAGTGCTGAATTCACCACGTGCTCGTGCGTTGAAGAAAAACATCGTGAAGAAACCTGGATGTCTGAGATATAATAAAAAATATTATGTAAAACCAGTCAGCCCGGGCTGGAGCAGCGTGGTGGAACCATCCCGGATCCAAAACCCTCTCATATATAGTTTTCCCCTGAATTTATTAAAACTTATTTACATAATACTCTACTACGACAATAATTTTAGTGTCTTAAATGTCAACCGATTGTCTGACGCGTTTGCACCAACATAGCGAACTATCAACAGCATGTGAAGCGATGTGTAATGTTCGCTAGCGTGATACGTAATGTAGCAGTATCTTGTCGATTACTCGAGTGATATCAAAAGCATTACTACATCTCTAATGAACAGGAGCACTTATAGTATAATAATCTATGACACTTGTCGTAGACCTAGTGGTCCTACAGTTATATACTCTTTGCTGGATATGTAGCACTTGTCAAAGTCCATACAAAAACAAAAATCCTCTGTCACAAATTTTATGTAAATAAACTAAGTTTAGTAAATTAGTTATGATTTAAATATTTTTAAAAGAATTTAACGAAGAAGTATAAAAGTGTAGCATCATGACTGAGCAACGGTCGCAGAAATCTGTAAAAGTAGTAGTATTAGGTGATATAGGCAGAAGTCCGCGAATGCAATATCATGCGATATCTTTAAGTAACAATGGTCTCAAAGTGAATATAATAAGTTATATGGATTCTGCACCTCTTACAGAAGTACTCGAAAGTCCAAATATAACCATTACAAAACTCCGTAGCCACAAATTTGATAAGGGTCCAAAAATATTACAGAATGCCTTGAAAGCTCTATGGCAGGCTATAAGTCTATTTCTCACTCTTCTTATCACAGGAAAATCAGATTACTTATTATGTCAAAATCCACCAGCAGTTCCCACATTACCAGTTTGCCGATTTTACTGTCTAGTAACAAGAACTAAATTTATTATTGACTGGCACAACTATGGTCACACTATTATGGCACTATCAATATCTCCCAGCCATAAGATATTGTTGAAGACTTATACATTTATTGAAAGATACTTTGGCCAGTCTGCACATAACAATCTTTGTGTTACTTATGCTATGAAAGAAGACTTGTCTGAGAATTGGAACATTAGGTAAGTATGTCATTATGTTTATTTAAATGATTTAATGTATTTATAATCACAGATCAAAGTAGTAAAATTTCCTTGCACTTGGTAGAAGCCTTATGTATCATAATTTCATATGCAATGGCTTGGTATAATACTTTTCAAACATACCACAATCTGGTGCAATATGTAAATCATAAAATAACAAAGCATTACCTCTGCACCAAAGTTACTATCCCTTACAATATCCTAGATCCATAGGGTGCATAGCATGGTTACTGTTTATGGTACTGGTTGTCACAATGTATATAATATCTATAAAGTTATTTATTTTATAATTGCAGTGCTACTGTTTTGTATGATAGGCCACCAAGTATATTCAATCCCATAACACTACAGGAGAAACACGACTGGTTTCTTAAATTTAGTCAAAAGTATCCGGAATTATTTGCACAAGATAATGAAGTGGAGACCCCAGAAACTCGAACAATGACAGCTTTCACCCAAATTGTCGGCAATGAAGTGAAATTACGTCAGGACAGACCGGGCTTACTCTTCAGCAGTACCAGTTGGACTCCTGATGAAGATTTTGGTGTACTAATGGAAGCTTTGCAAGGTTGTTCTATTTCTGTAAAAACTTTAACAGCTATACCAGGACTCTCCACATTAAATCATCCAAGAAAGCAATGCTTTGGCTATATGAAACTAAACACTAACAATTAGAAATAAAAATAATATGTGTAATTTGTACTTACAAGATTAAAAAAATCACATAATTGTTTGTATAAACATAAATACAAGTTAATAACACATGAGAGTTTGTGAATCAAAATTTTTCACTATCAAAGACATTGCATTCATTTTACTTTTTATTTTATTGTAATATTTTGGATTCTCGTGTTACTTGAATTCTAGTCTATGGAAACAAAGTCACCACAAACTATGAACACCTTAAAAATAATAATTTTTATATTTTCATAATTTTCAGTTTATGAAACGACATATGATCTATCCAAGAAGATACCTAAACTTATTTGTGTAATAACTGGTAAAGGCCCCATGAAGCAGCAATACACAGACATTATAGCATCCCGGAACTGGCAACATGTGAAAGTGATAACACCATGGTTAGATGCATCTGATTATCCCACAATGGTTGCCAGTGCAGATTTAGGGGTATGCTTGCATACTAGTTCGTCAGGCTTGGATTTGCCTATGAAGGTTGTTGATATGTTCGGAGCTGGTTTGCCAGTATGTGCAATTTCGTTCAGATGGTAAGTGTAACAGAAAAACATTTACTTATGATATTAACTAACATAAAATTACTGTGTGTGTGTGTGTGTATTGTTTTTGACACCAAACTATATGTTACCAGGGGTACCAGAAAATGCTTTTGGTCTTGTGACAGATGCCGGAATAACATCTTAAATGAATATTAGACCTTATGTAATATCCACACATGGTTTACAGCAACATATAAGGTGGCATTTACTAGTTGGTGGACTTCTCTGCCTAGAAGTTGTCTTTGTATGTCTAGGTACCATGCTCTTACCATTTCTGTAGCCAATCAGTAACACCACCACTGTTGAGTTCCGGTTTGAAAGGTATAGAGAGCCAGTATAATAACAGGCTGTGAGGCATTCCATCTTTGGGGTGACAACTCATCCATGGCTGTAACCATTTACAATCAAGTGGACTGTTAGGTTTTTTGTTACCCCCAATCCAATAAAAAAAAAGGTATCTGGTATAGTGATAGTTCATCTGCCTTCTAAATACAGCAATTAGCTCTGGAGTTAAGAACCTTTCTTTCATTTCGTAATATAAGCAAGTGATATGAATTAGGGTTCCACATTGTTTTTTAATTTAACTGCATTACCAAATGCTTGGCATTGTGGAAAACAATGTACCAACAATGATGAAATAATTTGAATATAATATATAGCTGCTCTTTCTCAGTTCCAAAACACTCATTAAAGATTTGCTTAGCAGCAGGTACATTTATAGGCACATTTATGTTTTTAACTGTTTTAATGTTTTGCAGTCTTGAAGAACTTGTTCAAGATGGAGTCAATGGCTATGTGTTTAAAACAAGTGATGAATTATCCAAAATATTAGTCGGGTGGTTTGAAGGCTTCCCCAATAATGATGAGAAAAATAAAATAGTTGAGAATATGAAGCGAGAACTAACAAAATTCCGGGAGTCTCGATGGGAAGGGAACTGGAATTTAAGAGCAAAGAAATTTTTTGAACTGTAACAAATTCAGTCTGAGCATTCACTCAGCCTTTAAAGACCAATTTATTATATTGAAGTGAATAATGAAGTTTAAATGTTATAATTTTATAAATAAATTAATATGTAAATTACCATTTTTGTTGTATTTCCAAAATAGAATTACATAATAACATCAAATTAATAATAATAAGACTTTACAATCGTTGATTATTGTAGGGATATGCCACTGTATTTGGACATGAGTTTGATTCTATGACATAAAAAAATTATTGGTGGTTAGGTCTTGTATCTATTAGTTTTTTTTTTAATTTTATAGAAGGATGGGGCAAACGAGCGTGCGGCTCACCTGATGGTAAGTGATCACCGACGCCCACGAACATCCACAACACCAGAGGAACTACAGATGCGCTGCCAACCTTTAAGGAAGGAATAAGCTCTTTTCTTGAAAGTCCCTAAGTCGTAACTGTTCGGAAATACTGCTGGCGACAGCTGATTCCACAAAGTCGATGTTCGTGGCAGAAAACTTCGATTAAAACGCACATCGTGGTGGAATGCCAACCATCTAGGTGGTATCGATGGAACTTCGAATTCTGTCGCGATGTACGATGGTGAAACTCAGCAGCTGGGATGAATCACACATTAGGTAAGAGGATTGATAATCATAGTACCAGATACCCCAGATCATAAATGGTCCTGCCCGTCATGGATCTACTTAATTTTAGTGCGGTGTTATTCAATATCCTTCTACCTGTGAGTACCCATTGCCATTATCAAGGTTTTACCATTAGTTGCCTTATGACACCCACAGGAAAAAAAGAGGGTGCCAGATTCAAACACCGATACAATGGATATTATTATTAACCAAATATTAATAAATTAAAATTTCTCATTTAAATAATGAAAACACAAACTCTTAGAAAATACTTATGTATTTAAGAAAAATAGCATTCCCTCACACACTGTCACACCTACACTAAGAGTCTCTCTATCTCTTGCTGAATACTTTGGATTTGCGGTTTCAATTGTGAACCTTCATTGATTGTGATGGAGCATGCAACAATTGGCCGTGAGACACCACAGGCTCTGCCCAATGCCTGCTTAGACCTCACAAATACATATGGCACATTTTTGTCCTCACAAAGTATTGGAATGTGTAAAACAATTTCCAAGGGTTCTGCATCAGCAGCCATTATAATAAATTCGGATAAACCACGATTCAATGTTTTAGTTGCTTCATTAGCACCCTTGCGAAGTTGCTTGTAGTTAGCAGCCTGCTGCACAAGATTCAGGATTTTCGCGGTAAGAGAAGCGTCAGCCAATGGGTAGGCTTTTGGGTTTACCGCTGCTTCAGTTTCGGCCTGAAATAAAATGTATTTAACATGAGTATAATAGTTTCCTAACTAAAATTTATGAAATAACGCGGGAAAATATTTACCCCTTATAGATCTATACACAAACCAAATATACTCAAAGTTCATACACATTCTTATATTTTAAAGTCAAAATATGCATAGCCGCATCATAAACATAACCTTAAATTCTCCACATGTGTTCAATGTGCGGTTTTTTAATTAGGGGCTCAAAAGCGTATGTTTCTTAAAATTTTTGTATTGAATAATGATGATTATGAATTACGATTAATAATTAACGATTTCTATTAAATATACACTTACCATAATTAGTTTGTATTTTGGTATGAAAATCAAAATTCCTACCTCTCAGCGATTACTCGCGTCACTGAGGGATCTATATGGAGTTTTTTGTTTAGAGTTTTTGGAAATAAATGAACAATCGCAAATATTTTCTTTTTATTAATTTACATACACGAATTTGAAATTTTTAAAAAGTAGGAAGTTAACGAACAACGCGCTCTACACTAGACTTTATCTTACTTTCAAATGTCAACCGTGAGTCTGTCAATTCAAATAGTGATTACTAATTGGAATCATGTATATTATTAATCGATTATAGATAGCGATTATGAATAATATTAGACATTTGTATTGTAATATTATTGCTTCTAGTTTTAATATTATGCTGTTTCTGCAGCAGGGGAAATATTTTAGTAATTTGACACATAAAAGTGAATTACATAAAAGTTACGGAATAATCCGCCACTATGCGCAATGCGGATTGGCGAACTATATGTCTTTAAATTATTTCATATTATTTGTTTCCTTCACCGCCGAGCACGTGGTATAATCAGTATTTAAAATGCATAATTTAAGTAATCGAGAATCGAACCATAATTACACACGTATTGAGAAACGTAAAGCGAGCTGCGGGCCCCTAAGCTACTACGGCTCATTAGATCGTTTACCCTGACACTTCTACCGTCACCGACAGAACGAAGGAATTCTCAGTAGAATTTCCATTATTAAGAGAATCACGGAAGTATTGTCTTTTTGCATCTCGACACAGGCGACTGCAGCGGTTTCTTAAAACTTTGAAACGAGTTCGATTAGTTTCAGTTGGACAACGTTTATACCTTCGTTAGTTCTCTAAAATCATGCGCAAGCGCAAGATTCCCCTTCAACTTAACCCGTTTCAGCGGAGCATGAAATTGTATTATTAAACATATCAACTTCCTCATCAATACCGATCCGGTCAACAAAGGGAGACCAATCAACATGACTTACATCGCGCTTTAACACCTCAATGCCTATACTCTTATAAGAACGAAGAAGCAGGGATTGAGACTTCTGCCTGGGCGGACGGAGGCGATAAGAGAGGTATACTAAATAATGATAGAAGAAAGAAGCAGTAAGCTGCCCATGGAGAATGACACTGTCAGTTGAAGAAACAATCATAAGGTCAAGAAAGGAAGGGTTGCTGTTGGGAAAATGGTGAGTAGCAGAAAGTAAAAGACTGCAAGATCAGAAGTTTATTCTACCGAAAATTGTTTTTAGTCAGGCAGGTGTTGAAGTCTCCCATTATATAATAATATGAACATTAATCAGTGCGTAATCAGTAAGGGGTTGGTCAAGAGTATCGAGATATTTTATTTTCATGACTTTTGACTTCATTATAGTCCCAAGACTATAAATACCGTCAATAGTATATAATATATAATGTACACATGACATGGTTGAGTATTATTTTGTTAAAAAGTAATTCAACAGATTCAGAATAAATAGAAGTTGCGTTTTTTTTATATTGGGGAAATGGAAGCGCCTCAACTAATGTTAAGTCACAGACAAGATAACCGTCGTCCACGTAGGTACATATGCAACATCAGAGGCGGTGCAGGTGCGATGTCGGTCTTTAAGGGTATTTGGGAGCTGGAAGGTACGATGAGTTGGAGGATGGGGCTGGGGAGTGGGCATCCGGAAACTTCACTCACCGAACAAAACACAGAAGTATAAGATGCCTCTACTTCACGCCGGTATTCTGCGAGGCCGTGAACTCCGACCGAGGCGGTCCCTTATAAGAAGCAAAAGCTACCACTTATTCAGCAGTGGGTTTTAATAGACTAATGAATAAATAAGACCTCTGCCCACCCCAGTATTGAATATCCGTTCGTGAGAACTAGTTGTTTTTATCACAATATTATTTTAAGAAAATTCGCAAGTTCTTTCGCAGCTAAGCACCAACTCAACACAGATGGCGCCACTGTTTTCGCGTTCTATGTCCCGCGAGCCAGTGTTGCCATACGATAAATTCATGAAGCGATTGGAGTATACGACAGAAACATTTGTTCCAAAATGTAAAATCCTCAAAATATTTAATTTTTCAAAATTAAGTTTGCTTAGTTCTTTTTATAGAACATACAGGCTTTCGTGTTGCAAAGGAAAATAATCCAATAACTTTAAGTGAAAAGACTAGTTTGGGTTACTTTAAGTTTAATGTACTGAAACTGCCAAGCTATTTGCAAAGCTTAAGATAGCATTTCAAACACCTAAACATATAAAACTATTTGAGAATTTTTATTTATATCAATTTTTTTTTTTAATTTAATCATATGTACACAGTAAATCTTAAAACTACTATGGTTGTTAAGGTGCCACTTTATTTAATCACAATAATGTAATGAAGTCCACACTGAAGCCACATTATTTAGTTACAATAATATAACGAGGTCCACACTGAAGCTACATTATTTTGTTACAATAATGTAATGAAGTCCACAATGAAGCCACATTATTTAGGCTTCACATACTTATACTAGTAGGGCCTTTTAAACATGTTCTGATTGTTGTGGGTATTTTGGTTATTTTGATTATTGTTCTGATTATTCTGGTTTGACAGGAAGGCAAGATGGCCTTTAGGGCATTTATTGGCGTAATGTCCTTTGGTGCCGCATTTAAAACAGGTCACTTCATCTAAAGGCTTGTGCATTAGCCGAAGCCGTTGAGCATTTGCATCATCATTTTCACTGATTGGCTTGACATAACCAAGTGCCCTATACCTTGCTTCTTCTTGTCTTTGTGCTGCTTCTCGTTGCTAAAAAATTAAATATCTGTTTTATATTTTTTTAAATAAAAAAAATTTAGAACAACATAATCAAGTGTGGTATAAGGATTTGCCTTTGTGGCGTCCGTGGGAAAAGTTAAAAAATGTTATGGCTATGTCTGGGAGCAAGGTCAACGACGAAGTTACCCCGCGTCACATTTTATTTGAGCTACTAACTAGACCGTCAAAGACCTTGTTGACAGTCCGCGCCGGCAATGAAATCCTGTAAGGTCCCCACTCTATTTGGAGTCATAAAACTATTAGTCATAACCAATAGACCTTGCATTTTCTTTGGATTATTAGGCTATATTATCTTTTCAAACAAATGGTTTTTTTCCATTTCATTGTGTGTAACTATATCCTTAGACATGCGAGTTAATAGTATGTTGTATGGGACTGCAATCAACACCAATCCAACTATGCAAGGGCCATGTCCAGCAATACACAAATTTTAAGGCAGATGATGATGGATAGTCAGTGACATATAGCCTATAAGAAATACCACCAATTTCTGGGGGAATCATAAGCTTTGTACAAAATGCTATGAAGTAGAATTATAAAACACATAAGTAGGTTCGAACTATTGCTGTGCAGTATGTATGTGTATGATTTTAATTATAAATTATCCAAACAATAATGAATCACTGACCTCCTGTGGTATCTTATTACATGACGATGCTTTATGTCCAACTTCAGAACAATAGTGGCACACAGGCAACCTTTTAGCGTCTTTGGTCTGTTCTGGAGGTGCAGGGAGTTCAAATCTTGGATGCATGTATTTGCAGCTGGATCCATCAGGACAGAAACCAGCCACGTAGTTCATGCAGAGTACGCGACGCACGTGTCTATGTCGGCAGTGCGGCCCGTGACGGCAGAAACCTCTGTCATACCTGGATCATGAAAATTTATTTCATTGCACGATTATTCAAGCAATTCGAATTTTTGTGGAGAACAAAATGGAATAAATAACTCGTCTGTGAATTGTCATATATTTTTTACAATCTACTTAATAAGAAATTATACTATCAGTAGAGAAAGTTGAGTGATCTATGAAATTATATGTTTTTGTTAAGTTGCAGAATAGCAATGACAAAATTCTCATGCACTAAAAATAAGAATATGCCACGCCATTTCTTCCCATGGGTGTCATAAAAGGCGACTAAGGAAGTAAGGCATGTCATTTATATATTCAATCTCTCTCAAATATGAACTATTTGGAAGAATAAAGTAAAATGTGATATTTTAGTATTTTTATTCACAAACTCGTAACTACTTACACTCACTACTACATGCTAATAAAATGTTAAGGTTATTATACACTCCAGTCAGAGTTCTACCACAGAGGCATATAATTACTTTGTCAATGTGTACTCTGTGTGTGTGACATCAGATGCTGGAAGGAAAAGATGAGTCTGCGCCTATTTGTTCTCACACACAGCATTTTTTTTTAATTTTGGCTGTCATAAGTCTACTGCTAAACGTAAGCCTCACCAAAGGTTGCCACAAAGGACAGAGCCACCTATATTTATGGATTTCCCACAAACTGTGCAGTTGTCAAGTGCCAATAGTATTCAAAGTTCTCTTACCTAATTCTGACACTAAATAGCAGCATTACAACTATTGTATTCTGATTTCAAAGGTATAGAGAGCCAGTATAATTTCAGGCTGTGATCTTAGTGCACAGGGGTAACCCTTCATATGTGACCTTCTTCAGTTGAAGTTGTGTGAAAATGATCATGCGTATCAGTAGCCACATACCATAAGGTGGACTGTAAACTCTTTTGTTACCATGATCCAATAAACAAAAAAGTTATATGGTATTGTGATAGTTTATCTGCCCGCCAAATGTGTTATTTAGCTCTGGGGTTAAGGAGCTCTCATTAACTTTATACTATAAGCTGGTGACTAAGGTTGGAATCCCTTTGCCTTTATGACGATTATTATTTATTGGATATTTAGGCACTGTATTTACCACATGCTAGTCATTGAAGGAAAACATTTTGATTTTTTTTTATGTGAAAGCTGCAAACAAGCAAACGGTACGGTCGCCCACGCACATCTGCAACATCAAAGGTGCTGCAGGTGCATTGCCGGCCTTTAAGAATGATTGGGAGATAGCGGGGAGGATGGGAAGGGGGATGGGGAGGAGTTGGCTCACCAAACGAAACGCAGAATCATAAGATGCCTCTACTTTACCCCGGTATTCTGCGAGGTAGTGGTACCAACCAGGTCGAGCTGGCCTAATCCGCTGCTTGGCTCTATCACGTTTAATAATAATCCTGTAGTTCTGGAGATTATCCCCGTATTTAGATACAAATAGTAGGAGCGACATATACTCACCACGGACAGTCTTTAATCTTGCTCTCGGGGTCAATATGTAAAAATGGACATTCCTTATTGTGACACGCATTAAATCTGGCATAGAAATAACATTCGGGCATTTTAGACATATCATATTCATGGAGGAATTCACACTGATCGCCTTTCTTGCACAGCCCCCGCAACCAATGCTTGCAGACTACAGTACGGTCGCCGCGGACGTGTCGGTACGGGCATTGAGGACCGTTGTTACAGCCTCCCGGTTGACTGTAAAATTCACATACCGCCGCAGTTGACTCTGAAATTTAACGTAAAAATTGTTAAAAATAACTCTGTTGAGTTAACTCTAAAGACAAGTAGAGATCCTGGACTTACTGTCCATCCCAGGAAATGGTAATGGTAAAGCACCATATTGCTGTTCTAGAGCATAATCAATATCAAATTTGATATGATCAACATTAGCGACTATGACCTCCATTTCTAAAAGTATATTATAAAAGTTTTAAATTTCAAAGCAAAAGCCCACAAGCTAGACACGAAAACGTTTATTTGCATAGCATAGATTGACATTGACAACCAATTTTTTGTAAATGAAATTCTACATTTGTTATAGTATTGCCATGATAATAAACTATCCAAGGAATAATAACATATTCTACAGTTTGCTACTTTATTAAAACTTTGTCCCTCTAATACTGGTAAAACCATACAGGTAAAACGTTAATTTTTGTTAAATTTTCATGATGAATTAACTAAGAATTGAAAAAATTAAAACTTATTTTAACTACATTAAACCTATTCATTTTTGCCTTCTAAATAATTAGATGTTTAAATTGAGCACATTGAAACAGTCTATAAATTAATAAACTTTGTATCTTTCAAGTTTTGATGGTGTATTATGACGCATGTGCTTGTGAATGTGTGCAGTAATTGAAAAATTATACTTCAGCAATTGAAGGGTAGAAATCATCGATCCGTTTTTGTGGCATCAGTCCAACAGGTCTTCGTTCTCTATGGTCGCTATATTTGAACAAGAACATAAAGCTCGATCGGATTTATATCCGAAAATTGCTATATCACTTTGACACTGGCATATAGTTAATTACTGTTGCCATATATGACTGAGACCGAGAGAAAAACAATATGATGTATGGTGTTGACAGATGACAATCTGTAAACTATGAAGAAATATTTAAATCTTAGATAGAAATCAATTGTTTGAATTTTCAATTATAATATAATAGGATATCAACATTTTTATTTACAATGTCTTTATCCGATTTAAAACATTCTTTAAGGAAATTAGAGTTTCCAGCATGTTCTAAGGAGGCCCTGGTTAAAATTGGTGTGGATTTTAAAAACTTTTTCACAAATTTTATGTGCAGGAAAATATTTTTTTTATAGACATTAATAATATTTTTAGAGCAACTCTTGGTGGGCAGATCTGCGCCGACGAGTAAGCAGTTGGACATCGCAATGGAAATAATTTCAGAATATGTATTTTGTGAGCCAGATCGTCGAGGAGGACGCCGTGGTGGCGGTTTGAACCCACTACAGGAGTTACAACTCATTGACATCATATGTGATTATCTCTCAGCTTGTAATAATGAGACGACAAAGAATACGATATTTTTGTCTTTATTTGGTGGAATGGAAAGTCAGAGAAGGTTGAAAATATTGAGTATTCTGGCCAGTATGGCTGTTTCAGCATGTAGCACTCCAGTAGGTATTAATCATTACATTTATAATTCAATCACATGCTCATATTACTGTAAAGCTTATAAACTCAACATTCACCAAAAATTTAAATTAAATTAGAACCTTGATTCTACTTTTTGATTTGATTTGATTTAATTTAGTAATATTCAACAATAACAATATCACAGAAGGAAAATAGGTTTGTACATAGCATTTTATGGATTTGTAACTTCAGTCAATCCCACTTAAAACAATTTTGAAGGGTCTGTCAAAAACATGTCTTATGAGAGAAAGTGTATTAAGTGGGAAAGGAATAAAAATTATGCCTGTACATACATTAATGCATAACTGGGTCATTGTGTATTTATAAATTTATGTAATAAAGATCATATTTTTAGAATAGCTTACTATTCATAATAGCTATCACCTATAGGGTACCTCTGAACTGCTCACAAAGTTTGAGTATTTACAAAATGGAGTTGATTCCTCTTCAGTTAACATATTCATCATCACTGAGGGATGATTTTTGAGTGCTATTGGCATCTTCAATAAGATCATTGGGTTCTGCTTTTTCCAATACTGTATTATCCTTAATAATTCAGTATCCTGCTTTCTTTCATTCTCATAGGTGTAGTGGGTGGTAGATAGCCTAGGCTTGACAAAACATATGAAATCAAATCACAAGTGGCAGTGTCCGATGTGAAATTATTTTAAACTCGATCATATTAAGCGGATTTTACTGTGATAACATGTGCATTTAAAACCCTGTGCCCTTTCCCAACTTCAATAGTTAGGAGAGTTTAACTGGTTTTTATTTATAAAGTGTTTTGATTTTAAATAACTCATATTTTTGTGGCATGGATTGTTCTTGATGTGTTAAAAGAATAGAAATTATATTACTATCAATGTTCAGCCTAATAGATTGTTATGCATTGATCAGGTGCTGCTTGCAGTGGGAGTATGGCTCCAACAAATGGGATGCTCATCCTCACAGTCATTGCAATTAGTAGAAAATATCATCAGGGACCACTTCTATCTTAACACCACAAACCAGACTGCTTTGAAGTCTCTGGCTAACACAGCACCACAGTTTGTCTCCAACTTTATTACAGCCGTCACAGAACTTTACATGCAAGATACACAGAAACCTATAAAATTGCCACCTAAGAATCTTCTGAAGGTTATCACATCATGGGTAAGTTATGTTGTGTAGTTAATACTTAATATTTTTAATGTATTCAATGAAATAATGTGATAAAACAATATCAAGTCATTCACCTGGTGTTAAGCGTCACACTTTTGCCCTTTTTTAGTGGTACCCAAAGATAAAATTTTAGTCCTATGTGACATATCACTGTACCCACCAACCTGAGACGTTGATCATTAAGTCTCGTATTCGCATACTGCAGATGCTTGCAAACTTGATGCAGCCTAGTTGGCATGTGGTTGTACCTAATGTGGAAATCTACAAAGGAATTCTCCAACCAAAGGGTCCTTCACATTTTTATGGCACTTTCAAATATACAAGTTTCCTCACAATGATATCCTTCATTTAGAATTACAATTTACAGTTTGTTCAGGGGTTCAAATACTAATTGCTAAGATATTTTTAAAATTCTAGTGAGCATGCCTTTTTAGCCTCCAAAGCTTAAAATATAAGTATTACATAACACATATGGTGTGAAATATAAGCATTTAGAAATTTGAGCTCTTTTTCCTGCTCTTTTCAGGTGTATTCCACACCAAATTTGTGCATGTCTGCACAGTTGAATGCAGCTGCATTACCTATTGGTGCAATCCCCATGGCTGCAGTAACTCCTTTTGCTGGTTTGGTTCGGTGGTGTGCCCTTGCACCATTGTATATTGACGAAGGTAGTGTAGATTGATGACTCATATTTCTTACTAGAGGTATAGAGACTTTGTCAGCATTAATATTATCAAAAATTCGCTCTGTATTAATGGATTACATTTCATTCCAGACACTGAGATGATAGAAATCCCAGCAAAAAAAATAAAAATAGAAGGTGAAAGAGGCACATTGCAAACAATTACAAAGGCTCAGACAGAGTCTCAATTGTATATCCAGCTGCAGCTGGGCGTTTTGCAGAGCATGCGCGCATGGCGTCGCCGCGGCCCGCCCGCGGCGCTCGGCGCGCAGTCCCTCGCCGCGCTGCTTCCTCACCTACGCGAGCACGCGCTGCGGCTCCCCGCACTCTGCAGTGACCGGAGAATGCAGGTGCGTCCCACCAGCTGCTGCCGTACTTGTGGGATACATTGAAACAAAATTTCCTAGAATAGTTATTTATACAGCTGCAACGTCCATGAGTAAAAAAGATTAGTCTCAAAATGTTTTGACAATTTTTTTTTTTTTCAGGACTGTCTAGACAGAATAGGGCAGGCAGTGCAAGTGGCTTTGGCCAATGGCTGCGTTTATGGAAACATTAGCAGTCTCTTGGCGTCACTAGACACACTACCAGAAAACAGATTACTGAGGATCATAATCAAGACTCATCAACCGTCAATATGACATGTGTTGTAACTTCATACAGAAAGTGCATATGTGCAATGTATTATAAAGTTTAAAAAAATATTAATTTCATTTGTATGTGCTCAGTGAGGGGAATGCAGTAATCACCCAACCTGCCAACTTCACCTCCATACCATGCACAGTGCTAACAGATAAGGCACAGATGACATGTTGAACTAATCTGAATATGACAAACACAAATTCTACACACTAATGTTGAGGAGTAGCATAACTAGTCCAAGAATAACAACAATATAGTTATCATCCCCTCTGTCCAGTGCAGTGAGTATGGCAAATCTTCCATGTGGCATAAGTTTAGTTTTGTTAGCCATCTCACAGAAAGGCATCTTATCCTGTGGCACAGTAGACTTGGGCAGACCGAAGATGTGCTGAAGGTTGATTGTCGTAAAGACCATTGAATTTTTTTCTACTAAATTTTTAATTTATTATTGTTTACTATATAATAATATGTATATCCACTGTCGGAGATTGGACAGCAAGAATATAGAATTTGTCATAATCCAAACCATCTTGGTAGGCAGATTAGCAACAGGCATTTACAGATTAGATGTTTACTGTTCTCACCACAGAATGTAATTTACCTTTGTGTGGTTTTGCAGTTAGGCATTTTTTGAGATAAATACTATTGCAAATAAAAAAGGACATATTTTAAAATTGTTTTATTTAAAATGGTTTAAATCTACGACTCTGTTTTATTTGAGTTATTTTCCTTTTGTCTTCTTCAAATTTTTGTCTTAGAGCAACAATATGCTTCATTTTAGACTCTCTTATTTGAAAAGTGTAGAAATTTTTCAATTCTTTTCTCTTTTTATTCATCTCTTCCTTAGCCATAATTTTGTTCTCCACTTTTTCAGTGCGAGCAAAGCTTTGCACTTTTCCTCTTTTTGTCACTGTAACCCAACCTTCATCGTCTTCTTGCTCTAATTTTTTCTCCTTTTCCTCTGCTTTTTTTAATTCTTGATCATAAGATTTCATGAATACTTCAATATTTTCTTTTAAGCTTTTAGGTAAAATTATTGAACTATTATGTTGCTCTATCCATTTACATAAACCAGTTTTTATCTCATCACTTTTAGAATACATTGGCTTCAATTTTGTCAGTTTTAAAGCTTTGTCTAGTTGTGAAACTTTCTTGAAGACTATATACGCAATTCTAAATGCTGGTTTCTCAGTCTCTGACACAAACAAATTCAAAGATTTTGTGTCACCTGCATTGGGTTTTAGACAGAACTGTACCGATTGTATGGTACCAGCTTCTTGAAAAGCGTTACAAAGACCTTTTTCATCGGCGTATGGTGGGACGTTAATAGCAAAGAGAGTGCGGCCTGATGGTTTGTCGGAAGTGTGTTCTCTAACCAGATGTTCTTTTATAAATAATGTATGTGGCGATGCCGACTCTTCTGTAAGCTTTAGCTCCAAAGCTGAAAATTTATAAGGTGGTTAAATATAAAAAAAGGCTGATACGTCCTTGTCCGTGTAAATGTTAAACTAAAATACCTTTAAAATCATGATGCCTTTTGTTAGCTTTCATCGTATTAATGCAAGAACTACAGCATTCTTTAAAATGAACTAAATAGCAACTATAATTTATCTAAAGAGCCATTATTTACAAGTTGCACGTGAAAGAAAGGTTACTTTAATGTTTGTATTCTACAATCTGGCTACAATCAACACGCTTTGACTGATGACAGCCGCCTTCAATAATCAAAGAGTTACCAACAATAATTTTGAAATTTGACTCAATCTGTGTACATTTCGTCAGAAATCCAACAAAATAATAAAAATATTATAATATATATTATAAGTTTATAAATTCCAAATTACATAAAAAAAATCAAACAATACAAAATTATCGTCATTCCAATTTGTAACCGCGATGAGAAGACACGTTATTTTATATATTTTCATCGTGATGGTACATTTTAGATTTGTAGACATGCTTATTTTAACTTATAAGAATGAGCATTTATATCTAAATATATATACTCGTGATACATCGAAGGCGAAGCTTTTATTCCAGATATTATTCTCTGGAAGTATCTTCTCTTGACTATCTAGTCTTTAAATAGCTTATATTGAGCCTCCAGTTAACAAGTTTGTATTGAACATTCAGCTTTTTTGTAAAACAAAACACGACAACCACACAATAAATTTTTACAGAAAGTAATCAATTAAACACGATTGCATAACCACGCACTCTTAATTGATTATTGGCTACCAATAAAATCCCGCTGTGATTAAAATCCTTTACAATGCCGAAAATGTTTTACGCCAACACATGTATACTGATGGGGTGTGAGATGTGGCATGAATTTAAGGCAAAAATAAACAGTAAAACAATCCGTCACTTACACACAAAAGTACGAAAACTGTATATATAATTTAATACCTATGTAAAACCTATTTCACTCTGGCCTACCCTTTAGTGATAGTAAGTTAATTTTTATAAAGTATACTCAGTTATACATACTTTTTTGCCGGTTTATGTCTTTTTATGAAAGTAGGAAATCAGGCGGTTAAAATTATTTTAAAACCAATTATAGTATCAACTACAACTTGTGATGCCAGTTACTAGACTCCTTAGAGTTAGTAACTCGTTCATGGGACAATGTATATTAAATCTAGTAATATTAGATTATTAAAACGTTGTATGTTTTGAGGCAAGTGTAAATGGTAGAGTCGGGAGAGAAAGACCTAGGCGAACGTTTCACGATCAAATCGGAGACGTTCTGGAAAAAGGCCAGGAGTATTCTAAACCAACGAGCATGGATGGGGAGTTTAATGAAAGTGGAAGAAGCGAAAGACGTATGCCAGGAGCGTAGCATGTGGAAGAAGATTGTCTCTGCCTACCTCGTTGGGAACAAGTTGATATATCTGTGACTATTTAAATTGTATTTGACAGTTGTATTATTAATCTATGTCATTTTCGTTTCGTTTTCTGTATTTCATTTTCTAGCTTCTTGACTTGTCTGTTGGCAAAGGAAATAAGTTGCTGTAGTAGAATCGTTTGTCTACATAAAATTTTGATCGTGTTTTGGCGTAATTTTACGGCCATGTGTGATTATATTAATACATTGAACGAAAGTCCTAGTGATGTTATCCACTGCTGCAAATAATAAAGTTAAAAATTCAAAGGGATCGGAGAGTTCCGACATTCCAGATCGAAACGAAATCGGACAAGAAAACACAACGGATGATAAGGTCAGAGGTTATGTTGGTGCGTATGATGGTCCGTCATCCTTTGGCGGGCCGCACAGAGATGGCAGATTTCGATCTCGCGGCCGTGTCACAGAGTTTAGGCATTCGAGAGGAAGCGGGCGCGGTAGTGGACGGGGCCGCGGCGACTTCCCGCCAAGGTCTGATCATGACGAAAATTCCTACAAATATCACGAATCGTTAGGACAATCCAATAATGACCCTTGGTTGCATGGAAACAATAAATTTTATGAAAGATCAGACCTTGCTGTAAATCTTCCCGAAGATCCACGTATATCGAAGCTATTGCGTCGTCTCTGTGCCGAAGTTGATGTTGAAAAGTCACTGATTATATGCAGCAAGCTACAAGATGCTATTATGTTGCCAGAGAATGCACGATATATACGAAGATCTTATGATATTTTAGTGGAGTCACTTTTAGATGTTTTGTATGATGCTCCTGGTCCAGAGACTAAAGAAAAAGCAGCTATGGTGTTGGGTAGGGTTGGATATGTCTTGGGACATGATTATAAAAAGCATCTGGACTGGATTGTATCATCTTTTTCTGTTCATAACACATCAATTAAGCACCTATTGACTCTCTCATTCTCTGAAACATTTCAATTAGATTTTCAAACACCCAATTTGACTGACTTTGCCGAAATAACTCTAGATAGACTGCAGATTATTATTGAAGGAACAGATTCTGCTGATGTGTTTATGGCTGCTATAAACGCTATGATTGTCATGTCAAATTCATACCCTGAACATTTTGCTAATCACTTTGTAGATACAGTAGATATTCTAGTTGGCTGGCATGTAGACAATGCACAGCCCAAAAAGATTAAAGATTTCGCACTTCAGTCCTTATTTAAACTAAGCCGCCATTGGCAAGCCGATGTAGGGTTTTCAGTCAATCTCCTTAATCAATTCATCGAGGATATGGTGGCATATACAAATGAGTTAGAAACTAATAACCATGAGTTGGAATCAAATTCCCAAGAAGATTGCATGCAGAAAATTGCATCATTTCTCAATGTTTTTAATACTGTTGTGAAGAGTTTGGGTACTCTCCTTAGTCCCACTGTTTCACAAACTGTATCTTGGTCTTTCCTGACTGAAGCGATGACAAAAATTTTACAAGTATTGACCGAAGTACTAAAGGATAATACTGAATCAG
Source organism: Bhutanitis thaidina (assembly GCA_029286595.1). Classification (NCBI taxonomy): domain Eukaryota; kingdom Metazoa; phylum Arthropoda; class Insecta; order Lepidoptera; family Papilionidae; genus Bhutanitis; species Bhutanitis thaidina. The sequence continues at coordinate 16,097,133 of JAGSMS010000010.1, forward strand.
ATTTGATATTAGCAGGTAACGAATCGATCACATTACTACTTAAATACTTACAAACTAAGGCTACGCCCTGCTCATCAGCGTTGTTTTCATTGATAACGCTCGAAATCACCAACTATTTATACATTGATGATAATGTTTGTCTCAGTATCATCAACCTAATTTTAAACACTATTAAGGAAATCAATTCTAATCTTCCAATAGAATTCATCATTGAAATTATTGGCCCCGAATCATTACTAAGGCCATTGAGATATTCAGAGACCTCCAAAGTCCTATCAAGTATTATGTTGGTTTACAGCAACCTTTTAAATTTGAAAAATATTCCACTTTTGCAAGAAACCTATAAGTTTGTATTGATGGATATTCAAAATTCATTCTCTGTCATTATACCCAACATTCAAATTATACAAGTTGAATATTCAGAGACAATGTCAAAGGAAGATGCTGAGAAGAATATAATGTTCTACTTGCAGTGCTTGTGTGATCTCGCAAATGCAAGCAATTCCATCATTGGAATGTGGGCTTTAAAACCAAGTATTTTAGAACTTTTGGCAATTAAAATGTGCCCTCATGATTTCATTTTGATAAAAGAAAAGCCAGCATTGCAATATGCCATATTGTATTTACTATATTCCCATTGTAAAAAGAACAATCATTTTATTGCTTCAAGTGATCTAGTCACAAATACTCAACAAAGAGCAAGCGATATATTCGGCCTATCAAATCTCAACATTGGCGATGTCTCAAGTTCAAGCCCCACATCTGGACATCTTGCAGTTATTTTAAACACCTTAAGCATTGTACTGGAAGAAACTGTACCAAAGGAAACCCTGTCACTGGTTTTGACTTGGATCTCTGATATTTTCTGCCAGCTGGACAAATATTTACCTATTGTAAGTTTATCAAAGGGATTCTTGGTTTTAACAACTAATATGCTGTCACTTGCACACAGTTTTGATGAAGATATTATTTTTATTGTTCTACAAAACAGTCAACGGTTATTAAAAAATAAAGGTTTGGTCTGGAATGTGATGTTGTTGAAAACAATAGCACTAATATGCATTTTACATGTAGATAATCTAAACAAATCAGTGTCTAATCTATGCAAGGATGTGCTATTTCAGCTGCCTTGGGATATTGTTCAACAAGAATTAGACAGGCAGATGGTAAGGGTGTTCAGATCACGAAAGTTTAACCTGACTGTTCTTAATTGTGACACAAAGTATAATGCTTTAAAAGAATATCTCATGAGAGGATCATTTACTACATTGTCTAACGCACATTTTAAAGCTATTATGAATTGTCTTCTGCAACTAACATTAAATGACAAAAATGTGTTGATTGATGCTTTCTTGGTCTCATGGCCTATACAAGGACAAGATTTAGATGAAAAAAATTTGTTCTTTTTCCGTGAATGTGCTACAAGCTTTTCTTCCATTTGCATCAGTTGGGCCCTCTCAGAATTAGCACAAACTTGCATTGCTCTTAAACTAAGAACAGCTTTAGGAAAACCACAAGAGACCTTTATGAAAATTGAAGGTGCTTTAAAAGGTATAGCGAGAGATATATCATCTAATGACTCTAAGTATGTTGCGAATGATCAACAGAAATTACTTGACGTAATAGTTGCAGAGCATGTCAGATCACGTTGGTTTATAGAATTCATGACATTTTTAGAAAAGTACACTTATAATGCAGCTGAAGGCACTGCTACTGTACTGCCTGTTGTTGTCAAGCCGGTAAGAACTTTTTTTCATACAAACTGGTCAACATGCCGTGAGTGGCAGAACAGAGTGCGTCCTGCCGCACTTGCTGTCAGTTTGTATTGTGGTCACTTTGGAGCAGTTATATACCACGCATCTCTGATACTGCAAACTGCTGCAAATGCCAACACTAATATTGATATCGAAGCTATAACAGTTAATATGGCGCGTGCTCTTATTAAAATACAAGAACCAGAGGTTTTACATGGTTTATATATATGGTTGAAACAAAACTTTGACAAGAAATTACCTTGGTTGAAAGGTGCAGCTGAGCAAGCCAATTCTCGATATGAGTTAGCCGTTGAGTTTTACAAGAAATTAAATGCAATTACATTAAACTCTGATAATGATTCTTCTACTGCTCTATTAGATCCAAAAAGCAATAAATTTGTCGATGATCAAATAATGGAATGCTACAAAAATATACAAAGTTGGGAAGACTTGCAGGAGTGGAAACTTAACGATCAAGAAAATAAATTACACTTACAATGGGATTCATTCACCGCTTTAGGCTTGTTCGAAGACAGTACCGAAATTCCAGAACAATTATCTGACTGGGATGTTTTGCAACTGGATTCATCCGAAATATTAAAAAATACTTGCTCTTACCAAGGTCTTCTCAACAAGATTGAATCCACATTATTGTACACTGCATTAACTTATTACTATAATGATTATGATGACAAATATGATGCACTGCTTAAAGATTGTAAAACATTGCTCGATGCAAGCGCTGAAGAATTTGCAAGAACAAATGCAGTTCATTTTTTGAAAGAAATTGCTGTGTTACAATTAGCAAATCACGGATTGACGAGTGTCTTAAATAATGGAAAAGCTATATTAAATCCATTCAAACCATCTGTTGTCAAAGAACATAAATATGGAACTGACCTTAAAAATCTTACTCGAATTTTATGGTGGAATCAGTATTTCACGAAATTAAACATGACGGAAGAAAACACATTCTTCACTGAATGCCTGAGATTGGATGTGATCAAAAGCGCAAGAAAAAATGCGAACCTGATCATGGCTAAAAGAGAACTACTAAAACATTTTAAACATAATCCTGCTTTCCAAATGTGTATCGTGAATGTAACTGACTTGGAGGACATAACCGACATACTGCTCATGTCAAACAATACATATGATTTAGATATTTGGACATTGAATAATGCCACTGCTTTGGCAGAACTTTGCAAAGTTGCGTACGCCAAAGAAGAAACGAGAGTACGCGCAATTAATCTGTGTGCGAATATTTCTTTTGGGTTTTCGCAACGCCTAGCTATGGGTGAACAAAGTTACGAACTTAGAGAGAAAGGAACAAGACTACTATTAACACTTTCCAAATGGGTTCAAAGCGAAACTGACAATGTTATGGAAAATGATTCGCCTTTGATGAAACTCGTATCGGCGTTACCCGAAATTGGTCTTGTAGATAATAATATTTCAGAAAATGTAATTCCGCTTTCGGACTCTGCAGTTGGAAAGCTATTGCAGTTTGGGGTAAACCAATGTCCTGGTTTAGCCAAAGCATGGGCTAGCTTTGCTTCATGGTGTTTTAGATGGGGGCGCAAAATGGTTGAATTTAGCTCCAAAACTCGCGAACAACTTACTGATAATGACAAAATGCAAATTGAAGGAGTCATGATTGGTTGCTCGCCGCAGGATTTTGAGGCAGTGTGCGAAATTTTGTCGAAGACAAAAGCTACTTGCGACGATGAAGACATAGACTGGAACGAAATCAACACATCCGAAATGATTGAAAATCAACTACGTACAGTCCCCTCTTTGAATAATGCTTTTCCGGAACATCTGGCTTTACTCGTTGACATTTGGCGTCAAGCCCAGAAAAGAGTTTTCTCATACTTCGAACTATCCGCCGATGCTTATTTCAAATTTCTACAACTTATTTGTGCCTCCGATTATATTAACCACAGCGGAGAAAACGCAGTAGTTAATGCTACATTGAGACTTTTAAGATTAATTGTGAAACATGCCATGGAATTGCAAACCGTGTTAGAATCAGGTTTGGCTAATACACCCACTCAGCCTTGGAAGGTCATAATACCTCAACTGTTTTCTAGACTCAATCATCCTGAGACCTATGTGAGGAAATGTGTTTCTGACTTATTGTGTCGATTGGCAGAGGATACGCCCCACCTGATTACGTTCCCTGCAGTTGTCGGAGCTGTTGAAAATGAACAAAACAGTTTGACGGAGCTAAGTGTTCCTCGATCGTTCTTATCTAATGAAGACCCCGAAAGTGACGATGACAATCTTGAATTAGAAGATGCTGGAAGCGATAAAATAACAAACAATGAATTGAATTCCTGTTTCCTGGATATGGTAGAAACGTTAGCAAAACAAGCTCCGAAGACTATTCTTCAGGTGAAATTATTAGTAAAGGAGTTACAAAGAATTAATTTACTTTGGGATGAATTATGTCTCGGCACGTTAGTTCAGCATCATTCCGAGTTTAATAAGCGACTGACTCAATTAGAAGCCGAAATCGCTAAAGTCAAGAATAACGTAAATTTATCAGCAGAGGAGAAAGAGAAGCTCATCATAGAAAAACATCGCATCATGTTTGAACCGATCGTGTTCGTGCTAGAACAGCTTCATCAAATTATTTCGGTTAAACCAGAGACCCCGCATGAAACTGCTTTCCAAGTGAAATTTGAAGCTCTCATTTCTGATGTTATCGATAAATTGAAAAATCCGTCAGTCCCTGAAAAGCCTCAAGAATCTTGGGCACCTCTGAAGCAGCTACAGATAAAACTGCAACAGAAAGTTAACAAGCGTGCATCCTATATTTTGAAGATGTCCGACATTAGTCCCGTTTTGGCTGAAATGAAAAATACCGTCATTACGATGCCAGGGTTGCATACAAATCAAAGAACTGTTAGAGTAACCATAAAATCGGTCGAAAACAACGTTGCTATCTTACCAACGAAGACTAGACCCAAGAAACTTGTTTTTTACGGATCAGACGGAAAGACTTACACATATCTGTTCAAAGGGTTAGAGGACTTGCATTTAGATGAGCGTATCATGCAGCTGTTGTCTATAACAAATACAATGCTGGCGCGCGACTCGGAGAATAACGATAATCAAACATACAGAGCACGCCATTACTCTGTCATACCTTTGGGTCCGCGATCTGGTTTGATCAGCTGGGTGGACAATGTCACCCCACTGTTCGCTTTGTACAAGCGGTGGCAAAATCGGGAGGCTGCGATACTTTCGGCTAAGACAAACAAGACCGTGAACGTGCTGAGGCCGTCGGAGCTTTTCTATAAAAAGCTCAATCCTTTACTGAAAGAAGCGGGAATATCCACGGAAAACAGAAAGGAGTGGCCCGTGTCGATACTCAAGCAAGTTTTACAAGAGCTGACGGCAGAGACGCCCCGTGACTTGTTGTGCAGAGAGCTGTGGTGCAGCAGCGTGACTCCGGAGCAATGGTGGCAAATGACACGCCGCTACAGCTACTCTGTGGCAGTGATGAGCATCATTGGCTACATTATAGGGCTAGGTGACAGGCATTTGGACAATGTATTAGTGGATTTGACATCCGGTGAGGTGGTTCATATAGACTATAACGTGTGCTTCGAGAAGGGCAAGACTCTGCGGGTGCCGGAGAAGGTGCCGTTCCGAATGACCCCCAATTTGGTGTCGGCCCTCGGTGTGACCGGAGTCGAGGTGAGTATCGAAATTATATATAATTTTTTTTTCTTTTGTTTTTCTTCTGAAAGTGTTTTGATCACAGAATAAGTTTTTTTATGCGTTATGTTGTTACTACCGAGAAAGTAATTTTCTCTTGCTATTTTGAGGGTAATTAGGTTATTCAAAATTTTAATTACAATTACTTATTATCTTCTCTTTATTCCTTCGAGCAAATTACGAAAAATATGTACTTAGTTTAAGTGTAAGTAACTTCAAGTCTTGAAACGTAAAAGGCATACCCAGATTTGAATGCGAGAACAAATGTGTTTGCGATATTTAAAAAAAAATCCGTTTTTTTTGTTGAGAATTGAAGTAAAATTAACTTTACCTGATGACGAATTTGCGTCTTAGTTATTGCGTTATTATTGTTATGAGGCTTAATACATTACCTCCTGGATTTCCTAGCAGTCCTTTTTATATCTAAATACCGTTGTTTTCTTTGTGATATTTTACTTTGCGTCAAATTGCGTCAATTGTGCGTCATATTGCGACAATTGTGTGTCATATTGCTTCATTATTTCCTGTTCTGCTCCACTGCCATTCACACTACATATATTTTATTAATTATTATTATATACATATGGTGGCCTACCTGACGTTTTTGGCCTTTTGGGCTTGTTATTCCGTTAGTCGATTTTTACGTAACAACGCTATGGGACATGGATATGACACGGCTATTGCATGCACCAACTTGATGCAACAGGGCAACAATTCTTATGTTTTGTGGTATTGGTTGATAATAACTACTTTGGCTTTTTGTGGTTGTCCCACATAAGTAGCTCATGTTTTGTACGAAAGTTAAAAGGTTTGAGCTAACTATATATACCTAAGTATGGTGGTGAGCCTGACGCCGTCTTAGTATCCAAGCCTCTGAAGCAAATCGTACGCAAGTTTCGACACACTCATTCGTAGCTCTCCGCATCGGGGATCGAACTCGAGTCTCCTTATTCTTAGATCGGCTATCGTGGCGAGGTGGTAGGACTCCATTATTGCCTTGTAGCCGTCTCCAGAGTCCGTCCCAGAGTATAACTATTAATTATAATAATAACAATTATTACGCGATGTATGACCGATCAGTTGTATGTTACACAAATATGTACGACTGTACCACGCCCACTGAACCACTAAAGCAATAATATAAATAAGAAGATTGTGTGTTACCATTACCTTGCTCTGGCCGCGTAGTATAGGCGCAAATCTGCCGCGCCCTCTTCCTTTCCGTGGGTGTCGCAAGACGCGACTAAGGAAAATAGTCTTGAAATTCGCAAATGCTGCCGAGAGATGGCGGGATAACCATCTCGAAAATAGATCTCGCAGAAAGATATCGAATACACTCGGCGAGCGTGGCCATTATGGCGAATCTTCCTTAAGGGAGAGGCCTACGTCCTGCAGTGGACTTTTTACAGGGCGGCAACTTCGCATAGTTAAGAGGGATGCGAAGCTGTCAGTGCTTACTTTCTCTGTTTGATCGAAGATGATTCTTGCCAATCCTCTGAATATTCCTCTTTCTGGCATTTCTCTAAGTCGGTTTACGCCACGGACGGGATGGCAGATTCTCCTACGCCGCCACCGCACGGCACAATCATGGCGTATTATGTTTTATTAAAATATGTAATTATTTCTCGACTACAATTGCAACATTTTAATCAAAGAATATGTTACTTAATCTGAGACTCATTAGGTCATCATGAAAGTTGGTGGATATGTATAATTCATGGAAAGGGATTTTATGCTATCCACTTTGTTGTAAATTGCCACTAGATGGGGCTGCAAAACGCTAACTTCTATACCGTGCAAGCGACCGCCATGAAATTTGGTATATAGGTATTTGAGCACGGTGAATCTAGAGCGAATATAGAATAGTCAACCATATTGTTCATTACGTTAATATAAAGTGTATAGTTCATTATCAATTTTTAACATTAAAAATAATCGATTTGTTTAGTTGGCTCGTACTCTCCAATTTTTCACATTTTTCTACAACGAATTGAAGATTCTGGTTTACATACAGATCACCCATGTTTATATATACAGAGGTAAATAAATATACACATGCAGTATAATATATTATAGAACATCGAACAATCACACACGTCATCCAGCCACAAAGTAGGGTCTCCTTGCATCGGTAACTGGGTTAAGATAGATATAAATAAATATTCCTACACAGAAAAATAATCATAATATATATATATAAACATCTATCGGTTACAAACTCATCACACAAATGTGTGCCGCTAGCGGGCTTGGAACCCGCAGCCCACTACTTCGAAGGCAGAGTCACTACCCGCTAGGCGATCGGGCCAGGAAATGTTTCACTGCTGGACAAAGGTCTGCTAAGTCAACGTATTTAAGGGGGTATTTGGGGAGCCGGCAATGGTACGTCGCGCGTCGTCGTCCACCTGTGCGGCCTGCCGGATGCTGCTGATCTGATGTTTTCCTACGCCGCCGAGCACGTGGTAAAATTTGGATCGAAAATTACAATTAACAATTTTAGCGGTGGTGGGGATTCGAATTCAGGTCATTCGCTTAAGATAAAATTAAAGCGACCATTCTATTCACAGCTCCACAAAACTTATTTAAGAAAGTGTGATAGGCAAGATGATATTGGCATATATTCACATATTTTACGAAAGTTTTCATTTTTATATACACATTTTTTTTTAATAACTATATAATTAAATACTTTGCTAATCTTACCTATTTTTTTTCTATCTTTAACGCATAATGAGAATTCAATTTATATATTCATAAGATGGTACTTATTAAAAAAAAATTAATGCACGTTTTACAATGGGATTGTCGGACATTTAAATTCGTTTATTTGTGTTAATATTGTATCTAACAACTCCAAATAAATGTATAATTGGTATTCACTGTAAACAAACATGCTGTTACTATCAGCGCCATCTACATTGTATTCAAGAAACTGCTACTACTTTTCAACTGTTTGCTCATGTGTGTTTTTCCAGCTGGACGTTTATAGAGGGCGTCAATTGTTGGAAAATGGTTTTTCAGTTAAGTCAATTTAGTTTCAGGCCATTTAAGCAAATGAATGTTTTCGTTTCTAATGAAGAGACCATGGCTTATATAAACACCTATTAATAAAAGGCGATGCATACTAAATAACTAATTAAAATATTTATTAGATCTGTTAAATACTTTAATTTACATCAAACATCTGAGATATCATATCATTTAACATCTCAATTTAGATGACAGAGAACATTATTATATATTAAATTTCATTAGGGCAGGAAACTTATTAAAATCTGTCAATAAAATTTAACAATAAAGCTTTCATAAACTTGAGCGTAGACTTAGAACAGGTAGGTACCTAAATGCGAAAGGGGTACCTACTTCGCTAACAACTTTAAATCCTAGAAGCGTTATGCGTTCCCCTCTGAACGTCTCTTTAATGTTCGTTACAAAATCACTACACTACATCGGGGGGTGGATTGGACGACTTGTGTACCGGGGTGGGTCCATCGGGGGCGTAGGAAGGGTTCGCGTCCCCCTTATCCGAGTCCAAGTAGCCTGCGTTTTCAATGATGCGACATCTGAATGAGTCCGAGTCGCGTTCTACATACAGCAGCCGGGCCGGTCGTCCCCCGAGCCCGCTCAGCGCGGCGGGAGCGCTGGATCGCGTTATAGAACCTTCACGGAGCGCGACCGATCCCCTCTTCCGTTCGGGGGCCGGCGATCCCCTGTACTCGGAGGTGTCGGGGCGTTTGCATCGTAGTAGTTTAGAGAAAGCCGCCCTGAAGCCTGCGTTCTTCCACGCGTATATCAGCGGGTTGATGCCCGAGTTGGACATGGCGAGCGACGACGTCAGCCGGTACACGATCGGATTGTGCAGGGGAACGATGGGCAGCGTCTGCGCGCACGCCACCACAACGAACGGCATCCAGCAAATGGAGAAGGAACCCAGCACCAGAAGCACCACCTGAAACCGGAAGTTGTTCAGTCAATTTAGTGTTCTTATTACTTACATAACTGTAGACGAAATATATTTAAACTAAAGGAGAAAGCTGTAACGACTATAGTGATTAGCCAGTTAACAATCCTACTCTCTCAAACTGATATAAATTTTCTTAAAATTCTTAAAAATTCATATTATTGAAAATATTGCTAATACAATTACTCTGGTATCGATTTTTATATTTAATGAATATATTATCTGTCTCTCTAGCACTCTATAGTTAATCTATCTGCAATCTATAGATCATTTTAACAAACAATATAATAAAATCGCCATCTATTTAATACTTTCTCATAATCTAGATACCATAGAAAAATTCGATATAAAAGAAGGTATTCGCTATAATCTATTGGATTAAATGACTTCATGTATATGGCACAAATGGCAATACAAAACAATAACGTAGAAACGTACTTGAATGCTCTTCCAATCATTGGCACCCGAGGGGCAGCAGGTGTTGGCCCGCATGCGGCGCGCGTGGCAAGTCGCCTCCCTCCATATCCGCCAGTACAGGATGAACATCACCATCCAAATCAACGAGAACATCGGCGCCAGGATGCTGGTCGTGTACGACTTCGGCACCACCTGCGAATTGAGCAACGGACTGTTGAACATACGGACTGTTTTTTTTTCTGCGTTACATCTTTATGAAAACGCCGGCTTCGCGCTACCTTTGCCTATGTCCATCTGGAGTAATGTAACCTTCACAATCTTTATTATATATTAGTGTAGATTCATCTACAGCGTAGTCGTTAACTTATCCAATGCGCAGCAAGATTTCATATATAATAGTTACAGAATAATTTTTTAAATCCGTCTATATAATTGTCTCCTTAAACGAAACATTTAATGTACAGACTCGGTGCTCTGTTCTTTTGCTATCCGTGGCGATGCAGTAGTCGAGATTGATATGCCACTTTATCAGCTCTTATCGCAACTAAATACGCATCATCTTCATTTAGTGATTCACTGATATCACACCGGATAGCTTACGGATCGTGCTTGTTAACATGTGGCCTGATACTAAGCTTAAAGAATATATCAATATAACTCGACAACGTTTTAACAAACTACGTGTTTGTTTGTTTGTTTGTTGAAAGCTGCTATATAAGCACTCACAACAGAAATTTGGCACGAAGCTTTAACGTACGGGTTTCTGCAAAACCAGTTTTCGTTTCTCAGGGACGTATATCGGGTCTACTCTTGTATCTATGCTATTGGTAATTAGTGTTGTAAACGAGTATGTGGTTCGTGTGTTAATGGCAGACGTTGATAATTTACCTTACGTATGTAGGGAACGGTTTCGCCACCAGATAAGTGAGTGGAGAGTAATTGGAGAGGATTGATCCGAGATAACGGTGGCCTCCGAACACTAAACTTAGTTGAAAGGGTCACTATTTTTTTTAGTATGGTTAAGTAGGTTTTGTACGAAGATGGTTATAATCCAAATTTAGAGACTTCAAAATTCATATTCACTGTTATGATCGATTTTTAAGCCAAAAAGGAATCAAATGCTCCTTGCCTTTTTGGATCTATATATCTATTTATGTTTTCGTAAACACATGCTAGGATCTCGAAGCTTCTTAGTTTCAAGTTAGATATGAGAGTGAGTTAACGTACCAAATTCATTTCACAAGCGATGCCGTCGCGCCAGTCATTCCAGAACATCGGTATGCAGCTGATGCACAGGGCCACGGACCAGGTGGTGCTCATCAGCAGCCGCGTTATCAGCTTGGTCATGTACCGGCTGTAGTGCAACGGGTGGACTATCGCTATGTACCTGGAAGTTATATGTTCAGAATTTTGTTAATAAGAAACTATTTCATTCGGTTAGCGTGGCACGATTTTGATGAAATTTAGTTTTAAGACCTTATCAAAATACATGCGATATTTGTAGTTTGTTAAAAAAAAAAAAGAAGAAGGAATATGGTTGTGTTACCTGTCCACAGCGATCGCTATGATGTTGTAAATGGAGGCGAGACACGCGAGTATTATGAGAATGAACCTCATCAGGCACGACCATTTCACCTTTCCGAAGTCGTCGTCGAGATAGAAAACCAGGTGGTAGGGGAGAGTTAGGCCCACCATCAGGTCGGACACGGCCAGGTTGAGCACGAACTGGTTGGACACGAGGGAGGAGAGCCGCCGGCTGAGGGTCACCGCGAGGATCGTCAGCGTGTTGCCGCTGACTATGAGCAGCATCAGCGCGCCGTCGACGATGCTCCACGCCCAGAAGTTGTACAGGTCCGAGCTCGCCCTCTCCTCCGTCGTATTCCACGCCGCGGTGCTCTCATTGTCCAGGACAAGGTTCATACCATCGCTGGCCGCGGTCGCCGGCGTCCCCCACTCGGAATTGTTCGAAGTCGTGATCGAACTCTACGCGCACATCGTCTTAAATACAATCGCCACTCGCGTTATGTTCACATTAATAACTAAGCTCTTTCCTCGCATTCTATTTGCGCGCATCTCTATTCTCAGCCCCGAAGTCCAGACCGCCTGTAATAAAAAGAAATTGTGTTAAACGAAACACGTTAGCAACATCGGCATGCTTTGAAGCCGGCTTGGTCTTTCTAAATGCATAGTAGCGTACGTAAATAAAAAAGCGGCGGCGAAGGCTTTCAGTGTGCATGCAGTGGTCGCGTTCCATCTACAAATGACTTTGCAGCGATCTCTCACCTAGTTCGTTACGTTTCACGTAAATCTAAATCAGATCAAGAACTTTCAGGGGTCCGCGGAAAAGGCGTCTGTACCGTTTCTACTCGTCGTTCGCTAATGAATTATTTATTTCTTACAATATTGGAAGCGCTTCGTCTATCTAGATAAAAAAGACATCACGTCTTGAAACTATATACCACTTATTTAAGAAGTGCTAAACGCAAGTTTGTAAATATGAAAGACCATGTCTCATTTCCGATATGCTTTATCAATCATAAATAAAGATGTGCAGGAAGTTCTAGACTCGGTTATCGAGTTAAATTATCCTTGAAACATTTAGTACACATTTCAAATTAAGTTTGTTTATATATTTGGAGTAAGTTAGAGTAGAGTATTTCTATATTTTAGTTATTCTGGCTTTGATGTAGCTGGTGCGGCCTTGACGCGGATTAAGTAAGTATTCATCGATCATCGACTGTTTCCGGAAGCAGCGGACCTTGCGAAAATACATATTACATTAACTACAATTCAAGTTTCTGATTGGGTGCAGTTAAGAACTCGTTTAATCTTCGGTGATTTTACATACATTTCGAAGTTAACGAACTAGAGGTTTGGTCGTAAATAGAAAGTTAAAGTGAATTTTAGCAAAAAAAAAAAAAACGAAAGATTGGAACGCTTCCGACTTCCAGTTAGTCATCGCCTTCTAAATTTGAAACTTGCCAATATTGAAGGCCGAGTTGATTTCACCACTCTGTTGATATATTAATGTTAAGTTTAATACATTTTATAATAGCACAGTGGGCGTAATTACAATCCCAAAATGCACTTAAGTCATTTGTAGATCAATCAGAGCTATTATTATTTTACTAATGTTTAAAAGGAAACCGATGCCAATTGTATTGTTATTTATGAATATCTATGGCCTCCTTATTAATGCCGAAAGAGTTCACGAGGGTACGCGAAGCACTGACATGTTGTCTCTCTACAGCAGGGATTCCCAAATTGGTCAATATCGACCCCCATGGGCATTTATTTTGGTAAGTATTTTCTATCAATGGGGAAAAGACTAGACATAGAATTTTTAAAGTAATTTGGTTTGGTCTGAGGTATCAGTTCATTTTGGTAAAGGAGTTTCTTGCCCAAAATAGTTTGGGAATCCCTGCTCTACAGGAACAGCTATATCAGAAACCTTACTGTACATTATAGGAAAATGTAATAATGCATATGCGGCTGGTTTCCTATATAAATAAATAAATAAACAAACACCTGCTATAAATGGATAAGGGGGAAGGTTAGTAGGTAGTATTGATGACAACAGGACAATCGAAACACTACAATTATGTGTTTGAGTAAATAATATGTGCAAGTGGTATGGCTCCTTTGTGTGAGGATTTGGTTATTAGAATAATATAAGAGAAAATATTTCATTACCACGTGAATATATGTTTTTATGTGTGTGTGTGTTTAGTGATGTGTGAAGGTTGAAATCAGATTGTATCCGGAGTAGTCCCGCCGGATGGCATCGAAATTGATTTTGCCGGACGAAGTATACAAAAAGTCAGACTGAGATGGAGTTAGGCTCCGTACTCACTACTATGACAATTGGATTAACAGCAAGCTACTACGTATTGTTCATTTGGAAAAGAAAAGAATAAACGTGTAATAAGCTCTCACGACCGTATACACAATGCAGGGTCGGTTAGAGGTCTAGAAATTAATTTTCAACCATCTTTTCGTCATAACTTATTTGGGACGACGTGACCGGTGATGAGCCTATTGCAGTCTTAGTGTTCGACAATGTCATAGATCGCTAGTACTAATTTCGGAGGTAGATCCACTCATCACTCGGCTATCAGATTTGTCGATTAATTTCTTGGGAATAGTTGGCAAGAAACTTCCATGAAATATGTGGTGACGATGTGTTCAACTTCTTTATACAGCCATAAGTGGCTGCAACAGTGATATTAGTGACATCACAGGGACACTCTCTACCCATATCTGATTGAGAGCACAAACAACACAATTGACGAACTGTCAGACGGTCGTGAACTGTACACAAATATTACGTGTCATAGACACGAACCAAGGATCTATGACTCCGTAAACTGGTAGGCTAACTGAACCATTATAATCTCGTTAATAACGTGTACGTTACAATGAAAAATTGCGTGATTTCAAAATGGCACATCCATGGTGAAATATATTCACGCCGAAATGAATTACCCAAGTTATAATCAGAATTCGCTATGCACTACTAGATTTAGTTTAAGATTCCTCAACGTTATTCACTGCTGATCAGATTAAACAACAAGTATTGAAATAGAGCAAGGCGCGGAACAAGAACACATCACTATGACTGTCCATGTAGTCGAAGCGTTACTTTAGCGCATCTCGAGCTTCATTGATTCGTCTCGATTTTGTTCGGACACGATGAGGCGTGTAACGGTTCAACGGAATCGTTTGATCGCGAACAAATAGTATTCTGATTGACGGATACGTCGCGGTTTTCGTCTACATTCTGATACTATTAACGCGAAACGGCTCGGCAAGCGACAGTGCAGGTGAACGATTCGCATGTACATCGTTCGGACACTTCGAATTCAGGATACGCGGGCGTTGCGCAATCGTTGTGTATCGATTATCGATTCGTGGAATGTAAGCTAAAGTGTTTGAATTTGGAATGATTATGTAGAGGTGCATATATTTTTTTTTTTTACTAGAGTCGCCTGTGATAGACTTTTGTGTTATTGGTTAATGCTTTTTAATTTTAATTTTTTATTTCAAACATGGTCGTTAAAACTTTGATCGAATTTACACTTAATTATATTTTTCAAAGGATTGGCTTACTTGGGTTTTAAAAAAAAACTGTGGTATAGGAATTGTTAAGCATCAGTTTCTTCTATCTACATCGTTATGAATGAACAAAATATTACAATAATTAAATTGATTCTCTTGGTCTCTAATACCTAAATTATTGTAAAAAAAAGAACAAAACAACTACGTGGTGAAAGAATAGACCGTTTTATAGTCATGTAAAATGCATCTCCGCATTTCAATAGGCCGGTATTCCGTTCATAGACGCCGTTGTCAACGGAACACACAGCCTTTGACGCCCAACGAGCCACGACATTGTTACGATGTGTCATTAATATGCAACGTCCAATCACTGAGGTCCGACGTGTGCGCCCATCGGAGGGAATCCCGCGCCTCGGTGGTTCCGTATCGTAATGCAACGAGGCAGCGCAAGCCACGCGAGTCTTTCCCGTAAACAAGAACTTGGGCAAATCGTCAGTTGGGGCGGCAGCCAAAGCCGCCGCTAGGCACTGCCACGTCATAGAGATAAAGGGAATAGGGGAATAGTATTTTCTCTTTTCGATTACACAAGAGGCTCTCTCGTCTTTTCTGTGGGAGAGTTTTTCTTTGTCCTTGTCAGACATCGCGGAGGTTTTGCATAACCTGACACCCCCTTACCCTTCCCATCACCAAACGACTAGGCGCGGCGAGCAGTTTCACCCTTATGGTGTAGACATTCCTCCATTACGCACGAAGCGCTTTGCCTCTTCTTTCTTTATGCGTGCATAGACTGCACATGGATGCACCCGGACCCGGGACAATTTAGTTATAAGTCCATGCAAACACTTGTCCCGTGCGGGGGAATCGATCCCGCTACCTACCACGCCGTCAATACAGCACCGAGCCGTTTACAGTGCTCACTACTTACGTGCTTCGTGTTTTAAATTCAGCGGTACCGAACGGATTACGTGTCCGGCGCGCTCTTACTTGCGCAAGCTAATACAAAAGTGAACGCGTTCACCGACAAACGAATGCCGCGTCTGCTTTCGTTTTTTAAAGTCAAAGTCAAATTGTATCGTAAAGATCACAGCTCTAAGCAATCTATTTACATGTATATATAAGATACAACTCAGAGGGGTAGACAGAGGCTATAGATTTCTGCTTTTCGTCTCACCGAGAGGTAGAACGCGAACAAGGTAACGTGTGGCGAATCTCGTCGCAGCTAATTTTGATACAATTTTTTTTTTTATGGGAATGGCGGAAAATGAACAAGCGATTCATCTGATGGTAAGTGATTACCGTCGCCCACGTACATCTGCATCACCAGGGGTGCTGCAGGTGCTTTGGCCTTTAAGGGTATTAGGGAGATGGGAGGGAGGATGAGGAGTGGGGTGGGAAAGGGGGTATGGGGCTCCGATTACCACACTCTACGTAACAAAACGCAGAAGCACAAGATGCCTCTACTTCACGCCGGTATTCTGCGAGGCCGTGGTACCAATCCGGTCGAGCCGGCCCATTCGAGCAGCAGCATAAGCCGCCGCTTGGCTCTGCCACGTTTAATTTAGTTAAATTATAGAGACGTTCATTCATAGAAACCGCCACTAGTTTACAATGCAAAGTATCGACTTTTGTGGGTATCGTGCGTAAATATACATCTCTATACAACCTTTCATTTATATAAAATGGCGTGGCTGCGTGGCGTGCGACCCCTGCCATTAATTTCGCAACGATCGTTGTTAATATACAGTTTGAACTTGACTTCATATTCCAAGTCCAAGCTTTTAAACTTTTCCAAGGCCTCGCTGGTTAAATGAAGAACAGTTAAGCTGTGATCGCTAGTCGAGACAGATTGGAAATTTTAAAGCGACTTGCGAGTCAGTCTTTCGCATAATAAGTTTAGTTGAAGAAGACGTTTCTCGAGGTCCGACGTGTGCGCCCATCGGAGGAATCCCGCGCCTCGGTGGTTCCGTATCGTAATGCAACGAGGCAGCGCAAGCCACGCGAGTCTTTTCGATTACACAAGAGGCTCTCTCGTCTTTTCTGTGGGAGAGTTTTTCTTTGTCCTTGTCAGACATCGCGGAGGTTTTGCATAACCTGACACCCCCTTACCCTTCCCATCACCAAACGACTAGGCGCGGCGAGCAGTTTCACCCTTATGGTGTAGACATTCCTCCATTACGCACGAAGCGCTTTGCCTCTTCTTTCTTTATGCGTGCATAGACTGCACATGGATGCACCCGGACCCGGGACAATTTAGTTATAAGTCCATGCAAACACTTGTCCCGTGCGGGGGAATCGATCCCGCTACCTACCACGCCGTCAATACAGCACCGAGCCGTTTACAGTGCTCACTACTTACGTGCTTCGTGTTTTAAATTCAGCGGTACCGAACGGATTACGTGTCCGGCGCGCTCTTACTTGCGCAAGCTAATACAAAAGTGAACGCGTTCACCGACAAACGAATGCCGCGTCTGCTTTCGTTTTTTTAAAGTCAAAGTCAAATTGTATCGTAAAGATCACAGCTCTAAGCAATCTATTTACATGTATATATAAGATACAACTCAGAGGGGTAGACAGAGGCTATAGATTTCTGCTTTTCGTCTCACCGAGAGGTAGAACGCGAACAAGGTAACGTGTGGCGAATCTCGTCGCAGCTAATTTTGATACAATTTTTTTTTTTATGGGAATGGCGGAAAATGAACAAGCGATTCATCTGATGGTAAGTGATTACCGTCGCCCACGTACATCTGCATCACCAGGGGTGCTGCAGGTGCTTTGGCCTTTAAGGGTATTAGGGAGATGGGAGGGAGGATGAGGAGTGGGGTGGGAAAGGGGGGTATGGGGCTCCGATTACCACACTCTACGTAACAAAACGCAGAAGCACAAGATGCCTCTACTTCACGCCGGTATTCTGCGAGGCCGTGGTACCAATCCGGTCGAGCCGGCCCATTCGAGCAGCAGCATAAGCCGCCGCTTGGCTCTGCCACGTTTAATTTAGTTAAATTATAGAGACGTTCATTCATAGAAACCGCCACTAGTTTACAATGCAAAGTATCGACTTTTGTGGGTATCGTGCGTAAATATACATCTCTATACAACCTTTCATTTATATAAAATGGCGTGGCTGCGTGGCGTGCGACCCCTGCCATTAATTTCGCAACGATCGTTGTTAATATACAGTTTGAACTTGACTTCATATTCCAAGTCCAAGCTTTTAAACTTTTCCAAGGCCTCGCTGGTTAAATGAAGAACAGTTAAGCTGTGATCGCTAGTCGAGACAGATTGGAAATTTTAAAGCGACTTGCGAGTCGAGTCTTTCTTATAATAAGTTTAGTTGAAGAAGACGTTTCTCGAGGCTTTCGGTTAGAACTCTATTATAAAGGCTATGAGAAGTAATGATTTTTTTTTAATTACATTAAATCGGACAGACCACATATCCGCGCAAAAGAACACCGATTCCTTTCAAGGATAATTAACGTTGGACTATTGAAATTAAAAAGAAACATCCTAATTTCAGTACAGATGATGGCTCATTCAGCGTAGATCGGACCTAAAATTTTAACGATAATCCACCTCAGTGCCCCCGTTACCACGAGTGCTGTAAAGCACCCGAAACGATTGGGAATATAATAGAATAGTTATTGAACGCGAGAAAACCCGTAAATGATAATATTCATTTCAATGGGCAATAGAAAGTTTCAATAGAAGAAGCCATAAATTGAGATAGAAGAAGGCGTTTTAATAGAAGTTGAGGTTTATGGCACTGTCGATGCCATAATTCGATTGTCGTGCAGCGCCTCTAGCGTGTAACATCACCCTCTGGTCTATCATTGTAATGACCATGGATCGATGCTCTCGAAGGACGTTCAGTCCGTGTAAGGTCACCGCGTCGGAAAATACTCCCAATTCGTTGTGTATTGTGTCGTATGTTTGTTTGTTTCTACGATCATTTTTAATAAATACTATTAAACGCGTCATTAGCACATGAAGTAGATGATATAAAAACTAAAATAGATTCAGAAATTTCAGTAAAATTATTAAATTGATAGTTCAACATCAACGTTCTTCGGTCCCTTTAATTTTATAGTACGCGAGTGTCCTGGGTTCGATCCCCAAATCCGGCAAGACAAAAATTGTTAATACGAATTTTAAGCTGTGGTACACTATATTTGAAATTAACAATTTGTTCAGCGGTAATAGAAAACATCGTATGGATGTCTGAGAAGAAATAACTTAAATGTTTTTTTTATTGGCAACATGTACTGGGAACCGTCCCAGTACATGTTGCCAATAAAAAAAATCGAAAAAAGGTGCGACTGTACGCGATGAAGGCCCAGCTGTGGGCATTTACGGGCTGCTTTACTTGGAGACATTAACTTTAAGCAGTGTCTAAGATGCATTGGTTATAAATAAGAGCACTTTCGAAAACTGCTCCATTTGAGTTCTTTGTCACCAAATATTGACAAATTTACTGAAACGTAAATATAACTAACACACCCGTGGAAACGCGTTAAAAGCTAATTTGCTTACGTAAAGCTTGAATTACAATCTGCGAGCAACGCCTCATGAGCTACTTTGGCTATTTAATGAGAAGGGGAGATGAAAATCTGGAAAAGTTATTCGTTATTATATATATACTGGATATACTGAAGGCAAGTGATCACGTGGCCGACCACCAGCACGATGGACTGACCAGCATAAAGGCGAGGACCCCTCTCGAAGGTTTTACGATGTGGTGAGGAACGCATGCATTGGTGCCAGGACAACTCCCATCAACCACGATCATCGGTCATGATAAACACGACCATGGAGAAGAGAGTTTGAAAGATCGTAAAATAAAAGTTAATGTTGCATTTGTTTTAGGTTAAAGAGGAATAGGATTGCATGCAGGCGGGTTTTGGCTTAGCCATAAATATGATTCTCGTTAACATTTATGTATTTGAAATTGTGCGCGTTGAGTGATTACAATAATCGAAAGTGTATTAAAACTTAGGTCAGCGGTTTTTCAGAGTGGTTACGACGAAAATTGTTTCGAGATTCATGGTCGATTTCGAGATGTCGTTGTATTTAGCGGATCAGCGCCGCCTATTGTGTCGTCGGGTCTTAGGTTCACATTCACGACGTAGATAATGACCGTCGTCGGGTACGGGGAGATGGATCCTAACCATACCATGATGAAACTCCAGCAGACGCAGCAGCAGACCGGTGCTGGTGTTGCAAGATCACGCCACGATTGACATTTATTATAATTTTTTAAATATTCGAAGTGAAATTATTTTACCCGGACAGAGAACGAAGCCCTATTAAGTAGAATAAGAGAGATATTACATCGGATTAAATTTCCTCATGATATTAACATAAAAACTTCATAAAGTAAACAGAGATTAATCGAGGCCCTATAAGTATACACAGAAGTTTCGCCTCGTGACCGCTAGATATTTTCGTGTGGAAGCAGATTCTATAATTTTTTTTTTATGGTAAAAGTGGCAAACGCGCAAGCGGCTTACCTGATGGTGAGAGGTTACCTTCGTCCACGTATATCTACAACACCAGAGTGCTGCCGGGTTTAAGGTTATTTGGAAGATTGGAGGCAAAATGAGAAAAGGGGCGTTGGGGGAGGAATGATGAGCCTCCGGTTACCTCATTCACCGAACGAAAAGCAGAAGCACAAACAAACAGTGAACAGTTGTTGTTGTTAAATCAACCTCGAACGAAACGCGCTCTCGATTCGGCAAACACGACGTGGTGACGTCACCGACGTTCCTTGTCTGTTTGTCTCTGTTCAATGATGCATCCGACAATTTTCCATCCAGTGTACAGCACAGCTACTCTATAGCTTCCCCGGTAGTGTCAGGAATTTTCTGCGTCGCAAAATGTTTTATGATCTCATGTTTAACATCCAAACTGCTACAGTGTAAGGGCCGTGGTGGCCCTGCGGTCAGGGTGCTCGCTTTAAAAGAGTACTATAAGATTGTTAACAGCAATTTTAAGTGCTCGGCGGTGAAGGAGAAACATCGAGAGGAAAGCTTCATGTCTGAAAAATAATAAAAAAAATTGGATCGAGTATACGTGAACCACGCAACCACGGCTCCAGAACCATCTTAGATATTTGAGATTTTGCTCAGGAGCGGGCACTTACAGGCTGCTAATTTACTTTAAACGATATTTATCATAGCGAAAATATTTCATTTTAATATCCAAGTACTACTCGAGTGTTCCAAAAAGATCGCGTACGGTCGCAATAGGTTTCCCTGTCGTGTTTACACAACGTTTTATATTAATCTTGCTATAAAGCGATGTGGCAAACGGCGCAATTGTTACATCGGCTAATAACAATACACAATATGGGACGGTCGGCGAGTTTACGCAACCCTGAGCAACGTCGGTAATTAACGCGTCAGGCGTATCCGACAGACAGCATCAGACAATCCGCAAGTCGTTCATGTATCCGAACGCCGCCACCGAGTCGTCTATGATCTGTGGTCCCCCGTTTTATTAACCGTCCCGCTGTATAAGCTGGTTTGTATCGAAGTGACGATGGTTACTCGGTTGCGATACTTTTAGTCCCTGTCCCTGTCGATCGGCCACTTGATCGTGATTAAATATCGATTTTAATTCAGCCTAAAGTCTCCAGTAGTACTTATCTATATCGCGCCATTCCCGGCTCCTCAGATAAATACTCGAATGAGAAGGAGGCCTTGGCCCAGCCGTGGGCACTTACAGGCTGCTACTTTACTGGAGACTATTCTGATCGGTACTCTTTTGAACCTACCACACGTGTTAACAATTATACACATCCATTTAATGGAGGCTATATTTTAGAAGTAGTTCTAAATCGTTGTCGATAACGTCATCGGCGGCGCTCTTTGAAGATAAAATTTAACCTATTCCAATTGGCCCCCGAGCGTTAATCTCAATTGTTCGTCTTAATCGTTTCTCAGTTTGAGTTTTAGAGTAGCGAACAATTTTACTTTGAAATTTTAACGCTGTTAAATTTACCTCGATATTTGACTTGCTTGATATCAATTAAAACTGGAAAGTTAAACTAAAGAGAGTGGAATCTAAATGATTTTAGTCTTTTCGCGAAATTTCAATGTTATTATATCGTAGACTAATTTTATGTACACAATGGTAAAAGTTAATTTACATATTAATACGCCACTGGTACGTTTAAATTGTGTCGTGGCGCATGAATTTTGTTTCACCTAGGGAACTTGGTCATTATAGATTCATATTGCTACCCGTTCGGCTCTACATCAATGATTCGAAGGTACAAGGTCATTTAATAGGGCGCGCTTATCAAAAATTCATGGAGTCAGTACGCGAAGAGCTATCAGCAATTCATGAGGCATGACCTCTCTGATCCTCCTCAAATCGACACGCCTTTATCTTGACATTGTCAAACGGTATACAGCCCGCTATTTATCAGGAGGGCATCGGCATACCAGTGAGGAGTAGACAATTTGACGTTTTACATTTCCTATAGCTGTTAGCCTAGTGGTCAGGGCGCTCGCTTTAGTTTCATAGAGCGCTATTGTTCTGCGTACGATCCCCGGTGACGGCACAATTAAAATTACAATTTTAAGTGCTTAATTTAAAACGTTGCTCGGCGGTGAAGGAAAACATCGTAACTCCTTCCCGGCTCCAAAACCCTCTCAGATATTTGAGGAGGCCTTTGCCCAGCTGTGGGCGTTTACACGCTGCTACTTTACTAACATTTCCCGGTGAAACGTTGAACAAGTACAAAACATTCTAGCTAGCTTAGCTTGCACCACGCAAGCTCACCTTAAAGTATTCTGGACAAATCTTACACTTTTTTAGCTTCACACTGTAGAAGCGTGATAGGTTATCAGACATCTCCCTCTCTAATCCACATCCATAATTGAGAGCGGGTCTGTTCCCGGCAGTGGAGCGTTTAGTTAAATCTTCAAGACCTTGAATTTGGAACGTGGACACGTAAACTCATCTTCCGTTGTATACTCAACGAATGGTAAATCTATTGTCAGAGATAAATGAATGAATTGAAATATAGTATCTTGCGCTGATCTACATATATATATAACTATTCTTTGAGAGATTTTTTTACACTGCCCCCATCTCGACAGCCAAATGAGAAAGAAGAATTGTCTACTTCTGACTCATATACGGTTCATGACAATTATTAAATTGCTTACCGTATTCGAATCTACGGAAACAAACATTCAACACATATCACTTTCAATATCTATGTAAGCGTTTGTTTTTTAACACTTATCTGAACATCCAAATGATGTTGAGACTTGAAAATTTTATGCGTACCTCTGAATCCATGCCGGGGTTGCCGACTAAAATCCGATCATTTCGGTAATTGTTTAAATAATTGGGTCTATGATCTACACGAACTATAGTTACCGGGCGTAGGCTGATATATTAGAAAACAGAACTA
Source organism: Bhutanitis thaidina (assembly GCA_029286595.1). Lineage (NCBI taxonomy): Eukaryota > Metazoa > Arthropoda > Insecta > Lepidoptera > Papilionidae > Bhutanitis > Bhutanitis thaidina. Next base: position 16,120,474 of record JAGSMS010000010.1, read on the forward strand.
TCTTGTTATGTTGTGGATACAAATGTATCTAATCGTTTCCTACTTTAAACATACGACAACTTCACGACGTCAATTAAAACGGCGTAGTCAATGTTGCCAATTACAGAACGTTGGGGGGTTTTTTTTTTTGAATCTCGTTATTGGTATCGGCGTGGGAGAGGTACCTTATCAATGGGCGATAGTGACGCGATGATCAATTTATCTTAATTCGACACAGCTCAGCCTGAGTTGGGCGGACAGATGTGTCGGAGCGGGGTTCATTCAACATTTGAATTAAAAAAAAAAATACGTTTCGCTTTAGCGGAGCTGCCGATTCCAATTTCTAATTCTGTGTTTAAATTTAAAAAAAAACCGTTCATGAATTAAATTCAAGCGAAGCAATGTGCATTGATTTTAATGTCTATGTAGGTATTATTTTTTAGCATTCGATTTACGTAAATATATATAATCACCAGGGTAACATTGCTGTAGGATAGAATTCCTTTTACCTAATACATAGCAACTTTATAGTCCTTTTTTTTTGGGAAAATCGGTAACGAGGCTGCGGTTGACCTGATGGTAAGCGATTACCGTTGCCCACGTACATCTGCAACACCAGAGGGGGCTGCTGGTGCGTTGCCGGCCTTTAAGGGTATTTGGGAGATGAGATGAACTTACCGAACGAAACGCAGAAGCACAAGATGGCTCTATTTTACGCCGGTATTCTGCGAGCCCGTGTATACCAACCCCAATGGGTGGAGCCGGCCCATTCGAGCAGCAGCAAAAGCCGCCGCTTGGAGCTACCACGTCTAAAAACTTTACTTTAATGTCTTTGGCTTCAACTGTACACAATATGCATTGAATAAGTACTTGTATGTATATCTAAGCTATGCTCTTATTCTATCTCCGTATGTTATTTGTCGTCGTAGTCGAGACGGGCCATTCGAGCAGCAGCAAAAGCCGCCGCTTGGAGCTACCACGTCTAAAAACTTTACTTTAATGTCTTTGGCTTCAACTGTACACAATATGCATTGAATAAGTACTTGTATGTATATCTAAGCTATGCTCTTATTCTATCTCCGTATGTTATTTGTCGTCGTAGTCGAGACGGGCCATTCGAGCAGCAGCAAAAGCCGCCGCTTGGAGCTACCACGTCTAAAAACTTTACTTTAATGTCTTTGGCTTCAACTGTACACAATATGCATTGAATAAGTACTTGTATGTATATCTAAGCTATGCTCTTATTCTATGTCCGTATGTTATTTGACGATAGGATTTCGAATCAAGACACTTGTCGAACGCTCTCCGTGCCGAATCAGTCGATTAATTTTCCATCATTTTCCGTCGGATACGTTGATAACCGTGGGAGTCACTCGATTTCAGACAATTTATTAAGGATCATAACGCTATACGATGTGCGTAACAACGAGAGACACTGATCCGTTAGGAAGTTTATGTGCGAAGTGTTATAACAATAAACTGTGTGCACAGGGGCGGTCGTTATGTGTACAAGCCCTTAAAGCGATCAACCTTTGTGTTACGTGAATATTATTATCAATAAAACTGTTGTTCGGGGTTCATTCCTACAACGAGACGGCGGTAACGAGGTACGACGTTATGTTCTGAAGGCTTAGGGTACGCCTTAACTGTATCGCCCTGCTCGTCCAGATTACCTTCTCGGATAACTTTTTATGAATTGTTAAAATCAGAGCACTGGCTGCTTCTTTTAATTGGGGTAACCATTGTTCGTGATGGTACTAAGAAATCTAATAATTTATATATTAAACGCGTTTCTCTTTCGTTAAATAGTTAACATACTTAAATGACGAGATGACGAGTCTGGGTCCCCAGTCGGAGCTACTGTGTGCACAAATTATGGTCTCGGACACTCTGTGCATGTCTGTTTCCCGATTTTATCGCTTGAGCGTTACTGACAGGATATACGGGTAGGTGAAGATGAGTGAGTGCCTGTGTTAGTGCACTTTAAGATACCCTGCGCAGTTGACAACGGCCGTCAGTACTGGTGGGTTGTCGCCGAGATCGAATTCGGTCAAGAGAACGTCATGAACCACATTAAATGTTAATCCGTTTCGGTACTTCGTTTTCCTGTGTATTGATAATATTAAGTGTATTACAATTTGTAAAATGATAATCGTAACATTGCTTAATCAAGTGGCTCAAAGATAATCCATGCTCGCAAGCCTGTTTGTTTATAAGCAGTTAAAGTATAAATGATGTCTATGGTACTTAAGTAGGTGGATTAATGATGACGTGTATGAGGGAAGGGGAAGGGCGCGCGGATGAGCCGACTGTGTATCCAAGGTTTTATCTCCCGTTTTAGTTAAATGTAGGCGCGCTGGCGGTTTATGAACGTAAGTTTTGTGCACATATTTATTCTCCATGTTTTCCCCCGTAATTAATTATTTTCAGTTAATAATTTCTATATTATAATTAGTTATATAAATATTTCTGTTGTGTTTTTATTTCGCCTCCAGCGCCTTCTCACTTGTCGAAGCAAAAATTGTCTCCCGTCCAGTACTTGTAATATATTTATAACGTCAATAAAAAAAATGTTGCCAGTCGTGAGAGAGAGGGGGCCTCCGTCCCGGCATGCATAGCCTGCTTTCTTCACCACACTAATCTAAGCTAATATCCCGCTGGTTGTGTTACGTAACATCACTAGCCTGCGCGAATTACGTATTAGAAACATATCGATAATAATCATTGCATTTCTTCCTACACGTGAAGTTGAAACACGAATGTGTGCTTGTTGCTTGAAACCTTCGAAAAATTATTACCTGATTTTAATGATACAAATGACTCAATTAAACTGAGAAAGACGTAATCGTAAAGCTTAGAACGGCTATAGTTGTAAAACTTGAACTCACTACGCCATGTATAAATTTCGGCAATCTGAACGAAATAACAAATTATAAAGATTAAGTAAATGAAGTGGCAAAGTTCGCACATAGAACGTAACGCACGCTTGATTCATGGTTAGACTTGATAACTTCAACCACATCCGCGGTAAAAGCAACAACGAAGAAACTCGTTCGCGTGGTTAATTTTGTAACCCTTCCTCATAATGCTTCTGTTTACTTTTATCAAATATTCATTTATTTTAAGGGGGGTGGGGAGTGGGTGGAAATTTCGAGAGTCTCGGTCGGTAGCGTGTAATGGTTCGTGAACGAAAGTACATCGCCATTTTAGATCGCAGACATTCCGTGAAACTGGCGGTCGTTGCAAGCGAGAATATATTATTAAAACAACGTTCGAAGACAAACATATAAGATAAAACGGTTTTCTTATGATATTTTTTTTACTAATGTTAGTCTGTATATTGTTGTTAAATGTAGAGATTTGGATAGCGAATATCAGAAGTTGTTGACATAGAGTCGGCAACAGTCTACAAATATTAACCTTTAACTTAGTTCTTGCGTTCGTGGTAACGTCCCGCGAGTTGTAGGAATTGTAAAAAGTTCGCTTGTTATTGTTGCTTATTTGTTATGCCTTTTTTTATGGAAAAGACGGCAAACGAGCAAGCGGTTCACCTGATGGTAAGTGCTTGCCCTCGCCCACATACATCTGCAACACCATAGATGCTGCAGGTGCGTTGCCGGTCTTTAAGGATATTTGAGAGAAGTGGGGGGAAGAGGAGAGGAATAGGGAGGGGATGTGGGCCTCCGGATACCTCACACACCGAACGAAACGCTAGAAGCATAATATTCCTCTACTTCACGCCGGTATTCTGCGAGGCCGTGGTATCAATCCGGTCGAGCCGGCCCATTCGAGCGGCAGCTAAAGCCGCCGCTTGGCTCTACCACGCTTAGCACGCATGCCTTATGAAGAATGCATTAAACTTTTTATTAAAGCTACGGGCACGTCCGCGAAACTGTAGCTCAGTTAATGATTATTTGCGTGCGGATTGTATCGCGTTTTAATTTTTGTTTTCGTATTCCCGATGTCTCCGGCAGCCGTGGTCACGTGGGCACTGAAGTGTTAGACCTTCAAATGTTTTGGTCTACTCGGGCTACCTTCAGCTTTTAATTTTGGTCAGCTCAGTTCTTAACTTAATTAGTTGTTTAGAACATGATCTGTTTTTGTACATTATTTGACAGAACCTTAATACAACTATTTAATTTTTCTGGTTCTTTTACCTATTATTGTATCTTTAACCCTTAGTCGAATTATACGACAGCAGCGGCATAAGGTAGGATAGTGTGTTTTGAACCCATAACGCGAATGTCCTCGAAATATTTTTTTTATGATTTATTAGACATGACAGGTTTCAGACAAAATTCAGAACTTAAAATTGCTATCAACAGTTTCTGTGGTGCCGGCATCGACGCCGGTATTCGAATACGGGACGGGCCTACTATGCAATTAAAGTGGGTACACTAACCACTAAGCATCAACGCCTACTAAGAATTAATTAACGCAGGCGGGTTATTAACAAAGCTTCTCGTTTCATGTAGCATTTGTTTGTTACCAGCGCGTTGCGTTACGGTTTCTCTCGTTTGCCCGTCATTATTTCTCTTTCGACTCTATAACATGTATAAGCAAATATTAGTTTTACTCATTTCATTTCAATGTATAAATAAAGTTTCCTGGTCTGATTGTACAGCCCTATCGATATTTCGCATATCGAAAAAAGAAATAACTCTGGAATTATTTCCGCAGACGTTACTCTTTAAATGTTCATTTAGATAAAACTCCATTGATAACGCAATAATTCCATTGTGTAACACGTAGAGATGCTCACAGTTGAAACTGTGAGTGACAACAATAAAATAATGTGTTTTATTGAAATGAAATGTTTTTAAAACAAAACGTTTCATCCACGCTGCAGCGGAGTTCGAGTGAATGCACACAAATGATGTAATTTCAATTCTCGACAGCGTCTCAACGAACGGAAGCAACCGCCTCCAATCCAATAAGCGTTTTCGGATATTCATATCTGCGAGCAATTTTCCAACGTCGAATTGATTATCTACGTAAAGACGGTGGATTTGTCCGTTCGGACGCTACGCAGCTTCGTTATCTTATCATGTATTGCCTAGCATCTAAGTTCTCGTTCAGATATGGTTCTTCCGATCGCATACCTACGTGCTAAATCACAGGTGTGTGTGTGTGTGTGAGTGTTCAATATGTGGGGAATAGGCTATCTCTTTCTTTAAATGTCAACCTCATCGGCACATGGTGCATCCCGCTAGCCAACGAACGAGGTTCTGGCGAATGAATGGTGGCCGAATTTGCCGAACCCATGTTGCTCCCCATCATTAGTTTAGGGTAATGGGAAGCAACATTCGCCTACCCATTTGCTCAACGTGATGAGTATGAGCTAACCTTTCAAGAAATGTTCAGTAGAGGATTTATGTCCTCTACTGAACATTGCATTTAAACCAATCTCCTTATCATACAAGTTGTATAATGATTTCTTAAAACCACACGTTGTCTGCATAAATCGGACCATAATTAATCATTAAGCACGGGGTTAACTATGCCACCGGGACGTCTAACATCACTAACTCAGTCCTATCGTGACAACGGGTGCTGAAAAGCACTCGAAACGTCGCGAACATAAAAAGAGAAATTAAACGCGATAAAATCCGTAAATAGCAGTTTCATTTCAAACGCAAATTGTAGAGTTCGGAAGTAGCAAGTAGTCAGTGATTGCGCCCATACTTAAGTACGCTACGATATATTCTGTCCATTAACCAGCAGATGTTGGTTGGTAGTCTAAAAGGACCTCGTAATGTCACATATTATGGTATCTTGGCCGGCCCCCGTACGTTAGTTTTCGGACCGTGCTTTCTATTTATTTTGATAGCGTTAACGGCCTCGTGATAGTTTTTAGAATCCATCACTCACAGTTATTAGCAATACTAACTCACAGGAGCAGGGCCCTACCCGTACCGCCCACGTAGTTTCCCCACAAGCCGGACCGTTAGAATGGAGTTCTTTATTGGCGGCACGAATTGGTCGTACACGCGGTTTATCGTTTATGAAATGCCCTCGGACCGCCCTTGGTCCTTTTGACCGGACAAACGCGAAAACTTCAACCCATTACGAATGTCGTGGAATAACTGATATCTCCGTTGTTCAGATGTTTTCATCGTTATCCAATAATCAACAACACAAGTCACGTTTGTATTCCCGCACGATATAGGCTTCGATACTAAAACTGTCCACAAATAGAACCATCGCCCATCGGTGTTCTTCTGCCACGGCAAACAAAGCTGTTAAGTATATTTACCATTAGACGACTTCTACAGCATCCGTTGTCATATAAAGCATTTATTTGATTCCAATTGGAAATATTCATTTACGTCCGAGGGTGTTCATATTTTCCGTGGGGTGGGGACCGCTCCTCACACATCCTAGACTAGACACACCGATATCTAAATGTATATAAATTTTTCATTAGATAATAATGTATGGTCTGTTTTTGTGGGGAGAAAATAAACAAATATTATTATTAAAATATTATTATTATATTATATTTACATCTTTCGAGTTCGAGTCTTATTAAATAGATCAAGACATTTTTGTCCGACAGATTCTATTGTAACTATAATTCTGCTTAATAGTAATCGAGGTCCGAAATTGCTCGCGCCGAGGTCCTCATCTTGTCGTTACAATCTTACGTTGAAACCGTTATTTATTCGTTGCGCGTTATCGTTTCATGCTACTTCTCAGCGTCTCAACGTTTCAAGTGAAATAAACGAGGGCCAAAGGGGTAACAGTAATGTTCAATTACATTATCTGTTAAGCCGAGCATCTGGTGAATTCTCAAATAAATCAATGGATCCGCGCTGCTTTATCCGCACACGTTTTCAACTTTGCATTTGGCTTATCGCAATTGGAACGCGGCACAGGTTCTAAGTGCAAGCTTCCAAGGCCGCCAGCCCTGACCTATTTATGACACGCTCGTAATATACAGAAACGTTTGTCTTAATCCGGAAAAAGTTTTCGAAAAAAAAAAAAAACAAAAAAAGGCGCGACGCCACGCTTCTATGACGCATGTCTTTATTTTTTCCCTCTCGTCTCTTCGGTAATTGTTTCCTGTCTGATTGTACAGCCCTATCGATATTTCGCATATCGAAAAAGAAATAACTCTGGAATTATTTCCGCAGACGTTACTCTTTAAATGTTCATTTAGATAAAACTCCATTGATAACGCAATAATTCCATTGTGTAACACGTAGAGATGCTCACAGTTGAAACTGTGAGTGACAACAATAAAATAATGTGTTTTATTGAAATGAAATGTTTTTAAAACAAAACGTTTCATCCACGCTGCAGCGGAGTTCAGTGAATGCACACAAATGATGTAATTTCAATTCTCGACAGCGTCTCAACGAACGGAAGCAACCGCCTCCAATCCAATAAGCGTTTTCGGATATTCATATCTGCGAGCAATTTTCCAACGTCGAATTGATTATCTACGTAAAGACGGTGGATTTGTCCGTTCGGACGCTACGCAGCTTCGTTATCTTATCATGTATTGCCTAGCATCTAAGTTCTCGTTCAGATATTGTTCTTCCGATCGCATACCTACGTGCTAAATCACAGGTGTGTGTGTGTGTGTGTGTGAGTGTTCAATATGTGGGGAATAGGCTATCTCTTTCTTTAAATGTCAACCTCATCGGCACATGGTGCATCCCGCTAGCCAACGAACGAGGTTCTGGCGAATGAATAGTGTGGTGCCGAACCGTATTGCTCCCCATCATTAGTTTAGGGTAATGGGAAGCAACATTCGCCTACCATTGCTCAACGTGATGAGTATGAGCTAACCTTTCAAGAAATGTTCAGTAGAGGATTTATGTCCTCTACTGAACATTACATTAAACCAATCTCCTTATCATACAAGTTGTATAATGATTTCTTAAAACCACACATTGTCTACATAAATCGGACCATAATTAATAATTAAGCACAGGGTTAACTATGCCACCGGGACGTCTAACATCACTAACTCAGTCCTATCGTGACTACGGGTGCTGAAAAGCACTCGAAACGTCGCGAACATAAAAAGAAATTAAACGCGATAAAATCCGTAAATAGCAGTTTCATTTCAAACGCAAATTGTAGAGTTCGGAAGTAGCAAGTAGTCAGTGATTGCGCCCATACTTAAGTACGCTACGATATATTCTGTCCATTAACCAGCAGATGTTGGTTAGTAGTCTAAAGGACCTCGTAATGTCACATATTATGGTATCTTGGCCGGCCCCCGTACGTTAGTTTTCGGACCGTGCTTTCTATTTATTTTGATAGCGTTAACGGCCTCGTGATAGTTTTTAGAATCCATCACTCACAGTTATTAGCAATACTAACTCACAGGAGCAGGGCCCTACCCGTACCGCCCACGTAGTTTCCCCACTAACCGGACCGTTAGAATGGAGTTCTTTATTGGCGGCACGAATTGGTCGTACACGCGGTTTATCGTTTATGAAATGCCCTCGGACCGCCCTTGGTCCTTTTGACCGGACAAAAGCGAAATCTTCAACCCATTAACAATGTCGTGGAATAACTGATATCTCCGTTGTTCAGATGTTTTCATCGTTGTCCAATAATCAACGACACAAGTCACGTTTGTGTTCCCGCACGATATAGGCGTCGACACGAAAACTGTCCACAAATAGAACCATCGGCCCATCGGTGTTCTTCTGCCACGGCAAACAAAGCTGTTAAGTATATTTACCATTAGACGACTTCTACAGCATCCGTTGTCATATAAAGCATTTATTTGATTCCAATTGGAAATATTCATTTACGTCCGAGGGTGTTCATATTTTCCGTGGGGTGGGGACCGCTCCTCACACATCCTAGACTAGACACACCGATATCTAAATGTATATAAATTTTTCATTAGATAATAATGTATGGTCTGTTTTTGTGGGGAGAAAATAAACAAATATTATTATTAAAATATTATTATTATATTATATTTACATCTTTCGAGTTCGAGTCTTATTAAATAGATCAAGACATTTTTGTCCGACAGATTCTATTGTAACTATAATTCTGCTTAATAGTAATCGAGGTCCGAAATTGCTCGCGCCGAGGTCCTCATCTTGTCGTTACAATCTAACGTTGAAACCGTTATTTATTCGTTGCGCGTTATCGTTTCATGCTACTTCTCAGCGTCTCAACGTTTCAAGTGGAAATAAACGAGGGCCAAAGGGAGTAACAGTAATGTTCAATTACATTATCTGTTAAGCCGAGCATCTGGTGAATTCTCAAATAAATCAATGGATCCGCGCTGCTTTATCCGCACACGTTTTCAACTTTGCATTTGGCTTATCGCAATTGGAACGCGGCACAGGTTCTAAGTGCAAGCTTCCAAGGCCGCCAGCCCTGACCTATTTATGACACGCTCGTAATATACAGAAACGTTTGTCTTAATCCGGAAAAAGTTTTCGAAAAAAAAAAACAAAAAAAAAGGCGCGACGCCTCGCTTCTATGACGCATGTCTTTATTTTTTTCCCTAACAATGATAACCTAGGCAATTGTGTTTGTAATAAATGGCCGTTTCACTTTAAGCTTACGGAGGCGGTAATGTTCCCGAATTGTTATAAAAATATAAAATTGCGTCCGAATCGGGCGGGTTACATAAGTGGGGGCGGGCACTTGCTCTGAAAGCTTACGTAAGGAAGCCTGGGCCTTTTACTGCGAACTGTAAAGTTCGATTGTGGTTCGTATTTTATACCGGCGGAGCGTGCCGCTTCCGTGACTTGCTGTTTTTTATTTTGTTTCGAATTTATTTATATACAAAAAAAAAAAAACACTGTGCTTAGGTTACAAGTCGGTTAACTGATTTTGATGAAAGTCAATCCATCCCACAGAGTGTTTGTTTTTAACAGCCGCGCGTTTTTTTTACAGGATATATGAAATTTGAATTTCCTCGTGAGTAATAATTGAAAATTTTTATGTCAAAATTGAAACTGCATCTGATCTGTTAAAGGAGTTGTCGTCGGAGGAACAGTAAACATCCGAGGGGCAGGCTGCGCGTACCGCATAGAGCGTCAATATTTATTATTTACCTCTGCGACGATGCCATTAGTGTTAACACCGTTTTACAAATGTATTTCCCGCCAAAACAAAGTTAAACATCACAACAGCACTACATCGTACGACTACACTTTGTTGTTTTTTTTTTCTTTTTGTTACAAATTTTCACTACACGTTATAGTGGGCGCGCGAAGTTTTTCACGTTATTAGAGGGGGGGTGCACACGGGAACGATTGATGTGGAGCGGGACGCGTGCGATCACGACGGCGGTGAGCACGCAACTGATGCCGAGTGCTTCGGGAGCCGGCGTCGGACTCCGATTTGGAGGCCTCTATTGGAATTAGTGCTGTTAACCAGCGGGGGTCGCGGTTGTTGCCTCTCCGGCTAACTCCGGGACCGTTAATATTTAAGGGTACCCGTATTCGTTAATGAAAAAAATTAGGTCATTAGAAATAATAGTCTGCGTGTATGTTGCAATTTGGATTTTACTTTTTTTTATGTAATACGTATTGGGACATTGGAAATCGATTCTCTGACAGCTGCCGTTTAGCTTTTAGGAAAATTTGTTTTCCTGTTAAATTATCGTGAGTTAAGAATTAAAGGTGTATTTATAGGATAAAGAAATTATTCGGTGCGTTAGTGAGTTAACTATCATAATAGACGACAAACGCGTTAAATTGAAAAAAAAACAAAGTTTCGCAATGAATTAACGAGGTTGTGTATTAAGTATGTTCAGGTGGCTTGTGATGTAAAGAAGTGTCGACGAGAGCTTACCCCGTGTGACATCTGGGTAATGCGGATGAAATATTTTAACACGGGTACAACAGTGGGTGCGACACGGCAGCGTAGGGCTCCTTTAATGCAAACGCTCTTAAATCATCCTACCATTTTTTAGCAAGGTCCGTGTTTCAACACCTATGAGCAAATATAAAATAAAAGCGAAATATAAGCGATAATACCGGATAATATCCTATGATCTTCTCGTCAAATATACAGTTAGAATCAGGGCGAGGTGATACCTAATTCTTCTTCGAATGTCCACCACTCACACCGAACTCAAATCCCCATGCACTAGTGACGGAGAGCAGCGTCACCGATACAAAGGTATCGGCAGTAATCTCACCATCCAGCTTGATCAGCGTGGGAGTGTGGGCATACCTTACAAGAAATATTTGCCGGCTTCTACTGGACTTTTCTGGGAGAGGGTAGTAAACGAGGAAGCTGCGCAAGTCAGTCAGCATTGGACTCCTAAGCTCGGAGGTTTCTCTGCCTGATAAAATCCGTAGTGGAACTGGGGCTTAAGTCAAAACGCACCGACCCTAGCTCATAGAAAGCTCAATAACAACTGATATTTTCTTATTTCTCAGACATGCCGGTTTCCTCACGATGTTTTCCTTCACCGCTGATCACGTGGTAAATACAGCACTTAAATATTGCTACTAACAATTGGAGCGGTGCCGGCACCGGCGTTCGAATCCTAGTCACTCGCGTAATATGACATTTAAGCGAGCTCTCTGACCACTACGCTACCAGCTCTTGTTTGATACATACTTCTATAAAGTTAAAAACGACGTCACCCGCTGGGGTATTAATTTTACGGAACCCGGTGGCTGTCATGAAACCGGTATTAATTACGCGATGTCACGTCGGACAGAAAATTTTGAGAGTGTTAATAAGTGTTTTTAATTTGCATATTTGTTTTTAGCATTAGACAAATTAGTACATGCGCTTCTTGTTCGTTACCCATGGACGTTTCCTGTTATATTAGATGACACGAGGTAATGACGATTTCTTCATTTTAAAATTTCTTTCTTGGAACGAAGTTCCTTATTTCACGGTACGGATGAGGAAATAGAGGCATTGTGTGATTCTGCGTTGCGATCGGTGAGTGTGATAATCGGAGGCCCACGGCCCCTCTCCATCCACCTTCCCATCTCCCGAACATCCTCAAAAGGCCGGCAACGCACCTGCGGTATCTCTGGTGTTGGATATGTACGTGGGCGGACGGTAATCACTTACCATCAGATGCCACTTGTTCGTTTGTCGCCTTTGCCATAAAAATCCATTTTTAAGTCCTCGGAGCTGACGACGTATAAGTATTTTGATTGTTGTTCGCGGATAGATGTAGGCAGAAGGTAGTCGCATCGGGTAGAATAGAGAAGACAAGACTGGGTTAAAGTTTTTTTTTTTTTTTATCTTTGGAAAAGGGTGCAATCGTGCAAGCGCCTCAGATGGTAAGTGATCACCGTTGCCCTCGTCGTACGTGCGATGCCGGCCTTTAAGAATATTTGGGGGATGGGAGGGAGGATGAGGAAGGATAAGGATAGATAAGGGTAGGCGAGGGGGAGTACTGAAGCACAAGATGCTTCTACTTCACTCTATTGGAGCAGCAGCAGATTCCGCCACTAGACTCTACCACGTGAACTGTGTTCACGTTTACCACGTAACTTGTATGGGGTTTCCGTCATGTCTTTAGCGAGCATGCCGGCTCATACGCTTCGCTGAAGTAGAACTTCGAACATTGCGAACAGTTCGTTTGATTAGTATTATTCGTTGAACGTTATATTTTTATGCTATAGATCTATGTAATAAATGTCGGTTGTTGTCGGTTATGTTTGTACAAAAATATGTCGTAAAAAATATATTACGCATCTCACTGTCAAGTTAGAACTTCAGAAATTCGAAGCGTAAACACGAGAAACATGTTGCGCAAATTGTTTAATACGCGTGTTTATTATGGGAGCGTTGGAGGATATTTTCCTCGGATTAAAATTTTCGTCCTTCTTAACTGCTTTCGATCCTTTGTAACGTCGGTGAATAAAGTGTACTTTGTCCTTTGTGGTACTAATAAGCAACATTATGTAATTATTAAATTCGTAGCCTTAAAATAACGAAAGTTAATAAGTATAATTTTCATATTTACTGGACTAGCGATTGGGTTCTGGTATAATAATATATGGCAATGGGCCGGCCACATAGCTCGGAGAACTGACAACCGCTGGGAAAAAAGGTTCTCGAATGGCAGCCACGTACAGGCAAACGCAGTGTAGGACGACCCTCCACATGATGGAGTGACGACCTGCGCAGTGTTGCGGGAAGTCGATGGATGCAGGTGGCTCAGGACCGAGCTTTGTGGCAATCTTTGGGGGAGGCCTATGTTCAGCAGTGGACTACTGATAGGCTGAAATTACGATGATGATATATATATATATTAAACTTTATATACAGTGATGTGTGTATAGGCGGACTTGATCCCTGAGGCATTCACCAGTATTTATCTTTATGGGAAAAGCGATAACGAGCAAGCGGTTCACCTGATGATAAGTGATTATCATCGTCCATGTACATCTGGTCTTTTTGGGTTTTTGGGAGATGGGGAGCGGGCCTCCGGTCACCTCACTCACCGAACGAAACGCAGAAGCACAAGATGCCTCGACTTCACGCCGGTATTATGCGAGGCCGTGGTACCGACCCGGTCGAGCCCGGCCATTCGAACAGCAGCAAAAGCCGCTTGGCTCTACCACGTACAGTTTACCTGAGGGTGATCTATCGGTCAAGGGCCCATAGCTGTGGGGTAGGACTTCTTCCGTTATGAGACTGTTGGAATTCAATTCGGGTCCGCTGCACCTCTGCGTGCGCTCGCAAATTTACTGTCGAGTGTTCAAATTGTGCAGCCGTAACTCCTTCGCTGCCACGGCTGGGAGTTAATTTAAACTAGAACATTTCACACTCCCACGAGGAATCTAACCGCAAATGTACACGCGTAGCGCTCTCTCACTGAATGCGACGATTTTGTTTCCATTGCAGGATTCCAAACAAAAAGGCGACAAAATCTACATACCGTTCGTTACTTCGGGTGTTTGTTTGATGCGACTTACGAACACGTTGTCATGTGAAAGGAATCAGCGGTTGAGTTATATATATAATATAATATTATATAACCCACTTTCCACCAGAGCTAACTTAGAACGTGACAGGAAGAGAGTCGGACGGCCATCTTATTGTTTGGGTCAATGATGCAAATCGTGCATAGGTTTCGACAAACTCATTGGTTCTAGAGTTCTCGAAGTAAATCGTGGACTCTCTATGAATAATAATATTAAACAAGGTTCAAGGTTATACAGTTGGTATTAAACTAAAAAAAAGCTATATTTACTTTAGATTTTTTTTCGGTTAGATGCAGAAAATGTCCTGAATCAAAAAACTGCAAATGCAAATTTATATCTTATTGATTTAATTTAAATAAAACACGTCAGTAACCAAGCCCATGCAAGATCACGGTGGTCAAAGGTCCACCATCTTTAATTCCCTATTCATTTTCAGTTTCTAGCAACAAGGTATTCGCGCCCTTCCAAAGTTAATAACTTACGTTCACGAGACGTACTCGTACAGATGGTAGTTGTTTTACTTTGGAGTCCGTTGCGCAAATAATTCCTGTAACACCGTCCGAGAAACCTTAAACGTTCAAGGTTCCAATCAATTTAAAACAACATTTGAATTTTCGCTGTCTTCTTGTTGTTTTTGTTAACGCGGAAATGTACATATTGACATGCTGTAGATATATTTATACGTATAAATTTAAGTTTAGAAGTGGTTGAACAATATTGGCTGTTGATTGTTGGGCTTCTGCCAACTATCGTTAAACGAAACACACATATATAATGGTTGTTACGGGCTGGCAGTGGTATCAGTAGTCTCGTCTCAACTGAGTGTGGTCCATTTTTTTTTTTATTGGAAAGGAGCTAACGAGCAAGCGGCTCACCTGATGGTAAGTGATTACCATCGCCCACGTACATCTGCAACTCCAAACGGGCTGCGGGTGCGTTGCCGGCCTTAAAGGATATTTGGGAGCTGGGAGGGGGTGTGGGCCTCCGGTTACCTCACTCACCGAACGAAACGCAGAAGCACAAGATGCCTCTACGTCACTCCGGTATTCTGCGAGGCCGTGGTACTACCCCGGTCGAGCCGGTCCATTCGAACAGCCGCAAAAGCCCCCCCGCTTGGATCTACCACGTATTGAAGCCCAATGCGCCACGCAGCGCGCCTAGATCACGACTCAAGATACATCTTTATTATTATATATTCACGCCTTGTTCCCAACGGCGTAGTCAGAGGCAATCTCCTTCCACATGCTACGGTCCTGACATAGGTCTTTCGCTTCTTCCACTTTCATCGATCTTCGCATGCATGCTCGTTGGTTTACACATTTTTGTTTTGTTAAATGTTTTGCAATGTTTGTTTCTTTGAGTGGCGTATTCGTGCAATAAATGTTTCTTTCTTTCTTTCTTTCTTTCTTTCAGTATATTATAATTGTTGAGTGAAACACTTTAGAGTGCATCTGTTTGAAATGAATTCGAGTGATAAATAGCCTCGAGTATAATCTCCGTCTTTGTACTCCTTTGAAACTCGGCTGTAGTGGACGGGACTTACGAGTGGTTGCAGTTTTCTAAGACCGCTTATAACGTCTCTGCCCATATTTTGTCGGAACTTTCAAACTCGTATCGTACAAAAGTATCTCGGGATTGTCCTCGGATATCACGATACTAAATTTATGAAGTCTGTAGGTTTTCCATTTGAAGTAGGCGTCATTTATAACAGTATATTTCATTGATACATATATTTTTTTTCCGTTACATTTCATTATCTCATAAAAGTGACATGTGTGATTGAATTTTTATAATATCCAAAGTTTTTAGTCTGGCAGATGAATCGAAAGAAGCGAATACTGAATGCTTCTCCTTGGTTAACTACACCTTACCTTTGATCACGACGCTACTTCTAAGTTGTAGGAGTCTATCGATAGGTACCTGAGTGGTATGAGAATTATTGTATTATAGCTATATTATAGCAGTTATGCAGGCTCATAGGTCAAGGAGAGCACCTCGGTACTTAAGAAAACATCAGACACCAGCAGGACTTTGTAATACAAAGCTCTGGGCATTGCAACTGTTGTGGACGGGCGTGGTAAACTTCGATGTACTTACCATCAGGTACATCAAAATTAGGGTAATAATAAAATATCTCAGTATGTGAGGTGAGTTTTAATAGTTCAGGGCCCTAACTGCTCGTACTTAGGTCAGTAGCACGCAAGCATCTATGGTTTAATTTATCACATGTGAAGGTGAAGTACGGTATAGGTGAAGATTACGAGGAAAACTGCGTGTAAGGAATATTAAAAAAAAATTCTCGATAACTTAGAACTTCGCGAATCAATGCTGCATGGACCAGCACGGGGGACTTGCAATCTTTTCCCAAGGTTGCAAGACCCCTGAAAAAAGTAGATGAAGCCCTTGCCTGGTAGTGGGATATTTACTGGTAGATATTTGACTATTACGCGAAGTAAGCACTGCCAGTGAACGCTTGTTTATTGTGTAACCCCACAAAGCTCGCCGCTATTTTGCTAACAAAATAAATAAATATAATCTCGTCGGTTTCGACGCCGCGTCCGCCGGGGAATATATCGTTTTAATTTTTTTTTCTTTGTGCTAAGCATTCTTCATATGACGGTGGGCTAGGTAGCCGGGTGATTCGCACTTACATATTAAGTCTGTTTATGTGGTTTATAAGTCGCTCAATGTGTTTTACGATGTCCTACTATTTTTTTTAAATTAAACATTTTTACCCCCAATTTTTTAATAAAAGAAATAAATAGATATCTTGTTGGTTTCGAAGCAGCGTAAGCGTAAGAAGAATATTTTATATTTTGTTTATTTGTAAATGTTGAAAAATAGTATGAGGAAACCTTAATAGGTTTTATGCGTGGTAGAGCCAAGCGGCGGCTTTTGCTGCTGATCGAATGGGCCGGCTCGACCCGGTTGGTACCACGGCCTCGCAGAATACCGACGTTAAGTAGAGGCATCTTGTGCTTCTGCGTTTCGTTCGGTGAGTGAGGTAACCGGAGGCCCACTCCCCCTCCCTCTTCCCCTCCTCTTCCCTCCCATCTCCCAAATATCCTTAAAGACCGTTAACGCACCTGCAGCATCTATGGTGTTGCAGATGTATGTGGGCGACGGTAATCACTTACCATCAGGTGAACCGCGTGCTCGTTTGCCGTGTTTTCTGTAAAAAAAAAAATGGTTAGTGAACGTATTCACTGGTGTGCGTTTAATCGAATATTTGCATATTGTAACATCGGTCATGTGGGTACACTGGAAAAATGAATGAAACAAATGTAGGTACAGTGACACAGCGTTCTACGGATCTACTGATTTGAATAATTATTGTTCGGTACATTGTCAGATTGCGTACATCTACGAACTGATTGGAGAATATCGATTTATATTATGATAATAGGTTTATTGCAATAACATTAAGTGCATGTACTTACGTATTAAATATTAAAACATACTTTATCAATGTTTGGGGAGGCCTATGTTCAGCAGTGGACTTATGATAGGCTGAAATGATGATGATACTTTATATACACTTAGATATTTTTTTTTTTTATCTTCTTAAAAAAACGTTACCTTCCGCTGTAGGAATTTCTCCTGTGTCGCGGAGGCAGTTTACATACATGAATTGCACACGGACAAACACCCAGACCGGGTGTTTAACTGTTATTTGTAGTCCATACAAATCCTAGTCCCGTGCAGGAATCGAACCCGCGACCCACAGCGCCGCAGCTAAACGCTTAGCCACTACGCCACCGAGCCGTCATATATTCTCATTAATACGTATTTATATTAGTTATTAATATTGTTTATGTAGTGATTTTTAGTTTATGTTATATGATGTTAAATCTGTTGTTAATCGCGAAGATTGACGGTCACCATATTTGTTTTTATAGCTTTTGTTACATTATATCAAGTCACATAGTTTTGACTTGTATTTATATTACGTATGATTATTTGTAAGGAAGGTATAGTAGAAAGGTTTTCAATGAAACCGGCTTGTTTGAATTCAATATCGACAGGTAGTCATTTACAATGATTAAATAATAACTTATAAATCTATTCATTATTTTGTTTGATGTGAATTATAAATTTTATCTAGGTTGGATTGGAATGCTCTACCATAACTTGTTGCACCATACGAAACAATAGTTTCGACTAGAACATTATAGCCGTAAAGTAGACGACGACTAGAGCGTAGATGCTCTGTCCACCCAACTTTCATCCAGCGGGTGTGTTTAGAGGCGACTAAGGGAAAGGCCAATGAAAATCGCAATGGCTGACGACAGATGGCGGGATAACGCATCTCGATAATTACCAGAACATAATTTAGCAGACCGATGACGTGCAGCAGCGTCTGAGGTGCTGCACGTCATTATTGAAGACACCTGTGCCGCAGTGGAATATTTACAAGCCGATCACAAAGCACTCGGTACAACCCAGTCTCATCCTGTGGATCTCTCCGTCCGATGGCGCCATTTCCCTTCCTTCATACTTTACTAGTATTATAAATGTGAAAGATTATTTTTGTCCATTCGTCACATAATTGGCCGAACGGATTTCTAGAGAGAATTAAAAAAAAACAGGGGAAATCACTTCACATGTCCTCGAATAATGTTTTTTTTTAAACATTCTTAGAAATGCAGGTTTCCTCGCGATGTTTTCTTTACCGCCGAGCACGTGGTAAGTTTCTTCAAAATCGTTATTGACAGTTTTAGTTTTTTCTTTATGGGAAAGGCGGCAAACGAGCTCGCGGTTCACCTCCTGGTAAGTGATTACCGACGCCCACGACGCACATCTGCAACACCGGGGGTGCTGCTGGTGCGTTGCCGGCCTTTAAGGGTATTCGAGAGATGGGAGGGGAGGATCAAATGTTCCCTACATTTGAGGACCCTGTCAGTATCGTACCAATTGTTATATGGACCGACAGAATTTAGTAAATTTTAATTAAAATCCACGTGCCGTCGCCGCGCTCACATAGTGTTGAATAACGACGTCACCACGAGGACACCGAGCCGCAATTTGCGAGCGCTCGCCCGGCAATGTGTGTCAAATGCACTCCAAAAAACAATTCACGCATATCCGTAATAATTACACAAATTGAGTTACAACACTCGTATAACGGTAAATTATGCAACGGCCTAACGTTTAGTGTAAAATATGTACTTTCAAATAAAAGCCTAGCGGTGAGGGCACTCGTTTTAATTTCATTGTATGGCAGTGACTTTGGTTCGATTGCCCGTGGTAGAGCCAAGCAGCGGATTTTGCTGCTGCTAGTATGGGCCGGCACGACCCGGGTTGTACCACGACCTCTTATATTACCGGCGTGAAGTAGAGGCACCTTAAAGGCTGCCAACGCACTTGCAGCTCCTTTGCTGTTTCACTTATCATCAGCTGAGGCGCTTGCTCATTGAACGTCCTTATCCAAACGACTAGATAAAATGTACAGCTGAGTATATCAGGCAATTATGTCAACCATAAGATATAATTGCATTACAAGAGATTTGATTGATGAGCATCGATGCTGTAATTCTGCGACGGACATGTAGACCAGTGCCCTAAGTGCTCGATCGCATGGAGGAGCAGCGCTACTCTGAGCTGTCTTTCTGAATTCTCGAACTGAATGAAAGGAAACACATTTTTTTTTTTGGATACGTTGTGTGGTTGTACGGAAACCTTGTTGCGCGTGTCCGACTCGCACTTGGCCGTTTAAAAGCGGCCTAGTTCGATCTAGTTTGTACTCACCCTTAGAAGTGCATCTGTTGCAATGAAATATGCGTTATGTGTGATGATTGATGAGTGTTGTGGTGATACAAAGTCTTTATTAATTTTTGTTGTGTTTGACAGATCGGTGATTGATGACCTGGGCGTTTGTGTTTCTTTTTTTTTTTTTTAAAAGAAAAAAAATTAAATGTAAATTATTTCTAGCGCTATAGTAGCTATTATATTAGCCGACAACTTTAACGCAATATTCCTCGCTCCGAGTGAATAAAGTAATTTCAACGATAAATAGTCATAATCGAATGTGTTTCATCATTTCAGCCTATCACAAGTCCACCGCTGAACATAGGCCTCCCTCAAAGATTGCCACGAAGCTCGGTCCTGAGCCGCCAGCATCCGTCGAATTCCCGCAACACGCAACTGCGCAGGTCGTCACTCCATCTTGTGGGGGGTCGTCCCACATTGCGTTTGCCTGTACGTGGCTGCCACTCGAGAATCTTCTTTTTCGAAGTGGTTATTCAAATATTTATGAATCTTTGACACAGGTGTTTTACATCAGCGGAGATAAAAAAATATATTCATACATAAATAATACATGTGTATTTGTGTGATTTTAAATTATAAATGGTGGTGAATGATTATTTATGGAGTATTCGTGATTGAAGGAATTTTTATGTGTGTTTAAAGATTTCACCAGTGGACTTGTGATAGGCTGAAATGATGAACCACTTTGAATATAGTTATTATGGAGACTATACAATCCATAACAGTGTAAAGTCTCCATAATAGTTACCAAGATAATTTAAGAGACATTTAGAAATCAACTTCGTCCTGTTAATCTTAGATGGGTGGCGGTCCCAACGAATCTTTAAACTCCTATGTATTTTATGTTTCTTTTTTTTTTTTGGTCCGATTTAACGTAATCTGCCTGTATGAATGTATTAATAGCTATTTGTAATTATGACGTGAAGACATTTATTTCGACACTTACGAGTAGATCTACACAAATAGTACATTATCTGGTAATACATAATATTAAAAATTTAAAAAGAAATATGCTATATAAAAACATATAAATATATATCACAGGGGATTTGTGTGTTTGTGATGAAGTGACGGAAAAGACCGTCACAGCATAAGCAGCACGATATCGCAGCGCTGATTTTCGGTCGGACCCCCGGTGTCCGATCCGGTCCGGTGTGTAACGAACGGTGCAGTAAGCTAGTAAGGTGTTTGTCTTCGTGTCGGAGGCCTTGTCCGCTCTGCCACAAAAATATTTCACAACAATTCCGTGTGATAATTCCTCTTTAAAGTCATACCATGTTATTTTTCACATCACGTCTGGGACGACGTGTCCATGTCTTAAATAAACGAAACCATTTCTTGGATATAATACATTTGTAAAGCGACTATTATTTACGAATTTTATGGTTTTTGATTAGTTTCTGCAATATATATAGATGGATCGTGCCAACCATTACATTAAATTTGACAGACCATCGCAAAAGAACACCGATTCCTGCCAAGGATGATTCGCGGGACTATGGAAATTAAAAAAACATCGCTGGTCTCAATAGACGAGATGACTGGGTGCTACCGCCGGCTATTCTTACGTCGCCATCATGTAACCTAATGGTGATGGTGGCATACAGACATGTTCACCGAAGCATCACCATATAGGATGTCTCGAAGAGGTCGCTTTTAGCGATAAGACCGCCCATTGTACCACGTCTTATGTTTATTTTGCTGTGTTTTCTGTCTTCTATAGAAATACGAGTAGATATCTTGAACTGGACCTCGAACAAATTACTAAACTCCTCCGCTGCGTTGTTTACTTTTATCATGTTTTTTTAGATATTGTATATCGCTATAGTAATTCTGTAACAAATACGTCTGTCCTTGCATTGGGTGTCTGGTAAACAAACATTTCGGCGAGGTAAACAGTAATAACAACGAACGCGAGCTTCTCCACTCGTTTTGAATATTTTAACATGTCGCGTCTCACTGGATCTAAGCTCGCCCGGTGTTTGATTTAAAAAAACTTATTAACCACCCAAGTATTGCGAAGAAATTATACGTAGTGAATTTAAAGAAATGATTCAGTGAGATGTGAGTTATAATTAGTACTGTAAATAAAATTAACAAACAGTGTTTGAAAGTGACGGCTCGGTGGCGCTGTGGGTCGCCGGTTCGGTTCCCGCACGGGACTACTATTTGTATGGACTACGAATAATTGTTCCGCGTCGGGGTATTTGTCCGTGTGCAATTCATGTATGTAAACTGCCTCCGCGACACAGGAGTAATTCCTACAGTGGAACGTTAGTGTTTGTTTTTTTTTGGTCCGATTTAACGTAATCTGCCTGTATGAATGTATTAATAGCTATTTGTAATTATGACGTGAAGACATTTATTTCGAAAAGCAATAAGCGCACCGTTACATTTAAATAAAAAGCGCTCGATTGTTTCTCTTTCATCTGCGCAGTGAACGCCGGCATCTGTGCGGCATCTACAGATGGTTCTAGAGGTTACTCCACTTGAGATATTTCAACGTAGAAGGAGTGTGTATCTTATATAAACAATGTGTTTTTAAATTGATTCAGAGCTAACTGTGTGTTTAATGGTTAACGGTGTACCTTAACCCTTGCTCACTGGTCATTATTTCCTCTGCAAAATGGTTGCCTGGAGACGTTTCTAAGCGATAAGGCCGCCAATTGTACCTTTGTGTATTTTATGTCAGGTACCAATGTTGTTGTAAAATGTTAATTAGCGTGAACGAATAAAGCAGTATTTTGAAAAGCAATAAGCGCACCGTTACATTTAAATAAAAAGCGCTCGATTGTTTCTCTTTCATCTGCGCAGTGAACGCCGGCATCTGTGCGGCATCTACAGATGGTTCTAGAGGTTACTCCACTTGAGATATTTCAACGTAGAAGGAGTGTGTATCTTATATAAACAATGTGTTTTTTTTTTTTTAAAAGAAAAAATTTAAATGTTAATTAGCGTGAACGAATAAAGCAGTATTTTGAAAAGCAATAAGCGCACCGTTACATTTAAATAAAAAGCGCTCGATTGTTTCTCTTTCATCTGCGCAGTGAACGCCGGCATCTGTGCGGCATCTACAGATGGTTCTAGAGGTTACTCCACTTGAGATATTTCAACGTAGAAGGAGTGTGTATCTTATATAAACAATGTGTTTTTTTTTTTTTTAAATTGATTCAGAGCTAACTGTGTGTTTAATGGTTAACGGTGTACCTTAACCCTTGCTCACTGGTCATTATTTCCTCTGCAAAATGGTTGCCTGGAGACGTTTCTAAGCGATAAGGCCGCCAATTGTACCTTTGTGTATTTTATGTTTCTTTTAGTTATTTTTTCTATTTTGATAATTGGTGTACAATAAAGTGTATTTCATTCATTCATTCATTCATTCATTCATTCATTCATTCATTCATTCATTCATTCATTCATTCATTCATTCATTCATTCATTCATTCATTCATTCATTCATTCATTCATTCATTCATTCATTCATTCATTCATTCATTCATTCATTCATTCATTCATTCATTCATTCATTCATTCATTCATTCATTCATTCATTCATTCATTCATTCATTCATTCATTCATTCATTCATTCATTCATTCATTCATTCATTCATTCATTCAGCAATTAGGAAGTCGCACTGAATTTTTTTAGTAATATTACCTTTTAACGTAATCGGTGAAAAGTTAAAAATATGAAAATCGGGAATGCCATCTAATTTATTAAAAGGTTTTCTGATCTAAAAAGTATTCATTTTGTTTGTATTCTGTAAAACTGTCTGAAATATTAAGATATATCTTAGACAAGAGCAGCCAAGAATCAGCCTGGCATTGCGCAGTTTTAGTTATATGTAGTTACAGTGTTTGATGGAAATATAACAAAAAGGTTGGTGTATTTGATACTTATTTATGTGTGTTTAATGATTTCACCAGTGGACTTGTGATAGGCTGAAATGATGAACCACTTTGAATATAGTTATTATGGAGACTATACAATCCATAACAGTGTAAAGTCTCCATAATAGTTACCAAGATAATTTAAGAGACATTTAGAAATCAACTTCGTCCTGTTAATTTTAGATGTCGGTGTGGCGTGGTCCTGTAACGAATTAAACTCCTATGTATTTTATGTCAGGTACCAATGTTGTTGTAAAATGTTAATTAGCGTGAACGAATAAAGCAGTATTTTGAAAAGCAATAAGCGCACAGTTACATTTAAATTAAAAAGAACTCGATTGTTTCTCTTTCATCTGCGCAGTGAACGCCGGCATCTGTGCGGCATCTACAGATGGTTCTAGAGGTTACTCCACTTGAGATATTTCAACGAAGAAGGGAGTGTGTATCTTATATAAACAATGTGTTTTTTTTTAAATTGATTCAGAGCTAACTGTGTGTTTAATGGTTAAGGGTGTACCTTAACCCTTGCTCACTGGTCATTATTTCCTCTGCAAAATGGTTGCCTGGAGACGTTTCTAAGCGATAAGGCCGCCAATTGTACCTTTGTGTATTTTATGTTTCTTTTTAGTTATTTTTTTTCTATTTTTGCTAATTGGTGTACAATAAAGTGTATTTCATTCATTCATTCATTCAGCAATTAAGAAGTCGCACTGAATTTTTTTTTTAGTAATATTACCTTTTAACGTAATCGGTGAAAAGTTAAAAATATGAAAATCGGGAATGCCATCTAATTTATTAAAAGGTTTTCTGATCTAAAAAGTATTCATTTTGTTTGTATTCTGTAAAACTGTCTGAAATATTAAGATATATCTTAGACAAGAGCAGCCAAGAATCAGCCTGGCATTGCGCAGTTTTAGTTATATGTAGTTACAGTGTTTGATGGAAATATAACAAAAAAGGTTGGTGTATTTGATACTTATTTATGTGTTTACAAAGTCATACATTTGTTTGTTATTAGTTTTGGTGTTGCAAAAAAGGATGTTGATCCATCTGAACTATTTATTCTACTGTGTGTAGAAAACATACTCGAAACATACAATACAGTATATTACAGTGGGGTCGGCAACCCTAAGTTTGCTCAATCGATTACGCCATTGGTAATTATGATAATGTACTATTATTTTTTTAATTGAATAATAAATAAAAGTCTTCCTAGCTTGATTTTAGTAATATTACATAGTATTCATATATATTCTCACCTGGTAGGGTTGTATATATAAATACGGCATTTATCTGGGATTGGGCAGTTTAGTTATTAAAATATATATTTCATATATTTATATTATATAGTATTATTAATGAAATATGACCTTAGTATTTTGTAAACGTAACACATTACGTTTTTGTTTTAGACGCTGGAGAATACTTTTAATTGGAGAATTCTCTTTGCAACAATCTCCAACACTGTCCAGACTCTACCATTAATCCGGCCCATTCATTATTTAGGTAACAGTACAAATTTAGTGTAGGAACGTAGTGATTTTGAAGTCTTCTCGTATATCAACTGGGGATTCGGCTTAACGGGAATAACTTAATGGTTAATTAGATCTCGAGCATTGGCTCATTAGTTAGATAGTGTTTTGCCATTCGACTAATTGGGTTCCTTCAGTATACTGTATACGCCAATGTGTCTCATTATGCACCTGTGTTTATTTCTACATTGATTTGCGATGTTTTTCATTATTTTAATGTTTAATTCTCCTAAAATTCTTTAGTTTTTTTTTTATTTTTTTTTATTAACTTTTAACTTCTTTGTAAAGTTTATTTCTTCTTTATCGGGCTATTTTAGTCCACTGCTGAACATAGGCCTCTCCAAGAAACCTCCATCGAAAGTCCGAACCTAGTCGTACCATGCTGGGCAAGCGGGTCGGTGGGCGCAGTGGCGGTACCAGTGATGACGCTGCTCGTCACTAGTATGTGGGGATTTAAGGCCAAAGTGAACAGATATCTAGGCAAGCGTCTACCATCCTAGGCCTCATCTTCGCCTTCCATCGGGCAAGATTGAGCTCAAACTCAAGCCTATTTTTCATAAAAAAAAAAAGATTTGGGTACGGCAAATTCTGATGATCATTCCGACATCATTCGGTTGTCAGAGCATCGTTTTAACACCGTGCACCGCGTGCCGGTGAGGTTTGCATTTGATGAAAGGGATCCTAGTTTGCGGGTCCAGAGTGATTTAAAGTAATATTATATTCTTTTGGAACAAATAAATATTTTATTATTATATTTATATTTCCATTTCACACCTTAAGGATTACTGTCCTATGTTTAAAATGTAACCTGTTATATATGACCAGGTTTGTATACTTTCTGATTTATTACAGAGCATCTTTTAGAGTTTGGTTACCATAATATGTAAAGATATTTTTTTTTAACCATGTAATAAAATATTAAGCGCCAATAGCCAAATGAGTTCGGGTGCGGACTACGAAACATGACGTCGTAAGTTCGAGCCCGCCGTTCGACTATTGTCGTGAACCGCTCCAGATACAAGCTGTAATGCTCAGTTGGAGGTTTAACAGGAATATTAGTAATGTTAATAAATAGCATTGGTAGTATTCTTTAAAGAAACAAAACAAAAATCTGCGGTCGATCGACTGGCCCGTTTACAATACAATCGATTTAGTCCTCTTTTATGTTAAACGCTTTCGGCGACGTTTCGTGCCCTTGTTCCGAAAATCGATGCTGTACATTATGTGTTTAATGGATCATTATGAAGTAGGTTTGTATTTTTTTTGGTTAAACAGCGCGTGTAACTTTTAAACTTGTAAATAAAATCAGCAGTTCGACACAGATCAACGTACGTAATTACTTAAAGTTTGCAGAAATAAAATTAGAATCTCGTTGTTTTATTAGCTTGAGCTTTGAAAACTTATTTGCTTAGATAACAGATATTTTTTTTTAAGTACTAGCAATGCTATTCAACTAACATTACCAATATACGTGTTAACACTGCAACTGAGCATTGGAGCTTTTATCTGGAGTGGTTCACGACCATAGTCGTGTGGCGGGCTCGAGCCTGCGACGTCATGTTTCGTAGTCCGCATTACAATTAGGCTATTGGCGGTAACGTTTCAGAAATAACGTGCAATGTTATTAAAAAAAAAAAAATTAAAACTGCATAGATTTCCGAACATTCACAGCGTGTTTAATATCCGCTACGTCGTGCATTATTATATTTTTATATTGTTGGTACAATAACCAATCGCCAGAACTTCACAATCCAGACTGGCGACCGCCAGCGGTGTCTTGGTGCTCGGTGTCTGACTCCGGGATGTGAAGCGTGGCGTTTGCGCCGAATCCATTGGCCGAGGTTTATGTGTAATGGGTTGTAAAGAGGCTGAATGAAAATTAATATGTAAGACGTTTAAATAAGTCTGTGTATACAATTACTTAATTTAGAGATTTATGTTTGAATTATTCCAAAATCTCGTCGAAGCTGGCCTATAATAACCAACGCAAAACTTTTTAAACTTTAAGAAAACTCTCAGTTTAATTTATTCCAATTGTTAAAATATCACCTCTGTCTCAGCTATTTATTAGCATGTACCATAGAACCTTACACAGGCTGCGAACGTCCATTAAGCGTCGTATGAAACATGAAAGTCTTAGAAAACGAAAGTCAAGGGGAGACGCATCGCAATTGACCTAACGTACCAAGGTCGCTCCTGAAATATATTGCGTAATGGGGAAGCGTGCTCATGGCATTGACATCAACTCGCTGGCTCTAAGCCAACGCTCCATATAATTTCGTTCACGTTCTGCGTACAAAGTTCCTAAGTCTGTAGGCACTACACATATTACATAAGCAGAGCTCTGTCCTTGGAGATTAAACCGAGCAGGCATAGCGTCATCTCTTTTATTTATATTAAGGATCGATATTCTTTAAGCGTAGTGTGCCTATGACGTGGATAGTGAAGTAAGAATCTGCCACCTGCAATAGCGCGATCCAACTCTCGCCTCTCCGGGAGATAGAGTGTCGCTAAGTCGTTTTCCCTTAGTCGCCACATTCGAAACCCACGGGAAGAAAGGGCGCGTTAGATTATTTCCCCGTTAATCCACTACCGTGCGCTTTGGTGATTTCACAGCGACATTCAGCTTAAATGTTTTTTTTAAGCCCGAAGCTGCTTCAAGCTTTTTTCAACGTGGAACGTATAATCCAACGATGAAACTGTTTCCGATAGTATAATCCATCGGCGCTCCGACGCTACATGCGCTCGAAAGTTTTATTCGCATGTATTAACAATTTAATTATGCTGTTACCGGTAAGGTGTTTGTTATTCATGAACGAACGAATACACTTGTTTGCATGAACCGTCTATGAAGTAAATATTTCATCTTTTTTATTCTTTGCCAGAGTTTGGTGCATTTTTGAGAAGCATTAGATTGTTATATAATTTATTTGGACATAATTTAACTGATGACGCTTGTTATTGATTGCGGTCGATCTTTTGATGACGTTGATGACTAGTTCATACAATCATCTGTTATCTCCGCTAGATATAATACACACACACTCGCACACACAGTCTTCTCGTGACATGTGACATACAATTACGATACGGTATTAAAAACACATATTAGTAATGATTATTGTTTCGTTTATGTTTTGACTCACGTCTGTGTCGTAAGAAGCGACTAAGGGAAAACTTCGGTTACCGGTTACCTTAGTTCTGCTGCGGATATCATCGTTGTAGACTCTATCACGACTTAGTCCTCTTGTAATTTGAGACGAATTATAATTTAAAATAAATTTTACTCTATATGTCTTTGAAACCTTTGATAGAGACGCAGATAAACACCGAGCATAGCCCTTACCATAGCAACTTTGAGCTTCCTCATACGGCCTGCAGTGAAGGACCAAGTCTCGGTTCCTCGTCGACAAATAGCAGACCAAAATTAAGCGGAAAGATATCGAATCCGCTTGCCGAGCGATTATGGCGTTGGCGAAATGTTTCTTGAGAGGGAGGTTTATGTCCTGCAGTGGCCCTAAGCCCCCATTTACAATGAGTCAAGATTCAGGAGGTCTACTTGGGGTACGCAAATCGACCTGCCAACAAATACATACTGCTTCAGTTAACGCTTGCGAATGTAGTTTCTTGGTCCAATTCCATATTAGACATAGTTGAAACACAAACACTTGTGCTTACACCGATTAGTGAAATAAGTACAAGTGTTTGTGTCCCTACTAAAACAAACTGATTAATGAAGACAGTTTATGAAAAGATTAGGAAAAAGACGAGTTGTTTGTTCAGTACTTTATATTATTATCAAGTAGCTTTTTTTTTAGGGGAAAGGCGGAAAACGAGCATGCAGTTCATCTGATTGTAAGTGATCACCGTCGCCCACATACATCCGCAACACCAGAGGTGCTGCAGGTGCGTTGCCGGCCTTTAAGCGTATTAGGGAGATAGCAGGGAGGATGAGGATAGGGATGGGAAGAGGGTGTGGGCCTCCGGTTGCCTCACTCACCGAACGAAACGCGGAACACAAGATGCTTCGCCTCTACTTCACGCCGGTATTCTGCGAGGCCGGGGTACCGACCCGGTAGAGCCGGCCCATTCGAGCAGCGGCAAAAGCCGCCGCTTGGCTCTACCACGTTAAATAAACACACGCTGACACGTTTCGTTTAAGTTACCTTTAACGACTTGATTAATATGATATATTCGTTAGCCTTTCTAACAGGACTTCGTTGTACAGAAGCTTACATTGATTTTTTAGGTTAGACATTTTACTTTAAGAGAAGGTAATAATCGATCACGTAGTAAAACCAGTTTTTAATGGAAGCGCGGAATATTGAAAGCTTACGTTTTGAATTAAATAAATACCAGCGTTTTTACACTTTCTACATACCCAAAATATGTAGACGTGTTGGGAGATTGGATACTTATTTTTCATACCAGCTCATTTTGTTTATGAATACTTTTAGTACCTAATGTGTGGTTAAGTAATTGGCTACGTCGTGTCCTACATATTGATTTTGCCGGAATACAATATTGCCAGCCGTGGTAGCCTAGTGGTTAGGGCGCTCACTTTAGTTTCATAGAGCGCGAGTGTCCTTGGTTCGATCCCCGGTGCGATCCACTAAAATAGTTGCATGTATGAGAAATAATAAAAAATATTATTTCGAGGATATGTGAAGCCCGAGAACCCGCACTGGAGCAGCGTGGCGGGCCCTTTCCGTCTCCAAGACCCTCTCAGATATTTGAGAAGGAGGTCTTTGCCTAGCAGTGGCCACTTACAGTTTGCTAATTTACTTTGCTTTTTACAATATTGCTTATTAAGCATCGGTTAACGTAAAGTAACAGAATGGTTTTTCATTTAATCCATTGTTCGTGACATCATGTGTCTCTTCACGAATACTTTATGTCTATATAATTCGAGAAGAGGATATGCAACTGTTTTAATTAAACTTCCTTCCGTCTACGGTGCGATACAATCCGATGTCTCGCGCCACAAGCCGAGCAGCCCGCACGCCTCCTCTACGATATTGTAGCTAACCAAGTGAGACGCAATACGGGCTTTATCTTAGTAAACTCAGCGGCAAGGTAGGCAGATGTTTAGTCGTGTTTCGAGCTATTTGTCGTATAGAGAAATGGAAGCTTCAACGATAAGTGAAAATATACCCCTCGGTGTACAAATGGTTCGATTATTATGCTTATCCCATCGAGTTTGGGCTCATTAGATAAGTATTTACGAGTCTTATTAATTTCACCTGATGAAAGAGGGTAGAGAGAAGCGTGAGTATTAGTTTTCTTTAACTACTGTTTCGTTTTTGTAGTGTAACGACACTACAAGCAACGGCTAGAGTTGTGTTTTGACCCGTGACCCCCGCGTGTTAACATGGTGTGCTTGGCTCTTGGCAAAGTGCCAGAAGCTCGCACCAATGTCAGTGGCACGTCGTCTGCGGGGAGAGCCATTGTGAAATGTTATGAATTAAGTTTCGTGAAGTTTAGATTCGATTAGATTAGATGTTCGACTAAAATGGAAAGTGACATTTATAGTGGCTGTTACTTTTATAATTGAACGGTTAAGTATAATTGATATTTGATGCATAGCTTCATCCATGAATGTATGAATATTTTATGTCTATGTAATTCGTGAAGAGGTCATAACAATGTGCCGCAAGCGTGAACTGTTCGATAGAACCGGAGACAAGGCATGCTCTAAACGGAACCTTTGAAAGTAACTGAATACGGTCGGTTACTTGTGTTATAGTTAAAGTCTGTTGTGAAACTAGGACAAGAGACAATAATAATGTTCAACTTTTAGCAATAATGGTTATAGTATAATATGAGTGGCTTGAAATTACTTAGCATATCATTATTAGCGTATTACATTATATATTGTGAATTCAGAATTTTGTTTTAGTCCAATTATTTATTTATTTAATCTTCATGCACAAAGTGGTACACATGGCGGACTTAATGCCTAGAGGCATTCCCAGTCAACCATTAGGCTAAGCAGAGATAAACACGTAATAGAGGCGATACAGCTAATAGAATAAAACAAGTAAATGGATATAAATATCAAAATATATACTTACACAGATAGATACATACATACATACATACATAGATACATAAATACAATTTATCAAATATACATAATTATGTAACTAAAATCTAATTGTTTTTATATATTCTTTTAAGTAATAAGCTTAATTGTGTCTTCCAAATTTGAACTAATTTGCATAATACTCAAAATAAAACAATTATTTTTATAGTGACTTAAACCGATTCTGTATCGCGTTCACACCATACCTTTATAGTTACTAATGCATGCTATTCGAACGTACGTGAAAGAAGCGATGTTGTACAATCATACAACATCGCTTCATACAACATCGCTTCTTTCACGTATCAGCAGTGCCTTGTCGACTCATATTACTACTGTCACAACCATTATACACAAATCTCTACCGGAGACCCATTCACCTGTAACAAGCCATCACGTTCCAGTCCGCAGGGCTGATAACGCACGTGTATCTTGATCCAGAGGATACCTACCAACATTTCTTCACCGTCAGAGGAACCTCATTACGAAACTGGGGAACATTTTATATAAAAATTACGTTCGACAAGTGAAGATTAGTATGTTTGTTACGACGAATAAATGATAATATATAATGTGTCGCGGCGTCCACTTTCCGTCAGTAGGACTGTGTGTCCGTTTGTTACCCACATCGGTGTTAACAAATGACTTTGATCGTTTTACACTATAGTTCCTTTAACATTACAAACACTACTATAAGTTCGAAATCACTCGAAAGGCTTTTAATAAATGTCACATCCGTCTAGGGTACAAGGTAAATGCAGCAATTTCTTTCGTAGGCAGCTAGCTGAGAGTTTGTCTTTCGCTTCGTAATTTGCCACGGACTTATATAAATATTTAAAATTGATATCTCCCGGGGTTAATAAATAACTAAAGAGACAAAGCGAGTGCTGCATTCGAGCCCGTAGAGGATAACCCGAAGCTATAACGGAAATTCGTACATATTTATACGAAAGCTTTAGTGAAAGGGGGTATCTGTTACCGATGTTTACAATAAAATGGATCAAATACAGTTTTAAACAGTGCCTTTTCTACATCTGTAAATTAGAACGTATATTTAATCATATGTTCATGTATTATATGTATTCGTATAATACTACACAAAACATATCAAAAGGAAACAGTGCAGTGCCAAGATAAGCAGCGATTGTTTGATGGAACCAAGATATTAATGTTTAAGTTAGGCTCATTGCATTTGATAATTAAAAAAAAAGAATTAAGTTGAAAATAGAATTTTTTGATAATATATTAATCCTTATTGATTTCTTGTATTTACGCGAACACTACACATTTGAAATGTAACTATTATTTATGGATTTTAATTCTATATTCGAGTTATATATATCGACTATGAGACCTGGACGTCTCCTCAGTCCCCCCGGTGACAGCGGCAGCTGCAAAGCACTCGAAACGTCGGGAATATAAAAACAAAATTAAGCGCGATAAAATCCGTAAACAATAGTTTCTTTTCAAATATTCCTTCTTGTTTAAATTGAAAAATAAAATGAAGTTATGTAGATTCTTCATCTTCCTTGATTTATGACTTCTCTTGAGTGAATTCAATACGAAACGGCGATGGAGGTGGTAGATGTGGCGAAGAAAACGGAAAACGACGGTAGATTGTAAAAAAAAATACGAAATTCGAAATTATTACGTTCAATAAAAGAATATCTTTCTCAATTCTTCAAACGTTCTTCAATAATTTTATTTAATCGCCATCCCAGTGAACTACAACCATTTCGCGTTCACCGATCAACAAACGTTCGCCTAAAGTAAACTGTGCAAATTATTTTCCCGTTTATTGCAACACGATGGCGCCTCCACTACACGAATTTTATTAAGGAGCGATATCTTTATTGCGCATCCAAAAAGCCACCATAAAAAGATGTCATAATAACCTTTTATATTGCCTTCTATCTGTTTATGCATCAGTACATGGCGCTTGGTTTTAGTGCGCCGATATGTAAAGTGTATTGATGTATTTCGTGAAGTCGACTAGAAATATTTCTGTTTGCGTGCGCCGTTGCCCGTACGAAACATTGAAAGTTATGCATAATTGCATTTTACCATAAAGCCCATGGTAGCTTAGTTGTCGGGGCGCTCACTTTAGTATCGTAGAGCCCGAATGATCTGGTGGTTCGATCACCGGCGCCGGCACCGCTACAATTGGTAATAGAAATTTCAAGTGCTGTATTTACCACGTGCACGGCGTTGAATGAAATTTTGGTGTTGGAGCCGGTAAAGTTCCGCCGCGGTGCTCCAGTGCGGGTTGGCGGGCTTCACATATTTCTCATACATGCAGTCCAAATATTTCAAGATATAGTCGGCTTAATTTTTTATGAAAGAGTTCTTTTTATTATACAAAGTATTTCAGTACGATGCTGTCATGGTTAATTAGTTTGCCGAAACGGTGCATTCTTTCGGTTGATATTCCAGATAAATGAATACTTAAAGTTGAGTTTTAAATAGTAGCTCAATTGGATACTGTTCTGTCCAGATCAAGTGTCCATTACTGTAATATCAATTGAGAAGGTTTTGGAGACTACTAAAATTTTGATTTCATGAAACTGAAAATCTTTTTTAACGCTCAGATATTATAATTTATAGTTTAATCTGTGATCGTAAGTTGCGGACCGAAGTCGGTTTTTGTACTTTTTTTTTTACACTTTGTACTTCAGTAAAGTAGAAACGAATAATGCCTTGGGCTGAATTGTGCTAAAAAAATAGGCGCTAGTGTAGTATTCGGTTACTATCGGCAATAACTATAAAAACAAACGTCACTAGTGATATAGGTTTTGGTATCTAACGTTTGCTTACCATACGAACCAGTTACAGTTTATTTGTTCATTTGAAAATCTTTAATGCACACACATAAAATGTACAATTGGCGGACTATATATAGCGGCATTCTATGCCGGTCAACCTCGAGTTAAACTGAAATCTAGGACGGTACTTCGAAAGATATAATGAAGTAGATACTACGTGTTGAATATAGTTGATATTTGGAAGTAATATACATACATAGATACAACTTATATGTGTATCTGAATAATTAAAGATCAAGCTTGTTCTCCGTTCTAACAATGTAATATAAACCTGTCTTGTCGACACTAAACATGCATGAGTCAGATATACATTAATTATTTATGAGTCCAGAAAGTCCATTGCACCTTCAAATATGTATTTGAATATGTATGTCTTACACTTTAAATGGCTGTAGACTAAAACAGCGTTTCACTTACACTGAATTCGTGTATTCGAAGTGTAGGCGACGTAGCCACGGGCCTACGTCGCTCCGCCGCCTACGCTAAATTGTTCCGAGTCTACCAAGCCTACGGGCGTAGACCCGGCGTAGGGCGTAGAAGTTCTTTGATGCAAATTTAACCAGATAAGATCAGAAGTATTGTTTTGATCGTTTGTCTTTTGCCTAATTTGGAGTTTGGTCCATTCAAAAAAAAAAAAAGAAAACAGAAAATTTTATTATATATTATACGTGGTGCTATTTGCGTTTTGAGTTATTTTCTCGAAAACCATTCTATTAAATGGTAAGGCGTTTCCACGCTAGGAGACCTCGACTCTTCGGCTAGGCTTTAAACTATAAGCAACTGTATGAAGTCGTATAACGATGTATCAGACGCATAATATCAAAACCTTTGATTTATATGGTAAAACAAATGCTTGAAAGACAGAAAGAAAGAAAGAAAAATGGTTTATTCGTAGATACAGTACAATATATGGTATACAACATAATACAATACAACACAATACATTTGGTGCAAAATGCAAAAACAGTAAATAAACAAGGTTAATATCAGTATAGAACTGCAGCCACAAAAAGGCGGCCGACTCAGCACATTGCTGCAGCCGACATGCTGCAACGCTGATGTTCTGCCGGCACCCTTGACAGAAGTCCTGCGAGCAGCTGCCCGGCAGCATCTTTTATTTGTATATATTAACAAATAAGAAATAATGTCACCATCTTGCATAAACTTAATACAACCACCGAGGTTTAAAAAATTAAGGATTTAGCCTTGACTACTAATTATTTGATTACATCATAGAAAGAAGTTTATTTTGCTTGCCCTTTGCGAACCCATTTACTAGTTAATCATAGTTGACTAGCAAACCCGCCGGTTTCGCATGGATATATCTGTTATATAGAGATTTAGTGTGAATGATAGACGCATATAAGCCTGCCTTGTATGTAATGTTTGTTATAAAATGATTGTAGTTTTACTCGTAGATGATGGTGAAAACTGCATTGAAGTCAACTTAAAAGTTTAAAAGTTATAAGCGAATATACAAACAATCACGGATAGCGACTTTGTTTAATACCGTTTAGAGATATGTGAGTTCTATGAAGAAGCTTAAAGTCGTTTACGGGGCTATAGTGAGCTTTTTTATGGTA
This sequence comes from Bhutanitis thaidina, assembly GCA_029286595.1. Lineage (NCBI taxonomy): Eukaryota > Metazoa > Arthropoda > Insecta > Lepidoptera > Papilionidae > Bhutanitis > Bhutanitis thaidina. Next base: position 16,156,037 of record JAGSMS010000010.1, read on the forward strand.
AAGGAGGCAAACGAGCAATAATAATATTAAAAAAGAAAGCGGCATTTGTGTGGTGAAGAAACTGAAATATCTTTAGGGTCGCGTTCGTGTTGTCCGTGTGTTAAATTATTAAAATATCTTTATAGCAATCGATCCGATAGTTTCGACTTTCTTATTCTACTTATAATATACACCTTAAACTCTAAATACACATCAATTACTTTATGACATATCATTACACTCGTACAGATGTTATCGGATCGCACACACTTGCAAAATGAATGTACACCATATATTAAAATCTAATGAGAATGTATTAATATGTCGATGGTACGCGAGTGGTTTGCGTAGGCCACGGTGATAAGATATCCCCTATCGGCGCGCTATCGTCCGCGGCCGCAATTACCCCAAGAAAAACACTCGAAACTATCCAAAACAGATGTAAACTAAACCAGCACGTGTCGGTGATCGTAGTACATATTTTACGTGGTAGAGTCAAGCGGCGGCTTTTGCTGCTGCTCGAATGGGCCGGCGGTATCCGAAGGCCCGCTCCTCATCCTCCCTTCCATCTCCCAAATATCCTTAAAGGCCGGCGCGCACCTGCAGCACCTCTGGTGTTGCGGATGTACGTGGGCGACGGCAATCACTTACCATCAGGTGAATCGCTCGTTCGCCTGATGGTAAGCCGCCTTTTCCATAAAAAAAAAACTTTCGTGTCTACTTCACCTTGAGCATCGCGTGTCATTTGATTTTTCGTTAAATTGTTTCTTGCTCGTCGGCCGAGTGTTGAGGAGTGAGTCCTTTATCGTAAAGCCACCGCTGGGCGATGGATGAGGTTGTCGCTTCCCTACGCCTTTTCTTAATTATTATATTAAAAAAAAAAGGATATCCGCGGCTTACATGAAAAGGAAAAATGTAAGTCACTATACCATTTAACATCCTAAAAGCCGTGACACCGATATCCCTTAATGCGGAGTTAAGGTTTGGGTATCATTATTCATCGTTAGGGTACAAATACTCGATACATTTCAATGAGAGAAATGAAATAACTGTACAACTAAAACATATGTACGCGATTTTATGGTTTGTATGAAATTACTTATTTTTATTATATTCTGTATTCTATTTTGGATTTTGTTTGAAATTATCAAATCACACACATTAAAGTTAATATACGAGTACGTCATACTGTTGTGCTTAAAAATATATCACCTATTGCATTAAAACAAGTGTAGCGATTACTAAAGAGAGGGTTCTTTGCCAAAAGAAGAGAAACTGAAAGCTTTTACTTATCTTATCACCACTTGTGTCCTTCCGTTAATTTTATTACAAACCATATAATAAGCAGGTCGTTAATGTTTCATTGCTGGACCTTCACTCGATATCTGAGAGGGTCGTGGCGCTGGTTAGCGGACTTAACATGTCGTTGATATTATATTTTTATTATTTGTCAGACGCGTAGGTAAATTTAGCACTTATAATATGACATATAAGGTTACGTATTTTATCCGCTTAAAGCAATAGATATACCCTTTTCCGTTAAGTTATAATCGAAATAAAAACATTCCTCAATGTAGGACAGAAATGTGATCTATCTTCATGCCGACTGTCCACAAAATCCGTTCAGTGCTTTTTGCGCGATGCGTGAGATAAAGAAACAAACAAAATTCTTAAAATTGTTGTTTTAGCTTTCTATCATTCTTTAACGCTATGGGAATTAGATATTAAAAAATTTGTTCAGAACTGATATTATCTATAATACAGGTATTGTATGTAGTTAATTATAGTTAATAAAAGCACCAAAAAATATAATGAAATAATTTGAAAGACATTTAAACATCTATCCTTCAACTTTGATATTACGTGAGGGCGGTGTGAAATGTCACCCATTAAAATTTGAAATACCACATTCTCTAAGCCAGCTGTGCATTTCACCGTGACATTAATAGTTGTGAAATTAAAAAAAAAAACATCTAAATGCCACTCACATGGCAGATAGGCTCATAAATATATATTATGGAGAGCCGTGGTAGCTTAGTGGTCAGGGTGCTCACTTTAGTTTCATAGAGCGCGAGTGACCTGGGTTCGATCCCCAGAGCCGGCACCACTAAAATTGTTAATAGCAATTTTAAGTGCTGTATTTACCACGTGCTCAGAGGTGAAGGAAAACATCGTGAGGAAACATGCATGTCTGAAAAATAATAAAAATATTATTTCGAGGATATGTGAAGCCCACCAACCCACATTGGAGCAGCGTGGCGGGCCCTTCCCGGCTCCTAAACCCTTTCTGATACTCGTATTTGAGAAGAAGGCCTTTGCCCAGCAGTGGGGATTTGCAGGCTGCTACTTTACTTTACTTTTTTTTACATTGTGCATCGTAGGTATTAGGTGAACTACAGTACATAGAGAGTTTTAACGGAAACAATGAAATTATCTCTCATATATTAAAACTCAGTAGTTGCAAAGTGTATAGGAATTATGTCTCTCCTTTTCATCTTTGATATTTCTAGGCTCTTTACACTTAGGATCATTATGATTTTAGAACACGATATGAAATTTGTTTTCATCCTGTTAAATAGTTTTTTTTTGTTTTTTTAACGGAATGCATTGTGCCGGTGCAACGGCCGGATATTTTTCCTCATTAGTGTCGGACACTTGACCCGTTTCGGGTGAAGCGACTCAGTGCGCTGCAAGCCACGCTGATCGACGGTCTCGCAAGTGCAGACCCGTGCCTGTTCAGAGTGCGAATGTAGGTCAAAATGTGTGTTTATGTTTACAAATTACCACTCGCGTTTCAGTTATGACCCTGAAAAACGTTGCCAGGTTGTCTATGCCCCGGCGACTGCGTACTACGATAGCATATTACTTCTATCATATATGAGTTTTATGAATCAATTTTGATACATTAATTATGTTTGTCTAATTATCATACCTCACCAGCTATCATCCGCGACTTCATCATCATCATTTCAGCCTATCAGAAGTCCACTGCTGAACATAGGCCTCCCCCAAAGATTGCCACGAAGCTCGGTCCTGAGCCACCTGCATCCATCGACTTTCCGCAACACTGCACAGGTCGTCACTCCATCTTGTGGGTGTCGTCCTACACTGCGTTTGCCTGTACGTGGCTGCCACTCGAGTACCTTTTTTCCCCAAACGGTTGTCAGTTCTGCGAGCTATGTGGCCGGCCCTTTGCCACTTCAGCTTGCTGATCTTTACGGCTTTGTCGGTTACCTTAGTTCTGCTGCGGATATCATCGTTGCAGACTCTATCACGACTTAGTCCTCATGTAATTTGAGGCGAATTATAATTTAAAATAAATTTTAATCTACATGTCTTTGAAACCTTTCGCTTTGCCATAAATATCCGTTAGAATCGGCTGTTTACAAGGTAGCATAAACAAACAGAACTGTTATTATTAAAACCAGCTGAGGAGAGACAGTTTTACATAGCTAATTTCATATAATATGTATGCGTTGGGTCGTCATGTCAAAATAGTTAAAACTCTACATTTATTTAAGCTCGTGTAGTCGGAGAGCTGCCAATTGTAGAGAACTAACTTAGTACACTTTTAATTGACTCCCAACGCAGCAAAGCTGTAAGCGCACACAGTTGGATACGGTTTCTAGGTCAGTGGGTAACACAACCAGTCTTGTTACTGTATAGGTACAGACAATTAAACGTTCTAAGTAGATCGAAGCTTCCATTAACTGCGATGCGGTTTTTATTCTTCCTGCAAATGAGAGATTAGAAATGTTTACTCAATGAAATGTTCAGTTTGAAATACTGACATATGTGCTCTACTCTACTATAAAAAAAAATTTTTTTATGGGTAAACGAGCAAGCGGCTTACCTGATGGTAAGTGATTACCGACGCCCACGAACATCTGCAACACCAGTGGGGCTGTAGTTGCATTGCCGGCCTTGTAGAATATTTGGGAGATCGGAAGGGAGGATGAGGAGGGAGGATCATGATTTCGGATCCGGAAGGGGACCGCTAACGCTGCCCGTTAGCGGTCCCCTTCCGGGTCCGAAACCATCCCAGCTAGTTTTGAAAGAGGCCTTTGCCCAGCAGTAGGCAGTCATTTTTGTCCAACACACTTGTGTTACAACTCATTTTGTTTTGGTTCTCATAGGTGCTACGGACACACGATCTGCGTAGTTTACTGTAGGATAGAGCCATATGGTAACATTAAGAAAAGATAATTCTATAAATGAACACTGTCGATGTGCAATGTTTGTACGTAAACTGCCTCGGCGACATAGGTTAGGTTACGTGGGAAGTAAAATCTTATTATTTTAAAACGTTAAATATGACTTTAAAGACTTTTATTTAACACTCTCGTTGTACCTCATTGTGTTAAATTTCTACCCCGCTACGCTATGTGCTACGTACGCTACGATCTGTGTAGCATCACTGTAGAACAGAGCCATAGTAACATCGATGTCATATGGAGGCCGTCAACATGCACTCGAGTAGTGTGAAGGATATTTCCCGGTTCGTAAACCCTCTTAAAAATATTGAAAGGTCTTTTCCTAGCTGAGGAACATTTACCGGCTGTTAATTAATATAAAAGCTATAAGTAATATAAATATTGCGCCGCAGTGCCTGGTTTGCTTATTTGATTAAATTAGAAAGATTTCAGTGTAGAGAAAGAATCAGTTGTATGCGTTGTTTCCCGGAATATTACCTAGATATGAACTTCACCACTGTGATAAATTATTCAGAAATATTAAAAAAATATAGACATTTCATATAAAATATCGTTTCCCTATTTTAGATTAATTTCTTTATTGTTGGTTAATTAAGTTTCAGACAATAATTTACAAGATAATTAAAAATAAAGGTAAAATGTTGCATTACATATAAAATATGCAAAAGTAAAAACAAATGTTGAAATTGCATTGTTGAATATATACATTCTCTTATTCAATAACGTTACATAACGTACGTTCACGGAAATTTAATCTGCCTGCGCCCTAATACTGCGTTCTCTGCCGTCTCGTGGGGTCTCGGGAGCGGAATTCGTCGGGTCACTGCATTCCAATTTAAAGCAGATTTCATCTCCTCCATTTAAACTATCGGACGAAATTGAACGTTGTGTCTCACGATATAGAAGTTAACGGTGCTATGTCACAAAGAAGGTTACGTCGCGATAATTAAGTTCGATTGTGTATGTTTGAAGGAATATGGCCTGAAGAAGATCGATGTAAATTAATTGAATTTTATTTTATATGCTTATTATATGAGAAGCTTTAAGCTTGAGTTGAAACTTCTGAGTCTAGTTACTACTGTAGCTGTTTGTTTACAGTAAATGTGCGTGTCATAAACGGACTAACTGCCGATAATACGAAGTGTATAAAATAAAACTTACTTTATAATGACAATATGTCACATATGTAATACGTTACTTTTATTATAAATGAAGATCAATAACATTGTTTCTAAACACGTCACGACATGCTACGTTATCACGCCTTCCCAGGCGGGTTGTTGAGTGCAGTCTCCCTCTAGAAAAGCGGGTTCCCATCTCCAGTTTGTGGCAAATTCGGACCGGGTATTCCCCGTTAGTGTTGCGCTCTCTTTTAAGGTTTTACCTAACCATGTATGTTAAGCCACGTAGCGTTCAATATCGTAGCCACGAAAAAAAATGGCTTTAATTTCATTTCTGTGTCAAGGTTATTACTGGATCGAGCGTCAGCTGGCGGGCGGCCAAGTTTGAAAGCCGTCCTTCGGGTCGCAGCACTATCGATTCGTGACGTTGTCTGGTAGATCCAAATTATGATTACTGTCTGTGACGGACTTGACTTGACGTTGCTATGCCAGGTTCATTAAAGGCCGAGCAGTTCTTCATTGCGAAGAAAAAATGCTTCAAATATTATACCCAATTTTGTTTTAATATGCCTGTAATAATAATAGGACAGCTTAAAATCATACGATCGGAAACGCTTCTTCATTTTTCTCGTGAGCTTTGTGGTTTTTGATTATTGTGGCCAGACAAAATGTCTCCGTGTCATGTGTAAACTGTTACGAAAATTTCATGCTTTTAATTGGCTGTTTTTCCATCTCAAATACATCTAGATCAGCCTCTTTCAGACCTCTGCTGAACATAGGAAGCGGCAAACATACTCCCCAAGCAGGGCATCTCACCTCGCAGTTGTAATTCACCTACCCCTCACTAATCTCCGCTATCATTTCTATTTTTTTTGTAGATGGAGGTGGTATATTATCGTCATATCAAATATAAAGATAATATTCACTTGAATTACAGATATCATGAGAACATTGCTTTTAATAAAATAACTTTCTAAAGCAGTGAAAATCCTTTGTTCTGGTTTCATTGTTTTGTGTGCAAACAGCGAGATCGAAACTGACGTTCGGCTTTGTCGACGCCTGCTTATGCTGCGAAGTTGAAATCCAATAATTTCATTTTGTTTGCATAACAATGCCTCTCGTTTAAATCTTTAACTTAGATTGCAGTCGATTGATTGTTATCAAAGGCAGTCAAGGTTCATGGTAACGTAGTGGGTGCTTGCAATTTTCAATTATGTTACAGTCACTTCCAAATATATCATAGCCGTGGTAGGTCGGGGTAGTACATAGGTTAGTTACATAGAGCGCGAGTGACCTGGGTTGGATCGCCGATGGCCCCACCAGAATTGTTAATACTCGTAGAAATTTTAAGTGGCTGTATTTACCACGTGATCGGCGGTGAATGAGTACATCGTGAGAAAACTTGCATGTATAAGAAATAAAAAAAAAATATTTCGAGGATTGTGCAGCCCGCCAGCCCGCACTGGAGCAGTGCGGCAAGCACTTCTCGGCTTCAAAACCCTCTCAGATAGTTGAACCTTTGGCGAGCAAAGGGCAGGGTGATATACAATGCTTTTTGTTTAATGGGTCTGTCTATATAAAGTGCATTACAAACGGGTTTGTGTTTTGATGATTAACTTGTGATATTTTTTTCTTGTATTTACGGGAGTACTACAAATTTGAAATGAAATTATTATTCTTTTATTTTAAAAGGCTCTTGATTTCACCTCTGTCCTCCTAGGGTGCCTAAACGTCAAGAGTAAAAAGTAAAATTAAACACGACAAAATCCGTAAATAGTAGTATAATTTCAAATCTTTTGATATATTGTTTAATCTCAGGTAAAAATTCGTCCGTGGACATACCCCCATAGAATATCAGCTTTTTTTTATTTGAATTTAGTTGTCTAAGTAAGGATAGATTAATACTATTTTTCATTATGTCGGCACTATGCTCTTTAATCCACCATCCCATACTTATCAAGCATGGACCCTTTCCTCGCTATACATTAAATTTTTAATGTCTAGCCATATACTTAAAAATGCAGATGATACGTAAAAGCGTATTCCCGTTGTAGATCCGAGTTGTCACAATTTTAATAATTGACAACATTTTACACATTTCATAATATAAATGAAGAGAATATGTATATTACAGGTTCTACAGTACAAGATTTTATTGCCTTCACGGTTATGAAGCTTTTATAGAGAATATTGTATAGCCAGCTGAATGTAAAATGTAATACGCTACGCCACTTTACGTTCTGAAGTTTACTTGTACGTTACATTATTCACTCCGATTCTCAGAGCGTCTACACAGCTTGTAGACCGCTACGTCGTAGCCATGTAGCAAAGACCGTATTACAAATCGACTTTTCTATTAAATATGTCAAATTTGCAACTCGTGTAACCGGTCCATGGTTCATACTTTTTTTTTTAAAATACGCCTAGTTTTTGTCATAGTATTCCATTCGTTGTAAATACAAATGTAGGATGTGATATATCTCGAGAAAAACTTTCGAAAATCTGTCTGTTGTGCGGATGCCGTGACAGGCCGACACCGGATCATTGAGAGCACAAGAATAATATTTTTTTTTATGAAAAGGGCTGCAAACGGGGAAGCGGTTCACCAGATGGTAAGTGATTACCGTTGCCCATGTACATCTCCAACACCACAGGTGCTGCAGGTGCGTTGCCAGCCTTTAAATGTATTTGGGAGATGGGAGAGAGGATGATGAGGCGAAGGGGGAGGTGGAGTAGGCCTCCGGTTACCTGACTCACCGAACGAAACGCAGAAGCACAAGATGCCACTACTTCAGCAGCAGCAAAAGCCTGCGATTGGCTCTACCATGATAGTCACCATACCACGATAATTAGTGAACGAAGTAGTTTTATTGAAAACTACAAGTTCGTAACCGCATAGTTTTTTTTTGAAATCAAAGAAATTCATAAATAAAAGTATAAGCTCTCACGACCGGTAATTTAACATGATATTTTAGTCGTTTCAACCCACTTTTCACCACAGCTTATTTGTGATAACGCGTCTGGTGGTGAGCGTGGTTTAATCGGTAACTCGGGGTGGCATATCCCTCTAACCTCACGACTATCGTGGCTCGAATTTATTTAGTAAAAGTAAAGTAGAAGTTTATTAATGTCCCAATGCTGGGCTAAGGCTCCTTTCAATATTACAAATTCTCGGCCGGATTCTGGAGTTCTGGAGCGGTGTACTTATACATACATTTTGTAATTTTTTTTTTTTTATGTTATATTTGTTTATGTAAATAAGTACAAAGTGTCCAAACGCGTCTTCGTCCCGGATAACGCTAACCCGAGCCGACCACGGGGACCTAATACAAAAGCCCCTTTTTATTCCTTCACACAGCTTTTGTGTGTTCAACTTATAAATTTTTACATCAGTTTCAATATTTAAATCCAGGCCAGTTTTTTTTTGAGTTAAATATATTATCACTTAGTTTTTTTATCTCTAATGTTTATTTAATAGTTGTCTGATCTTAGGAAAGATATCTCATTATTATTTCAATACTACTTAGAAACGAGATAAGATATAAATCCCTCTAAGAATATTGTTCTTTTGAACAGTAGATGTATTTGTAAATCTTGTTTATTGAGGAAACAGAGTAAACGTAAAGAGGACAAGTTTCTATTTGTCGTTACAATTCTTTCTATGAATTTTTATCAGATAAATATTTTCATAGAATAGCGATTTTGTTAGAGGAGCATTATCTGTATGTTTAACCATGTTTTGTATCATAATAATATTGACAAAGAGTCTTTCTAAGCTCTTAGGAGTTATTTCCAAAAATCTTTAGTCATTCACAAATTGCTGCTGAACATAGTCCTAAAACACGGCCCTAAGCTAAGCCTCGTTAGGCTCGGGTGTCGTTCGCTCGCTTCGTCGGCTCGATAGCTTAGTTGGTAGTGATCCTGCCTTCGTAGCTAAGGTTTGCGTGTTCAAATCCCACTTGGGACAAACATTTGTAGGACGAATATTAATGTTTGAACCACCGTCTAGCTTTTCATCCTTTTTTTGTTATTCTCATACTTCATCATATCCTCATACCTATGCTATCCATGTTTGAATGTACGAGATATGACGAGTATATATCTAAATAACCCCACATAATAATAATAATCTTTATTCGTCATAAGAATTTGGAACACAAAGTATGAATTCCCTGACATCCGTGCTCGGTTAAGAACCTTACAGAGATCAGTGTCTTCTCCCAAGTTGATTAATAATAATAATATCTTATACACCTAGACTACTCTAAGAATTTTTTTCTTCCAAGTGTACTAATTTACAAGAACTAAATTAAAATATTTTTTTTTTTTAAAAAGTGACTTAATGAATGCTTTAAACATATATATTTATATATTGCAAACGTCTGTGTGTGTGTGTGTAATGAACGAACAACTACTTTGCGACCACTACTACTATATTCGTAGACTTTTCGATTACTTTGGTACTTTTTCATTGTAACTTTCACCGCAGACCTGAGTGATTGTTCATATACCCGCAAGTCGCGCAGTGCTTTTACGCCACGAGGAGTCATGACTGAGATGAAAAAGTAAAAATATACAGTAACTCATAAAATAATAACAATTTCCTCTTAAGCCCGCCAATTGCATCCGAAAACAAGTCCAACTTTAAAGTCTTCGCTAGGTTATTATATTTCTTGACTATTCGGTTAAGAGGCGCATGTTGTCCAAGATTCGATTTACTTACTTAGTTCTTAACATTAAGCGATTACGTCTTACAAATTCGATAAAGTCGACGTACCGCAAATCTAGCCTACGATTCAATCTGTGTCAATCATAACACTGCCGTCATAACAGTATGCGAACACTTTACTAACGTGCTTTTTTAGTGAAGAAATTTCTCAAATATGAGTGGGTGCGATGAACTCGATCGTCTCTAATCGATGCTGCTGTCGAAATATAATTTTTTTGGTTTGTTAAAAATAATACTAGCAATGCTATTTATCAAATAACATTACTAATATTCCTGTTAACCCTCCAACTGAGCATTATAGCTTGTATCTGGGGTGGTTCACGACGATAGTCGAATGGCGGACCCGAACTTGCGACGTCATGTTTCGTAGTCCGTTTCGTAGACGAGAGACGCACCCTTGCCGAATGGGTTAGGGTGCGTCTCTCGTCTCTCCCAATGTTTTCAACACATGTTTTGTTCAGGCTTCATACTTACGTCCACAGGGCATATTTCGTCTGGCATGCGAGCACGTGCTCCGTACGATGCGGCGCGGTCGCGAGACCCTGCTGACGCTCCTCGAGGCCTTCGTGTACGACCCGCTGGTGGAGTGGGGCGGCGGCAGGAAGCGGCGCGGCTCCAGGCACGTGCGTGCCGCGCGCGCCGTGCTCGCCGTGCGCGTCCGCGAGCTCGAGCACTCCATTGACGAGATCACGTAAGCTATTACGGGGTCACAGTCTATTTATTCTTAGTTTTTTTTTTTTTAATACTGCTTGGGTAGTTCTGTCACAAAGAACGCCCCGTACGAGGCCCACTCCAGTTTTATCTGTTTTACTTTTGAAATATTTCTGGCGTTTATTTTGATAAACACTGTTGATCTGCAGATGATCTAATTATTGTGAGCTCATGCAAGTGCAGGTTTCTCCGCTCTGAGATTTAATCGCAAGTGTCACTTAAGATCGAACCCGAGTCAGTAACCTTAATTTTTATAAACTGTTAAGTGCTACGCCAACTTCGACCCAGAGGTCAATCCACGAACCCAACTCGGCTGGGCAGCGTTCGGGAAACTGCGTCGTATCTTCGCGTCGTGTATGGCTCAAAAGCTCAAGAGCAAAGTATACAACCAGTGCCGACCAGTGATGACTTACAGAACTGATACTTGGTCCTTCACTGCAGGCCGTATGAGGAAGAGGAAAGTTGCTCAGCGCGCTATGGAAAGGGCTACGCTCGCAGTTTCTCTGCGTGATAGAGTCTGCAACGATGATATCCGCAACAGAACTAGGGTACCGACATAGCCGTAAGGATCAGCAAGCTGAAGTGGCGATGGGACGGCCTCATAGCTCGCAGAACTGATGACCATTGGGGAAAATAGGTTCTCGAGTGACAGCCACGTACGGGCAAACACGACCTCTAACGAGATGGAGTGACGACCTGCACAGTGTTGCGGGAAGTCGTTGGAAGCAAGGTGGCTCAGCACCGTGCTTTGTGTCGGCCTATGTTCAGCAGTGGGCTTATGATAGGCTGACATGATGATTATGATGATGCTATGCTTAATACAAACGATGCCACATTAAATTTTTACATGATGCTATCATTGTGCTTTGTCGTGTTTCATGACTTCGCAATGTTCCACAATTTGTGTAGCACCGCATACAATGAATATAATTAACTCGCGTATCTTTCTTTATCGAGCACGAGCAGTAAACAGCACTGACGTATCTTTACATACCTTTCGTTAAGTGCACAAGTACGTACACCGACGAATGTATTTGAAAGATAAAACATGTGACAAACTAATGATACATTTTTACAACTTCAGTTATGCTAATCGATATTTTATTAAAGACTGAATGATTTTTGACCTCAATTAGCCATAATACGCTCTAAAATTGGTGGTTAAATTACGATACCTTAAAAAACGTAAATAAAATAACTGAAACTTTAGGAGAAACCCAGAGAGAACCGCGGAAAATAGGAACATGGAAACCAAAATTCAGTATATTGTTAAAGAAACAATGAAAATATTTTCTCTTATTAAAATGCTAAATGGCTAAAACGTGTGTTTCGTTTTTAACTACATAACACATGGCCTAATTCGAAATTTACATCGTAAGCAAATAAAGAGAATACGTGCTACGTAAAATTTAATGCACCTGCTACAAAAGCTTTAAGCTTTTACGTCATACCAAAGTATCAACGTAATAAATTTATGAATAGGAGAAATTATTTTTGTTGATGAACTTTTTTTTAGATTTGTGAAAATGCAAATAAGAAATGTCTTTGCACATACAAGTATATACATAGACATTCTTGGTGAAGTAAAGTAGCAGCCTGTAACTGCCCACTGCTGGCTTTTTTTATTATATCTCAGACACGATGTTTTCCTTCACCGCCGAGCACGTGATAAATACAGCACTTAAAATTGTTAATAGCAATTATACAATACAAAAGTGTATCATAATACAAAAGTGAGCGTCTTGACCACTAGGCTATCATGGATCAATTTGGATACGGTTCTATTGCGGACTCTTGGATATGCCAATTAAGTAAAAACAAAGCAGGGTACTTATGCTCTGGTTCGGGTCTGGTTATAAATCGAATTATGTTCAAGCACTAAGAATGACCTTAGTCATTATACATTATGATAATTCAATTCATAGCTGTTGCGCCAAGTGCGTATTTATTATAATATCAATTCGTTAATTTATTTGAATGTCTGTATGTAGTACGGGTTATATCGTATAATTCCTTCCATTTCAGAGAACAATTTATGTCGATACTTCCCGAAGTCCAACAAGCAGCTGAAAAATGGGTTGAGGAAAATGAAGAGTTGCAATCTATAGAGACAAAATTACAGGACTGTCACCAGCAGATGGCCTTGATTAAGGAAATAGAAGCTTATGGTCCCAATCTTAGCAGCCATCCACTCTATGCGATCTCACAGAAATATACGTCATATAAGCAGGCTAAAAACGCCGTTGAAGATTCGATGAAAGCACTCATAAAGATACTTAATGATTTTGATACACAAATAGAAAATTTCGCCACAACAAAAGAAGTGTTGAACGGGCCCCAGTTAATGGCCTGGGTCCAGGAATTCTCTGGGCCGAATGAAGACGACGAAAAATCAATATTCGAGCACATAAAGGAATTCATGACGAACGCCGGTCAAAGCTCAATGATATCACAATGCGAACAGGCCGAAGCGGAGCTGAACCAGAGCATGCAGCAAACAAATGTATTAGTCCGTTCTTGTCTAGAGCTCTTGTCGCAATACGTAGCGGTCTCGCAATATTATCCGCAGAGTCGAACCGAGTATCATCGCGTCGTAATGTTTCGCAAATATTTGGCGGCCGCACTGGAAACCAAACTGCCCGAGGTCTGTCGTGACGTTTCCAGTCAAGTGACGGCCCTAGTCAACGCGGACTCCAATGCCGTAGATTCGCAACAAATAATCGCCTATAATTATCGATTGCAGCAAATGAACGCCGACGCTAACGCACACCTTAATAAGTGCTTGGAAAGATTGCAAATAGAAGGCGGTGAAGATGCGAGCGCTCTTGCGCAAGAAGCATACAGGGAAGCCAAAGCGAACATAAGCAACTGGGTAAGAGGGGAAGAAGGGGCCGCTGCAGCACTGGAAAGCGTAGCCATTGGTATGCTTTGTAATTTGAATAGAAGATTTTTAATGTTGGAGAACGGCGCACAGAGTGCCGGCGATTGTCTTGTAGATTTGACATCTAGAGAGGGTGAATGGTTCCTCGACGATATGAATGCGCTTTCAATGCAAGCTGTCGAATTATTGTCTTTGCTGCCGTTACAATCGGCGTCCGCTGAAGACGCCGCTATGTCAGTGGCTGTAGAATGTGTGAGAAATGGTAACCTGCTCTTAGCTGATTTAGTACAGCTTAACTACAATTTCAGCACAATAATATTACCTGAAGCGTTAAAGAAGGCACACTCCGAGGACCCGTCGGTGCTAATAATGATTACCGAATTGAATGCTGTAATTATGAATTCTCCGGTAGCACTGAACGATCTTCTAGCTCAACTGGAAATGCATTTCAGATATCTCGTTATGGACATGGAGGTAAACGTCTTTTCTAGTTTAATTGAAGCAATATCGGGATGTAATTTCTTATAAATACATTAATCATTTCCTCATTACTGTACGCAGTCGCCAGCAAGCGGAGCACGATTGTTGGCCGCAGAACTACGGACGCGTTACGAGGCCTTGCTCTCAGCCGCGCCGGCAGACACAGAGGGTCAGTCGGCGGGACGGATGCTGCTGATGGGCTTCAATGGACTTTTCGCCGCCGTGGAGTTGAGGGCGAGGGAGCTTGCCGATCATTTAGCTGCGCCCATACCCCCCGCCTGGAGGAAGATCGATCATATTAATGATGCAATGCACATGTCGGTGAGTGAGCTGGATGTTTTTTATAAACCTTTTGTGTGAACAGTGACTATCTCCAGTGCGTTTTAATCGAAGTTTTCTGCCACGCACTTCGACTTTGTGGAATCAGCTGTCGCCAGCAGTATTTCCGAATAGTTACGACTTAGGGACCTTCAAGAAAAGAGCTTATTCCTTCCTTAAAGGCCGGCAGCGCATCTGTAGCTCCTCCGGTGTTGTGGATGTTCGTGGGCGTCGGTGATCACTTACCATCAGGTGAGCCCCACGCTCGTTTGCCCCCTTCTTCTATAAAAAAAAAAAAAATCTTGTGACAAATATATTGTTACACAAGATAGGCACTTATATTTTCATATATCTGCGTAACAAAAACGACCAAAGTACTTGTTACTAAATTATTAAAATAGAAATCTAAGTTTATCTAAAATAATATTGTAAACGTTTCTTATTACGCAAGCTGTGTTCACTGTGATAAGAGCGAGCACTGTATGTCTCTTAGTAAGTGATTTGTTATTAGACTGAAATTTATAAGTGTTACATTTCAGTTTGTTAACCTAATAAAAAAAACAAATACCGGTTTAAAAACGGTTTGTTTTAAAAAGAATACTATAGGAATGCTGTTAACACTACTAAAAATTCTTGTTAACCATTCCAACCAAGCATTAGAGCTTGTATCTGGAGTGGTTTACGTCACGTTTCGCAGTCCGCGCTTTACACACAGCGGCTGTCGGTGTTAAACACTTAAAATGGAAGAAAAATCATGTCCGCGACAAAACTATTTTTAAGAGCCAATAGCCGAATGAATTAGAGTGCGGACTTAGAAACATGACGTCGTAAGTTCGAGCCCGCCGTTCGACTATTGTCGTGAACCGTTCCAGATACAAGCTGTAGGTTTAGTTGGAGGGTTAACAGGAATATTAGCAATGTTACTTGATAAATAGCATTGCTAGTATTCTTTTTTTTTAAAAAAAATGATGAATGTCGTCATATCATACCAGATTTTCGTAACCTCTTAAAGTACCTTTTAAATTAATAGTTTTATTCTTAACGCCTTAAAACACATTATTGTTTGTGCGATTTTAATGTTGTAGTTGTTATTTCGTATTTAATTATTGAGACGTTATCCTAACAGCTCAAATAACGAATTATTGTAAAGAACTCGTAATTTTAGCTCTAATTTTGTGATACTCTAAATTCTCGATAACCTCGTTGAATATTGAATACGTTGTGGAATCTGAATGTCGGTTTGTCCTCTCAGGCGGCAATGCAGAGCCCGGCGCTGCGCTCAGTGCTGGAGGACGTATTCGTGGTGCGGCGCATACAGGCGGTGGGGGAGACGCTGGGCATGTGCGCGCAGCTCGCGGCGGCCTTCCGCGGCAGTGCGCCGCCGTTGTTCTGCGACGACGCTCAGCTCTGTAGGCCCGTGAGAAGGTATTGTTCAGAGAACTCCACTTGCCCTATATGCGTCCTATGGTTAATTACGTCCTGAACATATACAGGTTGGATGCGATTTTATTGATATTTAATAAAATTTACTCCTCTTGGCAAGAGTGGCGACTTCGCAGGATTTCTTAGTCGGCGCGTTTGCGGCTTAAAACGCGTACAGCGGACGCCGGCGCGCACGGTCGGTAAGGTACCTACTTAACGTACTTGAGTGACGTTGGCGTAGTTACCTATTAGCGCAAACATATCTTGAGTCAATGTAAAAAAAAGTGAAAAAAGACCTGCGACTAAACTACTGTACTTATGTAATTGATATTTAGTATATGATCTAGTAATGGCCTGTAAAATATGTGATTAAATTTAAAGTTGTAACGTCGTATCCATCATAACACCTGTTAATCATGAGGGTAGGCAGAGATGGATTTCCATTTGGCATGACTTTGCGTAGACATCTGTTATCGGTGTAATCATTTGCCACCTTTCTTCCCGTGGATGTGGTAAGAGACGACTATGGGAAAAGCCATGAAAATCTCGTCAAAATACCAAAAAATAAGCCAAGCTGCGGTTTTAGCTCCTGCTCGAATGGGCCGGCTCGACCGGATTGGTACCACGGCCTCGCAGAATACCGGCGTGAAGTAGAGGCATATTATGCTTCTAGCGTTTCGTTCGGTGAGTGAGGTATCCGGAGGCCCACATCCCCTCCCTATTCCTCTCCTCTTCCACCCCACTTCTCCCAAATATCCTTAAAGACCGGCAACGCACCTGCAGCATCTATGGTGTTGCAGATGTATGTGGGCGACGGTAGTCACTTACCATCACGTGAACCGCTTGCTCGTTTGCCGTCTCTTCCATAAAAAAACAAACCAGACCTAAATTAGGCCGACCTATGACGGGCATCAGTGCACGTGTGATGTGTCTTGTACTGCGCACGCCAATCCTCTCGCCGAGCGTAGCGATTTTGGCAAGGCCGCTTTATGGGAGATGTATATTATAATAATAATTTAGAGTAGACAAAGTTTTCGCTTTAGACTTCCGTAAGAGACATTTCGACTCGTAGATAATATGACTTGTGGTAAACCTCCTAGCTAAGTCTGCTTCCGACCTGTGAGTGTCACTTCATTTTTCTGTATCTAATTCTAGACAGAACATTACCTATTTGAGGGATGGTTTACTTGTTTGTACTATTCATTTCACCCGGCCCAGAACATCGTTAATGTAGTAGTTTCGACTTGTTTGAATTGGTCGCAGGTTCACCGCGGAGTACGTATCCCGATGCGTGCTGGGCGTGCACTCGAAAGCTTTAGCCTCGGTCCTCTGCCTGTTGCTCAGACGAGCGCGATTGGATTTGAACGTTGAAGTAGAACAGAAAGAAATAGGTAAGTAATTGTTATATATCGAGTCAAAAAAAATCTAGCGCGAAATCAGATCAAAATTATTTAAGTATCAATAAAAATAAAAGTAATGTTCTTCCACCACAACATCACGAATTTATCTGAATACGGAACTAAAAATTTGACATTGGAACGTAAATTAATCTACCGCACTGCCGAATGGTGGTCCGAATTTAAACTAACTTCGATTGAATATTTCAATAAGATTAAGTAAACATCGAACTAAATAAAAGCACTCATACTTATCTAAGGTGTTTGACAAAGAAAATCATAAATTTTTAATCATAAAATTATCTAAATTTGGAGTCACTGGTTCTATGCTTATATGGCGTAGATCATATCTGACACACAGACCTAGACCAATCGCTACACTACACTACTTGGTGGTCACAGCTCAATTCCATAGTAGCCATATCAGGCGTACCTCAGGGCTCAAATTTGCAACCACTTTTGTTTGTTACATTTATCAATGATGTGGCTGACATCTTTATTCATTCTAAATAGTATTTATTTGCAGATGATCTCGGCCATACTACTACTACGAACTTTTTTTTTTTAAAAACATCTTAAAGGCGGGTAATTTTCAAACGAGCCCATATTATGAAGGATTCATGTTACGCAGGCGCCTCCTGGAGCGTGTCGCTGGAGTCGCTGTGTGAGAAGGCTGCGGCGGGTTGCGGGGGTGCGGGCGGCGTGCGCGGGGAGCGCGGCGCCGCGCTGGCGGCCGTGCTGCAGGCGGCCTGTGCGCGGCTCGAGCGTGCGCACACCGCGCAGCGCCGTGTGCAGCGAGCCCGCGCCGCAGCGCGCGCTGCCCGCCTGCGAGCCGCCGCGCACGCGCACCTGCACGCCGAGGTACTTACTAATTGTCGCCTCCTACGACCCGACATTCTGCGGCTCTCGCACCACGTTTCGTGTCGTTTTACAATTCGGTGTCATTGATAAGAAATACTGCATTTGCACGCGCCGAGTTGGTTGACAATCCGACAAGGGTCGCTGCTGAATAATGGCAACTAATGATGCACCGCGATGTCCGCGCAGGTGGTGAACAGCGGGCCGGAGCCGGGGGCGGCGCTGGCGCGACGCGCGCGGGAGCTGTGCGCGGCGGCCGAGCGCCTGGCCACCGCCCGCGCACGCGCGCTGCCGCTCGTCACCTCCGCGCACCAGAGGTAAGGCTCCCGTTGCAGTGCGCATAGCCCACGGGAACTCCTGGTCGTAGCAGCTCGGGCTCTTCCCGATCTTTTATGGCCATCGTCAGAGGAATTGTTGGTATATCCGATACATAAACATAAGTCTGTATCCAAAGCTAGGTATAAAACAATAAATTGAGGCCAGTAACAAGGTGAAGTAAACATAAAAGAAACTTGATTTAAAGTTAAATAGATTCCTGTCAAAGACGCATTTTATTAATGTACATTTCAAACTGCTTTAATAACCTTATGTAAATTTCTAGAAACAAACTAGATGGCGCTAGATATATTTAGTACGCGATATGGTTTACCTTTTACAACTGTAATAAGAATGTTGATCTAATATGCTCACAAAGTGTACACAAACAGATGGAAGCCCAGTGGCGGCTCTTAAGAATTCCACTACGCCATCGTTCGAGTGTAACGATACAAAAATCGAATCGCGATGCTTTAAACTCAAGTATGAGATTGATTTACTTTACTATTCTCTGGAATTTATAATATTGTCATAATTTTATTGACACTTGACGCTAGAGTGAAATGGGGAGCGGGCGCGAACCCGGCCCTGCGCTCCGTGGTCCGCGCCCTGGAGGCTGGCTGGGCGGACAAGCAGGCGCGCGCCGCCAGGCTATCTGCCGCGAGCACTGCGCTGGCCGGGCACGCGCGCTGCGCCGCCGCGCTCGCCGCGCCCGCCGCCACCTCGCCGCGAGCCGCGCGCACGCTGCGCACCGCGCTCGCGCACTGGGAGAAGGTAGGCCCTGCACACACACATACACATCCACTCACACAAGCACTAACACCTACGCACATGGACATACACATACACACGTGCGTGCACAGAGAATCACACGAACACACATGCAATTATGGACACGCACCATGGATAAATCCATGTCCAATCCTACGCTAGTTAACTCACACGCACTTATGCGCTCACGCATACGCACGCACTCTTATTAATACGCACGTGTTGCATTACCTAGTTGTCGTCTTAATCGGTCATAATAATTATGTTCATTTTGATAGACATAGGGAGTTGCATAGGGTTACCTACAATGGCCCTTATTGTTCCATTGATACACATTCCAAATATTTGAGTTTTACGTTCGCAAATAAAGATGTTACATTAAATTAAAATAAATTGGTACAATTTACCGGTCTTAAATATACTATCAAAACATTCGAGGAACCGAAACAAATATTGCACAAAATTCATCCAGATGTTTTAAATAACAACTATGATATACTTACTATTACTAACATAGAATTATTTGATGTAAGACATAACATCTAGACGCGCAAGTAATTTGAGTGTTAAGCCCAAAGTGAACAGACACCTTCTAGGCAAACGTGTACCATCCTAGGCCTCGTCTTGGCCTTCCATCAAGCAAGATTGAGGTCAAACGTAAGCCTATGTTTGGGTGACAGTGTTTATGAATTATATATACGTATATGTAGCTTTCCCCCCAACGCCTTTTACCAATTTGTTCGGAAACTTTTTCAATCAAATTCATCAAAATGTTACTACATCGTGCGGCATACTTTTAGTAAGTGACTTTAATTTACTGCATCCATCCAATTTCAACAATTACTTTGGACTTTCACTCTTAGATTCGCATGGGATTCTTAAATATAAACCAAATAAATGAGATAAAAAATAAATCAGGTAAAGTTTTGTACTTTGGACAAGTATTTATTGAAAAAGGCCGGTTACATTGTTCACAATTAGTTAGGTTGAAGATCATCATCCTCCTCTTGAACTTAACAACGTACAAGGAAACATTTGCTCAAACACAAGAATTTTCGTCATATAATCTCCATAAAGACGACTCTATTAAGCAAATATTTAACACATGGAACTCGTACAATGATGTCTCTATATTGGACAAATTTTATTATTACATTATAAAGAAATATATTCCCATGTTAGTTTAGTAAGAACCTTAAAAACCGCTGAAAAGCTATGACGAACCTTTAGATAATATTTCTTCCGGGAAACCGCAATTGTATACCAATGAACTAACTTTCCGTTTTTGCTAAAAATTTTGAATCGCTCATTTACTCATTTTATTTAAGATGAGATTGTGGGCACGACTCTTATTAATCTTATAAGTTTTATCGACGACCCATCCAACAGTGGATGCAAATGGTCAAGTAGATATCCCTGTTTACAGGGATTTTAGCAAAGCTTTGGAAATAGTAGACCATAATATATTGCTTCATAAGTTAGAATCCCCAGGTGTACAGAATGTTGCAGTTCTATCATATTCATAAGTGATATTTGTGTAATACAACCGTTGTAATGTTGGACCTCAGGCGTGCACGCTAGCCCAGAAGTACTCGCTGGAGGTGTCGCCCGTGGAGGAGTCGCTCATGGAAATGTTGCACCCTGAAGGGAACATCGATACGCAGTGGGTGAGTAAGGATGCTTGCTTCGTCTTCTTGAGAGATTTACCATTACTTATCATCATCATCATCATCATTTCAGCCTATCAGAAGTCCACTGCTGAACATAAGCCTCCCCCAAAGATTGCCACGAAGCTCGGTCCATGGGGGGGTTTGCCTTAGTTGCCACGCCTGGCGAGCGGGTTGGCAACCGCAGTTTTTTTTTGTTCTAGTGCAGGAAGATGCTGCTGCCCATCTCCTTATATAAATTTTAACCATTAGTCGCCTTTTACGACACCCATGGTCAGACAGGGTTGGCGCTATTCTTTACTTACGACAGCCATACGGATAGCCACTTATGAAATAGAAATTATTATTTATAAAACAATATAGCGGAAAAATAATCGTTTTGAAGTTTTCTTATTAGAAAAAGTTTTGTTAGTGATCTTTTTCATATGTTACGGTGAAATATTTTTTCTTATAATTTTTGAGAAGCTGCATCGTCTCCGTGCGCATCAATAAAGCGGATACAACTAAAAGGAGGTGTACATATCGCGTTGCGAACATTAGACATTTATTGAAGGCCTATTGAAGCTCTTATGAATGTCAAACAACAACCGGTTCGATAAAGAAGACCCCGGAGTAGGCCCGCCAACCAACTCAGGGGTCTTGTTTATTATTGCTATGTATAATAATTTTCAACAACGTCATATATCAATTAGCTGGGGATCGCAGAGTGGCAGCAATTTTCTCACATTTTTATTGATCTGTTAGTAGGCCTTTATATGAAGTTTCTTCAACAAGTTCATTAAATTTTATGTCAGTGTGTTGCATAATATTTTTAGAGATTTTATTGCTAAATTTATGCATTTACTCAGAACAATATCTAGTTTTTTTTAACCAAGGATCCTCCAGCGGATCGCCTCGACCCGTTCCACGATGAAGTAGTTACGGCTCCGATTTGTCGTAAATAGTTTTCGCTTCGTGCACGTCTAGGTGGAGACGGTGTCGCTGCTGGTGCGAGAGCTGGCCGGCGGCGTGGGCACCGCGGCCCGGGCGGCGCGCGCGCAACGCGACGCCGCTGCGAGCGCACTGCGCGCCGCCGCCGCGCGCCTGCAGACGCCGGCCGCCGCGCGCGCTCAGCTCGAGCGGGAGCTGCGCGCGCCGCTGCAGGCCGTGCAGGCCGTGCAGCCGCCGCAGGGCGCCGCGGAGGATCCCGCGCACGAGATCTGGGCCAGGTGGCGGGCGGCCGGGGACGAGCTGACGAAGATAATCTCCGAGCCGCAGGACGGCGCGGTGGCCGCCGCCGCCGCGCTGCAACGCGAGCTGCCCGCCTTGCGTGACGCGCTCAAACAGTAAGGCACACCCGGGCGCGCACGACTCGCTAAGATTATATAAACAGTAATTTAAAAAATACTTTCTTTCATTTCCCCCTAGACTTCCCAACACATGGACAGAACAAAGCGGACGCAAGCTCACGAGGCAAGTGGCCAGCGCAACCCCCTCTAAGCCCGCTACAAACTCGAAACAAGGTAAGCTTTTTAATACCATCAAATATTATTAAAACAATCATTCTAATATTATTTACGTTTGTATGCAGATTCGTCGTTGCCTTTTCAATTATGTTACCTTCACAGTAACATCAATATTTCGATGTTATTGTTTTCCGGTTTAATGAACCAGTTATATACAACAATGTATAAAATATTTATATAATGAATTTTAAGTTATTTTTAAGGTGACTAGTGACTTTGTCGTTAAAATTCCCTGAGCTTTCAGTAAGGTTATGTGTGATATCGGCAGTGAACGCTCTGCCAATGTTAAGTATGCAATTGCTTTTCGATGTTCTTTCTTGCGATGGCTGCACTTAACTCTGAAGCGACGTACGGGCATAGCGAGCCCCTCGCAGAGCCGCTCGGCCGGCGCGTCGGGTGCGGGCGAACTTGCTCATGTAGCGGTATAAGGGGCGAGGGTAAAGTGTTGCGGAACGTTGCAGGCACGGGCAGCGAGCAACGCAACGCGATGGGCGCGGGCGTGTGGAAGCGCGTGCGGCTCAAGTTGGAGGGACGCGACGCGCCGCGCCGCGTGCTCGCCCCGCACGAACAGGTACGAGCGACCGCTGCAGGCGCACGCGCACGCGCACGCACACACGCAGCGGGTTCAGAGTCACACGCATGCATTGGCGTACACACATGCATTTCCTATGCTAAAGATTAGTAAACACACAAGTAGTGTTAGTTTGATACAGCACTTATCACATTTGCTACACTGTAAATGAAAATTCCGTCTATAGCGTCCGTGATGCTTTAACTAAAATGTAATTCCAGGTGGACTATATAATAACTGAAGCGACCAGCGCAGAGAACCTGTGCATGATGTATGAAGGTTGGATGGCGTGGGTGTGAGCACCCCGCCGCCGCCCCCCGCCGCCCCCCGCCGCGCCAGCGCCCCGCGGCCCGCGCGCCTTCGGGGGGTCCTGTCCGGAGCGACCCTAAGCGTTCCGAAGTGAGCCGAAGCGCTCCGAAGCGAACCGAAGCGGGTGGCTCCCGCCGCCTGGGCGACTTCGATGTTAGAATACGGCAGAGGTAACTAAGCTCGGTTATTTCACTTTCGTTCTCGAAAGTAATGTTTACGTTTTATTTCCTTTTATTCCCTTATGTAACCGCGACCGTCGTGCGCCGCTCGGCCTGTTGTCCTCCTACCGTTCACTCCTCCACCTCACACTATGAACGGTAAATGAAAAAAAATAAAAAAAATATTGTAGTTTCTGTTTATTTTTTTTTGTTGTAGTTTTCAGTTCTGACTTTGACATCTTCATAATAGACCTATGAGTTCCTCGAACTCTCCATGATTGCCGTGCAGCAGGCCGAAGTATTTAGCATTAGATTATTGTTTCTAATAAGATGGCCTAATAAACCTATAATATATAGTAGAAGACATCTTGGCTCTTCCACAGCACTCTTCTACGACTTTTAAAGAGTGTAACCCTGTTAGTTAATGTTTGTTAGCAAACAAAAAAAGAAAACGACTATTGTAACGAACGAGACGTCATGTCCCGCACCTTAAATACGAATTCATACGAAAAAAAATCTGCAAACATCATCGTGCAAATGCTTTTTAATAACTGCGGTAGACGCTTACTCATCAATTGTAGTGACGGGACATGACATAATAAACTAATTCAGAATTTCTTAACCTATGTATTTTGAAGTGTAGTTTATTTTTAGGTTTGAGAACTCGTCTTCTGTGCTCTCTCTTTCTGTCTCACTCTCTCTCTCTCTCTCTCTCTCGATCTTTGATGTTGTTCCGCAAAAAAAAACTAATGTTCCCAGCGTTAACTTTTAAATGAATTCTGACGAAATTTGACTTGAAATTTAGCATAGTCAATAAATAACAAAATTTCTTTTGCCAGATGCATTTTTGTATCTATAAATTATCGGTAATAAAGTTAAGAGAGATTTGCGGTGTTATAAAAGTATGATAAAATGATTTTGAAACTTACGAATGCATAAATAAATATCTTTACGTGTTAACGGTGTACGGGAAGTCACGATGCGCGCTAATATTGTTGTCTGATACAGTAACCGCGGGATTTATAGAAAACGAGTTCTTTATTATATATATATATATAAATATATACGCGCATTGTTTGTTTGTGTGTGTGATTGGCATTAAAATTAATCAAAAATGTCTACGTTTTTTCGATAGAATATAGTGCGATTGTGACAGTGAATATGTATGTTTTAGCTTTAAAAGTGACACAAAAACACACACTAGTTTGAGGTATACGTTATGTCAATGTTATTTTAAAATTCAATATGTATTTAGCAATAGCAACTATTAATAGAAAACAAAAAAAATCATTCCCCTTACTCAATCTTATTCATAAACACGTTTTGCACTTCAGGATAAAGGAATGCCAAGTCTTGTCGCTTTAAATAGAGTAATTAGAAATGGCGTAACAATAAATACTAAAAAATATGCTCAAACTGAAGTCGCCTTTATCGCCACTAATCTGTCTGTTTCACCGTTACTCTTTACGTAAACATACCATCATAGAACAATGACTTTCTTTTGTCCATAATAAGAAAAAAAAAATGTTACAGATAAAATATGTAAGTGTGCTATTTATTGTCTATGAACAAAATGGCGGCGTATTGGTGTCTTTATAATTTTATGCTCAGATTGAAACAATTGTTGTTAAAACTGTGTCTAAAAGTTATTTATAAATGGATAGTAATTAACCTAAACAGCATTATCAATAGATTCTAATCTATGATGAAATTCGCCATTTTATTTTCCCGCCAAGATCATGTACAATTGTATTGGTAACAGATTAATGTCATAATAATCACATTAGGCATAGACAAATCTTTATTGTGTCACAATCATAGAGTATCAGTTGCTGCAACGATGTATTCACTGATGGTAAATGTGTATTGCTTCATTATGGTAACATTAATAAATGGTGTATGTCAATTTCGTGTTTCATTTGTAAAACCTGCATGCGTGTTTTTTTTTAATAATTTTTTTTTGGAAAGGCGGAAAACGAGCGTTTTCGGTTCACCTGATGGTAAGTGATTACCGTTGCCAACATACATCTGCAACATCAGAGGTGCTGCAGGTGAATTGCCGGCCTTTAAGGGTATTTCGGAGATAGGAAGGTGGATGAGGAGAAGAAGGATGGGGAGGGGGAGTTGGCCTCCGGTTACCCCACTCACCGAACGAAACGCAGAAGCACAATATGCCTAGACGCATATATACATATATATACTTCGCGCCGGTATTCTTTCGGCGAGGTCGTGGGACTATTCCGGTCGAGCCGGCCCGCTCGAGCAGCAGCAAAGTCTGTCGCTTGGTTACACACACACGCACACACACGTACATCGCGTAAATCGTCCATTCACAGCACGACAGCATTTGATGGCGCTTAAATGGATATGTCTTTGTCCGGCAGTTATGCAGACCGGTAAAAAAACAGAAGACTGTTGAGACTAATCTATATATAATTACTAACTGTTGTACTCGGGTTTGCCCCGAATAAAGATTTATAAAAATAAGTATGAGAAAATTATAAAAAAATATGTGTAAATAAAAAAATAACAATCCGGTCCAAATCGGTCTCGAGGATTTGAAGATGCACAACGAAATACAGTTACGTCTTGATATATTAGTACATTCATATATCATATAAAGGCGAATGTAAATCAAAAGATATACGTTATTATAACATTGGGTATATCTTACGTCTCAGTACATTGAATCTCTTGTCGGTCTTTGAAGGCCCGAGGCCGCCCGGCCGCGATGTATATGGCGCAGTTGCTTGAATATAAAACGAATGAACTGCAGTAGTTGACTGTTGTTATTCGTTGAAAATTTAAACTCGGTTGCGCTTTATAAATTTAAAACGATTCAACACATTTCAAATCTTCTGTTCGACTAGTTGTTTAAAAAAAACACAAGTTTATACGAGCATACAGAGTGCAGAAGTTAACCACGAATACTAAAATTGGTTTCATCACAAGTCTACTGCTGAATATGGCCCCATTAATTGTTTACAGATACATTTGTAATCACAATAGAATGGCGGCCGACAACGCACCTGCAGCAGCTCTGGTGTTGCAGATGTACGCGGGCGACGGTGATCACTTACCATCAGGTGAACCGCTTCCTCCATTCCCTTAAAAAAATCTCTTTGAAAGCACCCCAACTGGTGTGCTATGGAAAGAATATGCAGCCATACCACGCTGGGCAGGCGGGTTCGAGAGTGTTATTGTTGTGTGGGTGGGTTGGTGAGCTCAGTGCCGCTATCCTCCTACTAAAGATACCCCCATAATTTTTTGGAGTATTTCTATATATTCTCATTTTGTTAAGTTATATATATATATATATGTATATTATATTAATACCTACCTATATATACCTATTCTGATATGTATTCCATTAAATAAATCATATTTAATAAAAAATGTATATAATAAAATCCTCAAATCCCCTCTTCCCCCTGTTCCGATTCCTCAGCAGCAGCTTCTGTGGTATTGGAGATGTACGTTGGCGACGGTAATCTCTTACCGTCAGTCCCATATAAAAAAATGTTAATAACCACCAACAAGATTACTTTATGGAAAACGTGTAGCCAAGTAATGCATTATTTTACAAAAAAAAAACGTTTATAACTTCTTTAACATTCCGTAGCAATGGAATATATAGATAGGTACTCAATTGTGTGTGCGTGTATCAAGGTGTATATATATATATATATTATAAATCATGATAATACCTACCATTTTAAAGATATTTTACTATAAAGTCAATGCGTTCACCATTCTGCATAAATCTCATTACATCTTTATTGATCGTAAACAGGGAATCAAAGCCTCTGCGACGAGATAATAGTTTTATTATGTGCCCGACGATTATTCTGCGCTTCACGACCAGCCATAAAACATGATAGTCGTGTAGGTGCCGGCCTCCGATAGTGAAATTATGAAATACCATAAGTATATAAATAACCGCATGCCAAAGAATATACGCGATAGTTCATAATAATGACCAGTGAGCAAGGGTTAAGGGTGTATGCAAGTTACAAAGAAGTGAAAATATAAAATAATAAATATATATTGATATATACTCTAACATATACTGATATATCTAAATAAATACACAATATATACACACACATATACAGGAACATAAAGAGTAAAGAATAAATAATATAAGAGCCATACGACGCAAGGAAAAGTAAGTGTTAAAGGATAAACAGATAATGAGAATAAGTAAAGTAGGCCCTGTAAGTGCTGGGCAAATGCCTCCTTCTCAAGTATCTGACACGGTGTAGGAACCGGGAATGCCCCGCCACACTTACGCTTTAAAAAAAATTCTGTTGATCTGAATAGCCTCTACTCGTTATCGCCCACGTCCTTCGCTCCTTCTCTACAATACAATATTCCTTTAAGTTAGCTGTAATCGTGCGATTATAATATAAAAGGAATACTGTGCTATAATGAACATGGCAATGTTGTCATCAGTTGTGCTTGAACGTGGTAGAGTCAAGCAGCGGCTTTTGCTGCTGCTCGAATGGGTCTGCTCGACCGGATTGGTAACCGGCGTGAAGTAGAGGCATCTTATGCTTCTTCTTCGTTCGATGAGTGAGGTATCCGGAGGCCCACTCCCCCTCCCTATCCCCCTCCTCATCCTCCCTTCCATCTCCCAAATATCCTTAAAGGCCGGCAACACACCTGCAGCACCTCTGGTGTTTCAGATGTACGTGGACGACGGTAATCACTTACCATCAGGTGAACCGCTTGCTCGTTTGCAGTCTTTTCCATAAAAAAAATAATTGAATAACAAGGAAAGTCACGAAGGGTACCTAGTGTCGTTTAAAATTAAACCTGTCATTGACACGGTGTTTCGGCACTCGGCCAATGTGAAATCACACACACAGACTCTTTGTCAGTTCCCGCGTCTGTTTGTGGTTCGCACGGTCGGTTGTAGGGCAGCAGAGGTTAAACGTTTCGTCGGTTGATCTCGGACAAAGTTAAAGTAGTACGCGCGTTGCCCCGTTAGTTTTAACAGTTCCGGGGACATGTGGGTTTCACAGATCTGTTATTAGGATGAGAACGGGCGAAACAATACTGTGACTGTGATACTTGTTAGTGAAAATTGGGAAACATTCAAGTAAAATAGTTTTGTGATCAGATGTATATATTCAAGCCTTGTTCCCAACTGGGTAGGCAGAGACAATCATCTTCCACTTGCTACGGTCCTGACATACGTCTTTCGCTTCTTCCACTTTCATCAATATTCGCATGCATGCTCGTTGGTTTAGACTACTCTCGATCTGGCCTTTTTTCGGAACGTCTCCGATTTGATCGTGAAATGTTCCCCTAGGTCTTCCTCTCCCGACTCTGCCATTATTTTTAGATTAGATTCTGCTAAAAAATATTTTTTACAGAATTCAATAAACACGGTATAATCTCTGTGATGACGTAGCGTGCACAGTGTAACTTGCCATTGGATTTTAGGGCCTAGGTTCGTCTCCCACATTTAACATATATCTGTGCAACCCAAATTGTCGTATTTGTATTGTCTTGCGAGACTCCTTGGGTAACTTTGCGAGGGAATATTAAGGACTTTCCATCGTACAAGGGGAACTAGGGACTGCGCATTTACGCGGCGTGAGGGATATTTATCACGCTGTGATATAATTATATGCTCTAAGCGTAT
This sequence comes from Bhutanitis thaidina, assembly GCA_029286595.1. Classification (NCBI taxonomy): domain Eukaryota; kingdom Metazoa; phylum Arthropoda; class Insecta; order Lepidoptera; family Papilionidae; genus Bhutanitis; species Bhutanitis thaidina. The sequence goes on from JAGSMS010000010.1 coordinate 16,185,096, forward strand.
TCTAATTGAAAAAGAAGTTTACATAGTGAATTGATAAGAATTCATGGCTGCCAACCGGTAAATTCAATACCTAGTGTAAGCGCATGGGTACATCAGATGGAGTGAGAAATCAATCATTGCGTAATGAGAATGATAGATCAGGCCTCTGCCAGAGGTTGGTTTTCTTTAGTTACGCAGGATCAGCGGTATTGCATACCAAGCTCGATTAACGCGAGTTCCGGCTCGAAGGTCCAAAAACATGGTGTGGCAGTTGTATGTCCAGCTAACTGCACGCTCCGCTTGACCTTCCCCTGATGTGTGTAGTATGAAATGTAAATAAGTACAAACAACCACCGCTACGTTCGAATCATTCAACATAACACAGACAGCCATTTTGGCGTGTCTAATACCAATAAAACAAATTAAGAATTAGCTTATAAATTAGCGCAGTCAAAATGTATTATAGCCAAGGTACAGGTGTCTCGTGGTGTGTACCACGCCACGGTCGATGTCGATGTCATTCATTCTGGAACATGCAAACTGAAAATTAAAAAATAATCACGAACGTATGAAATTTGCAGTTTCATTACTAATGTAAATAAGTCCAATGCAATACAAATGACTTTGATGAATAGATTTACGAATACGAATAAAATTGTTATCTCTGTACAATGTAATATACTTTCAAAACAGTTATTGGTTTAAAGCTATTGGTAATGCGACAGAGACTATTATAAATCCAAAATTTCATTAAATTTATTAACCATATAGAAGAAAGCTTTGCTGTAGAGTGTCACGACAAGGCTTTGACAGCTATAACGTCGTCCAATGACATTTGACAGGAAGTGAAGAAGTCCATTCTTCGTCTCTGGTATCGGCTACAGGATCTGCCACTTCCCGCGGGTGATTTAAGAGGCGACTAAAGGCAAAGCCTTAAAAATTGCAATGGCTACCGACAGATGGCGGTATGACAATCGAGAAAAATACGAAACCAAAATGAAGCAGAGCCATGACCCGCAGCCGCGTCTAAGGTGTCTAGTACTGCGTTCGCCAATCCGCTCGCCGAGTCTTGTGGTTATGGCATCATTGTCCTTATGGGAGAGGTCCGTGTCATGCAGTGGACTTTTTTAATAGAAGAAAGGGGCAAATGAGCGTGCGGCTCACCTGATGGTAAGTGATGACCGACGCCCACGAACATCTGCAACACCAGAGGAGCTACAGATGCGCTGCCGGCCTTTATTACCCGGCCGTTAAAGCTTGGTATATCCATACTTAGATTTAACTAAAAAAATCCTTACAAAGAGTATAATATAACGCACCAGTTGGAACGTCGTCACTTGTTACCCATACGGAATGAGAAATGTGGCGATTGTGCCACAGAAAGGACCGAACTCACGTCTTTGTTTAATGGCTCCCTTGTTTGTCTTTCATTTATGCGATTGTATTGGGTGCCCGGGGCAGCCGCTGTGGCGCTGCGAAATATTTGCCCCAGTTGAAGTAATTCTACGAGGCGGTGTACACTTTCTTAAATAAAAAACAAGAGGCTCCTCTGCGATCAAAAAATTTTTTTTCAGCAAAAGCAATATCTGATAGCAAAGTATAGACAGATTAAAACATGTTTAGGCTAATTTAGCTGTGACATAATAAATGATTTTAAAATACATTAAAATAATACATATGTGTTGTATGTAATACCTAAACGTGTAATAAAAAAATAAATAATATATTTATATCTAAGGGATGTTTGTGTTCAGGGCCTTAAATTCACGATTACATTGATTTGCTGGTGGCAGGAGTCGTGTCTGCTGTACTATGATACCCACACTAGATAATAATCTGTATCGTGGGTACCTATGCGATTAACGTTAAGTTTTAGAGCCTCGCCATGGTTGAAACGATATTACGAGAAATCACAATAGCAGTAAGGAACTTTAAATTAAAAATATATTTATGGAATCTGTAGCTGTACATAAAACGGATAGAATAAATCGATGTAAACGTAATTACGTTTTATCGCGCGACATCGTCGCGTAGTGGTTAGCGCACATGAGCGTTGATCCACGGGTGTGGGGCCGATGTAAATATTTATCAAATGAACACGAATGATTGGTTCTGCGCGTCTGGTTGTGTTGTGCACCTCCCGTGTCTCTGATACTGAATCCGACTCTATCTCCTATCTTATCGCATTGGTGAGTGTCACTGGGTGTGAGCGTACACTTACGGCACTATAATATCTCCCGCCCAGTTGAAGATTGCCTGGATAGTATGCGGAAGTTGTCGTCGTGGTCAAAATCATCAAACAAACAAAATAACTACTTATCTTCGCAGTGAGAACTTTTAAAAATTTGTTATTTTCCGTTTTGTTTTTTCCTACTTTCTTATACATTAAACAGGTATTTTTCTTATTTGGTAGAAATGTTGAAATGTTAGTGGTGTTTGTGACAGAACACGGACTATCGTAAGGGCTCTTGAATAAAAGAACGGATTACGTCGGACTTGCAAGTGCCTAAACGCCACGTTGTTGTAAATATGCTACTACAATTCTTCTTTTAGTTTATGGGTTCTCTTTTTAAATTTCACCCAATGTCGAGTCAGTAATGGGAGTGACAAGTACCCAACTTTCATCTCCACGTGGGCAATCTACAAAAGTGTTAGAAAAATTGGGCTATTGAAAACATAAATTGTCTCGGCCCGTTCTGAGTCGGATCTAGTCTGGTTCACGGCTCTGCCGCCGACCAGACTCTGGCCGATGAAGATCGGGACAACGGTGCATTTCTTGACATTCCTTTCCTTCCGCATCCGACCACTGCCACATTAGCGGTGAGGGGGTGAGAGTTACGAAAACTAGGGTAATAAGCAGCACATCGCAATGCTGAAATTCCTCTCCTCCTGCGAATCCGCCTAGGCCACGAAGGCCAGGAAACAACTACCTTCCCACCACGACAATGCCAATATCATCTGAGAGCCTAACAACGCATTTGTAACCATCTGCGATTGAAGTTGTTCGAAGGTGTCCATAGGAACCACTCACCATCTCAGTGTACTGTTAGCTCGTTTGTCACTCTGTTAATATAAAAAAATCATATATCAATATTTGTCGGGTTACGATAGCGTTCTCTGGTAGAGCCAAGCAGCGGCTTTAGTTGCTGCTCGATTGGGCCGGTTCGATCGGGGTAGTACCACGACCTCGCTGAATACCGGCGTGAAGAAAACGCATCTTGTGCTTCTGCGTTTCGTTCGGAGAGTCAGGTAACCGGTGGCCCACTCCCTCTCCCCTTCCCCCCTCCTCATCCTTCCTCCAATTGCAGATGCACGTGAGGAACAGTAATGATTTACCATCAGGTGAGCCGCTAGGACGTTTGCCGCCTTTCCTATAACAGAAATAAATTAAATGACATTAAAGATTCGTTTTCTTATTTAACGAACATTTTATAAAACATTTGAAAGTAAACTGAACAGCTTCTCCCCCTCCCCTCCCCCTACCTCCCCCACATGCAACTTCAATTATCGTCAGCGAGCTCTGTAGCCTTGACTTTCCAGTGTAAACGACCTTTTGTGTTCGTGAACAGAGCACCATTAACTGCAGCCGACACGCGCTGTTAACATTGACACGAACGTCATTCTGCTCGAGGCGGCAACACAAAAGCCTCACTCTGGGTCATGGGTGTAATAAATAAACATTAAAAACAAATAACTGTTAGTGTTATATTATAAAGCTGTTATATTTCAACATTATACCCCGAAGCCTCTTCAAAGTTGAAAGGAGAATTCGCCGTAATTCATTCGCTTGGCAATTTTGCCTTTTCTTTTAAAATAATAACTTTTTTTTAAAGGTGAAAAGAAAGGGGTCTTTGGTGTTACAGATGTATGTAGGCGACGGTAATAACTTACCATCAGGTGAACCGCTTGCACGTTTGCCGTCTTTTACATAAAAAAAACACAAATTGGATAGTTTATTGTTCGTACATGCAAAATGTAGCAAACGGTTGAAAAGCAAAAGGAGTGGAATAGATAGCACATAGGGATAGAATCTAGTGATGGAAGTATAACAACAGTAGTATCTATGCGATTACAAGACGCGTAAAGAGCCGTGGTCAGGGCGCACGCTTTAATTTCATAGTGCGTGAGTAACTTGGGTTCGATCCAACGTGAGGAAAACAGCATATCCGAGAAATAAAAAAAAATATTTCGCGCAATACTGCCGGCTCCAAAAACCTCTTAGATATTTGAGAAGGAAGTCTTCGCCCAGCTGTGGGCTGCTACTTCAAACGGGGGGTAAGCGCGGAGCGTTGCGTAGGAGCAATGAACGTCAAGCGTTAGCGTGTACTCGTCTAATGTCTCGCGGCTGACCGGCGCGGGCGCAGCGCGTGCGCAGCGGTGCCGAGTGCCGTCACACAGACAATCGTTATAATAAGCAAATACTAGACTCGAACATAGTTACTTTATAATTATGAATTATAGTACTTTATAGAAAGTACGAGAAGTATACAAATGATATATAAATAGCAATTACCCCTTTTTTCAAAAACAACATACTATTTAATATAATACATAATACATACATAAATGAAATGAAGTTAGTTTAGTTTATTTATGTATGCACTATATGTGTTTAGTAAAATATTGTATTTTATCTATTCTCGTAAGTAAACCCACCGGCAACGCATTGTATGATCATCAATGTAATAGCAGATAAACATCTTTGAAGTCAACACGTAGGTAGTTTCTCTTACTCCGCGCTCACAAGCAACATTGAACCTTAACTTTAACTATATGTGTACTTCTAGTTTAATATTTATGTTACATGCATGTACTCGTAAGTACATTGTAAGCATTAAATATTTGATATTATTATTTATTTTTTGAATTTAGGCATCTGCCAACATCTATTTCTTTCTCATTTTGCGGCATAAAGTTTGGCATTGTTTGTAAACCTTAGTTTTAGGTGTTAACAACGAATAATAAATAAATAAATATATTATTGTAAAAAATAAGTAAATACAAAAAGTGTAACTTTTAATATTAGTAAATATAGTAAGTACGTCACGTTTTAAAACGAACTACAAGAGTAAAACTTTTTGTATTAGAAGTTCAGAACTACTAACACAAACTGCTTGTGGAGGTAATGGGACGCAACTGCATCCGTAGGGTTTCGTAGCTGCGCTACGAAGTTAAAGCGTTGTTGCCAATTCTCCTTCGAGCTTTACAGAAGTTATTGTACAAAGTTACACAACTTGCAATAAAATTGTTTGTGTTGTGTTGTATATTTAGATACGTACATCATTTTTGTACGTGGTAGAGGCAAGCGGTAGCTTTTGCTACTGTTGGAATAGGTCGGCTCGAACGGGGTAGTACCACGACTTCGCAGATTACCGGTATGAAGTAGAGGCGTTATTGTGCGTTTCGTTCGATGCACTCACTCGGGGTAACCGGAGGACCACTCCCCCGCCCCATCCCCCTCCTCGTCCTCCCATTTCCCAAACATCCTTAAAGGCCGGCAACGCACCTGCAACCCCTCTGGTGTAGCAGATCTACGTGGGCGACGGTAATCACTTACCATCAGGTGAACCGCATGCTCGTTTGCCACCTTATACATAAAAAAACAGCGACCTTTATAAAAAAATCCTATTTAAAATTAGAACCGACACGGATGTTTAGTTAGTGCCCTGCCTGGTCCACCCAGAACGTGCTCCCCTCCCTTGCGTTGGGAGGGCACATCAGCCGTTCTTGGTCACACATGAAGCGAGCAGGCCGTTTTATTGCAACGCAGTAGCTGCCATCCGCAGCCGAGGGTAAGAGCTCTTCCCGGAACAAGCGAACAGGGTACAATCGGGTATCCGCGATTCTTTTTATCTCGCCATAAATTTCATTGGAATATGGGTTCCATTGTGATCATTGAACACGACAGCCTGTGTGACGTGCAACGCCTAGTAATTACATAAAAATGTTGTTACTTTGGTATGTTAAGGGATTTATCAGAACCGGTACGGTAAGGTACCGGTGCTACACCAACCTGCTGGCGGTGGTGACTAACGGTGACCTTCTAAGTTCAATGTATGCCGGTTTTCGGTAAGGTCCATTATCAGCTGTGGACTGAGTTAGGTTGATGTAGTGTTGTTTAGTTTTTGGTGATCGATGTTTGTTAAAATACTGTTGTCCTTTTCCTATCAATTACTTCAGTAATAACGTATTTTTCATTCAGTAAATTTAATTCTTATTTAAAATTGTGTTGAAATTGGTTACATCACTCCGTAAGCAGCTTCGTCTTCACAAGCAACGCGTTTTGTGTTTAACGCAACAGTTTAAACTGTAATTCAGTGGAAAGTTATGTAACAATAAGATGGATTCTACTGTAACTGTCTGCAGCAGACACCGAGACGCTGTCTTTGTTGCCTGGTTGAAGTAGTTTCAATGGAATTGTTTATGTTTGACTGTGCATACAGTTTGTATTATTACTACTTTAAATGTTAAATTCAAATGTGTTCGCGTAAAAAAATGAAATCATTAACATTTGCGGTGCATTAAATATAGGACCTCCAGTAGGAGAACGTAAATTCTTTCGTGGTTCATTTATTTATTTATACGACATTGTCTAAATCTTTTTTGTGCGTGATAGAGCCAAGCGGCGGCTGCTGCGGCTGCTGGAGAGGCCGGCTCGACCGGGGTAGTAGATAGACTACACAGAATACCGACGTTAAGTATAGGCATCTTGTGCTTATGCGTTCCGTTCGCCGAATGAGGTAACCGGAGCCTCCCCATATCTCCACCCAAAATCACCTTCAAGGCCAGCAACGCACTTCCTATCATCAGGGGAATCGCATATTTTATGGGCCAGGGGGCAAACGGTTCGCCCCTTTCCCATAAAAAAAAAACATTAAACCTTTAATCTTCAATCTATCTTACAATTTGAAATACGGAATTTAGTTTCCAGAAACGTCGAGATGATAAAAGTAAATTAAACCCTAATAAAATCCGTAAATAATAATTTCATTACAAATATCTAGTATTCGCGGAAATACTAGCAACCATTCAGAGATTTACATTTGAGCGGACTCGATACATTGTGGCATTCTCTGCCAGTCAAATGTTGATGAAGCTCCAGTATCTATTATATGTAGTGTCATCATTATCATTACAGCCATCACAGGACCACTGCTTAACATAGACCTCTGCCAAAGATTGCCACAAAGCTCGGTCCTGAAACCACCTGCATCCATCGACTTCGTCACTCCATCTTGTGGGGGCATCCCTCACAGCGTTTGCATGTACGTGGCTGCCACTCGAGTACTTTTCTTCCCCAGCGGCTGTCAGTACTGCGAGCTATGTGGCCGGCCAGTTGCAACTTCAGCTTGCTACTAATATAAAACTTATATGACAAATAATTAAAAGTTCGCGTTGCTTAGTTGTAAATGAAGTGAAGAAGTTCTTGTTCGTAAGTAAATAAAATCTTATTAGGTAATATGTAATGGCGCCTTGTGTCTGGTAAACAGTAAAGAATACAAACATCTATATAGCATTACGATTGCGATAACAACAATTATTAAAACTTTGACATTTTAAATAATATTAAATAAAATATATTGCATATCTAAATAGTTATATAATAATCCCATTCCCTTTTAATATGGTGGAGGTGGGTGATGGCTGCCACATGCATCATCCTTGTGAAAAGGTGCTGCTTGTGGAGGTTGGTCTGCTCGGGTGTGGAGTGCACTTGAGCCTTTACTTTGTGGATCACTGTATTCTTGTAAAATCTTGTAGAAAAATCTCAAAAAAGAGGATGCTACCAACGACGTTTTTTCACCTGTTTCTTCTCCATCAGAGGAACGTCATTACTAAACGGGGTTAGATTGGAGAAAAATAAAAATAAGATTTGACTAACGAAATAACTTAAATAAACCTCTCAAAACTAGCCGAATTCATGATCTTTAGGATATCAGAACGAAAACATCAAGATTTCTTCGATTATCATAAATTAAAATCGCTTCGAAGACAGTTGAATTTGAAAACTTTCGAATGTCACTGTGATCAATCGAAAATATCTGTTCGACATTCTTGAAGTATGTCTAAAAAACTTGCGATCTATCTTCATCAATCATTTACACATTGACAGGTTTTTTTTTTTAAATAGAATAAGGGGGCAAACGAGCGTGCGGCTCACCTGATGGTAAGTGATCACCGACGCCCACGAACATCCACAACACCAGAGGAGCTACAGATGCGCTGCCGGCCTTTGAGGAAGGAATAGGCTCTTTCCTTGGAGGTCCCTAAGTCGTAACTGTTCGGAAATACTGATAGCGACAGCTGATTCCACAAAGTCGAAGTGCGTGGCAGAAAACTTCGATTAAAGCGCACTGTTTATATAGAATGAAAACGCGTAATACCAAATGATTAGTCAGTATACATTTTCAAAAGGATAACCGATGAAACTTTCCCTTGAGCTATTTTTTTTTTACAAGGTAATTAAAAGTTCCCAGATTCAGAGTGAAATGGATTAACTTAATTAAAGGAAAAACGGAATGTTTTTCGATTATATAAATATTTGAGAGAAGAAGATAATCCTCTTTGGATCGGCCATGATCTCCACGCTCGGCAAGCGAGCTGGCGATCGAAGTACCAGATGTCGCACCTTGACGCTGCTGCCCGTCAGGGGTCTGCTTATTTTTGGTGTGGTATTTTTCGAGATGGTTATCCCGTCATATATCGGTAGCCTTATCAAAGCTTTTCCTTTAGTCGCCTCTTAAGACACCGACGGGAAGAAATGGGTGGCAGATTCTTATGGCGATACCATTCTTTTATTTCGCTGGCCAAACAACTCTGGAATCTGCAATCCCTTTGCATCCCGTCGCTGTAGCAGCGTGTGTATGAAACATGCATGTATAATAAAAATTTAAACGGGTGTAACCGCGCTGCACGGTTAGTATACAAATATAATAACAATATACAAAACGCACGAGAAAGCAATCGTTATCAATACGCTTCATCGTTTGATAAATGGTCGGATTTGTTTACTAAATGCTATGGTTATGTTGTATTTCCATCTCGGTTCTGTTTTTAAATACACCTTCGTCTATTAAGTGCGCGAACGGTCGTGAGATGTGTGGTTCATAAATAATGTACAAAATTTTACTAATGGGTTGACATGATCGAATGTTTAAACCAATTTTCATTCATTTATTCATTACACACTACTTCACGGCTGAATATAGGCCTCCTCCAAATATACTGCGACCATTTTTTATTCCTGTTAGTATGGTTATATTTATTTATTTATACCTTAAGAAAAAGCAATAGAATGGGCAGACTTAATGCCTTATAGCATTCTCTGCCAGGCAACCCGAGGCGTGGAGAGATATTGTTAAAGTGCATTAATATAAAAGTTTAAAAATAAAAATGTGGGGAACAAAACAAAAAGATATGATCACGATGTACACTGCCCATCTCTAACTATTTAAATTGCGTTAAATTTACGTACATTCAACAAACGCACGTTCAATATTTATTTTACATCTGTCGTTGAATTTAATTTACTGTAAACGCGGTACAAATATGGGTGTGTTGTCATTTATTTGATGTGGTCAGAGAATATGTTAATTCCACGTAATATTAATGTACCAGAAATACAATTTTTTGTATTTCTCTTCAATGTCTAAATAAATCACAATGTATATTTATACGGGTATATATATGCCTATATATATATTTATAGGTTTTCATATTTGTTTATATGTATTGTCTCCGTTAGTATGTATCTACGTATAAATTTATATGTTTATTTAGAACATAGAGTGTATTTAAGTTTTAGTTTAGTTAAATAATTCATGTATTTCTGCTTTATTCACAACTTTTATGAATTGCACCGTAACAATATCTCTCCACGCCTCGGGTTTACTGGCAGAGAATGCCAAAAGGCATTAAGTCCGTCCTATGTATTGCTTTTATAAAGATATTTAAGTAAATAAATCACAATGCAGTAAGAGGTTGCGTTTTACTAAAGGCAAAAATATTTATGTAAAATAACTATTACAAATGTAGCAAGATAGACCGCTGACGGGCAGCAGCGTCTTCAGTGTGACTTGTCTGATCACGATGTCCTCATGGCTGAGTTCCGAATGCTATCGGCTGTTGTCAACTGCGCAGGAGATATTACAGTGCCGTATGTGAACGCGAAAACTAAGTGGAACTCACTCGTCACCATATTCGATGTAACGCTTATGTGAAAAGATAGGACGAAGTATCAAATGCCTATTTCTTACTTACTTTAATAACTTACCTTACTTAGTAGGGAATAAATATGATATGCTTAAATCGTCGACGTCTTAGGGTTCAGTATGAACGTTTATAATCGTACATAAGTTCCGGAAAACTCATTGCTACGAGCCGATACACAGGAGATCGAACTCTGATGTACTGAATCCGAAGCAGATTCCCTAACCGTTCAGCTATCGTGCCCTATATGTTTTAATATAACTTAATATGTGAAAGTTGATGTACATTACTTTTTTGCAGCGCCACGCCACCGGATGTTCATGTCAAGCGGACGTTCCATTAGTCTCCGTAATATGGAAGGTCGCGTAGAGGTCTTGCTCACAATATTTTCTCATCCTAATACATATTACCTAGTTTAAAAGCTTTCACCCAATCAGTTTATATCCTTTAACATGTAATAACAATTGAAATTGTCTAGAATTCTTCGGCAATTCCGCGCATTTTATTATTCATTAGACATTCAGGTTTTCTCACTATGTTTACCTTCACCACCGACAGCACTTAGAACTGTAATATTAATGGTGAAGGCAAGTAACCGGAATGGAACTTTGTCTGTTGCGTGCATCAGCGAAGTATAAATGCGAGTTAGACTCTAAGTTACATGATCTTCAATGGCAACAACATGTGAACTCCACCGTCTCGCACTGAAGCAGAATGCTGGAATCTTCTCGGATACAAATTTCCAGCATAAGTATTAATAGCAATGTACGATATCCTCAGACGAAGATTATGTATATGTATGTATATATTCACGCCTTGTTCCCAACGGGGTAGGCAGAGACAACCTTCTTCCACTTGCTACGGTCCTGACATACGTCTTTCGCTTCTTCCACTTTCATCAATCTTCGCATGCATGCTCGTTGGTTTAGAGTACCCTTGACCTAGCCTTTTTCAGAACGTCTCCGATTTGATCGTGAAATGTTCGCCTAGGTATTCCTCTCTCGACTCTACCATTTACACTCGCCTATATATTGGTTTCGTCAACCTACTTTCATTCATCCTCTCCACATGTCCAAACCAGCTTAGCATCCCTTTCTCAATTCGTGTCACTACATCGTCTTTCACGCCACGAAGATAATCGTGTTTCTTTTTAATACTTTGTACAATTATGTTTAATATTGAGTGTCCACTCTACTAGTACTTAGTATGTAATGTCGTTGTACTAGGTACAGTATGCTCCTTTTCCGGTTGTTCGTGAAGTCAACGAAGGTCCCGTTGTTGTGCCTCAAGATTATCAGTGAGACGGGATCCCTTTTTGACATCGCCCGACCTATGAATCTTTTCTATTTGTTTTTACGCCCTGTGTTTAGTTTTTAATGCTAAATAAATATGTTTCTTTCTTTTATATTTCGATTCCACCTATAGTGTATGTGTAAGCATATCCAGCTTTTAGACATGTGATGCCAGTCCAGCCCATTTAATATGTTAGCCCCATTGAAGCTTTGCATCAAGAGTTATTCTAAGAAAAAATAGTGGCTTAGCTCCTCCCCGTTTAAACATTGGTACCTAAATTCTTAACTTAAGGTGTAGGAATTTTGTACATTTATTTTTAATGCAAATTATAAGCGTCAAACCAACAAAGTATTTGACATGATATGTCACATGTTTTTCCGATGTAATCTGAAATCCTGAAAGACGGAAACCTCTCAAATACCTCTCAATATTGGGAGTAGTTTGCCCCAGGAGAGGAATTTTTGCTAGACTTTAGACATTTAACATTCAACAGCCACTTAAAAACATCACAAAAGTAGTTCACCAGTTGAGAGTTGAATTCTTCGCTGCGCTTATTGGCGATTGCTGCGCCTCTTATGCATCCCACCTTAGCGCATACTACGTTTTAGGTCTATTATGTTGAAGAGAAAAAAAGATAGAAGTTGTAGCAACACCTAGAAAGAAGCTGTAAATAAGAAAGCCAACAAATAAAATAATAAAACTCAACCGTTAAACTGTTTGTTTTTTTTCTCGTCAACAGAGCTGCGGGTACCGCTGTTACGTAACGAAGTTGCAGAAGACAAATTTACATTTAAATTGCGTTATGACGGCGATGTGACGCGTTATAAATGACAAAAGTTTATTAACATAGTAAAATTTGTAATCATTCTTAATTATATAACGTCGTCGGCTTTATTATCAAAGGCAGTGCCGTTACTTGTTACTTTATCTTAACACACGAACACTGTAAGGTAACACAAAGATATATATGATTTTGCTGCTGCTCGAATGGGCCGGATTGACCGGGTCGCTGCCACGGACTTATAGAATACCGGCGAGAAGTAGAGGTATCTTGTGCTTCTGCGTACTGTTCGGTGAGTGAGGTAACCGGAGGCCCTTCTCCCGCTCCCGACCTCCCTCTTCATCCTCCCTCCCATGTCCCAAATACTCTTAAAACCCGGCAACGCACCTGCAGCACCACCGCTTTTGCAGATGTACGTGGGCGACGGCTATCACTAACCATAAGGTGAACCGTTTGGTCGTTTACCACCCATAAACAAAATTCAAAAAGATTTTAAAATGTTGAATACTAAAGCCTACTTAGGGTATGTAATTTAAAAATAGCATATTTACTGTGTTATATATATACTAGTATCGTTTATGATCAAAACAAGACCATTCTGACCTGAACGACGTGGAGCTGCAGGAGTGGGAAACGGTCAAAGAGGAAGTTATCGCGCACCGCGTAGCAAGTTTTGTATGGACCAATCAGGTGTGTGTGTCTGTGTTCATTTATTTTACCTGCCTTTACCAGACACTGAAAAATGATTTTTGTGCACATCTTTGGTAAAGTATGATTCTTATCACCCTTCAAATGATATAATTTTCATTATCAATACTGAATAAAGGTACCATAATGAAATGAGAAAATTAGTATGGTGAAGAGTTGGTGACGCTGAATAGGAGTACTAGATATTCGTTAATTTAAGTTTTAGGTGTTCAACCCTGTTAGCCTCGGACCGGAAACCTGTTTCTAACTCCCGCCGTTAACAGCAATAACAATGGCTTATTTCGTGAACACAGACCGCATAATGAGTAAAATATTTAGCTTTCGAAGCAAAAGCTTTTTTGCAACATGTTCCCTATTTGGCTTCTGCATACAATTTTAAATTACAAAGGGTTTAACAATGTTAAAAAGTTGGAAAATATCAAATTTTATACGGTATTTGAAAGCAAAAATTATATATTCACACTTCCACTGTCGTTTCTAAGGATCGAGATTTCAAAATTATTAAATTATCTACGTTGAAAAATCTGTACCAACATCATGAAAAGATTAAAACGACATATTCATGTGATTTTAATAATTGTACCAATGTCTGAAAGACAAGTTACTGTATATAGTTGTCGGCTAAGTTTGAATCCCAAAATAATATTAAGCCCGTACGCAATTTCGATATTTGTCCGAGTTGTTAAAGTTTATCTCACTACTTCGTTACCATGTACTTAAAAATGTACCTGATTGATCTAAAATATTAGCGACAAAGTTCGTGATAGGTACTGACTATGTTTACTTACCATAAAAAAAGGATTTTGTAAGACCTGGAAGCATAATGGAGGATTTCATAAGCAACTTTAATATTTTAGTATGGTTTGTTATATTATTATAATAATTCTTTTTTTTTATGGGAAAGGCAGCAAACAAGCAAGCGGTTCACCTGATGGTAAGTGATTACCGTCGCCCGCGTACATCTGCAACACCAGAGGTGCTGCAGGTGCGTTGCCGGCCTTTAAGGATATTTGGGAGATGGAAGGGAGGATGAGGAGGGGGATAAGGAAGGGGAGTGGGCCTCCGGATACCACACTCACCGAACGAAACGCGGAAGCATAAGATACCTCTACTTCACGCCGGTATTCTGCGAGGCCGCGATACCGACCCGGTCGAGCCGGCCCATTCCAGCAGCAACAAAAGCCGCCGCTTGGCTCTACCACGTTTGGTAGAGATATAAACGAATTTGGTAGAGATATAGTAGTTTAGTAGAGAGATTTGTTTGGTATATATAAAGCCGTAGTCTATTGGATAGAGCGTTCGGTATAATATCTTAGCACGCGAGTGACTTGGTATCCATTCCCGGTTCCGCTACTACAAAAATTGATGATAGTAAACATTAAGTGTTGAATTTATCACGTGCTCAGCAGAGAAAGAAAATATCGTGAGATTATTTCCAGGAAGTGTGAAGTCCTTGACTCACACTCAAACTGGTGCAGCGTGGAGGGACAGGGCCCAGCACTGGGCATTTACAAGCTGCTGCTTTACTTTACTTTTTACGTTTAGGAACTAATACAGAACGTAGATGTCGAAGTAATTGCGCAAAATCCTTACAGAATATGTTTTACTCATGAGAAGAGCTCGCATAAACGAAATTAAGTTAATTTAGAGTCGAGGCACGCCGGCCGAGGCATTACATTACCGGGACATGCTTTAACGTATATTGAAGGTTATTCACGTTCATCTAAGTTCAAGTGATTACCTCCATGGCTGTATATTGTTCTCCAATTGTTCTTTATGTTAGGCAAAAGTAAATTATTGATTTCTAGTTAAGTGAAGTTTTAAGTTTACCGTAGACGTTAAGGGGTATATGTTGAATGGAGTTATTTATTTATTTTTATTTGTGTATAGAAATTTACTTATTTCTATATATTGACTGAATAGAAATAAGTTAAAAAAACTGCATTCAGATCGTTTATCCACGTCGTTTAGTACAATCTTACAAGTCCAAAATATTCGAAATGAATTATCTAACTTTATAAACATAAGCAAGATATGTATCTTGCTTATGTTTACGTGGTTTATGTTATGTTTATGTGGACTTAAAAGTTAGTAATTTAACTACTGTATTAAGATAAGTGAATCCATGAAGACGTTTCGTGCCCCTTAATTACTATATATTTAAATATTCTTTGGGACTTTCATTGCATTTCTTTTATAAAGGTGTAGATTTTTGTGTCGACAAGAGCTTAGTGGAATATTTTGACTTTAATCTTTGACTTTGGAAATATTTCTTTACTGATACTAGTACATGAGCGTGGGGTTAATTTATACATAATTTACACGGTTGATTCACCTTTGAATCAAATGAAAAACGCATTTTCGCGGTATATGAATTTTATTTATGTATTCAACTTGAAAACTTTTGCATAATAAAATATGTGAATCAAACACATGCGCTTAAAGTATTCGAAGACTCAACACAAGAACACAACGAACACTTAATGGAATTTTCTAATTATGCTAATTCCAGACATAAGAAATTTTCTACGATAATTGAACAGTAGTGGGAGTGTTTGATAGATTGAAAAATTAGCTTATAAAAATACGTAATACACTTTATTTACAATTCAATGAGAAATTCTAATCTTGTTTCCTTAAATTTTGCAAATGACCTCATAATGTCATCGACTTCAATGACACCTTCTCGTTGGATATTTATTAATGCGAAGGAGCTATGTTTTAAGACGTAACTAAAAGGAAGCGTAGCGAGTATTGAAACTTGACTTTAATGTTTGTATTTAAATCGGAATCACATTTCATGGGCGCTGCTTCTAATGTGAAGAATAACGGTGATGTGTTTCCTGTTGTCGGGCACGGGAACCTCTGGCACTGCGATGAATACACCCACAGGTTGTTAAAAACGCATATTATTAATGTATACTTCAAACTGCTCTTTTAACATTATGTAAATGTCTACAAACTAGATGGCGCTAGACATATTTAGTACGCGATATGGTTTGCCTTTTATAAATGTAATAAGAATGTTGATCTAACAGGTTCTAATGTGTCAGCATAGACCAGTATACAGTTGTGGTTTTATTTATCTTCCCTTCGAGTGTATACAAACAGTTCGAAGCCCAGTGTATGGCTCTACATGAAGGTACAGTTCAGGAAACAGAATATAGTGATGGTTAAATGTATACACGAATTAATAATTTGAACGTAAACTCTCTCGGTATATCGCCCTATACTAGGATTGTCCGAGGTTACCGAATCTTTTTTGGGATCCTGTGGTCGTCGTAGTGTCCAGGCCAAAGATACAAATCATACAAAAATTAAAAATTCTCGTTTGTGCGAGCCCTCCTCATAGGGGATCGAACTCCAGTCTCCTGATTCGCAGGCGAGTCCCCTAACCACTAAGCTATGGTAGCACTTTAAATATTTTTGAAACGTGGTCTAAGCGTGGTAGAGCCAAGCGGCGGCTTTAGCTGCTGCTCGAATGGGCCGGCTCGACCGGATTGATACCACGGCCTCGCAGAATACCGGCGTGAAGTAGAGGCATCTTGTGCTTCTGCGTTTCGTTCGGTGAGTGAGGCAACCGGAGGCCCACATCCCCTCCCTATTCATCTCCTCTTCCCTCCCATTTCCCAAATATCCTTAAAGACCGGCAACGCACCTGCAGCATCTGTGATGTTGCAGATGTATGTGGGCGACGGTAAGCACTTACCATCAGGTGAACCGTTTGCTCGTTTGCCGTTTTTTTAATAAAAAAAAAACTTAGCTTCATTATGGTCAATTACGTTATCCACAAATATCGATTTCGGCTGCTAATCGATCTCCTCCATCGGATCTAAGACTCACCAGGCAGCTGGACTTTTTCCAGCTCCGTAGACAAATTTGAAAAAATAATCTCATGTCATATATTACAGTACAAATAGCCTCAAGATAATACATTCATACTTCCAAAACGTGACGAAAATATACAATATATTATGTTAGGGAGAGTCATAAAAAGTTACATTATTTCTTCACGTTTTATCTCGCTCCTCCCTCGGGTTTGCTGTTCTCGCTTTGAAAGCTTTAATTGAAGTCAAGGTAAACACGTGACTCGCTGTTTTTAATTTACTTTAATCAAGGATTTTTATTTCTTTTATAAACTTATAGAAGTTTAAGTATAACATAATATATTTATATCAGTACTGGAGTCTGCCCTCAGCTTCACCTGTGTGGTCATAAATTAGATCCCAAGGGAATCTCTATTAATTGACATAATCAGTATTCTAAGTGTGGTAGAGGTGTATGGTAGCGGCGTAAGAATCTACCACCCCCTTTCTTCCGAGGGCGTCGTAAGAGGCAACTAAGGGAGTAGCCTTGAAAAACGAAATGACTGCCGATAAATGGCGATAACATCTCGAAAAATATCAAAACAAAATTAAGCAGACCGGTGACGGACAGCAGCTTTTAAGGTGCGAGGTGTCTGGTGCTACGATCGCCTATCCGCTTCCCCGAGCGTGGCGATTGTGGCGAATCCTATTAATGAGAGAGGCCTGTGTCCACATTGAAATAATTACAGGCTGTTAAGGAAAGGTAAGGTAGATTTTGCCACGGATGTTTATCGTTCAATTAATCAGAATGAACATAGCCAACAGCACTTCTGGAATTATGAATTTTAAGAAAAGTTTCATCGTCAATCAGTTTTTATGTGAAATCCGTTCAATCACACATACATACCAAAAATTTTAAGTTACTAGTACAGATAGCTGTGATATTGGATTTAGAGATTTTGCCATCCTATCTCAACCCGAGGGTATTCTGAACGTTGATTCTGTTTAGACGCCTCCGATGGAAGGCGAAATAATGTCAACATATGACAGACCCTCTCTTTCCAACCGGTGATGAACGACAGCATCTAATCGTAAAGTGCGTGGTGTCTGGCATTGCGAACGATGCCGGAACGGCATATCTCTGGCTGCCACGTGCTTGGCAGTTAGAGATAATGTCATGAGGATGTTTGCACTGCAGTGCTCAGGATCAGCGTAGCGGACCTTTCCCGGCTCCAAAAACACATTTGCATGTTGAGACTCAATATATGTACTCTGTTCAGATTCATATTCGCAAGACTAGTGTTTTTAAAATTTAAACTAATTTCCCTACAAAGTTCAATTCACTATAAATTACCTTACTTTACATTAATTAACTGTGTTCACATTTACGATGCCATAATAAAACTTTGAAAGTTTTATATACATGGATACACAAAGTAGTACAGGGACGTCTACGAATATTGTAGCAGGTCTACGAAGTCCTACGAGCGTTGAATTTTTATCTCAAAACTTACTGATCCAGTATATGCAACATTACAAACGTGATGAATTTGTACAGTTGACAACGGAAATGGAAAGGCCAGCAGTATACTTACACAGATTGATAAAGAAGAAGAAAGAAAGTATAGATATATCTAAATATAATACAGGTAGGACTCTTGTTTACATAAACTTTCATCGGTTTTTGACTATTACGGAATTCTTCGGAAGGTCGGCAAGAGACACGATATTATGACTTTGGCCCCACAGGAGGGAGGCGAGTTACTTGCGTCGACACATCGGCGGTATCTTATGAGATATGTCAAGAATATATCGATCAGAGCCGGGGTGGAATCAGAGGCAGCCACATTTCTCTTCTATAGACTACAAATTACAGTTTAACCCACATCAGGGTGAGAGGAAATACTCGTATCTGCCGAGATGGATTGGACCTGATTGACAATTAGCGTAGTCGTCAGCGGATTACCAGTGCAGTGAAATGATGTAGCTTTTTTAAAGTTACGTGCATTAATCTATTTCCGACTTATGTTCGTAACGATTATGATGTTATGAGTATGAACAAATCTTCCAAGAAACGCGGATCTTGTTTCGTTTGAACGTACATTAGTGTACTTCTTACATACTTGACTTACGCTTGTCAATTTCTAGCTGTGGACTACGATAGGCCAATGAAGAATAATTACGAATAGAAATATCATGACCGTACTGGGTTAGCCAAAGGTCTTTCAACCCATGTATACTTGGGACATAACATGACCCAAGTAAACTGGGCCAAAGATTCTGTCATTAATCGTTCTTTTTTTTTAAGGGAAAGGCGGCAAACGAGCAAGCGGTTCGCCTGTTGGTAAAAGATTACCATCTACCCGTACATCTGCAACACCAGACGGGCTGCAGGTGTGAGCCGGCCTTTAAGGGTGTTTCGTAGATGAGAGGAAAAATGAGTAGGGGGACGGGGACGGGGAGCACAATATGGCTTTATTTCACGTCGGTATTCTGCGAGGTTCCAACCCGGTCGTGCCTATTAGGGCAACAGCAAAAACCGTCGCTTGGCTCTGCCATTTTTATTCCTATTTAACAAACAAGACGTCTTTTATCTGAATAATGACAAAAAAAACTAAAAAAAGTAATGTAGCAGCCTATAAGTGCCCACTGTTGGGGCAAAGACCTCCTTCTCAAATACGAGTATCAGAGAGGGATTAGGAGCCGGGAAGAGCCCGCCACGCTGCTGCTCCAGTGCGGGTTGGTGGGCTTCACATATCCTCAAAATAATATTTTTTTATTATTTCTAAGTATTGCAGGTTTCCTCACTATGTTTTCCTTCACCGCTGACCACGTGGTTAATGCAGCACTTAAAATTGCTATTAACAATTTCAGTGGTGCCGGCACCGGGGATCGAACCCAGGTCACTCGCGCTCTATGAAACTAAAGTGAGCGTCCTGACCGCTAGGCTATCACGGCTCTAATAAAGACAAGCATAGAATAATGCATATAGGAATAATGACAAGCACCGACATAAATGACCTACACAAATAAATGTAATTATAAAATAAACTGATGTAAAATAAATGCTGCTTTTAAAAAAGATAAATATTTTCAGAAACGTAGTTGTAAACTAATTTACGCAATATGAAATTTGTATTCAACTAATTTTGTACATCTGTATGCCCGCTCACGAACCAGATTTTAAATTCAATTTGCCTCGCTGCTAAACTGTAAATAAAACTATGCCTCCTATACAAAAGCTTACCGCACTCCCGAGATAATCAGTTTTGCCTTGCTTAATTGACTTTGTATTTCATTGGATTTAACATAGTTTTTAAAATAGGCATTACGTGCAGGAATCGAGCTGGCGGGTCGTAACTTTAAAGTACTGCGTCAATCGAATCAGAATTACTTTAATCCCATTATAAATACATCGCAGGAGTGAGACAGGGTACATGTTTAATAATAATAATAAATTGTCAGGTAAACGGTCGGATAAGTGAGAGACGGATTGGTGAGAGGTCGAAATATTTATTTTAGTGGATGTGAACATTAGAGGTGTGCAATGGCTACTGCAGGTTATGGACATCTGCAATTTAAGTTGAAGATTACAGATGCGGTGTCAAATTGTACACCTGATTAGCTACAGGTATAAGTAAGATGGTGTAATCAGGTTTGTACATTCTATGAGGAAACTATCCTTCTCTGGCTAAGGCCCTGTTCACACTTGCTAGCTTTGACACTTTACACTTCACATTTCTGCCGCATATGTAACCTCCTTCGATTGAAGTTTTTTGCATGCGTCCATGTGGTACCAATGGTCACTTACCATCAGGTGGACTGTCAGAACGTTTTTCACTAATCCAATTAAAAAATACCAATAAAAAAGTAACCACACTCTTACCTATTTATTAGGGAAGAAAAGGACTCCTATCACTTAATAAATTTTCCCCTAAGCTTATTTGGAATACTACACTTGCACGCACCTGCAGCTCCTCTGGTGTTGCAGATGTACGTGAGTGACGGTAATAACTAACCATCAGGTGAGCCGCTGGCTCGTTTCCCTCCTTTCCCAACTAAAAATAAAAAACAGTTAAACAAAATGGCTGTCCTATTACAGGAGTATATCTCCTAAGCACTTGTATCGTGACTGCTGCAGACACTATACTATACTGCAGTGATACGCTTAATAAATTAAATAATAAATGATTGATATCACATTTATCCAAAAGATAAACATGACTCTTGCGTCCATATGCCTGGTGTTAGTTCTTGCGGCTTAGTGAAAATAGAAATTATTTGCACTAAGACGGCAGATGGCGGAATAACCATCTCAAAGATGCCAGATCAAAATAATTCAAATCGGCGTCTGGTGACGCACGACTATAGCAAAGCTCATATATATAAAGCAAATAGCTCCCAATGGGAGGGCCATTGGGAGAGACCTATATCCACCAGAGAGTTTTAAAACTTCCTCTACTTCATTATTATATCCTACTTCTGAAGCTTTCATCCAAAGCTTTTATCTACGCAAAACGCTTCACGAATAATAAAAAATAACCAACGCCTTAAAAACAGGAAATTACCTTTTTAAACTAAGGAAATTTTCATCTAACGTTAGATTTTATCTCGCTTATTTGCCAGAGCTAAAGCTTTATTAAAGTAGCTTTATATATATTTAAATATGATTTACTCGGCGTTTTTGGCACGCACAAAAAAGTTTCCTTTCTATACTGACTTGTATTAATGATTATACTTATGGTGATAGCTTTTACTTGAATATTCCTTTTTGAAAGATATAGTTTAATATCTGTTAGTTATCCTAAATAAAAAATTAACTTTTGAAGTTAAGAAAACCGCGGATCTACGGGAGATATCCGTTTAAGTAACTGCGTCAATGAATGAATTGCACCTCATCTGGTCATCTCTTTAACAGTATTGTACAATCCGGGGTATTTCCTAACTTTATAAATAATCATCTTTGTTTAAATCGGCTAGTACTAGGGGCCCTCCTAATTTCACATCTATTTCTGTATTACCGACGCATAGTAAAATTTTCGAATAAAGGATTTTTATCCTTGATCAAAAATCGTATTTGAGTGAAAGTTGTTATCTACGGTGCGAGTTCTTCCGGGTCGACGGTACCAATGGGCATTCCGCAGGGCTGGATTCTCGGCCCACTTCTTTTTCTTATTTACATAAATGATTTACCTCTCTCACTTACTTATGATATACTAGTATTTGCTGATGATACTTCATTATTTTTTATAATCAACCGACAACTGTTTGTTCACCTGCTCCAATCTGTGGAACCTAATTAAGAAAAGACTTTGAAAAGTGAATTTTATCTGCTAAGTCGAAGAAAAAAGATTTTATCTTGTTCGCGGTCGCCAAACCGTTTGCCAAGCTTGATTACGATCTAAACCTCCTTTGATCAAAAACAGAGGTGCTCACTACTGTTCTCGTATCCGATGTGAAGCTAGTCCCTGCACAAGTCATAAGAAAAGACATAACAAGGGCTGTATCAGACATTTCTTCCCGTATAAAAATGGAAGAAGGAACCTTGGACGTCGCTGTAGCAATAAAAGTAATCAAGAACACAATTGGACAGTAATTTATTTATTTATTTTTACTTTATTGGGTACATCAAAAGGATTACAAAAGGCGGACTTAATGCCTTTGGGTATTCTCTAACAGTCAACCCAGGGCGTAAAGAAATGTGGTTATAGGTGCATCAAATTTAAAATAATGTAAATATCACAAGGCTAGTTGAGAAATATACTACATTATTAAAACATATATAAATCTATAAGCATACGTATCTACACAAACACATAGATATACAAATACGTACTATAATATATACAGAAATGCCAACACAGATATATACAAACACATTAATGCATACATATATTATAAATCACAATAAATACTAAATCAAGCATCAGATGGTTTTAAAAAGGGTTCGCGTACCAATAGTTTAAAAGAAATTTTATATAGGGCTATTCAAATGTCTTCGGGCAAGGAGTTCCAGAGAAGTGTAACCTGAACGGTGAAGAAACCACCCACAAAATGGGTAAAATGTTGCGGAATACTTATTATATGATTAGCAGGGGACCGAAGGTGCCTATCATGTAATTTATTGCTCGACATAAATTCATAAAATCTTACTTGAACTTATGCATTATAAACTAGTCGTATGTATTCGATGAAGTTCTTGCTGTTAGCCATTTTGGCTTTTACAGTTTCATAGGTCTGCACCTGCGTCCTGGAGGCCGCAGAACCTAGTGAAACCATATCGCGATATAAATAGTGTACCAATCGACATCTGTGATTACAATATAAATTGAAGACATACTAATCTATGTTTCAACGTTATACAGATGGCATATTTGATATTGTGGCCGTGAAATGTTAGTTTCATGCATTTTATTTCGTTAGCAACTGATATAAAATTCAAATTGAATTTGGTGTTTTATCGTTTTATATAGTGTACAAGTTTTTAATTAAGTTTGTAAATGTGGGTTGTTATTTTTTTTACCTATTTGGCGTTGGGTCTTCGAAAGCGTTACAAACCAATTATTTACCTCCGTCTGGATACAGTTTATAGAGAAAAACGTGCGATAAAGAAACGCTGTCTTTAATTTGCTTACTCAGAGTCAGATTACACTTTTTAAGGCAAAGTTGAAAGATTTTTTGTTTTTCTCCGTTTTTATTGTTCGAAGCAAGAAAGAAATCCTTATTTCGAATTGTAAGGAAAAGCTAAATAAACTCTATAATTTTTATGTGGTTGTTTGTTATGTAGCGTCGACGACCGCGTAGTCTAGTGGTTAGCGTACCCGACTACAGAGTCGTGGGTTCGATTTTTTTTATGGGTAAACGGGCAAACGACCAACCGGCTCACCTGATGGTAAGTGATTACCATCGCTCATGTACATCTGCACGAACATCAAAGGAGCTGCAGATACGTTGCCGGCCTTTAAGTATATTTGGGACCTGGGAGAGATAGGGAGGGGGTTTGGGGAGGTGGGTACTGAGCCTCCGGTTACCTCACTCACAGAACGAAACGCGGAACCACAAGATGCCTCTACTTCACGCCGGTATTCTGCAAGGTCGTGGTATTAAGCCGGTCGAGCCGGCCCATTCGAGTAGCAGGTAAATCCACCGCTTAGCTCGACCACATAGCCGATTTCAGCCAAATTCCAGCTCGAGCTACTAATTGTCCACCACACAAATTTTTAGTTTTCGGAATCGGCTTTTGTGACGTGCCCAAGGTCAGTGACATTACATAAAATATGGTATTTGGAAATGGTTTAAACTGAATTTGTTAAATTTTTTCACATGGTTAAATACCGCCTACATTTCAGTCATGTTTAATTCCGTAAATTTTTCGAATTACGTTGACGAAGCCTCGTATAATAAAGAGCACAGTGAAGTTGGTTTACGACGAAGTATTCAGACGGAAATAACAACCATAAAAGTATTATGAAATGGAAGCATTGATTAAAATGTTTAAAGTTAAATTGTGCTCATTAAAAGTTTTCGAATCATTTTCAGTTCTCTGACAAGCAGAAAGATGAATCGTCCCTAACGAAGACGTTCGTTAACGGATGCCGTGCGGCTGAATTCATTAATAGATCCTTTATTAATAAATTAATAGATTAAATCCTTTAATTTTTTAAATAATCGCTAAATTTTCAGCACTAATGAAGATAAAGGGCAGAATTTGCGAATGTAAACTCTGTGGTCCACCAACTGTTCTTTGATTGTCCAATAGCCTAATGCCCGTGAACCACTCCAAGTATTTGCATTGCAGCTTGGCGATGTTTAGTTGGAGTGGTTAGCATACCGGACTACCGAGCCTTGGGTTCGAATCCCAGCCGGTGCCAATGATTGACCAGTACAAAGCAAAAGGTTGTGCACAAAAAGTTGTCTTAGTATTATTCTCACATAAAATGTTGTGCGCTTTTTTTTTCAGAATAACAATATTCAATTGGAGTCAGTTACTAATTCGGTGTTGGGATATTAATATGATAAGAGGTAGAGCCAAGCGGCGGCTTTTGCTGCTGCACAAATGGGCCGGCTCGCCCGGGTTGATACCACGGCCTCGCAGAATACCACCATACTTCTTGCGTTTCGTTCCGTGAGTCAGGTATCCGGACGCTCTCTCCCCCTCCCCATCCCCCTCCTCATTCTCCCTTCCGTCTCCCAAATACACTTAGAGGCCGGCAACGTACCTGCAGCACCTCTGGTGTTGCAGATGTACGTGGGCAACGGTAATTACACTTACCACCAGATGAACCCCTTGCCCGTTTGCCGCTTTTTCCATAAAAAAAAAAATAACATTTAAGATGTCTCGGACGGTGTTACAGGAATTTTTTCCGCAACGGACTCCAAAGTTAAACAACTACCATCTATCCGAGTACGTCTCGTGAACGTGAGTTATTAACTTTGGAAGGTCGCGAATAACAACGCATTTGATTAGCTAAACCCTAACGCTAAACATATTTCCATCGTTTCAGAGACAGCTAAGGATAAAGATGATTCTAGATTCACTTTTACTTCTGACATAGACAAAATATTACCAAACGTCGAGGAGCACCCCCCATTTATTTCCGAAAATTGTGGTGAAGCGCAACAAAAAGTATACGTTCGTGTAATTACAAATTCTATAAATATGTTATTGTACATTCGAGGTTGGAACGGCGAAGGCTGAATCGACAATTAATCAGTTATTGGAGAATTTTGTTGAATTATTTATAGAAAGCCGTATAGACTGACTTTCGTTATATCCTTCTCGAAATATAGCTTCTTTTATATAAAATTACAGCGATGTTGTGCTTAGATATTGATATGACGACCTCTTGGGTCATTGGTCAGCCTGCCCATTGAGTCATTGGTCCCGAGTAGGGGTGGAGGGGGGAGTGGGACTTAGGTTATCTCATTCAGCGAACGAAACGCAGAAGCCCAAAATGCCTCTACTTCTCACGCCGGTATTCTGCGTATTTGTAGCGTTCTAAACTAAGCTTAAATGGTTATACGTCCATAAAAAAATAAAAAGTAAAGTAGCAGCCTGTAAGTGCCCACAGCTGAGCAAAGGCTTCTTTCTCAAACATCTGGGAGTGTTTTTAGAGCCGGGAAGGGCCCATCACGTTGCTCCATTTCGGGTTGGTGGATTACGTCTATATTCTATTTGAAAAGATCCAACGTCTCCGTCTTGCCTGAGGAATAATATTGAACACTGCTACCTTTGACCGAGCAGCTCATTCTCTAAACGGTCTCGGAATTCGTTTTTCATGTTCAGGCTACACTCCCCTGGCATGTCATGTCAAGAAGGTCCTAAGGGGAACTGTTTTGAGAAACAACTATGAAAATATTTTGTAAAATTTGATGTTATAATATATCTTTCTAACTACATGTATTTCATATATACTTTCCTGTACTTATTATTATATCATTTTCATTATTATAGTTATGATTAGTCTAGAAAATCTATAGAATAACTACTTATTTATTTTAGATTTTCAACTAAGATTATTTTGCTTCTAATTCGCACTAGCCATATATTTTTATTATCGCTCACGGGTGTCTGGCAGAGAATGCCAAAGGGCTTAATCCGCTCACCTTCTTATTGAAGCATAAATAAATAAATGAACAGAATAAACAACGAAAACTTTTTACTATATGCCAAAGCGATACAATAATGTTATTCAAATTTTATAGGTCACGTATCGGAGGGCAGTAAATGGGATCGTTATTCAACTAAGTTTCCAGTTAGAGATTACGGAGGTGCTTTCGTTTGATAACGACTGTATCACAAGGAAAAGCTTTTAGACCTTCAGGAAGGGATGTTGAAAATGGACTATATGAATTAAATTACAGTTTGCGTTAACTGTTTTGAACCATTTCATTGTTAGCTTTTAATAGTTATCAAGTTTAGTTTTCCTAACAGATTGGTTTCGGTCGGGGGGTGAGGCTTCGAACTAATGTACAAATAAGATGTCGTCCTGGACAGTTTCGACTACAGCGACACAATTTCCCAATACGGTGGTTCATTTACAGGCACTCCATCGTTTTAACTTCGAATATCCGATGTAAGTTTTATTACAATACGATCGGCGGTAGTGTGAGATGCAGCATCATAGACTCAGGGTGCAACACGGCATAACCAGTTACGAAAACTGATAATTTGTATTTAACACAAACTTCGGTTTCGGCTGCGATTCGAACGCAGGACCCGTCGCTCCGAAGTCTAGGAGGCTTACCACAGAGCCACGCGGGTGCCAACCCTAAGCTGTGTATGTTTAGTGTTAAAACAGATTTTTTTTTTAATTTATGTACACACAAAAAGGCACGAAAACATTGAAACATATTATTAGTACAAGGGTACTACTTATTCCATACATTGAGATTTCTTCCAGCAGACCCTAACAGGAAATTTTATTGAAATGGCAAACTTAGTGCTTACATTTCTAATAAATAATATGTATACAATTAAATAAATAAGATTACATATAATTAAATAATATATATACATGCATACACATTCGTAAATATACAATATATATTCCAATAACAAGAAGCTAAGTAGTGGTCCTTTACACGTTTCTTAAATAAAAGTATAGTTCATTTTTGAGTATATTTCGGTTTGATCGCGGTGTTGTAGTATTAGGGCAACATCAATATTCGCAACATATCGTAAAGATTCAACGTCAGTACAATATATTTGGTATTTTGCATACCAATGAATATCACATGGTTAAAAACGTACATCAAAAAACGTTTGCGTGAAGGTCAGAGGCGTCGGCAAGTTTAAATCCTGGCCCGCTCCGGCACTTTTCACACGTCTTGTGCTCTTCCAAATATCTAGCTGAATTAGCAAATGGATTTACATTACTGCTGCATATTGTGTGACGCAACCTCCGTCTCCAGCCGCCTAATGAATCACGTTCCGCTCGTCTCGAGCGTTCCCGTTGAGCAGACCCTCGGTAACTTCACCTTCACAACGTCCTCCGGGTAACTAACACGGTAAATAAAACGGTAAATAAAACGGTATGTACATTAACTAGCTTCAGCTATCGGTTGGTTACATTAGATTATTTTCGACATAGTTGACGAGGCGTTCCTTAGTGTAAGTGTGTTGATTAACTTGGACCTTGTTAGGTCGATCCCTAACTCTTTTTATTTAAATTATAATTATTAATAATTAGTAAAGAATAATGATAATTAAAAATTTGTTTTATATTTTAGTGAAATAATTAATTAACGTTTAAAAGCGCCAATAGCCTAATGGGTTAGGGTGCGGACTGCGAAACATGACGTCGCAGGTTCGAGCCCACCATTCGACTATTGTCGTGAACCACTCCAAATGCAAGCTCTAATGCTTAGTTGGAGGGTTAACAGGAATATTAGTAATGTTAGTTAAATAGCATTGCTAGTATTCGTTTTTTTTAAAAAAAAACCTATGTAATAATGTGCATACATCATATACACAAATAAATAGCTATCCTTTTCCTTTTTGTAATCGTTACTTAGCGTGCTATAAACCAATTTTTTTCCCGTCTTAGGCTAAAACGACAGTATAAGATTATCGGCTTAGAATGTTTAACGCCACCGTTCAATAGATGGAGCTTAAATATTTTAGTGTCATTTATTATTTGAGTGACGACCTGCGCAGTGTTGCGAGAAGTCGATGGATGCAGGCGGCTCAGGACCGAGCTTCGTGGCAATCTTTGGGGGAGGCCTATGTTCAGCAGTGGACTTCTGATAGGCTGAAATGATGATGATGATGATGAAATGGTTCATATACCCAGCAACAAATGGAACTCATTACCTAATACATCGTGATTGGGTTTTACCCGAGTAGAACTTGTATAGGACAAGAATGAAATTTGAAATATAACCTTTAACTTGCGAATCTCTACCGATGAAGCTGTAAAGGCCACCAGGCCAACAGCATATCTACCGCGGGGGGGTTTTAGTCGGTCCGGCATCTTCAATGCTGATCCTGACATAACCAGTCACTGGAGACGGTGACGGGTAGGTTTCCCCCATACACCTTTAGTACCTTTCCCCCACGTCGAACTAATAAAGAAAAAGTGAATTATTACCTCAATCCAATATCACTGGTTATTTAATTATTTGACACCAGAGGGCTTTTCTGCCCATTGTTCAGTATTGGATTGTACAATGACAGTACACGAGTTCCTTTCCTGTCTCAACTTTAGCAAACTGTGTTGTTATTTGTTACATTTCACGTAGCAAGCGGGTTATTCGTGAATCTCGCTGATTGTTGTACCTAGTAGTGGATACAAACACTCGGTAATAGGGCAGGGCAGGCTGCGCGTGGCGCGGCGTGCGCGTGGCGCGGCGTGCGCGGTGGCGCTTTATCAGATATCCGGAATTAACTTATTGCGTGAGTATGAATATTATACCATATTTCTCTCCAAATATAACGTTCTGCACCGAACTCTGTGTCGATCGATCGACGCCGGTAGATCCGTTAGAATATACCGAACCCAAAAAGCAATCAATTATTAGTTGGTGGTTTGCTGGCGAAGAATCATACGGTGTGCGGTTGCAAGATAGAACTCGAAAGATTGAAGACTTGCTATATAAAACTTCAACCTTGGTGAGTTCGTGCAAAAATTCGTACATGTACTACAACATCTCCCCCAGCCCCCACCTTCCCCCATCTTCCTCACCTCCCCTCCCCCCACCCCTGTTGGAGTTGAAATAACGTGTGCAATACATAAATACCCACTTCTACTTGAGAAATTCCTTTGTCACGTACTTCACTATTTTAAGAAGAAACTATTTTGTTTTTAGAGAAATTACTTTTTTAAATTCAAAGTCCTTAACAATTCCCCGATCAAATGGACTCCTCCAATCTGTACCTTCTCCGTTCAATATTAATAAACAATCAATGGATGAATGGTTAAGGCATTATCAACGTTTAATTGTAATGAACAAGTATACACAATTTATATTAAGTATTGAAAATCCAATCGTTATTATTTAACACAACCCATTTGTATCCCCAATGACGCGAGCTCACGCACTTCACTGAGTTCTCTTTCACCCGTAAAGATATGTCAAATGTATTTATTGTTTCGATGTACGTAAACAAGGGGTGAATAATGTATGAGGACTGAATGCTGAAGACAATGAAAGGTTCTGTGTGATGCCATGAATTTATGATGGCAGATAAATACTTTTTAAATCACAATCCAAAATCAAAATGTGTCTATAATGTGTAGCTAAAAGTGTCAAATACTATGACTCTTAAGGTGGGTTGCACAGTGTAAGCAGAGATAAATAACAAAAAACGCGCCCGTGCGACGTAATGAAAATCTTTTAAATATCTTCAATCGTAACAATACAACGTAAGGAGTTTAAATAACATATACATACTATTTTTTTTTCAAGCAATAACTTTAGTTTAATTTACAGGATCTCCATAAAAAATAAATGTATATAATGTGACATACACACAAATACAAACGTTTTTTGTTGAAGAATCTTGTGTGAAGTTGTGTCGGAGAAATATTTCGAGACATGTGAAGTCCGCCAACTGGAGCAGCGTGCTGTGACCGACTCGTCTTGTCTTCAAAACCCTCTCAAAAGATGACAGGAGGACTTTTAACTTTGACTTTAATGCATACTCTAGCGTATGATTGAAATTCAAATATGACTCACATTTCGGCTATACAAAACTAATGTGTTTAGTTTTTCATCTAGGGGGCGAGTTTGGTGGGGCGAGGGGATCTATGAACCTGTCGGCCAGATGTGGTTATGACAAATCTTCCTTTTAAAGAGGTCAGCAGTGGACTGTTAAAGAAGAAACACGTTAACAAGGTTTATCACACTTTAGTACACTAACTAAATAACTTATTTATTAATATAAATTTTTTGCATTTGATCTAAAGGATTTGTTCAAATAAAGACTGCTTATCTTAACTTAATCCAAACATAGGGGGAAATGCCATTATTATAGGTCCAAGACACCGAGGTAATTTGCTGTCGGCTGCAGACGGCAGCCGAGCGACGTCTTATCATTCAATGTTGTGTTTTTACAAATTACACTTGGAAATCTTTTTAAACCCCTTTCGTGTCATAACAATATAATAAAATTGTTTGGACACGTCAAGACTATACAATGTGCGATGTTAGTAGTTAATCTTATTCTTAAGACATTTTTGATGCCAACATCTAATATGTTGTATATTTGAACGTCAGTCGCTACGACCAATCGGTATGACGCTACGACACATGACTAAGCGTAGCGACGCGGGATCCCTTCCTTCTTCTTCGGGATTAGTTACAATTGTTTTTTACATGCACTTAGTTGACGAAATACCTTGCTAACGCTCACGTCCATTCTATATTTGGCGGAACACCTCACGGGGGCAAGGACTCGAGCCTCACGCGGTGTTCCATTTTCACCGCACGGGAACGCTTTCGCAAAGATTCGCTACCAGAACTGTCCATCCCTACGGGGCGGCCCCTTCCGCTGGAGACATCTCCACATCCTCCGTCTCCATTGCAGGGCAACGCCGCTGGAGATCTTCTTGTGTTGCAGATGTATGCGGGCGACCGTAATCACTTACTATCAAATGAACCGCTTGTTCCTTTGCCGCCTTTTCCGATAAAAAAAAACACCTCTGCATGAAATCGCCAGTAGAAGTCGCCAGATATTTCTCTGGTGGTTTGCCTGTAGTCACCACGCCCGCACTAGTGATGCTGCTCCTTAGTCTGCGGGATGTGGACATTATCCGCCGTGATTCAGGCACCAGAGCCTCGTTCGATTGCTTTGTTAAAATTGATGATATATTAACACTTATACCTTTACACATAAGAGCTTTACCTTACATTACCTCACCAGTCTGTTAATAGTCCACTGCAGGACATAGACCTCTCTCGTGAGGAGGATTTGCGATCGCAGCACCAGGCACCTCGCATCTTAGACCCCGTCATCGGTCTATGGTTATGCCGCCATCTGTCGGCAGCCATTGGGATTTTCGAGGCTTTTCCCTTAGTTGCCTCTTCCGACATCCCAGGGAAGAGAGCGGGTGGCAGATTATAAGAGCTTTAAACAGATATAAATTTAAAAAAGTTTTAACTTTGACTTTGAATGAATGCGTGACGCAAGTGACAAGAGCAAGTAAGTAAGTAAGAATTGACATTATTAATATTGTACACCATTTACATAGGTAATTTTTAAACAATAAAATTCGGCTCGTTTTTCATTATTTAAAGGGTCTAAAATAAACTTGGATTACAGAGACAGAGCTGTTCACAAGTTTTGAAAGGAAGCTCATTAATATTTGTTATGAAGCTTTGTTCCATGCTTATCTCTCGTAACACTGGTATTCACAAGCGGCTGAACACCCGTGTTACGTTCTCTTTCACCAGTAAAGGTATTCGAATGCTTTAAGAGAAGTATTCACAATGATATTAAATTGTAATAATTAATAAACGATATAATTTCGATGTTTTTTTTTATATAATACGTTAGCCGTGATATTACTGGGACAGGGCTATAAGTTAAGAAGGTGTGTTATCACGGTTCGATTCTCAGTTCTGATGCCACGATCAGTGGTCAAGGTGCTCAGTTTAGTACAATACAGCGTGAGTGACCTGGGTTCGTTCGCCGGTGGTCGGCACCACTAAAATTGTTAATATCAATTTTAAGTGCTCTATTTACCACGTGTTCTGAGAAGAAGGAAAACATCTTGAGGAAACCTGCATGTCTGAGAAATAATAATAAAAATAATATTTCGAGGATATGAGAAGGCCACCAACCCGCACTTGAGCAGCGCGGCGGGCACTTCCCAGCTCCAAATCCCGGCACCACTAAAATTGTTAATATCAATTTTAAGTGCTCTATTTACCACGTGTTCTGAGAAGAAGGAAAACATCTTGAGGAAACCTGCATGTCTGAGAAATAATAATAAAAATAATATTTCGAGGATATGAGAAGGCCACCAACCCGCACTTGAGCAGCGCGGCGGGCACTTCCCAGCTCCAAATCCCGGCACCACTAAAATTGTTAATAGCAATTTTAAGTGTTGTATTTATCACGTGCTCGGCGGTGAAGGGAAAACAACACGAGGAAAAATATTATTTCGCGGATATGTACAGCCCGCCGACTCACATTGGTGCAGCGTGGCGGGCCATTCTCGGCTCCAAAACTCTCTCAGATATTTTCATTTATGATCACAAATGTCACGATCGTACACCCAATACTGTGAAGGTTAGTTAATTACATTTATATACCCTTCAGCCCACTTCCCACTAGATCATATGTGGGACAACGTACCAGGAGGTGAGTTTTACTAGACCCCTCTCATAGGGTATCGAACATGACTCTCCTGTTTCGGAGGCAGATCCCCTAACCACTCGGCATCTTGCACAGGTGTCTCCTTGATTACTCTTTCTTTCATTATCAGCCTGTGTTTAAATCACTTGATCGTTAAGTTTAACCAATGGTTTCTGTGTTACACGTAAATAATGTTTTTTTCATTAAATACAACATCGACTAGTCCCGTTTAACTGAAGAGCAAACTCCCGGATAGATGAGAGCGAAAAATTCACAGCGAGATTAATTGAATGCCGCTGTATAAGCCATAAAACGAGACCTGTGTCGTTGCTTTTTATGTTTTTTTTTATTGGATTGCTGTGAAAAACCAGCTTACAGTCCACCTAATGGCAAATAACTTCTGCAGCCCATGAACACCTGCATAAACGACTTCAATCGTGAAAGGTTATAATGCGTTCACATCCCTGAGTAAAAGTAGCAGCCTATAAGTGCCCACAACTGGGCAAAGGCTTCCTTCTCAAATACGAGTATCAGAGAGGGATTAGGAGCCGGGAAGGGCCCGTCACGCTGCTCCTTGGTGTGCGGGTTGGCGGGCTTCACATATCCTCGAAATAACTTTTTTTTTTATTGTTTCTCAGACATGCAGGTTTCCTCACGAAGTTTTCCTTCATCGCTGAGCACGTGGTAAATACAGCACTTAAAATTGATATTAATAACTTTAGTGGTGCCGGCACCGGGGATCGAACCCAGGTCACTCGCGCTCTATGAAACTTAAGTGAGCGTCCTGACCACTGGGCCTAACACGGCTCTCGGCTATCCCTGAGTACTGAAATGGAATGTCTTATAGCTTACAATTATACTAGAGCTCTATACTATTAAAACCGGAACACAACTGCAGTTTGAGAGACGATAAAGAGAAGGAGTCTACCAATAAATACAAATGTACAACGACTTCGACTTCGTGCACAAGGTCCTAGAAGGTCGCTGTAGCAATGAAACTGACCAAGAATACAAATGATCGGAAGTCTAATGCTCGACTTTTATACACATAATCAGAGTTATACTTATGTATTATAAACAAGTGAAACTATATCGCGATATAAATATGTACAGCGTCATCTGTTATTACAATATAATTTAATTACAAACTAACTAACGTTTTAATGTTATACAAAGTGAATGTTTTTATATTTTACCAATGCGGAATCAGCTGACCGTAGTATGTAATATTATCTACATAAACTAGCTCAAAAACTTCATATCCACTCCATTTTTTAATTTTATGCGAACGAGCCAGCGGCTGACCTGATGGTAAGTTGTTACCGTCGCCCACGTACATCTGCAACACCAGAGGAGCTGCAGGTGCGTTGCCGGCCTTGAAGGATATTTGAAAGATGGGAGGGAGGGTCGGGAGGCGAAAAAGGGGAAGCGGGATTTTCATACGGTCTCGATACGAACTCAGTGGAGGCGGCTCATTCGAGCAGCAGCAAAAGCCGACGCTTGGCTCCACCACGTATAGAATCACTACTTACTTTATAAAACAATCTTCTCGACATGCTATTACTTGTATTTCTATTTCGAATTGTAAGTTTAATATTTAAACGTTCAGAGTGGCGTGGACTTCAACAATTCTGTTTATCCGTCAGAATAATTCAAGTGTACCGAGCATCCTAGACGTAAATAATTCCCGCGCTCGTTATTGTATCCTAGCGCTCGTTCGCTTTTGTAATGTTTTATTCTTGCATATCTAATAGGTGTTCGTTTCTTATGTTAAAACGTATTTGCTTGTTCAGATAGAACATAGAAATCTAAGACTGGGGTAGTTCATTCAACCCAATTAACAACAGAGTTTATTTGATACAACGTGACAAACAAAAACACTAATAAGTCGACTTATTAGTGGTTTTTTTTCATGAGAAAGGCGGCAAACGAGCAATAGATTCACCTGATGATAAGTGATTACCACCACCCACATACATCTGCAACACCAGAGGAGCTACAGGTACGTTGCCGGCATTTTAGAGTATTTGGGAGATGGGAGGGAGTATATGGAGGGAGATTGGGCGAGGAAGTGGGCCTCCAGTTACCTTACTGACCAAACGAAATGCAGAAGCACAAAATGCCTCTACTTTACGCCGGTATTCTGCGAGGCCGCGGTGCCAATCCGGTCGAGCCAGCCCATTCGAGGATCGAGGCTCTACCACTACTGCGAAACGGCCTCCTTGGAGCTGGGAAGTGCACCACCATGGTGCTCCAGTGTGGGTTGGCGGACTTGACACATTCTCGAAATAATATTTTTATTATTTCTCAGACATGCAAGTTGCCTCACGATGTTTTCCTTCACAGCCGAGCACGTGAAATTGCTATTAACAATTTTAGTGGTACCGGCATAGGGAATCGAACCCAGGTCACTCGTGTACTATTAAATTAAGGCGAACACTCTGATCATAAGGCTACCAAGGTTTTTTGTCGCTTGTAATATGTGACTTAAGAAAAATTCTTGCGCCAAATACCTACTACAGATAGATTAAAGGACTGCTGGTCTTTCAGAAACTAAGGCCGAACGCACTACGCTTGGGCACGTCCTGGAGAGGTCCTGAAAAAAGTATTTGGGTACGCTTGTACCAGATAGATATCCTTAATCTCTGTTGATCGCTCCGAGTGACAAGCATAATTGCTGAAGCCTTGGTATTCTCAGGGCATCCCACAGACAGCGGTTAGAACATCTCAAAAAATGCCATAAATAGCGAATCTTTCTGCTACAACCCAAGCGTTATTTGGCAGCCCCTATAAAATTTAAACAGTTGACAACAAAATTTAATGAAAAAAATAACTATAGATACTTATATAGACTAGAAAAATCTTTCGTGGGAAAACACTAGGATTTCACCATATAAATTGCACACCTTATTGTACTGAAACAATTATGTGTAGTTCATACAAATATTTGTTTAGTTGGGGCATCGAATCCGCGACTCATAGTATTGTATACAATCGCTTAACCACTTCACCAACCAAGCCGTCATGAAAATACACAACACCAAAATACATCGTGACAAAATTTTAAATTGTTTTTGTTTCAATTTTCACATTTACAATGTTGTTTCGCTCTCTTAATAATCGGTCTGTAAAACCCACGTGTCACCGGAACTATTAACAGGCCAAGTAGGGCACAACACTGGTTTAGTGTTGTCTAAGATCGACCGACGAAACGTTTAGCTAAGTACTACGTTTAACTTCTGCCGCTCTACACCCGACAATGTGAATTACAAAAGGTCGTGTCAACGTTTACTACTTTCGTTAAGGTAAACCGTGACAGCGCGCGTTGCTACGATGTACTTTCAATCTGGCAGAGTGGCCAAACATCGTGCCAATGTCAGCTAATTTAAAATGATGTTAGCAATTCTATTGGACGTATGATTATGGCGGACTTAAAGGAGAGCAGGGGGTGGGCGATAATAAGGAATACGCCAACACACAATCTTCTCTACTTGCCCCTACACGGTCTCAGGCTTATACTGGAAGATCGAAGAAAGGTACACGGGTACACAACGAAAGTATACAGACATTGACTTAGTAGCACCACTAGTACAGCGGTCATGGCAGTCGTCATAGAGGATAGAGTCTTGTAGGCTCAATCTACTAAGACTACAGTACCAGGACGCCTGTAGAATGCTGATGGGGACCAGGAAGCCAAAATCCAAAGGACGATGAAGCTGATTATCACCTTTCTTTATAATATACCTTACAATATGAAAACGCGTACATGATAAAAAAAAACAAGCAAACAATACAGTCACAGTTTTTACCTTTAATGATATTAGATGCAGCGTAACGGAGCTACGAACTGCGTAGCATGTCTACGGAATACTACGAACAGATATCGTGTGTTGTAGTTAGTTCTCTTATAAGAACGAATATAACTATATGTTATTGTCATTGAACCACGTGACTTGTCAAAAGCTTGTTCAGAATGACCGTGCTTGAAACATAATTGAACAATAATCTGTAAAAGGGAATCCATCTGCATTCAGCATAATATCTAACGTGCATGGGGCTATAGGGACAAGCTACAAGGACAACAATTTGATATGTAATATTTAACGTGTAGAAAGGTTGATAAAGTAGGTAAAATCATATTTTAATGGAGTCAAAATATCACCGTTTTAATTCATTTCAATTGTATTTCCTTATTGAATATACATAGTTACTCGCCGGTCATCCAGAGGTTATAGAATTCCGTTTGGGATAACTCAGTCTAGCCAAACGGTGTTCCATAAACCCTTTCTCAACTACAGGAAAGGGAATGCGATAGGTGAAGAGCCTTGTTGCCGAGTTTCCTCAGGAAATTGCCACTGAAAGATAACCACTAGATTCTAAGACTTTTCCCTTAGTCGCTTCTTACCAGACCCAAAGTGTGAAAGCAGTGTCAGATTATTTCCCAGCTACTACACGGCACGTTTATTATAATATTATCATAACAAGCTTTTATCTCTTTCCTTACATTGCCAGTCTGTTAATAGTCTACTACACGACGTAGGCCTCTCCTATAAGAAGGATTTGCCATTACCACCACGCTCGGAAAGCGGATTCTGGTACTGTTGCCAGACGTCACCCACCCGCTGCTGCTGCCCGACATCAGTCTGCATATTCTTGAGACGATTATCCCGCCATCTGTAGGTGGCCATTACGATTTTACAAAGCTTTAACTTTAGTCGTCTATTGCGACACCCAAGGAAATTGGTGGCAGATTTACTTGTTTTATGGGTAAGGGAGCAAACGGGCAAGCGGTTCACGTCATCATCAGGGACTACCGTCGCCCACGTACATCTGCACCACCAGAGGAGCTGCAGGTGCATTGCCGCCCTTCAAGGATTGGGGTAAGAGGGAGAACGGCCACCGGTCACTTCACTCGCCGAACGAAATGAAGAAGCGCAACATGCCTCTACTTCGAGGTCGTGATACTACCCCGGTAGAGCAGGCCCATTCGAGCAGCTAATACCGCCGCTTGGCCCTACCGCGTACAAATCAAACTCCGCTATTCTTATCAAGCCATTGTTGTCGTATGCAATAACAACGTTAATAAACGAATTGCATGCGTCAGTCAACATGACAGCCATTACAATGCAAATTCTCTGTGCGCGTTTCCACGCGCTGGCGCATCTCATTTCATGTACGACTGGACCACAGAGCTAACTCACTCTCCACTTAATTCAGAATCTAATCGCAATCTCTCTTTGCCGATTATAAATACGTATAATGGAGAATGCTTTCATTCGTTAAAGCCATTCGCCATACATTGAATAGAACGCGTATTTCTTCTGTTAATCGCTTAAACAACTAGACGGCACAAGTAGAAATTAACAATACGATGTGGTTTGGATCCGACGAAGTATATAAGGTTATTAGATAAGTATGATAAGAAGACTTGATCCGAGTCCAACATAACCCTCCTACGTAAGACCTCCCGGCCAGCAACGAGAAATGCCTAAAGCATTTTCCATCGCC
Source organism: Bhutanitis thaidina (assembly GCA_029286595.1). Taxonomy (NCBI): domain Eukaryota; kingdom Metazoa; phylum Arthropoda; class Insecta; order Lepidoptera; family Papilionidae; genus Bhutanitis; species Bhutanitis thaidina. Next base: position 16,223,683 of record JAGSMS010000010.1, read on the forward strand.
AAAAAAAAAGAAGACTTCTGTTTCCCCGAACTGTTTCGAATTTCATTTATAATTATCTTGTTGGTCACTGGGGTCGGTTTGGAACTTGTATATCTTCATTAAATATTCCTTTCAAGCTTAGCTGTAACGAAAAAAATCACGAGATAACCTCTCAGGACATATATGAGAATTGTTATAATATAAATAATAATGCTTTCAGGCTTTGTGGATGTTATGTCCGCGAACTCCCACCGTCTTCAAAGCCCCCTTAAGCACCGTATTAAGTCCTGTGCTCTCAAAGGAGAGTACGCCAGAGCTTAAATTTCGATGTATACGTTATTAAGTTGTTTTATCATATAATATTTGTTGCCACCTACATATATATTCACGCGATGTTCCCAACGGGGTAGGCAGAGACAATCTTCTTCCACTTGCTACGGTCCTGACATACGTCTTTCGCTTTTTCCACTTTCATCAATCTCGCATGCATGCTCGTTGGTTTAGAGTACTCTTGACCTGACCTTTTTTTCAGAACGTCTCCGATTTGATCGTGAAATGTTCGCCTAGGTCTTCCTCTCCCGACTCTACCATTTACACTCGCCTCATATATTTGTTTCGTCAACCTACTTTCATTCATCCTCTCCACATGTTCAAACCAGCTCAGCATCCCTTTCTCAATTCGTATCACTACATCGTCTTTCACGCTCTCTGATCACATTATTTCGAACCCTGTCAGTTATCTTCACACCAATCACACTTCTTTAAGCTCTCATTTCTACTGCATTTATCCAGCTTTCGCTTCCTTATATTAGTATTGGTACCAATACCCCTCTATGCACAGCCAAACGAGGTTTGTGAGATATCGTCTGGCTGTTCATAAATGCCACCAACAATTATTTCTAAAAAACGCTTAATAGTTAAATTTTATCTAATCGCCTTCTTTGTTAACAATAATTATGAATAGCTTTTAAAAAATGGAAACACTTTCATAAGCACTATACTACGCAGTAGCAATTTAAATGCAAATTCGATTCTCTTCAACCAACATTATATATAAACCGTTCGCTCGGACAAAATAAACATAGTAAAATTACGTTTCACTCCATTATGGTATTTATTCAATAAACAATAGCGTTCCGGTAGTCCGATATAAATGTAAAAATAAGTAATTTATTAAATATTTATGTACGTTGGGTCGTTTTTCTCAGTACAGTATAGTAGTAGTTTTAAACGTCGCTCTTCCTCGAATGGGCCGCCTCGACCGGGTTGGTACCGCGGCCATTCAGAATACCGGCGGGAAGTACCTTGTGCTTCTGCGTTTCGTTCGGTGAGTGAGGTATCCTGTAGCCCACCCCCCCTCCCCATTTGCCAAACACCCCTAAAGGCCGGCAACGCACCTGCAGCACGTCTGGTGTTGCAGACGTATGTGGGAGATCATACTTCTTAACGCTCTCATTTCTATCCTGCTGTCATGCCTCTTCTGCCAAAAACATATGCCTATGAAATATAAAAGTTATATCCAAGCAAAATCTTTATAGTTTAGCGTAGAGTACAGAATAGCGGATGCCGCGGCTTCGCCCGCGTTATCACAAAGTTGGTCCCAAGAGAACACATTCCGAATCAATCTTTGTTCATATCCGTTCAGTTCTTTAGAACAAAGACATATATGATATACATATATATATATATGAACAACGCTTAAGCGTGATCGAATGACACACATATATCAATCTAACCTGTACGTGCTGCACCCTGCTGACCGATTGGTGGCGGAAAACCAGCGTGTTCACCACTTCGGAAGACCCGGCGTGGTGAATATGGGCCACCAAGAAGCGTATAACACCTGGCACTTTCATAGGCTTACAGTGAAGAAAAGTAGCAGCCTGTAAGTGCCGACTGCTTGGTTAAAGACCTCCTTCTCGAATATCTGAGAGGTTTCTGGAGCCGGGGAGGGCCTGCCATTCTGCTCCAGTGTGCGTGGGCGAACCCAGGTCACTCGTGCTCTATGAAACTAAAGCGAGCGCCCTGACCACTAGGCTAGCACGGTTCTACTCTGCAGTGGACTTTAATAAGCTGATGAAGTCGATAGAGAAGAAAGAGGAAACAAGGAAAATTACAAACTCTAGTCACCACTGACAAAGATCTGACCTTTGTGGTGATTGGCACAATTGTATAGAAAAATAGCGAAACCTTAAAAAGAAATATGTTATTTTTCGACATAGAGAACATAAATTTCACATGTCGAACCTACCAACGTTTCTTGATAAGTCTCCCCTCCTTTGTCGGAGAAGAAACAGGCTTATAGCGCTTACTTATTACATATATATATTTATTAGCTTTTGTCCATGGTTTTATCCACGTTGATGCATAAGTACGGTGTAATTATTCACGAGCTTCCGAACAGTGAATGTAACATTTTAAGCATTCTGTGGTTTTTGTGTATGAACCCGTTCTGGTCATTACTTACGATAATAATCCCGTTCTGGACGATCCCGGTATTATCCGTGATTTAAAGTATCGGTGCTTTTTATTTGTTTCATTCGTTTTTGAACTGTGATAAGCCTTTATCCAATTGGTCCAGTATTTTTGATCAAAAGTATCGCAATTCATAACAAGTGACAACTGCATAAAAATCGGTTGCCTGATGCCTGATAAACAGACAAACAAAATGTCCAAAAAATAATGTTTTAGAATTTATATCTTGTTATCCTCAATTTCTTTTTATATCTACAATGTACAGACAGCTTTATCCTATTAATTTTATAATAGTCTAGCTGTAGTACATATAATAGCGTCGGCGTATGAGTGACATTACCGCCATTTATCGGTGTTGAAGGAACTGGTTCTATTACGTTCGTGCCCGCCCAAGCCCCGCGCATTTCCTATTTACGCGAAATAATAAATATTTTATTTCGTGGACATGTGAAGCCCGTCAATCCTGGAGCAGCGTGGCCAGCCCTTCCCGGCTCTAAAACCCTCTCAGATATTTGAATGGAGGACCTTTGCTCAGCTGTTTTACAGGCTATTTACAGGCTACTACTTTATACACGTATTAAGGCAGTTTGAAAGTAATAAACGTTTACACATGCGTTTTTCCAAATTTTTATAGTCGCTATTTATTATTTATATTCAACGCACACTTCCTCATCTTTTGCAAATTGATAAATTAATTCTAGTTCAAATACATAACGTAAAATTTATTCGCATTCAGCACGAACGTAATGTGCTGTAATTGAATAAAGTTTTAGTTCCAAATGATTTCCCAGATGTAACACAACCGAGATAAAAGCTCATTTTAATTGAAAATGTTCCTTAATTATGTATTTCTGAATATATATAAATATATACTTATGCTGTGTTTATTTATGTAAATATATATAGGTATGTATGCAGGACGACCCCCACAAGATGTAGTGACGACCTGCGCAGTGTTGCGGGAAGTCGAAGGATACAGGTGGCTCAGGACCGAGCTTCGTAGCAATCTTTGGAGGAGGCCTATGTTCACCAGTGGACTTGTGATAGGCTGAAATGATGATGATGATGTTGATGTATTTATCTACATACATGTATGTATGTGCGTAAATGTATGTATATGGTTGTATAAAGTTACAATCACAAATAAAAATTAAACTTAACATAACAAGTATTAATACTTAATCATACTAAAAAGCCACATCTAGTTGAGCAGACTAGTGCTTTATATCTGTGGTGTGCGATCTCCATCTATGCACGAGATTGTGATAGTGTAAGTGGTACTTGCTAATGTGTTACAAATTATTATTGTACCGCCGCTCTTAAGTATACTCTCAAGTAATGATCTTGTATTAGTATAAATTATGTTCTCATTGTAAGTGAATTGTCTTGTAATTCTTTAATGAGAATAAATAACTAAAACCAAAAATTGTGAAAGCTCTTTTATGAAAAATAATGCAATAGTTTAATAATCACACATATTAGATCCAAAGTAAAAAAGATGACTCTTGCATATTATATACATTAAGACTCGTCCGCGCGTGTCTGTCCGTTTACTCGAACCGTTCCCGTCCGGTATTCCGTAGCAATCGCGATTTGTAGTTCTCAGCTTAACTTGGTTTTTATCGAAAGGTAAATCTCACCTACAAGCGGTTCATTAAGCTAACAGGTGGACGAGACTCTTACCCATTTGCGAGGTTCCTGGTACTGAGATCGCCAATTCGTTCACGTGGCGATTAAGGAACATCCTTCATACCTATTGTTTGATACTCAAAAAAAACCGGTATTCGGTAATCGATATTCGTTATAGATTGTGTGTGCGAAACCGACACAGCTAGCGCGGCAGTGAGGTTGAAAAAAGATTTTAATTAAATCTGAGTAATTTATAATCATTACAAGTAAAGAAAGACTTCGATTTTATTTACTAATAATATTCGTTATTCAAAAATAATAGTTAAAATATCCTGATGGACTTTATAATTTCTTTGATCGCAGGGATTAAGGATTTTCTTTCGGCAGATCTCAGCATAACCAAACGGGTTGTCGTAACCCGCGTTTCGGCTCTCCGGATAACAGATTCTGACGTGCAGCGAGCCTCGTCTCTGGACTTGTTCTTTTTAATACTTTTGTAAAGACGAAACTTGAGTCGCATGGATGTTTGAGTTTAATGTAATGTTGCTGTAAATAGTCTACATGTCAAGACATGACAAGGACCTTTTATAAACCAAAACGCTACTTAATATCAACGGATGAGCTAGCAAAGACTCAGTGCCGCCTGACTTGTGTGGAGGGTCGTCCACTTCCCTTTAATATGGTAGAGGAGGGAGATGGCTGCCATATCATGCTTGTGGAGGCTAGTTTACAACTTTGCAAATTCTGCTTTGTAATTGTAATGTTTTTTTTATAAAATGCTTTCAACTGTCTGTGAGATAATTCGGTACTTTTTATTTTTTTAAATTAGGTAAAAAAAACACAAAAAGACGGATACCTACTAAGAGTCATTCACCTGTGTATTCTCCGTCAGTGGAATCGCATAACGATACGGTGGTAGATTGTAAAGAAAACGTTTCTCAGTACTTAGCAATGACATCAATAACGTTTCCTAGAGCAGTTTAATTCGTAATGTCCTTATAAATGAAAAGTTCGTAGCGTCTCGCAGACTTGCTACAATATTCATAGGCTTTCTATTCATTTTCCATTAACATTAAAAAAGCTTTGTGTACATTTCCTGTCATAAACATTAGTTAAGTTGTTTAATACAAAGGAAAGCGAGTTAACACAAGCAAATTCAGTGTGCGTTTGACTTTATAAGGTAACGAATTATTAATTTTAAATAACCCAGACCCGCGAATACTAATCTACATACTTCTGTAGAATAACACAAAGTGAATGTTTGAATAAAAAGCGACCCGTGTTTTAATAAATTATTTTCATCTCTATAATGTTGTGAAAAGTAAAGTAAAGTAGCAGCCTGTAAGTGCCCACTGCTGGGCAAAGCCCTCCTCAAATATATGAGAGGATGTAGGAGCCGGGAATGACCCGCCTCGCTGCTCCATTGCGGGTTGGCGGGCTTCACATATCCTCGAAATAATATTTTTTTTTTATTTCTCAGATATGCAGGTTTCCTCACGATGTTTTCCTTAACTGCCGAGCACGTGGTACAGCACTTAAAATTGCTATTAACAATTTTAGTGGTGCTGGCACCGGGATCGAGCCCAGGTCACTTGCGCTCTATGATACTAAAGTGAGCGCCCTGACCACTAGGCTACCACGTCTCTTGTTGTGATGGTAAGTGAAAACCTTACATTATTTTTTAAAAGTCCTTATCAGTCCACTGGTCAATATAGCCTTTTCCATGAAAGCTTCCACAAAGGAGGCTGGTGTGAGCTGGAACGCAGGTCTCGATCCTTTTGCTACTCAAACCTTTGTTTGGGATATTAGGAGGAATTTTCCTCTATCAGCTGGTCGCCAGAGTCTCGTCCATCAGTTCGAGCAGGTGAGGTTAACATTTGGAAAAATATATATTTATATATATTTTTTTTATTAGAAAGAGCAAACGAGCAAGCGGCTCATCTGACGGTAAGTGATTACCGACGCACACAACACCAGAGGTGCTGCAGGTGCATTACCGGCCTTAAAAGATATATGAGGAGAGGAGATGGGGGAGGGAGGAGGGTGTCCGGTAACCTCGCTCACCGAACGAAAAAGAGATGCGCAAGATCCCTGCAAGTAGAGCTTCACGCCGGTATTCTGCGAGGTAGTGGTAAAACCCCGGTCGAGCCGGTCCGGAGCAGCAGCCACGTTAATTTTTTTTAGGTTTAAACTTGGTAGAGCCAAGCGGCGGCTTTACCTGCTGCTCGAATGGGCCGGCTCGACCGGATTAATACCACGACCTCGCAGAATACCGGCGTGAAGTAGAGGCATCGTGTGAGAGAGGCCCACTCCCCCTCCACATTCCCTTCCTTATCCTCCCTCCCATCCTCCCAAATACACTTAAAGGCCGGCAACGCACATGTAGCTCCACTGGTGTTGAAGATGTATGTGGGCGATGGTAATCACTTACCATCAGGTGAACCGATTGCTCGTTTGTCGCCTTTTCTATAAAAAAATATCTATAGTATAATAATCAACTTATTCTTTTTTATTATTGTCATTAGGCCACGATAGTCGAGTGGCTCGGGGATCTGTCTAACCTCACCTCACCTAGGGGGAGTTTTTCTAAACATTTGTACGATTTGTATGATTGTCTTGGACATTAAGATGGCGATAGGCAATATATATATACACATGACTTAAACTAAAATAATATGTTCTACTATTTCTAATTTCTAGAAAAAGAAAATGGCCGTCGACGTTACCACAGAAATGACATATACGGGAATAACCTTCAATACGCGTTAAGTGGTGTCCTTGTCGCGTATCGTCTCGCCTGGCGAGCCTCTGCACTGAATTTAATTTACTCAATTTCGTTGAAGTGGTTCTAATACTCATGAAAGAAGTATGATTTTACCTACCCTATGTTCTTTTGGAGACCATACCATACACACATAGAAGGACAATGTCAGGACAAACAACTAAAACAACACAATGACAAACAGCAACACTAGTACAGACTTGCAACATTTTTGTAGTGTTTGCGGATTTTATTTTAAAGGCAAACTTATTATGAGTTTTTTAATGTCGAGGGATTTCGTTCCAGAGACTTAGATAAGTAACCAGTACGGTGTAAAGGCGTTACCAACTTGAGACTGCCCGAAGAGCGGAGAGAACAGTTATGAGAATCACCCAGGTATTGAAACTTAGATTTCAAGTACTCAGGAACACAAGGATCGTTTAGAATTGTGAAAAGGGTGCAAAGTGTTCTAACATTTCTACGCTGACGAATTGGCAGCCAATATATATATATTCTTCCACTTGCTGCGGTTCTGACAGATGTCTTTCGCTTCTTCCACTTTTATCAATCTTCGCATGCATGCTCGTTGGTTTAGAGTACTCTTGACCTGGTTTTTTTCAGAACGTCTCCGATTTGATCGTGAAATGTTCGCCTAGGTCTTCCTCTCCCGACTCTACAATTTACACTCGCCTCATAAATTTGTATCGTCAACCTACTTTCATTCATCCTCTCCACATGTCCAAACCAGCTCAGCATCCCTTTCTCAATTCGTGTCACTACATCGTCTTTCACACCACAACGCTCTCTGATCACATTATTTCGAACCCTGTCAGTTATCTTCACATAAATCATACTTCTTAACGCTCGCATTTCTAGTTTGTTCTATAGCTGTTGCTCGAATGGTCGGTTGTGGTGCCGCGGCCTCGCAGAATACCGGCGTGAAGTAGAGTCATCATAGAGTCATCTTGTGCTTCTGCGTTTCGTTCGTGTTCGTGAGGAAACACGAGCCCCACTCCCCTACCCAATGGCAATGCGTTGCAGATGTACGTGGGCATCGATAAACACTTAAAACTTGAAAATAATATGCGATAGATTTGTACCAATGGTATCGTATGAAAGTATAAGAGCAAAGAATCCAATATTTTAGTTTTGATTGTTGCTGATGTGAAGATGAGGGGAATAATCGTGGATGCGAATGCTGGGCATGTATCCGAACGCTAACCGAATCCACACACCGAACTGAATCACATCATTACCCGTATCTAGAAAGAACGATAATGAATCAAGTTGCAATTGCAAAAGAGTAGTCCATATAATGTCCTCTAAGTCAGTGTTGCGTGTATCCGATGTTTTTATAATTTTTATGTACTAGTAGATTTTTTTTATCTAATTTAATTTTCTTTAATATGTTGTAAACTTGTTAATGTTTATTTTTGTTCTCGCAGCAAATAAAGTTTTATTTCTCTCTTGGTTTCCTTATTTGTGTTCACATAGCATACGATCTCACGTTCAATTTCCTTCTGGACATTTCTAAAGGATTTTTTTATTATTATTATTGATTTTTTACGTTTTTGCTCAATAAAAAAAAATTATTGCCTTTTTCTAAATAATAATGGAATAAAATTATTCTTATCTATCATATAGATGACTCTACTCATACTTAACCACCGTATACCCAACACTGGGACGGTCTGACCCATTTTAGCCCTTTCATCTCACTTTTCACTAGAGCTTATTTGATACAAGGTAAACTATACAAATAGTACGAGCCCTTCACGTCCCCTATGCGATCGAACCTGGTCCTCCAGATTCGGAAGCCGCTCGGCTATCGCTCGATAAGTGATCTGTTAACTTGGTAATTCCTCAAGACAAACGGATTATATAAAGTAAGTGCCCAATTAAGCCACTAAGTGATTCTGCTCCCCGACCTACACTTAAAGGCTGTCGTCGTAAAGCGACCGACTGAGTACAAATTGTTAGTGCATTAGCCGATGAGTTCATGCCCCACTCCCGGCCATTTAATATAAGTAATTTTTTTATGGGATAGGCGGCAAATGAACAAGCGGTTCACCTGATGGTAATTGATTACCATCACCCACCTACAGCCGCAACACCAGAGGTGCTGCAGGTGCGTTGCCGGCCTTTAAGCGTATTAGGGAGATTGGAGGGAGGATGTGGAGTGGGGTGGGAAGTGGGTGTGAGCCTCCGATTACCTCACTCATCGAACGAACGCGGAAGCACAAGATGCCTCTACTTCACGCCGGTATTCTGCGAGGCCGTGGTAACGATCCGGTCGAGTCGGCCCATTCGAACAGCTGTAAAAGCCGCCGCTTGGCTCTACCAGGTTTAAGTCCATTACATCTGTCCATATAGAGCATAAGTTAACATACATGTACATATGCTATAGTCAAAACATAGGAGTTTATCTTTTTACTGACGTGTTTTTGATTACAGACTATAAGCAGAATAAACAGAAGTTTGACATAACACGCGATGACATTAACTATGGAAACCGTCACTCATTTTGCTTTTTTTACCTATGCCAACATGCGCGGCACACACTTCACTTCACCTTTAAATATAATTGTTATGTTAGATTAATTTAAATATTTATATAATCTCGCATACGTTCTTACATATTTTGTGGTAGAGCCAAGCAGCGGCTTTTACAGCTGTTCGAATGCGCCTGCTCGACCGCTGCTGCTGTTTGACGGCAGAAATGGGTAAGACAGTACCAACCTAGATGACTCCTAACGCAGACAAGGAGTCTACCACCAATCGAAGTACCATCTAGTATCTTCCCACCGATGAACATCCGGTGGGATTGTGATCGGAAGTGGTTTACATAAAAAAAGGATGTTGCCAGAACTTTAAGTTTTTTTAAAACTTTAAATAAGTTTATTAGAATCACAAATACTGAAAGCGAGAACTCTACGTAACCTTCCCTATTAGAAGACCGATGGAACGTCAGCTTGACATGTACATCCGGTGGAGCAAGAAAGAGTAATGTTCTCGTAGATAAAAAAAAACTGTATATTTTTCATTGAAGCAAATAGGTGGTAGTACATTTATATTGTTTTAAACGAAATTAATCAGTCATATTTCTTAGACCTTGCTGTGGCAATATAAGATCCGACACTTCAGTAAATTAATAAATTTATCAATAATAATTCCAATCCCGTATGCATTAACATAGGCACCAATATGACGTAGCGTAGGTTTCAAGTTTAATTGTTCACCAACAATAATATGAATCATTGTAGCTCAAAATTAATTTTCTAATTTTATTAATTTATTTACACAAATAAAAGAACAAAAAGATGGACTTATGCCAAGAGTACCACGACTTTCTCTACCAGTCTACCATTAGGTAGTTCCACGGCCTCGGTGAATAGCGTTGTGAAGTAGAGGCACCTTCTGTATTTCATTCATTGAATGAGATAACCAGAGATCCACTCCCCATTCCCTCTCCTCCCGACCCTCTCCTCCTTATCCAATTTTCCTCCTCTCCAAATACCCTACAAGTCCGGCCACACATCTGCAGCTACTATGGTGTTGCAGATGTACGTTGTGGGTGCTCCGATTTATGCCCAATGCTGTGTCTATTCGGTTTGTTTTACATATCAAAGACATGAATTGGCAACTTTCATATTAGATGAAATCTCTGATAATACTTCAAACAGAACTGTGATGTCATCAAATTAGTCATTTAAATAACATAAACATTTTAGCAGCTCGCTGTTTAAAATAAAATGTAATTGAAGGAAAGTTCTAATCCGATATTCTTCGTTTTAACGAAGATTGATAAATACAGCCAAAATAAATGGTTTTTAGAAGCACCGAAGTCACAGAAATAAACCGCAAACTCAGCATCAAAGAACAAATCCCCGACGCCGCGGTCGAGGTTAACAAATTTCACAAGCAACGCGACACGGTTTCGTTCGTGTATTATTTATTAACACGTAAATTAAATACATTTCGAAATCTTTGTGGATTTCGCATGGAATTCTAAAAATAAATATACGCTGTGTGTTTATTTATACTTTTTACATTGTACATGTGGAAAAACAATAATTTAACAAACAAAAACAAAAAAGTTCAAGGGTATCTTAGATTTCTATTTATTCGATCCTTCGGGCAGGAACCAATCCTCCGACTTCCTGCACCGTTCACTACTCGCTGGTGCGCTCAGCTGACTGATGGATTAAAAACGATGCGAAAACAGCATTAACCAAATCCCGTCGATGAGTGACAAGGGCGGAGTCCCATGTGCGTTCAAACCATACCATCTTCCCTGGAAAATGCATATCAGCTGTTTTCCAGTTTCCTGGAAACGGCGACCATGTTCACGCGTATGTCCAACAGTAGAGTTATTATACGTGGTAGAGTCGAGCGATGGCTTTTGCTGCTGCTCGAGTGGGCCGGCTCTACCGGGTTGGTATCACGGCCACGAAGAATACCCTCGTCCCCCCCCCCTCCCCCCCCCCCGTTCCTTCCTCCTCCCACCATCCCCGAATAGCCCTAAAGGCCGGCGACGTTTGCTCGTTTGCCGCCGTTCCCATAAAAAAAAATATTTCTTAGTTAATCATTTATTGTTCGACGTAGAATTTACTAGATTAAAATCGGAATTAAAAATATTTCGTATTTTAAATATTCACGAGAATTACGTAGCGGAGAATTCAAAGTATGCAATTAACGTAGTTCCGGAATTTTTTTCCGTCGCGTGTCGAGTGTTTCGGAGGAGCTCGAAACGATTGTTTACCTCCGTCTGTACTTTATTTACAAGAGAAAGCCTTATTTTAATCGAAAAATCACATTCCATTTGCTTACACGAAGCGTCAGATTTCACTTCCTTCTTTCGCAAAAGTTAAATGCTTTTTAAGGTTTGTTTTTTTTTTTTAAGATTTTCATGACTAGAGAAAAATAAACACGTAACAATTAAAATAGTAAATTTAGGGCATAGCAAGGATAGAAATGCATAAGATCCCTACGCTGAAGATGGCAAAGAAGTAATGTTAGCATGTTGGATCTGAGACAGGAAAATGTAGAGAACAAATCCTTTGTAAAATGTAGAGAAGAATTCCTTTTTCATTTCACAGCAATAACAATCCTTAATCGTTATTTTAATATTTTAATGGGGGGATGAGGAGGGGGAGTGCCTCCGGTTACCTCACTCGCCTAACGAAACGCAGAAGTACCAGATTTTTAAGAAGTTTAGAAGCAGCTAAAGCCGCCGCTTGGCTCTACCACGTTAATAATGAAATAGTGTCCATTTTAAATAAACAAGATGTGCCTCTACTTCACGCCGATATTCTGCGAGGCCGTGATACTGCACCGGGCGAGCCGGCCCATTCGAGCAGCGGCAAAAGCCACTGCATTGCTCTACCACGTAAAAATACCTTTCACACCGGAACTCAAAAGTAGTTTGTAAGACTGCTGTTTGAACGCATAAATTGGTAAGAGGTAAACGGAGATGGAGTCATGCACAGTTATCGGATAACATATTAACCAAATATATTTATGAGGTGTCATCTACAATACAGCTCATTCGAGCTAATATTAGAACAAAGGGGACGTATTTCAAGCACGCACTAAAGTTGCGTGAGTTGAATGTGGACTTTATACTGTTTTTTTTTTACGACGCTCGTGTGAGTGAAATATAGACTCGCTACGAATTCTTGGCGTTTCGCATGTGAGCGCGCGGGATTTTTAAAAATTGCGTGCCCCTTTCCTTTGCGACGCGTAATGCGTAGGTGGTTTTGTCAATAATTTCATAGCATACAATTTTGATAACGGCAAATTAAAGAAGCAGCTAAGTGTGTCCCACAGCTGGGTGAAGGCCTCGCGACAATATTTGAAAGGGTTTCGGAGGCGGGAAACGCTGTCCGCAACGCTGCTGCAGTGCATATTGGCGGACTCCATCCACATCTTTACAAACTATATTTCTTTTAATTACTCCGATATGTAGGTAGGTTCGTTGCCGCGTATTTCTCCACAGCCGAGTGACTATATTCGGCACTTAAATTGCAATTAAGTGATCCCAGGTCACTCGTCGCCTATATGCCTATGTCATAAGCATAAGCAAGTGGCTGGGGGCCACCCGGGCTCGTTACGTTACCAATAAAATCTAACAAGATTTTTTTTAATACCTTACCATTTTTTTTTTAATATTCAATACTCTAAATGCAAATTAGGTATATCAGATACAATGATAATTTTGTTTCCATTCATATTATAATGGATTTTCACTCGTCTAGTTTCAGAGCTCCTCAGCGACGTTGCGAGGAGCTGGCTTGAAACGCGGCGCTGTTTACGTTTTCAAATGGAATATTCAATTCAGAATAATTAGATTTGCAAGCGAATGTTTAGTTGTCTCGCTCGGAACACGAGTACACTATCTGTTTTTCGTTTGTTTTTCAATTCGGTTACCTTTATTTATCTTTTCAATTAAGGGTGGAATAGGCCATAAAAGGCGAAATGTGATTTGAGCTGAATATCCTTCCTCCACCTTTACATAGGAGTCTAACCACATAATAAAATATATCCACCATAGCCGAGCGGTTGGGAGATATGCCTCTGACTCAGGAGCCTCGAGTTCGATCCCCTATGAAGAGGGTACGTACCAATGAGTTTTACGTAACTTAAATACGATTTGTATCGTTGACTTGAAGACAAAGAAGGCGACAGGCTCGCCACCTGTCACGTTTTCCCAAATGATATCTGCTGACAATTGGGTTGAAAGAACAAAAATATCTTAACCTCTGACAACCCCGCTGTTGGGCATACGGTCGTGATAGCTTACTTTTTGTTATATATAATTTAAAAAATCTTCGAATTCGTATTTGAAATAGGTTTTTTTTTTTTAAAGAACTTAATTGCTTACACCCCTTATAATTTGAGGTGACAAAGGGCGGGACTTAATGGCTATTAGCATTCTCTGCCAGTCGACCCGTGGGCTGGTGAGATAGCCGTAGCAGGTGTACTTATTTAGTACATTAACTAAGTAATAAAATTATTTTAAAATAGTATAAAAAAATATAAATAAATATAATAAAAATATGATATAATATACATGACATAGATAATAATATACTATTATGTAGTAAGTTCTGTGTCCGCAGCCTAATCCCCACAGAACGAACTATGTGAATGATTATTATTTTACACTGAATATTAATAATAATTGATCGAATTAATTAATTATTTTAATCGAATATTTATAATATTTGCTCAAATATTTAATGCTGAACTTCAATATTGTACCCATTCTAGACGTGTTAGAGCCAAGCGGCGGCTTTGCTGCTGCTCGAATGGGCCGGCTCGACCGGGTTGGTACCACGGCCTCGCAGAATACCGGCGTAAAGTAGAGGCATCTTGCGCTTCTGCGTTTCGTCCGGTAAGTGAGGTAACCGAAGGCCCACTCTCACTCCCCATCCCATTCCTCGTCGTCCTACCCATCTCCCAAATACCCTTAATAAAAAGGCCGGCAACGCACCTGCAGCTCCTCTGGTGTTGCAGATGTATGTGGGCGACGGTAATCACTTACCATAAGATGAACCGCTTGCTCGTTTCCCGTCTTTCCCATAAAAAAAATGTGGCGAAGCGATTAGCTGCGGCGCTGTGGGTCGCGGGTCGATTCCCGCACGGGACTAGTATTTGTATGGGCTACAAATAATAGTTCCCGGTCTGGCTGTTTGTCCGTGTGCGTTCTGCCTACGAGACACAGGAGAAATTCCTACATTGGAAGGTAACGTTTTTTTAATTGGATAAGGTCTTTTATTTTAATGCTCTGCCAAGTTGGGTGAGTCCGGTGCACAAGTTGAGATAAAGATCGTATAGAAAAGCGCACCTTGTGTTCTGTCTAGCTTTGTCAGAAGGCAAAGAGAGTCTGAACGCTTTTGGTGATGGCAATAATGAATGTTTAAATATCTAAGTTTGAATTGCTCGAAGTATCTCAGAATAATTTGTTTTTTTTTTCTCTTTTTAGTTGGATAACAGAACGGCTTAAAAAAAGATCTCATAAAATGTAACGTTATTTATTTAATGTCAAGAAGGTATTGCAATACTGCGACTAAACATCGGGTACATTTGAAGCTCCGTTCAAAGCTTTCTAGACAGCGTACATCAGCAAAGCTAATACGAACCAATGTTTTCTCAAGAAAATAACATTGCTTAATATTCTTAATATTATAAGTCAATGTTACATGTTTTAGCATATTAAAAATGCTTAGAATTTTGACGTCCAGTTGTTAAAAGCCAAAACCAAAATGG
This sequence comes from Bhutanitis thaidina, assembly GCA_029286595.1. Classification (NCBI taxonomy): domain Eukaryota; kingdom Metazoa; phylum Arthropoda; class Insecta; order Lepidoptera; family Papilionidae; genus Bhutanitis; species Bhutanitis thaidina. The sequence continues at coordinate 16,238,798 of JAGSMS010000010.1, forward strand.
CAGAACGTATTGACGTCTGAACATAGACAAGAATTTTTCATTTTTAAAAAGATCTCGGAGCGTCTAATAACTAGTACATAGTATATATACATTTTAAGTTTATTTTTATTACTTTTTAATTCCTAAAACGTATTTGTGTATTATTAAGTATACTTCTTCCAGATCTTAGCAGCTTCATAGACTACTACTATGTTCTAGTTACTAGTTATATAAGAAATGAAAATGAAAATTAAATTGGAACCAAAACGTAACATTTCACACATAAACCACAGGAAGCATTGTTCCAAATTCAAATGAACCACGGACCGTATGCATGTAAATGTTTCTATTGAAATCATTTGTTACGTTAGTTAAACTTTCAGCTATGCGCGTAGCAATTGATGTTTTAATTTTAAATTCGTAACCATTTCAGGCAGAGTTCTTGGTACTATACCACCAGCTAAAGCTTAGATACCTATCGGCAAACAAATTAACCAAATATATTTATTAAGTATCAGCTATGTAAAACACATTTGCCGATCAAGAAGAGCCTACTATTTTTAAATATAAAACTCTCATTATTGTAAATTGATTCTATTAATAGATTAATTAATAACAAAGCGCAGCGGTTAAAATAATTTACATTGTTAGGGTTCCGTGGAGAGCCCTGTTACCGAGCCTACGCTCTATGCACAGCATGTAATCATACTGGCTCTGTATACCTTTGCAAAACGGAACACAACAGTAGTTGCACTGTCTGTTTGACGGCAGAAATGGGTAAGAGTGTGGTGCGTACCCGGACGACTCCTAGACAGAGAAGGTGTCTACCACCAGCTTTTTTTTATTTTCGCAAGGTTCGAAGCTGTCTTTTAATTTTATAGGGGAGAGACCTGTAGTTTCATATATAAACTACAGAGTCTCTATCCCTATTTTTATTATTTTATAGTGAAAAGGTTTTAACTGGAAACTGGAGCTAACGCGAAATATATTAAAAAAGTTCTTTTTAAATAAACATTACTTCGTATATTCACATTTTACTTGAACTTATATGTTCTACACTTTCAATAAGCACAAGCATTACATATTTCATCAAAACAAAAACGATACTTTTAAACTGATTATCGCGTTTTTCAGAGAGAATTATATATATATATATATATACAAACTACAGGGTCTCTTCCCTTTTAAATTAAAATACTTTACCACTTTGAACCTTGCAAATTAACTTGCAAGCTATGGCTCGGCAGGCAAAACTTAGTACTTTTCCAGAAAGAGGTTAAGTGGCCGTCGCTAATGAGGGCGAATATCCGTCCGCTACACTTCAACGAACGGTTAAAAACTCAGCTCCGTTTTGAAATTCCTGCTGGTTCCATGATTTACTGACGAAAGTTAGACTAGTTAGTTTTGGGTAGAGCGGCCGCGGCAACGCGGGACATACTTGTGAACAGATGCCGCTTGTGGCCTGGGCTGGCCCGGTGCGCTTTATGCTTATATTATCTTAGAACAAATGCTGCTACCTGTGGCGCCCATACTTCCTTTTCACTTAATTGTTATATTATTTTTTTGGTGGCTTAACAATTCTGCCAACCGTAGGTGTCATCAGAACATGTTTTGTAGTGTTATTAAGCATCTGTGGTATCCTAACAGATATCCATCGGTAGATTAGCATATCCACTGGTGGAAAGCTCTCCAAAGATTTGGGACTACCATTAGAATTATAAAGTATGGAATCATTGAGTTTCTCGTAAAAGAGAGTATAAAAAGTCACTTCTGAAGTAACCTTGACGCGTAAGCCACTTTTAATTACTTTTTAAAATTTATCATAACCAGATTAGTGTTAGTTCGGATAAAATGTGTATTTTATCCGACTTTTCCCTCAATATTAAACACGACTCTGCTGAAAAATAAATAAGATTCATTATTCGTTTACAGCCGCGCCTTAATTAACGCATTAAGTTTACAGAACAGTTGTCTTACCTTAGAAAATATAAACTTTTTAAACGTTTAGATGGTGGACCGAGAATAAAAGACTCCACTACGGTTACTAGCAACCCTATATCAGCTTATTTAAGTCCACTGCTGAACACATGCCTCTCGAAGAAAGCTCCAGCTACAGCCGGCATATATTTCCTGAGAGGTTTGTCCATACTAACAAAAAATGCCCAAATCTATCGAAACACCTCGACCGTCCGAGACGAGGTCCGAACCTCCCGTGGACGGTCCATAGATAGCTTACTGTTAAGAGGTAAGCAGTGGATGTACCCTTGTACATCTACTTAAAGCATAACGCCTGCGGCCTCAATGACGCAGGTGCAAACCTATGAAGTAAAAGCCAAAACGGCTAACAGCAATAACTTCATCGAATACATACCATACTAGTAACGTACATATTTGTGAGTGCAATGTTTGTAAAAAATAACTTAGCAATGTTTCCGAAAGCAAGTCATAATCGCAGTAGGCGTGACATCCATAGAATATGTGTACGCAAAAGCAACTCCATGCTCATGAACAAGCGCTCTCTGCATGGCGCCCAAAATGTATAACAAACTTCCAAACACGAATTTATTTAAGAAAAGATTGCGCAATACATTGACTCGAAAATGTTATTATAATGTTAATGAATTTTTGTTGGATAAATATTTCAGTTTATTTTATTTATCATGTTCTGTTTTCTAATATTGACATTTTAATATCAATGTATTATTTTTTGACATGTTTAATATTAGCGAACATTTAAATATTTGTATACTCCGTTGAATAGAGTAATAGAATATAGAGAATCAATGTATAATTCACATCTGTAAAATGCCTATATTCAGCAATTGAATGATTATGATTTAACATGACATTCAGAAAGAACATAGCATCGTTTTGGTAAAAGCTCTCGAATAGTGTCACCAGCCCCCGAGCATTGTTGTACACACATTCACGTCGAAAGACAATAAAGTTAGATTCATCGTAACAACCGGCTCGGCCTAATGTAAATATAATATTGCGTGACGTGAACCGAGTGTCAGCGACACGCTCGCGTTTACTTGAATATCTAGTTGGACGTGGTGACAATTCGTGTTTTTGTAATTCCCAACAAGCCGAAGTTTACCAAAGTAATTTACGTAATGCGGTTCGCTGAATGCTCAAACTCGATTGCTTCAGACGCACCCTGCTGTCTATCGGACGACGATCTGGCGACGAAAATCCATCAAATTATGCGCAATCTGAAATCCCAAAAGAAAGACTAGTGAAGCAGCATCTCAGGGTACTGCCGTCGCCAAGTCCCCGACGCCCGACGTGATCGATATGGGGCAAATCTTCCGTGCATGTCATGCCAATTTTTGTTGGTGATGGTTGATGAAGAAGTAGAACGTTAGTGGTGGCATCAGGAATCGAACCCTGATCACTGACTGAGCTACGGTTCCTACCACACACCAGTGACAGTTTGTTCAACGATCACAGAACTGACATCAGCAAGGCCTTTGCGATGATTTATTAACGAAATTTTTTAGCTTCTTCTTTTTTCAATCTTTTTAAATATGGAGGGAGAGAAATCTACTTAGATTGCTCCCTCCATATTTCAGTAGGTGCCTAATAAAAGAGGGTCACATAAATTACAATTTTACTGTTCAAAGCCACACTCACACGAAATAAGAAATGAAATGTTTGTCGATCGGTAGGAAGCCAGCGTGAGGGAAGTTTGCGGCAAATGGAACTATTCATAGCATTCACTAAATTCGCGCGGGTTGAATGTGTAATTTATGGTCATCTGAGAGACGCGGCGCCTTGAATTTGCAACCCACTGCGCCAATGTCAGTGTCTGCGTCTGTCCTCAACGCTATACATGCATGTGCGTGTGTCTGTACGTGGGATAACCTCGGAAACTACCCGTACACCAATATCTGCTACTGTCGGATTCCTTTCCTAAAGAAATCATTGATGACTGGATCTACTTAAACATTCTTTTCTAAGGAGTTTCGATGGTTGTCTGGCTTTTTATTCACTGGTTTAAGATGGTGATTCATTCATCATCCTGTCACAAGTCCCCTGCTGAGTATAGGCCTCATCCCAAGTTTTCCACAAAGCACGGTCCGAAGCCATCTGTCCATCCACTTATCGCAGGGTCGTCCTGGGCTGCGTATACCTGTTGTCAGTTCTGTGACCGGACCATTGCCATTTCAGCTTGCTGATCCTTTCAACTATGTCGTTGATTCTTGTTCTACTATGTGCATCGTCGTTCCACATTCTATCGCGCAGAGAAACACCGAGGATAGCTTTTTCTATAGCGCGCTGAGAAACTTTGAGCTTCCTCATGTTATGTTATGACGGCCTGGTATCCGCAACTCCAAGACTCTGCGCGTATTTTGCGTGTGGGCAGGAATATGAACTATTCGAGCCAACCGAGCTCCTCAAGGAAACTCAGTAAACCCTTAAAGTAACCGGGGACCTCGGGGAGCCGAGGTGCTTAGCCCTGTATTCCGCGAATGTCGGACACTGAAGCAGGACGTGGGCCGTCGTTTCTTCCTCCTCCATACACGCTCGGCACAGAGGACTAAACACCTATGGTAAACAGATGATTGTTAAAATATCCATGCCCAGTTATAGTACCAGTTACTATCCGAATTTAAGACTTATTCAGGCGCAGGAGAATCTTGGTTATGCGATTATTAACCGTTGAAAGGGCTTCCCTAGCCTGTCTACATTCGACCTGGTTTGTCCATAGTTGCGCATGCTGGTTGCTAGCGCGGTTTTGTATTTGTGAGCGAACGTGCCCAAACGGTATTGGGTTGATGGGTTTACGGTCCAATAGGGCACCGACCGGACCCGTCCAGGGCAAGCTCGTCCGGCGCGTCATTGCCTCGGGAACCGCTGTGACCTTTTATCCATTTTAGGATTAGATTGTTAAACTGACATACGTCGTTTAAGCGCTGGTAGCATTCGTATATGAGCCCTGACGTCATGACATTGATGTCGAGGGCCTGTATAACCGCCAGGCTGTCGGATAGTATCCTATGCGTGAGACCTTCCTCATACGGCCTGCATTGAACGATCACGTCTCGCTGGTTGTAGACTTTGCTCTTGAGGTCTTGAAGTGTAGAGATGATGGTCGACGTTGTTTCCCGCACGCTGCCCAGCAGAGTTGTTCGTCGTTTGACCTCTGGGCCAAGTTGGACTTACCTAATCGAACAATTTGTTCCGGGTAAACGTACTCCTCTACAATTTTAAGACCAAACTGTTGGGAGTCTACTATTAAGATCATTGTTCCTCCAACGATCCTGTCATAAGGACATTATCGGCGAATACAAGTGATGTATTCGGCGTTGATATCGTCTCCAGGTCAACAGCTTGAAAACATCTTCCGATGCAGAAGTGAAGAGTTTCGGAGATATAATATCAATTTCTGCATCGTTTTTGCAATTGGATTGGTTTCTTACTCTGATCGTGGCATCATATAGACATCGTAGCCTCATTGTACAAACACAGCAGCACTTCGATATACCAGAAGTCACTCGAGTATTAGACTTCATGAATAAATCATAAGATAGTCTCATGGCCCAGAACAGATAATAATCTTTCCTACTCATGGGAAGTTATTACTATTAAACATAACCACACATCATTGACGGAATGGCTCCACCACGTAACAATAATACTCTACCCAGTGAGGCAACGCAGTAAGAGGGATTGCACAAAGGAATGTTGATACTCATACTTCGGTTATAATCACACGTGTCAGCCATAGGGCTAAGGAATACGAGCAACCCTTATCTCTGGTTAATTTTCTCTTAATCGAGAACCATGTTTCAGCGGGTTTGCTCCTATTTTCAAGGCATTTCCCTTGGTCGCCTCTCACAACCTGTTCTATCTCTACCACTGCGTAACAATTTGCTTCGCAATTTCTCTGACATATTTTCCCTTAGTCGATTCTTGCGACACCCGTGAAGCAGTATAAAGTGAATGACGCTCTGTTCGCCACATAACGCATGCAGGCTTCATAATTTAGTGATATCTGAACTTTGGTGCACTGGTCGCAAATATATTTCCCCGGAGGCAGATGAATGTTTTCGATGTGACCTAGATCCGAAATAGAACAGCCACTAAAATATCGCCGTCAAGTTTGCATAACATTTGATATTTATTAATTTGTAAATGTACTGTGATTATTGGCATTAGTAACGTCTTATAACAGTGATTTATTTTTTATAATTGTTATTGACAATTAAATTCATTCTTTTAAGCGTGGTAGAGCCAAGCGGCGGCTTTAGCGACCGCTCGAATGGGCCGGCTCGACCGGATTGGTACCACGGCCTCGCAGAATACCGGCGTGAAGTAGAGGCATCTTGAGCTTCTGCGTTTCGTTCGGTGAGTGAGGTAACCGGAGGCCCACTCCCCTTCCTCATCCCCCTCCCATCTCCCAAATACCCTTAAAGACCGGCAACGCACCTGCAGCATCTATGGTGTTGCTGATGTATGTGGGCGACGGTAATCACTTACCATCAGTTGAAGCTCTTACTCGTGTGCAGTCTCTTCCATTAAAAAAAAAAATCAGTCCTTTATACACAAGCTCACAAACCTAACTGTTGAGCCGTGACTCCTGGGTTATAATCCCAACCTAAGCTAACATTTCGTCGCAATCTTAGAATAATGAGATTTGAAAATTGACAATTACCTTTATTTTCTTTATATTTTTTGTACGTACGAGTACATAACGCGCCATCTTCGCCGATTGTAAACCTATTTTGGTGATTCTTCTTTTATTAGAGAGTTTGCACAACAACATTGTACAGATCCAGCCTTACACATCGATTTTTCTGTTACCAAAGCACTAATTTATATAATAAGGTAAATAAGATACTATCAATATATTCCCTTCCAAAATTAAAATGCAAATCAATAGTTAAGGAATGGTTGCAAAAATTAGACTATAACTTTACAGAAAATCTACTTCATAACTAAACTAGGTACACTCATATCACATCACAAGTTATATTTACAAAACGAACACAAACACAACACAGACACGTGTGTGGGTACGCACATTCACACTTCACATGACATTACACTGCACAACATCAACATACACAACATTTATTTATTTATTTATTTATTCTTTATTGTGTCCCTTAAAAAAAAAAGAAGAAAGGAATACAATGGGCGGACTTAATGCCTTTTGGCATTCTCTACCAGTCAACCCTGGGTGAGAAAGAAAACATGTTGGCAGGTACAAAATAAATAATACATATAAATTAAATATAAATATTAAATATATAACCTTTGTAATATACTTACATACTTATAATATAACATACATAATACACTATACATAAACATATAATACATACATAAACAAATTAAATGAGGAGAGAAAATTCTTAGATGGCATTTGCCTTCAGATAGTGACGACGGAGCAGGGTTTTGAAGGAGTTTTTGTTCGGAGCTTTCTTGATATCATCGGGGAGAGCGTTCCAGAGAAGTGTGGCTTGAACGGTGAAAGAAGAAGAAAAGAAACCAGTACTATGTTGTGGAACACTAACCTTCAAGCTGTTTGAAGTTCGAGGCACTCGGTTATGACTCGAATAAAGAAAATTGAAGTTATCCTTAAGATACGAAGGAGAGTTTGCATCGTTTAAAACGGAATAAAGTACTGATAAGATTCTGGAGCTACGCCTTTGGTGAATAGTAAGCCATTTTAGCTTTGAACGATAGAAGGAAATATGGTCATACTTACGCAAACCGAAAATAAATCTTATGCAGTTATTGAGAAGGCGCTCCAGTTTAGTAAGAAGATATTGCGGTGGATCTGGGTAACACACATCTGCATAGTCGATAATGGGTAGAATAAGTGAATGGACCAGCAAGAGTTTGGTTTTAAAAGGTAGGAAATTCTTGAGACGATAAAGAGAGCGCAAAGTGGCAACGACTTTACGGCTGGTTTCACCGATGTGTAAATTCCAAGTCATAGTGTGGTCAGATGTAAACCAAGGTTTTCATGGAATGACAGTATGGGATGATAAGGCCGTTGTAGAGAACAGGAGCAAGACTTCCATAATCCACCCTTGCGAGCATTCTTGCACTACCCATGACCATCACTTTACATTTTGATGGATTGACAGAGACTCCGTATCTGTGTGACCAATCTCTGATGGCATCGAGATTATCATTAAGACTTTTAATAGCATTGTTTAAATCCTTAATGCTAGAGTGAATATAGAGCTGAAGATCATCAGCATACAGATGGTACGAACAGTCGACAACTGATGTGATAGAATTTATAAATAAAGAAAACATTATTGGAGAAAGTATACCGCCTTGCGGTACACCAGACTCTAGATCAGCCCATGCAGATAGCTGCTGTCCTAATCGGACTGATTGCTGGCGACCGCGAAGATAGGATGAAAACCATTCCAAGGCCGGGGATGAAAATCGAAGAAATGTAAGGATTGAGAGAAGGATATCATGATCAACTGTATTAAAAGCATTTGAAAAGTCAACAAGCATATATACATTCTTACTGAGGCGTCCTTATATCTTTTATTTTTATAGTATTAATCTTTTCTCTCCCATCTTGATATAATTTGAACCACTGTAATGATCTTTGTTTCTCCTAACACAACATAGGCAACAATATTTAAATTAGTTGGCTCTTTATACATTAAGTTTAAACACCAGTACCACTAATGCTAAATAATGCTCTTGTTTTTTCCGTGGGGTGGGGACCTGGTGATCTGTAATACAGGCTTTTTAAGCCTATCTCAGACACCAGCTCCTCACACATCCTAGACTAGACACACCGATATCTAATTATATTGTATTCAATGGGGAACATTGAAGACACTATTCCACCCCTCCGAGTGTAAAGATATAAATAATAAAAATTATGACCTACTAGATGGCGCTCTAACTAAAACACACGTAGTATAAGGGTGGATGGCGCGGTGGGGTGGAAACTAAATGCTCAAGGTCATTTGCTACGGGAAGCGACTTATCGCGATCCAGTCTGCTACTGGATATAGGTCCAACTAGAATTTTCTGTCGCCACCTTTGGCAAGCGTATTGGCAATCCAAGTGTTGCGTGGTAGCGTATGTTGCGAAGGATCGATAGACGCCTCGACACTGGTATATTTTAATCCATCTATCGAAGGCCAGGAGAAATATTTGGCGTTTCCCTTAGTCGGATTCCCTTAGTCACACCCACGAGATGAGATGAGGCAGATATTCTAACGCCGCCACTAAACGGCACACGCTGTATCATTTTCATAATACATTTGATACTAATACAAAATAAATTAAAGACCCTCAAAAGGAATATGAGTTATTTGAAAATAAAACAACGGAATATGGCATAGGAATATTTATTTACATAAATAATTTCAGGCGAACTGCCTGCAAAGTAAATACTTTAATAATTTTTATTCATATTCTATTTTTAATATATGCGCGAATTATGTTTCTGACGCAGTCTAGGCTCAGGTCTCAAAAAGATTAGGCAGTAAATATAAATATTGACTTATAGAAACTATAGAAATTAAATTGGTTATGTATAGGACCCGATCATGAAAATGACTAAACTGAAAAATGTGTGCCTAGCGAAATGCTACCGTCGAAAAAAGTGTGCATAAGCAAAATGCTACCTAGGTACAGACAATGCCATAACAAATGATTCCCGATCGGAAATAGTCTTAAAACTAGACCCGAACTCTTTTTTTTTATATGTGATTAAAAAAAACTAGCCAAGTAAGTTTTATTACAGCAGGAAGTATCTTGTACTAACATTATTAGAGAATCATAAAAAAGGACAAACAGTGAAAGTAAAGTAGCAGACTGCAAATGCTCACTGCTGGGCAAAGGCCTCCTCAAATATCTGAAAGGGGTTTTTGGAGCCGGGAAGGGTCCGTCACGCACCTCCAGTGTGGATAGGCGGATTTCACGCACGTCCTCGAAATATATATTATTTTTTATTTCTCAGACATCTATCATGATCTTTTCCTTCATCGCCGAGCACGTGATAAATAATTGCTACTTACAATTTAAGAGGTGCCGGCAGCGGGTACGGAACCAAGCTCACTCGCGCTCCATGAAACTAAAGCGAGCTTAGAAAGCAGTAATCTAGGATAATGAGTGACATTATGAAGAATTACGACGCGCTTTACTAAGATTAAGCCATTTCGTAATCGTTTTGAGATCTGAGCACATGCGATGCGGCGTAACACCCCGGATTGTGACCGATTTGAGAGCGTATTACATATACTTAAGATAGTGTTTACCCCAAATTATGACTAAGTCACCGCTGATATTATAACACCTTAGTAATTACCCAAGGAAACATCCTAATAGTGGTAATAATTAAATTTAACAAGTACCATGCAGTCAATACACTAATCTATTGTATTCAATATATCTTTGCAATGCGATATTTAAAGGAAAATGCATAACAGGTATATACTGGAAACGTAGCGACCATAATATACCAAATATCAGACCACAAATAAGCTGACCAATTGTGGGCAGCAGTGTTTTAAATAGCGAAGTGTCTGGTGCAGCGATCGCTGCAGATCAATCTTAAGGGAGAGGCATGTGTCCTGCAGTGGACTAATTACAGACTGTTAAGGTAAGGCAAGACATCAGACAATATTTGTCTCTATATACATGTTAGAGATAATCATTTTACGCGGATATACGACGTCACTTATTTTAATGGAATGGCAACACCGCAAAACATGTTTGACGTCTTAAAGGTTCTTAGTTGTCAAAGTCGATGTCGCTGTGTCTGTCAGTAGTGCGTGTGATCGTATGACAAGCTTACTTGCTCTCGGGACAGCGCCGGCGCCGGACGTGCGCACGGACAAATAGAAAGTAAACTATATGTCGGACGATAATAACGGCCATTTAAATGGCAATCCGTAGGAATCCGAGAGATATGTATAGACCAGTACGAAGTCCACCGGAAGGAGACTTCCCTGTGGTCCGCAGACGGCAACACCTAACCTTGATATACTTCACAATTCCACTAATGGGCTAAGCCTGTCCTAGAAAGAGGCAGCAAGAACCGGCATGTAATACTGTAAGGGCGCTTTCCCCAACGGTTGAACCACGGACCAGACACCAAGCAGAGTAGGCAGCGAGCACTAGTGTTGCTCCTCCCAATCGCCGGTCTGCGAGGTGAGTGGTGGTTGGCTGTTACATTGAAAGAACAGAGACCCCTTACACCGTTGTTCCATCAATGCATATGTTGCTTATATAGTCAATACACATTATGATCCCTCGACTAAAAACTATATATTCTCATCTGGTTGGGTTGTATATATAATATGAGAATATATATATATATATATATATATATATATATATATATATATATATATATATATATATATATATTATAATTATTGAATGCGTGAGTTATGTAATCATTTAACTTACGTATTCCGCGTTCAATAAAGAGATTCAAACTTCACGTCGAAACTCGTGTATGATATAATTACACACTGAAATGTTTTCACTGTATCGGCTGTGAACGTCGCACGTGCGCGCTAAATAAAACCCATTTATCATTCGTTGTCTTTTAAGGAATGTTACATTAAAAAATGTCGGAACATAAAGTTTGAAAGAACTGTATCTCTATGCAGCGTGAAGAGTCGACCGTCTGATATTGTCCGAGGGTCGCAGTCGACTAAGGAGACGTCCAAAGAAGGAGAATCTGGCGACATCCGATGTGGCAGCGGACGCTAATCGAACTTAACGCCTCAGACGTACGGAAGAAGCCTCCGCGGGATATTTTGATTTAAACGAAAGTTGTTGCATATTAAGTTAATAACGTAACGTAACGATAACATTATAATATACGTAGCTTAACAAGAAACAACTTAACTGTTAAGTACATTAGAATTGTTTGCCATCGCGTGGTGTCATTGACCGTCGGGAGGACCATCTCCGCATATACCAGACTAAGATCAAGCAGACCGATGACGCCAGCGGCGTCTGAGGTGCCATGTGTCCGTCCGGCACTGCGATCGGTCAATCCGCATGGCGAGCGTGGCGATTATGACAAATCCTCGTTATGGGAGCAGCCCATGTCCAGCTGTGGACTATTTACAGGCCAGTGAGGTAAGCTAAGTGAAATATATAATAGAACCAAACAAATATTCATACGTGGTAGAGCAAAGCGGCAGCTTTTGCTCCGGCTCGCATAGGCCGCCTTTCCCGTAAATATATATAATATAAAATAATACACGAACGTAACACCTCGCAAAAAGTATTTATGTTTTGATAAAATATTTAAATAATCTTAATAAAATATATCACAAATAAAAGCTATCAATACCGCTTCCTGTACATAACTTTGTCATTAGACTTCCGTCCCCCGGCGGGCCCCGGGCGCGGCGACAACTTCCGAACGCCGTCGGCGGTCGCCATTCGAGCGGGAGACATTGCGGTGCCGCAAGAGTACCGCACGCGTGCCGTACGCGCGTCAGACCTTCACGCACCGGACGGAACGCTCGGCGAGTCGAACCACAAACAATACTCTGTGAGCACGTTGCATAATATTGGCATCGACCAGGTCAGGTATGCCAAACATTAAGCCACGCGGTCGTCAAATCCGACTATAATCGGAATGTCATATGTCATATCAGATCGTGGCTGGTTAATCTTGAAATAGTATAGAATAAGACTGTTCTAACTCTATCTCTATATCGTATTTGTTTTTTTAAAGGATTTCTATTATTTTTATGACTTTCGCTATCTCTTCACTGCTTCGTGAGCATATTTTGTTTGTCCGAGCTCTAGTCTCTCCAGATTTATCGAAGTTTAGTTAGTGTGCAGACAGATTATCATGCGATTGTATGATCGCGTGAAATTTTGAACTCTATTAAAGGATAATATAAGGTTCAATATTAAGTTCCAAATTACTTTTAAAAGTTCCAAATTACTTTTAATCTAACTCAACCTATACAACCCTTTATTACAAAAAAATTCACTTTAGACTTGATTTAAACCGGGTAATTTTCGATTAGCAATATAAAAGTGTTACAATAGTCGTAGGTTAGCACGAGACTAAAGTGAAGACTAGTTTTCCAATAAGGGTGAATGGGTGTGTTCATTGTAATATTAAAAGGTAACAAAGGCTTTATGCTTCTAGACATTCTCAGACCCATTGTAGACGAGTGTTGTCAGCATTGCAGTTCAATTAGGCTCATATTCCATTAACCGGATGAAGTTTTCAACTGTATTTTACCGATTTAGTGCAAGTTAGTCATGTACATGGCTGTACTGACGACAGATTGACGTCACTGTAACCCGCCATAGCTGTGAAACAATATATGATAGTAGAAGGTAGAACCTTCTAGAGCTATTACAAGAATGTTTGCTTTACTTACAATTTGCATTGAAACGAAAGAGCGCTCCTAGCGGATAGATTGAGAACCTGTTCGATTTCATACAAATGGTCAGTGAACTCAAACTCAGTTATAATAGTAATAATAATTGTTTTAATCAATTCATAGTTGCTGGGGTACCTCAAGTGGCGACAGAGGGGATATGTAAGTCAGAGAACGGACCGTAGACATGCAAATTTAAAACTATTTGACCGGTGTCGTACAAGTTCTCTTTGAACCGGGAAACGAATTGTATCGGGCTTTCGCTTGAGGAGCAACGTAGCCGCGCGTCTGTGACGTCATCCGTTACAACTTCCGACTATATTTCGAAGCCAAATTAAAAGAAAAAAATCATTAAAATGAGCAGATCGCGCCGCAGACGTGTACCGCTTGTAATTTTTATATTATAACTTGACGTTTTAGTCGCACAACAGTCACACCGAGTGCGTTTTCACATTCAAGTGACGTCGAATTTTTATTCGGAAACAAAGAAACTTTTCCTGAAATACCCTATCGCGTGCTCGCACTGCTGGGCCTCGGTCCTGGAACAAAGCCCAGCGCTGGGCTACCGTTGGGCCTTCAGAGCGACGAGCTCGTCCAGCTGCGCTTTGTAAAGCTGCGTGACGTCCTGCAGGTCCAGGCGCAGCTCGGCCATCTGCTCCTCCTTCTCGCCGTACATTTGTAACAACGCGTCGTATTGCTCCTGGAGGCTCTGCGGAACAACAGTGATCATCAATGTAGGGAGGAGACGTGACGTCACGAGATTAAGTTTAACTTGATACTGTAAAGGCTGGCAGTAGTTAAGACGAATGAAAATATTTATTTAATTATTTATTTATTAAACTTCATATACATGAGAATGTATATAGGCGGACTTAATGCCAGAAGCATTCTCTACCAGTCAACCTTTTTAATATCTATTTGCGCTATAGCTAACTAGGCCAACGATAGCCAGGTCAAAGACCTCGCCGACAATCAGCGCCGGCATTCGCTGCCATCAGCAGGAAGACTACCTGGTGGTCGGCGAGCTGTGCGTGCAGGCGAGCCAGCTGCGCGCGCAGCGCGGTGCGCTCGGTGCGCAATGCGGCCAGGTTGGCGGCCATAGCGCGCTGTTCGCCGTCGCGCCGCGTCAAGGCCGCGAGAGCCTCCTCCACCCCCGGCGCCGACACGCCGCCCGTCAGACCCGCTAATGACGTCGGCGGTGACAAGCGCCCGCCATCATCCTACAGCAATAGTTTTATAATAATATGAATGAGCAACGATCACGTACTCCAATTTCGAGCTGATCACTACCATGCAGCAAATGCAAAGAGACTGTGGTGATACAAGCTTTATGCATATAATATAGAGTCGCCACAGCGCGGACTCCTGCGACCAATAGCTAATAGCATTTTTTATACATGGGGAAATGCAAAACTCATACTAGATCATTTGGAGCTTGCATCTCACAGCCAACCCCACCAACTCTGGCGGCTCTGGAAGAAGAAGATAGGCAGGAACAGCTGTTTTCGTAAAAAGACCCTTCCTTTTCCACTTCCAGGCAAAACGAGACGGAAGTTCTTCACGGCATCCAATACCACGTGGGTAAGGAACGCCCCAAACTCGCAAACTGGAGGTCAGGAGGGGAGCAACAGTTCAGCCACAGAGCCCTTGCCCTACACCCTCCGTGGGGAGAGTGACGTATCTCAATACCAAAACACATTCTCCCCCGGGACTCCGCCTCAGTTGAGGAGCAAAGCAATGATGGCAATTCATCTGGTTGGTTTAAATCTTAGAAAAGTAATCGAACGCAACTGCGGATCCGACATTGTTACAATAAGTTCCGGGGTTCCTCAGGGCTCCACTTTAGGTCCGTTCATATTCATTTCATTTATTAATTATATACACGGTTGTTTTAAAATTTGCGACTTTCTACTATATGCAGATTTCTTAAAGATCTTTTATATAATGGATAAAACAATCACGCTTTAGCAATAAACTATGTCTGGGTACAGTATTTAAATTCAAATTAACGTTTTCCCCGTCCAGTCTCCATCTCAGTTTCATGTACGTTCTGTATTTAATGAACATGAACATGCAACGGCTTCACTTCCCCGCCGCAGCAGCCGTCGCCGCTCACGCCCGCGGGACCGCGCTCCCGGCGTCGCTGTCGGCGCTGCACGAACTTGAACCATATCACAAATGATAGAAAACGAAAACCGATTACCGGCGCCCATAAACATACGGAGAGAGAGTCCGACGCAACAGAGTGAGGCGGCGATGTATCTCCTCGAGCCGACAGTTGCTCCTGTAATAGAAACGTTAATGACGACATTAGTCATACATGTACAACATACTACAATAAAAAATCTGTATATATTGGGTTTCAGTAGTTCTTTTGGCGCCAACTCTAAAAGTAATTGACTCGTATTTTGATTTTTTGTGTGACTGGTAGTGTGTTATGTGGCTTGATATTTATATTCGAGACCGAGGTATTTTTGTTTAACAAAATACCGTTGTCAATTTGATGTTCTAGCAAGTTCTTATGTCCGCGGCGGGATTCCGACAAATCCGACAATCGATGCAGTTGTTTCTCAAAACTTTAACAATGCCCATAAAACTTATAAATGAGAATGCGATGGAACCTGCAAGATAGAATTCCTTTTCCTCTCAGTTTCGAGCGCAGCCTTTTCGCTCTCAAGCAGTTGCTCGACTTCCTTCAGCCGCTGCTGCAGCGTCGCTATCTGCTCCTCGGTCGCTGTTGTCAGCTGCTGCAGTTCTTCGTTTCTGCTGCAAATCAATTTTGTTTCTATTTGTAAATATAATTTCAAGTAGCATTTCTGCTTGTTAGTTAGTATTTATGTTGTTTTATTTCGCTGATGCTTTTTCATGTAACTTAAATAAACAAATGAAGATATAATACACTTCTTTGACACCATTATAAACATTGGTATAAATAGACTTATGAAAATGTTGCCATTTTTTACCATCTTTTTTGTTGGAGAGTAACGAAGTTATATCATTCGAAAGGTACTCTGCCGTACATGTGCACAAAAAGAAAATCATGTGCGCATGTCGGCGTTGAGGCCGGTGACATATAGCGAACAAACAAACATGGTTTTCCACACAAAAAGTGCTATGCGATACGCGATAACCTCCTCTTTACACTTTCCCACGCTTTCCGCGTAGCGTCCAGGTAACGCACGGCCCCGCTCACCGCGCGAGCTCCTGCTCCAGCTCCTGCTGGCGCTGCACGGCGCGCTGGCAGTGCGCGGACAGCGCGTCGTACCGCGCCTGCGCGTCCGCCTGCAGCCCCTCCGCCACGGCCAGCCGCTCGCGCAGCGCCTCGCTCTCGTCGCGCGCGAGCCGCTCGCGTTCCGCCGCTTTCGCAGCCGCGGTTTCTGCTTCCGCTGTTCATTTGTTTTTGAGATAGTTCATTACTTAACACATGATCGTAAATTGCACTTGTAATTGCAACACAAATCACATTGAAATGTCTATCATATATAGAAGATCTCTTTCTAAGGCTTGGCCGTGTAGGAACAGAGCAAGAGTCCACTGCGCGCATCCCGTAGGTGTCGCAAGAGGCGACGGAGGGAACATTTTGGAAAATATCGTGGCACTCTTCGGGAGGAAGCCCACCGACAAAGCTCGCCATTCGAAATAGGTCCAGTTTATGGAAACTCTGTTTGGGTACGATTAATCGTGTAAAATGCAAAACCATAATCTCAACTCATACGGGAATCCTTTGTGCAATGAAATATGTGTGTGTTTTATATATATACTCAAATATAAATATACATACTCAAAAATCTTATAAAAAAAATGTCAATTTATCTTGACCGAGCCGATTTTGTGAGCAAGTTTGGGAAGGTATGGAATATGGAACGGCTGTCCACTCACCGACGTGTTGGTTGCGCGCGGCGGCGGCGGAGCTGTGCGCGCGCTCGCGCTCGAGTGCGGAGCGCTGCAGCGCGGCCAGCTGCGCGAGCAGCGCGGCGGCGGCCCCCTCCCCGCACTGGGCGCAGTCCCCGCGCGCGGCCGCACCTGCCGCGCCGCTGGCCTCCCGCGCCTCCGCGAGCTCGCGCCGCAATGCCTCCTCGCGGGAGATCCAGCGCTGCTCCTCTGTCGGCAATGGCTCTACTTATGTTCTCCTGTCAAGGACTATTTGATTCGAAATTCCTGATTCTGACAATTTTTTTTTATGGCAAGGGCGGCAAACTAGCAAGCGTTTCACCTGATGGTAAGTGATTACTGTCGCCCACGTACATCTGCAACACCAGAGGTGCTGCAGGTACGTTGCCGGCCTATAAAGATATCTGGGAGATGGGAGGGAGGAAAAGGAGGTGGGGAAGGGGGAGTAGGCCTCCGATTACCTCAATCACCGAACGAAACGCAGAAGCACAATATGCCTATACTTCACGCCGGTATTCTGCGAGGCCGCGGTATCAACCCGGTGGAGCCGGCCCATTCGAGCAGCAGCAAATGCCGCCGCTTGGCTCTACCACGCTTGAAAAATTGTATATAATTCAATCAAATTGTATATAATCCAAAAGTTTAGATGAAGCGAGGTTCGCGAAGATGTTAAAGACATTGTAATAATTAAACTCAACGTGTTTAATCTGTGAATGATTATGCAAGATAATATAGCAAAATGTAGTCAAATGTAGATATCGTCAAAGTAAATGAGTATTTTTTGAGTGCACAGTGTGATGTTTAATTCGAGGTCGCGGACGAGATGACACAAGGTAAGTGAAGACACCTGCCGACTTGCAGCTGTGGTCAAACATCAACCTCCGTCTCGTCGTCGGCAAAAGAGATAAGTTCGTGAATGTTAACCAAAGAATCATTGACAATATTCGGCTCATATTCATTTTGGTTGTTGTTATTATATGTTTATTTACGTATCTATTTATATATTTATTAAACACTTAATTACACACATTGTCTTTATGTATACATTAATTTATTTTTACATATATTAATTACATATGGCATAAAAAATACGATTTTTTTTTCTCTCCAGAACAAATGTTGACTGGCAGAAAATGCCACTTGGCAATAAGTCCGTGTATTGTTAGCTTTAGGATGTACAGTCATAGTGACAATGAATAAAGTATAATGTATTGTAAATGTTCAAATGTGTAAAGGAAATTGATTTCCGAGTACAATATTTTATCAAACGAACGCAGTTCACCACTAGCTATACGATTAGCTCGTTCTTTGCCAACGTTCGCTGCCGCCACAGGGGCTCACTTGCGCTCTTCGCTCACCTTTTGTCCTATCGACACGCAACTGCTGCAGCTCGGCCCTGAGCCGCTCCGCTTCGCGCTCCGCTCGCTCCCTCTGGCTGCGCTCGCGCTCGCTCGCCGTCCGATACCGCTCCAGCTCGCCGGCCCCGCGCTGCAGCTCGCTCAACTCGCGCCTCGCCGCGTCTAGTGATGTGCGGGCGCTGTCCAATCTCAGGATCGTATCGTCCAATGCACTTTTTGTCTGTGAAGTGAACAAAGTTTACATAATAAATAGTCAGCAAGACTTTGAACGCGGTAGAACCAAGTGGCGGCTCGTCCGGGGCAGCGGTACCGCCACCGCGCAGTACACCAGCGTGAAGTAGAGGCATCTTGTGCTTCTGCGTTTCGATCTGTGAGTAAGTAGTAACCGGAGTCACGCCCATTAAAGGCCGGCAGCTGCTCTGGTGTTGCAGATGTACGTACGTGGGTGACGGTAATCACTTACCATCAAATGCTGGCTCGTTTGCTGCCTTTCCCATAAAAAAAATATTTCGCCATTCAGTCGCCATAACATGTTTTTTATTCATGTACACCTAGTCCACCAAAGTGGTCGATATAGAACCCCATGGGTTAATTATTTTGTTAGTATTTTGTATCAATAGGAAAAAACACTAGAAATTGGGTTTTTGGTCTGAGATATCGGTTCATTTGGGAAAAGGGGTCTCTTGTACAAAATAGTTCGGTTCACCCGGTATTCTGCGAGCTCCTGGTACTACCCCAATCAAGCCAAGCCAATCCACTCGAGCAGCAGCAACAGCCGCCGCTGGGCTTTACCACGTACAATAATCACTGTACGATCCTGGGGTTCTAAGGCATCAGAAATTTAAATCTGAACTTGTGTTAAACCCCGTTCATTGGATAACAAGATATTACATCGACTCGCTGCTGATAATTTTAAATGCGTAACTTTACACCGTGATTAACAATTTTACCAGCGCCATCTACAAACAAATGCGCGAACACTCACAACATATTCAAGAAGTCACGAACTGGAGCGGCATGTATTCCATATAAGCAAGAAGCCAGCGGTGTCCCTGGCTAATTTCTTAAGAAAGCTTAACCACGTTTTTTTTTTGTGATACAAATACATGGCATTTTATATCTATCCCCGGGATACAGCCTATTACAGGTTAGGGTGCTCACTTTAGTTTCTTAGAGCGCGAGCGACCAGGGTTCGATCACCGATGCCGGCACCACTAAAATTGTTAATAGCAGTTCTAAGTGCTGTATTTACCCCTCGGTGGTGAAGGAAAACATCGCGAGGAAACCTGCATGTCAAAGCAAAAAATATTATTTCGAGGATATGTGAAGCCAGCCAGCCAGCCCGCACAGAAGCACAGTGGCGGGCCCTTCCCGGCTCCAAAAACACTCTCAGATATTTGAGTAGACCTTTGCCCAGCATTGGGCAGTTACAGGCTGTTACTTCTTGATCCAGGCTCAAAACCCTATGCACGCTCCTGCGAGGATCATCGTGGTCGTATAATACAAATATAAACCCATATTATATTATAAACAAAGTAACAGTGTGACCTCTCCATTACTAAAGATTACGGTTGCCAGCCTTAAAGTTCAGGGTCAAAGCAAACGGAGCGCATCCACTTCTAAACACTACACAATAATCACTCGACAAACTACCTATATTGTTTATTCACATTATACACGCAATCATAATATTTGGCAGGATGCAAGGACAGGGTTTGAGCCAGTAAGCAGGCATACCGTTCTACAACAATAGACAATGAATATAAAAAAAAAACTCAAACGTCATTTCAGTTAGGGCCAATTTCAATTTACAAATTTTTTTTTTGGGAAACTAGCCAGCGGGTCATTTATGGTAAGTAATTACCGTCGCCCACTTACATCTGCAACACCATTGGTGTTGCCGGTGCGTTGCCTTTGTGATGGAGGGTAGATGAGGGGGGATGGCGAAGGGGTGTGTGGGCCTCCGGTATAGTGAATAGACAAAATTACTTTACTTAAATTGTCTAACGAAATTTTGTTGTCATTATTGTTGCTTATTATTAAACAAATGTGAAGTAATTATAATTACAAACATTTTCCTACAACATAACGTCCTTGTTAATGATTACCAATTTGTAGATCATGAAGTGTCTATTGTCGCACGGCTATGGACCAATGTATTGTTATATGTGTAGTGTACACTCTGAAGGATGTGAAATAAAACCATCAAATGTGCACTAGCCCAAAGCTGGTATGTTTGAACGTAAAAAAGGGTCAATGTGCTTATTAAAGTTGTAAATGGCAAGCATCTAACACCATCTAGATTGTTTATAGAAATTAACATAGAGAATTATTAGAGCCGTTTGAAGTGTACATTAATAATATGCGTTCTTTACTATGAAGTGATAATTGTTTGGGTTTAAACTATAAAACATTTTTGGAAATGATCCGCTATTTCGAAACACAGACCGAGGCCTCCGTGGCGCAATTGGCTAGCGCGTTCGGCTGTTAACCGAAAGGTTGGTGGTTCGAGCCCACCCGGGGGCGACGTACTTTTTGTCCATCTGATGTAATATAAATTATGCAATATATACGATTATTTAACAGCATATTAGAAGGCGACAGACTTAGATTATCATTAAAATGTTATCAAAAAAAAACGTTTTCACATTGATCTCATTTCTTAAGAACTGATAACTTTAAAAAAAAAAACAATGAACTATTGTTTTGGAGTCTAATACCTTTTTTTATCGCTAATAAAAAGAAATACGAACATCATTTGTAACAATGGGTGTTTAAATAAGTAAACATACGTGCGACTATAAAGCAGGACAATGAGATTAATTTGTTAATCTCGCTGTAGTACTATAATAAAATGTTAAAATGAAGTCTGTGTCCAGCTGGAATATAGGCTGTAACTATACTATTATTGTTACTTGTCTTTTAGTTGTGCTGTATTGCAAATTATGCACACCATATAATAGAATACACAGCGCGATGATATGCTTACATCAGTTTATATTATGTACGTAGATATTTGATCAGTAAAATCTTCTGTAGTTTCGCGTGATGCTCAAACAGACAGACTAAAATGTCATTCAGAGAAAAAAATAAGCTCCCACGATCGGGTACCAAATGCAGGAGCGGTCAGAGGTCTAGACATTTTAGTCCTTCCTACTAAGATGGAATGCCTCTCGGTCCGTAATTATACTGGCTCACTTTAGCATTACAACCCGAAACACGACAGTGGTTGCACTGCTGTTTAAAATGCAACCGAAACACGACAGTGGTTGTACTGCTGTTTAAAATACAACCGAAACACGACAGTGGTTGTACTGCTGTTTAAAATACAACCGAAACAGGACAGTGGTTGTACTGCTGTTTAAAATACAACCGAAGCACGACAGTGGTTGCACTGCTGTTTAAAATGCAACCGAAACACGACAGCGGTTGCACTGCTGTTTAAAATGCAACCGAAGCACGACAGTGGTTGCACTGCACAAATAAACAGTAGAAATGGCTAATTACATAGATCGGCACGACCCGTGCCACACCGCGGGGTTCAAAGAGGAAATAATAATATGGACATGACATGATTCGCAAAAATTAAGAGTTATGTTATTGTAAATAGAAGTCAGAATATTAAATAAACTCGTAAAATGTATCATTTTTCATTAAAGAAAATATTGATAATCTATGGTTTCATTTTATACTGCGTAAAATATTACGTGCACTCATATAAAACATGTAAGTGTTAAAATATAATCATTTGAAGTGCATAACGACCCTTCATAATTAATTAATTATATTGCATTGTGCCTACCTCTTCTATGTAACATTCTTTGTGATTAATGATTATATACACCTATTTTGAATTTCATGTTGTTTTATTTTATGGTGAAAATCATTAATCTTATCGCCGTTACGGACTTACTGTAATGAGAATATATTATTTTCGTTCGCCGATTCGAAAGCTGGAATCCCGGGGAATATCCATATTAACATAATGATTGAGGTCATTGACACCATGTGGCACGGGTCGTGCCGATCTATGCTAATTAGGTACCCTCCGATCACACCAGCCAGGGCAGCAACGTCCAAGTAGCGAGAAATTTAACACCGCGTTCCACGTCGAAGGTCATGAGATTGTCAAGGCGTCTCCCTTAGACGCCCCTTACGCTGTGAGGCATAGTCACAGATTTCTACATACGAGTACTTAATGAACGATACTACTTCTATTCAAATTCTTAAGCGTGGTAGAGCCAAGCGGCGGCTTTAGCTGCTGCTCGAATGGGCCGGCTCGACCAGGTTGGTACCACGGCCTTTCAGAATACCGGCGTGAAGTGAAGTAGAGGCATATTGTGCTTCTGCGTTTCGTTCGGTGAGTGAGGTAACCGGAGGCCCACACCCCCTCCCTATTCCCCTCCTCTTCCCTCCCATCTCCCAAATATCCTTAAAGACCGGCAACGCACCTGCAGCATCTATGGTGTTGAAGATGTATGTGGGCGACGGTAAGCAATTACCATCAGGTGAACCGCTTGCTAGTTTGCCGTATTTTCCATTAAAAAAAAAAATCTTATAAACGTTCTGTCTCTTGATTTTTTATGTATTGATATTATACAAACAAAGAAAAAAAATTTTTTTTTGAAAATTAGGCTTGCGTTTGACCTCAATCTTGCCCGATGGAAGGCGAAGATGAGGCCTAGGATTGTACACGCTTGCCTAGATGTCTGTTCACTTTGGCCTGTTGTTTGTGGAAATGTTGTTAAAAAAAAAACACATCGATAGGTTCGACTCATACTGTACAGCTCGCACGCGTCTGATTAACCCATTATGATAAAGAAATAACGACACCGTACACTAATGTAAATATGTATATGGTAATGTGAAAATTATGTTACCACATTACGATAAAAAGCTACGCCTCGTCCCGGTGTACGTCAATTGACAATTGATATGTGGACGTAGGTTATTTTATTAGAGCCGGGATGACAAAAAAGAATTAGTCAATTGTCACCTTAAAAGTAAAGTAGCATCCTGTAAGTGTCCACTGCTGGGCAAAGGCCTCCTTCTCAAATAGGAGTATCAGAGAGGGTTTAGGAGCCGGGAAGGGCCCGCCACTCTGCTCCAGTGCGGTATGACGGGCTTCACATATACTCGGAATAATTAACAATGTTTTCCTTCACCGCTGAGCACGTGGTAAATACATCACTTAAAATTGCTAATAACAATTTTAGTGGTGCCGGCACCGGGGATCGAACCCAGGTCACTCGCGCTCTATGAAACTAAAGGCTACCACGGCTCGTCGCCTAAACTATTTATTAATACGTAATTATATCTTGTATTTACGCGAACACTACACATTTGAAATGAAACTGTTATTTATGGTTTTTATCGCGTTTAATTTTGTTTTTATGTACCCGTTGCGTGTGCTATCGGACAATCGGACCAAAATAATTGAAAAAACCTAATACATAAGTTAAATAATAGTTTCGTTTCAAATATTCATGAATGCTTCATGAATACTTTAGTCGAGGATTGAATAATTCGTTTTTGTAGTTGCAAATAGCCCCGGTAATCCGGTAACCTCGCTTTTAATAACGTTGTTAGCGATTATTGAAAGACAAAGTCATAACTTTGGCTATTTATTTTAGGCCTGTTTCACTTTCAAACTCTCGGAGACGTGAAAACATTACGCCCGTTTCGCATAACAGGACCATCACAGAGATGATTGACGTAGTTTCGGTTACTACCAAATTATTGATTACAATTCGGTGTGTTGAATTATCCAAGGAAAACATCGTGAGGAAATTTTTAGATCTGTAAAAAATATAGGACATTTTGCGTAGTCCACTTATCCGAACTGGATTAGCGTGGCGGAATTACCACTTACAGACAAAATATTTTTACTTGTCTGTACTATAATAAAACCAATGTGAATGCCAGTTTTTCGTGGTAACTTAAAAAAAAAGCCTAGAATAATTAGAAAGAAAGAAAAAAGAACCTTATTTATTGGAAAAACACAAAAAAAAGTGGTTAAAAAAAAATTTGTTCGTTGTTTATCAAAAAGGTTCCCATCTCAGTGATACCAGAGCACTGTTCAGTCGGGACCTTCATTAACGTCAAGAACAACCGGACAAGAAGCATACTGTACGGAGTACAACGAAATAATATAAAAAAGTTATTAAAACTATGTGTATAAATAAAACACGAGAAAATTTAATTCAATAGCCTTTCCATTGAATTAATTCTAAATAACAGTTCCTCGTTTGATAAAAGCAAACGATCAGATCGCTTTGAAATTAAAGCAAAGATAATATATTTACATGAGAAAAATAACATATATTGCGAAACTATGCTTATATTTTGGGAACGACCATCGTCGCCTCCGTGGCGCAATTGGCTAGCGCGTTCGGCTGTTAACCGAAAGGTTGGTGGTTCGAGCCCACCCGGGGGCGTCCACTTTTTGTGCCACTTGCGATAGGTGAAAAATATTAACAAAATCAATAAATAAGTAGTATATAATAATTAGGCAGGTATTAAAAAATAATTACGTATTAATTAAAATTGATTGGATTTTTAAATCAGAATAAACACGGTAACTGTATTTCGTTGTGCAGCCTATAGCCTTTAAATCCACTGTTTTTTTTTATCCCTTGCAACAGCTGGTATGATGATTAAGGTAGTAAGTGCCTCGCTGCTGAACACAGACCTTTTAATTTTTTGAGATGGTTTTGGAGACGGTACGCCTCGATTCACTTACCTCGAAACTTTTTTTATTATAGACATGCAGGTTTCCTCTTGATATTTTCCTTCACCACCCAACACAGAAAATATGACACATCAATAGTACTTCACATCTGAAATTAAACTATTATTTACGGATTATATTGCGTAGAATTTTTTTTTTAATGTTCCCTTCCAACCGCGGTCACGGGGGCACCCGAAAAAAAGCGAAAGGTGGCCCGAGTTAACTATGACATCAGGACGTCTAACACCTCAGTCCCCCCGCGACCAAACAAACATTAAATGCGAAAAAATCCGTAAATAATAGTGGCATTTCAAATGTGCAGTGTTCACGTAAATACAGAATTTCATGTTTCAAATATATCACATGTGAAGGGCTAATAATTTTATTCGGACCCTGGACCCAAGGCTACAACAATTAGATATTCTTAATCACTCAGTCACGCGGTCGGTCTCAATATACCTATCGTGACTTCTAATGTCATACCTACTACTACCTTAACTTACTACGATCCTATTTAGGAGATAACATACGACACTAAATCTCACCTCCACCAACTCGGTCTCCATCTTTTTGTTCGCCGTGGTGAGTCTGTACACAGCTTCTATCTGACTCACTTCAAGCTCTTCCTTCGCGGCAATGGACCGCTTTAAACGATCGAGCTCCCCCGTTAGCTCAGCTACTTTATCCCTGGTGAAGAAAGGCAATTAGGAAATTAAAATACTTATAAAATAAAATCACTATTGTCCTCCTGGCAATGGCGTTGGCGGTGACCATGTTTTCGGGTTGCGTGTTCAAATCCCGCTCAAGGCATATGTTTATCTATGTTGAATATAAATGTTTGTACTCGACTTATGAATATTTATATACTCATATGAATATATTATTACTGTTTATTTATGTAGGTATCTGTATAACAAGATTGTCAGGACCCAGTTACCAATACAAGGGATCCTAGTTAAGGACTGGATGTCTAGTGCGATTGTCTGAACATAACATTTAACATTTCATTGAAACTTGTTTCTTTAATCTTCTTTTCTTGGCAACCACTGGGAGCAGACTCGGATAGAAAAATAGTAGCCGATTGACTTCCATAAGTAAAAGACGCAAGGACTTCCCGTGAATGACACAAGTAAAGTAGCAGCCTGTAAATTCCTACGACTGGGCAAAAGCCTCCTCTCGAATATTTGAGGGAGAGAATGAAGCAAGGTCAATAAATGTAGCCATGGTGGCGGACTATGCATCCGAATGTTTCGACCTCAAATCCGAGACTAGACTAGACAGACTTGGGAGCATCACCAGCGCGGGAGTACCGGTACTGCTCTTAAAGCGTGGTGAGAACGGGCAAATGTTCCACCGGCGGCTTTTCTCACCGTTCTCATGTCTAATAGTAGACTTTTACAACTGCTAAAAGAAAGTGTGAGATGCTCACCTTAAACCCTTTATAACTTGTTCGTTGTCCTTCTCCTTAGCTCGCAACTTCTTAATGATATTGGAGTGCTGCAACTCCTGACGCGCCAACTTCTCACCCTCCTCTTGCAGCTGCGCGATCACCTCGTCACGTTCTTTGATACCGTTTTCCAATTCCGAGGACTTCTTCCGAGAGGTTTCCGATCTTAGCTTATCCAGTTCCTTTCTTAGGTGGTCCTAGAAAAGTGATATCAATATGAAATGAACGTCATCATCATCAATTTCTCTTCATCCTTCGCTGGACTACACACTCCTTTCTTAGATAATGCCATAAAATGTAGCATATGATTGTTAACCTTCACATTAATAATGCTATAAGTAGCCACCAGTTTCTGGCATTATTTATTAGCATATTTCTTCTTCCACCAGCAGGAATGCACCACATTGACATTTGAAAAAGAAGTGGAAATGCGAGGTTGACATTTAAAGAAATTATTGTTAACTTTCAAATAGAGAAAACGATGCCTGATATTTCAATAAAAAAGATTTAAAAAGGTTTATCTTCAGAACATACTCTAATGATTAGAGATATATAACACTAATGTATATTTTACAACAGAACTATAGAAATTTGGGATAACGTCAGCCAATTTCTGACCTAACCTTTACTTAACATTTACCGTATCGTATACTTCTGTCCACATGACTGCAAGTAATGTAATAAGCAATTAATTATCCATAAAATTGTATGAACTGTATGAGTTTCTTTGAATAATACCTGACTCATGAGATCACTGACATTAACTGTAATCCACGCTAGTATTAAAAAAGCACTTAAAACCAATTAATTTTATCAATCAACAATAATTAATAAAGATTATCTAATCAGATTACCATTAATAGTAAATATATTGTTAAAACTAACAATGGACTTAAGACTGCTGTTTGCTGACCACAATACATTGAATATATATTATATTTGAGTCCAGGTTTCATAATTTTCAGTAACATAGCTCATAATGATAATGGTAATACTATGAAGAGGAACTAACTATGAAAAACCTACTTCCGA
The DNA here is from genome assembly GCA_029286595.1 of Bhutanitis thaidina. NCBI lineage: Eukaryota > Metazoa > Arthropoda > Insecta > Lepidoptera > Papilionidae > Bhutanitis > Bhutanitis thaidina. The sequence continues at coordinate 16,266,602 of JAGSMS010000010.1, forward strand.
ATTCTTTAGTATTTTGCTCATAATACTAAAAAACAAATTGTTACCGTAAGTTCTTATAACTTTTTACTTCAATTTGTTGGTTTCATAAATAATTTCAAGCTACAGAGCTAGAGATTTAAATACATATCACATGCACAATAAGTTATTCCAACTATATAAAACTAATGTGATGTAATAAAAACCTCAATCTAATAGTAGAGACGAAGAAAACAAAATTTATGTTTTGTTGTTGTACAAGACTAAATGATGATGAACCAAAAAACATTAATGTTAAGATTAAATTTACCTTTTCTCTAATGGCCTGCTGAAATTTCTTTTCCAAAGCTGACATTCGTTGAGTATAATCTTCTGTGATTGTATTTATATCTCCCCCTTCATGCTTTGCTAGTAAGGATTCCATTTGACTTTTCAAATGGGCATTACTTTCTACTAGTTCTGCATTGCTCCTACTAACTTCCATCAGTCTGTTCTCTCTGGCATCTAAAATCTCTGTCATTTCGCATAATCTCCGCATTAGCCTATCATTTTCGCAACCTTGGCTCTCATCGCTGGTATTACTCTGCACTGATGCTTCTGATAGTTCTCGAGTATGACCACGTATTTTAGTGGCTAACGATTTCCCTAGAACTAAATCTACAAGATTCGGAGAAGTTGTACCATCAAACTTTGACTGCTTGAAGCTGCATTTCCCTGGACTATTCCTACAAAAGCCATTGTCACCATTGGGGCTTGGTATTATTTCAATATCAGATGATGTAGCAGTTTCTACTTCATCACCAGAAGTGTGTCCTGATGTGCGGTCAGACCCAATTTTAACTAAATCGCTTTTACTGTCTGAACTAATAGGTGATGTTCTTTCTTTAATACTGCAATCTTTTTGTGAAGATTCACTGCTACCAGGGGCACTGCATTGCTGCTTCTCAACGTTAACAAATGCTGAGCTCTCTGATCGTAGTAAATCTGATGAAACATTAACATTATAAAATGATGAGGAATCGCTTAACTTTTCCATTAGTGTGTCTTCATGGTCAGTTTCTCTTCTTTGATCTTCTAGAATAATACTATCATTATCAGCATTCAATGTTCGGTCTGACCAGGAACCATCATTTGATGAATTTTCACTAATCTGCATTCTTTGTGGTATAATTGGCTGTTCCAAGTGAATCAGCTCGGGACCTTTCTTATGACTATCTATTCTTACTTTTGGAAATGGACTGATGGGTTTTTCGTCTGTATCTAGAACAGTAGGTGCAGTGCATTCAGATATTGAATTATATGACATAGTGTCTTCATCATCATCAGCTACCAAGCTTACACTGTCAGCTGTCTCCACCCTTTCTGTCCTTTCCCCAAGTGGTGTCAATTTTTTGTCTGACAGATCACCTGGTGTGAGGTTTGAAGATGTACTACTACTTTTATCGCTTGAAAAACTGTCAAAACCTAGACATTCTATAGAACTAGGGCTAATGAGACTATCTGGTAAAATTTCTACCGATTCTGAAGTTTGCTTTTGTCCTGCACTACTGCTGTTAGAAATTGAATGTATTGAGGCTTCAGAGTCGGGAGTAGTCTTTAAACTCTGAGACAAAACTTCAACCGAGTCTGAGCTATTCCTACTTGAAACAAAAGACAATCTGTGTGACAAAGATGAATTACGTCTATCATCAATTTTAGATATCAGGTCATCTTTCTTAGTTTCTATACATTCTGCTCCATCTGACATAACAAGCTGACTTCTTGAAAACAAATCATCTTGGCTGTCATATTTAGCATCAGCTATAACATTCATGGATTTTGCTTTAGGGGGGCGAACAATTGCAGACTCATTTCCAGTTATATTAGGTTGTTCAAAGAAAGAACCAGCAAAAGAACCCCACATGCTTTGAGTGCTAGTCTTTGATGGGCTCTCAGTAACCACAGGCTGCTCCTTGATGGGACCTTTGGAACTTTCAGCGCTCACAGTAAGACCCCACGACGCAAAGAAATCCGAATCTTTTTGGGGCGTATTTCCACTGCTTTTAGATTTCATTTGAATAGGAACTCTATTATCATCCTGCTCTTCACCACTCTCATCTTGTATATCTAAAGCTTTGTCGATCGTTTTCTGAGCCTCTTTCAGAGCAGTTTTAGCTAAACTCGTCAAACCCGAAGTGTCGAACCAATTCATCTTCATTACACATCAGACACAAATATAAGCACAAAAAGATTTCATATCAATAATTAGAGCATTGTAACATCACTAAATGTTGTTGGAAACGTAATCACAAAACACAACATGACGTTTACATTTTACATTCCATTTTGTGTTTATGATAAATGCATTTTTGCAGGTTCCTGCACTTGACAAGCTGTCGATGTAAACAGATGAGAGAAAGCAACTATTATTATGAATAAATAATAACGAATAGCTATTCTCATTGATTTTACTTATATACTCAAAAATATGTAGCAAACTTATTCATCACCATTTTTATGACCGAGTTTGACGTTTTGATTATCATGAAAAAAAGAATGTCATTTGACCTAAACGTCGTAGTAGAATTGATAGCATAATTTTACGATCGCATTCATAGCTCCAGTGGCGCAATTGGTTAGCGCACGGTACTTATAAGACAGTGTACGTGTGAGTAATGCCGGGGTTGTGAGTTCGAGCCTCACCTGGAGCATATTTTTATTTAATGGAATTATAAATCGATTCTTTATTTACATCTTCATTTATCATTGCGACTTCTATGCAAATTTTATTATTACATACGTATATATAAATAAAGGTTCTTCTCAAAATCTCCAGGACATAATAAAACGGGGTGTGAAATTTAGGTTTTGGGGTAATTGAGAAGGTTATTTCGCCTTTATTTTATTTTTAGGTGGGTGTAGTTTTTTGGTGGTGACTGTTTATCTCGGAATCAACAAATAAGTTATAATAATAGATAACTATGACATCAGGACCACAGTGCCTCAGTGACCGGAAACCTACGGAGTTTTCTCCGTCAGAGGGACATCGTAACGAAACGGTAGTAGATTTAAAAAAAAATACGATTGACAAGTGAAATGAATGTTCCTTATGTTGAATAAATGATTTGATTTGAACCACGGCTACTGTAAAGCACTCGAAACGTCAGCAGCATAAAAACAAAAATTAAACGCGATAAAATCCGTAAACATTGGCAATCGCGAGTTGGCGATTAAAGTACCAGTCACCTCGCACCTTAAACACTGCTGCCAGTCGACGGTCTGCTTTACATTCTGATATTTTTCGAGTTGCTAATACCGCCATCTGTCGGTAGCCATCTCGACTTTCAAGGCTTTTCCGTTACCTTGACCGCATCTTGTAATTTCGTTCGGGAATTGTTTACTTCGCACATTATACGACCGTTAGTGTAAAACAAAGATCACCCGCTCGTAAAAAGAACGAATGCGAAGTTACTATTGTCTAATCTATGACGAAGGTAGGATCAGATGCAGCGTCAGCGACACGAGACGCAGCATATAAATAACTTGTTGTTTCTCCTTCATTGGCCTTTCTGCGTAGGACTAAACCAAGACAAGGGATTTTCTAGAAAGGACGATCAAACGCTGCCATACAGTTAAATAAAGACATCCTCGTGTGCACCACGCTCGACATAGAGTGACCGCAGAGCCGACCGCGACGCTGTTTGCTAATACCTGTCTCAGGGATTAGAGTTCGGGACGTGGGTTATAACTGGGTAGATAACTGAACAGGCACAGCTCGTAATATCAATGCTCCGTTTCGAGAGGATACTGTGTAGGAACTAACGAATGCACTGTGCGTTTTTGGTTTAATCGCTTTCGTTGTGGAAACTTCTTGAAGAATTAACCACTCGGAAAATCAGACACTAAGGTAAATAACAATGGTGAACGCTCCCCACGCTTGCCAACTGCCAAGCGTAGCGGTTATGGCAACACCTTCCATTGAGAGAGAACTATTTTCACTGCTGAAGAAGTAGAAAGGGAAGTAAACATTTATTCTTGTAAGTATGGATAGTCTCGTAAAGTTCGCATTCCTCAGTTGTTTAGCAACCACTACTAATAACGTGTCACAGAATAACCCAATTATAAGGATGTGTAAATTTTATAACAATAGCTTATTTTCTCGCCAAGACATTTTTAATACATCTTTAATAGCTTATAAAAAATCAGTTAAAGCAGCAGCGTTTAAATATTATTTGAATATTTTTATTAAGTGAATTTCGTGTACAATTTGTAATAGGGCCACAAAAAATGTAACGTCATCATAGCACTTGTTTAAGCTGATCTGTGGTCTGTTAATTGTACCATCTAAATAAATCAATAAATAATTACCAGGACAAAAGTAAAATTACCGAATTTTGAATTCATCATAAAACATTTATTTCAATGTATTAAATATTTAAATCTACGAATTACATGGAAACAGATGTTTACAATTGGAAATAAACGAAGTGTTCTTGGATTATCAATAAAACGTAGCTTATAAAACTTTTTTTTAAATTTGAACAAAACTTAACATTCAATAATTCATCAAAAAAACAAAATGCTTTTATCACCATAACAATGTAAAAGCTTAATATAAACAAAATGCCTAATATGGAATAATTTTATCTAAAACCAACAAATCTTAAAAATGTTACCAGGAATTCAGTTAAGTGCCAATAGACAAATGGGTTAAGGTGCGGACTAAGAAACATGACGTCTTAAGTGCGAGCCCGCCGTTCGAATATTGTCGTGAACCGCTCCAGATACAAGCTCTAAGCTTAGTTGGAGCGTTAACAGGAATATCAGTAATGTTACTTAATAAATAGCATTGCTAGTATTCTTTAAAACTTCCAAGGGAGATAATTAAATTACGCAACCTTTAACACGGTGTTCCTTTTATTTCTTTCCCGCGACATAAAAAGTATTTAGCTCTTATCCAGGGTTTAAGGTATTCTATATCTGAGTCTAGGCCTAAGAATTGATGTATGGAGTGGACCCGGACAATAGTCGAAGAGCTCGACCCGGCGTAGTCACATTACGCAGTCCGCATCCTAAATCATTAGGCTTTTGTGCGGCTTAATTATATGGTTTAACTAGATTCCGTCAGCGTGGAGAATATTCCACTTGATTTCGATTTCATACCAAATTTCATCAAAATTGTTTTAGCCGTCTATAGCGTAACTGAAAGACAAACATCCGAACTAACATACTCTCACATTTATAATATTGTGTGACTGTACAGTGTTTAATGAACACAATATAAATTTAAATAAATACAGGTTTCTTTTAATTATAATATTAATTCCAGTAACATTGTGGAATCATTTGTGTTTGATACAGCACCTACATAAGACGTACAATAAATGTATTACATTATCGTTTATGCGCATTACACATTACAATACTAGTAAAAAAAAAATTAGCAAACTAAATAAAAAAAATATTAGAGAAGTATTCGTTGGAAAAACAAAACAGTCCGGCACAAATATTTTATAAAAGTCCCTTCTTTCGATCGCTGCCGACTTCTGATCGAAGTGATCTCATACTGATATATTGCGATTTTCGTATTGTAGTAAATAAAAGTAGAACGACCAAATATTATTTTAATTATTAAATATATTTTATTTATATATCTACATAATTAATTATGTTAAACAACGCCGGTGTTGCTCGTGGTGGGCGGGGCCGGCTGCGTGAACATGAAGGAGGTCGCATTCTGTAGAATCTGTTTTTTCACGAAGTCTGTGGTCGCCGACTTAAGGTTCTCTTTCGCGCCAAATTTGCATTTGACGTAACCGTAGAGATTAGCCCCGGTGAGGGTCAGCGCTATGAGCACCAGGAGCTGAAATATTACAAAGTTTACTGTTAAGTTTACATATTAAGTTAGATGGTGACGATGACGTCATCCTGCCAGATTTACACCACGGGGCCCCCTCTAGGATACTATAGGTAGTTGTCAACTAAGCAGCGGATATTGTAGTGCCGTAAGTGTACTCGTCTTTACCTGCCAGTATCCGACGTGACGCTTATGCGATAATAACGGAGGACGAACCACTGGAAGCTATCAGATCTTCATCATAGGAATCCTCCATAGATTGCCGCAAAACACGCTCGTACAAACGTACAAACGTTCAAAATTGTACAAGAACTTTAGTTATAAATCGTTATTATATGGAGACACAAACTCAAAAAGTATCAATTAATTATTACTTTCAAACAAATACATACCATCCACTTAAACTTAAGGCCCAAGAGACAGATGAGGAAAAATCCTGACCAGATGAGGGGACAAAGGATAAGTCCCAACCAGAACAGACGACTCTCGTTACGATTCACTCGATTCTGGGACAGATAACATAAAATAATAAAAACAACTTATTGTATAAATGACACTTATTGATTAAACTATTTCAAAATAGCACATAGAATAGTCACAAGGAGTCGCATCACTAGTGCATGGTCACCAGCCCACGCCAACCTAGCCCTGCATGGTTAGTATGGGCAAAGTTTTCAAGAGATGCATGCAGACTTGTTGGTACTTTTTTGAAGAGGCCTATGTTCAGGAGTGGACTTAGATAGGACGAGGAAGAAGAAAGAAATTTTCTGAAAACATGATGTAAGAGGAAAAAATCTAACTCAGAGTGGAACAAAATGGGTTGTGGAAGTCTGTTTGGAACAGACACTCACAAGAAGTATGCAAAACATCATAACATTTTAAATGAGAAAGACATTGGGTCGATTCTGCCAAATATTACCAGCTTTAGAGCAAAGTGAGTCAGGCAACAAAGTATCAAAAAAAAAATAAACCTTGTTAACCTGCTTGGATTCAAATACCCAGTGTGATTTTCCATCATCGTCCACATAATTCCACCATCTTAATCCAACCAACAGGCGACCTGAAATTTATGACAAAACTGTAATTTTAATTATAAATGTCAAAATCTCTTAAGCACTTAATATAATGCTGGCTGCCAAATATGCTAATGGCTAAGAATCCATTCAGAGAAGTCAAATCGAAACGACTAACAGGAATAACCATCACTAGTGCCACACGGATTGGTGTTTTTTTTTATAAATAATTTATGTGAAATTTATATATTTACCACAGAATGCTGGTAACCTATATAGACCAGTATATGGATTATTGTGACAAACATTATAGATAAGGTAAAAATAATAGAGAAGTAATTTATGAGATATTTTCACATTCATGCTATCATATGTCTATATTCACGCCTTGTTCCCAACGGGGTAGGCAGAGACAATCTTATTCCACTTTCTACGGTCCTGACATACATCTTTCGCTTCTTCCCTTTCATTAATCTTCACATGCATGCTTGTTGGTATAGAGTACTCTTGAACTGGCCTTTTTTCGGAACGTCTCCGATTTGATCGTGAAATGTTCGCCTTGGTCTTCCTCTCCCGACTCAACCATTTACACTCACCTCTTATATATGTGTTTTGTCAACCTACTTACATTCATCCTCTCCACCATGTCCAAACCAGCTCAGCATCCCTTTCTCAATTCGTGTCACTACATCGTCTTTCACACCACAACACTCTCTGATCACATTTACGCTATTATAGATCTTCATTTACTTTACAAACTAATAAGTGAACATATTAAAGACTTACCACTTATATTTTTCACAGTCCAAAAATCTGCAGATAATAATAAAATTACCAACACAAAGCTGGCAATAAATGAATCAGAGAACCAACCGCATAATATGTAGACTACAATGGCTGAACTTCGAAATACAAGATGAAAGAAAACTATGTAGGGATGGCTGAAATAAATCAATAACAAATTTTTTATTACACCCTAAGCATGTGACTTTGTCCATGTAAATATCAGATCACATATGTTTCAAATTATTTTTATTAATTGTGATGTATTATAATAATTTTACTTACATGTACATAAAGGATATTTTGGCTACAAAAACATTTACTTCCTTAAATTTCCTTACATAAAAAGTTATTTACATAAATAAAATTTATTGTTTAATTTTTTAATAATATTGATATTGGGAGAATAAGAGAATTCATTGTACAATATTATAAGGAAGATATCATCAAAGCTTAAATTGCACAAACTATAGACAGACAGCAGTATCTATTGTATAAGGCTTCTGGTACTGGGATTGCTTCTGCTAAATGCAATTATATTATGATTATCACACTCATCCAGAGATCATATCCACCAACTGCATATTCTTATTATGCTTAAGTGGAACTCATAAAGTTAAATAAAATTCAAAACCTATGATATACTTACACAAACTGCTTGTTGGCATTATCTTCCTCCCCAAATGCAATGGTGTCATCATCAAGCAGCGGCACCTGGGGCACACCTGGCTGTAAGTAATGTGGTTACACAACTAAATCAGCAGAAGCCGTGCAAAGCCTAAAATGTATTTAACAAAATCAAAATAATAAAAAAGAACCTAAATTAAAGCTCGAAAGCCTACATGTATATAGGCACTATGCAGCTTGACGTACTAAAAATCAAGTCGTAAATTTAATGTTATGTTGCTTAGTATGACTGTGTTATTTAACCTAGTGAAATAATATTAGTAGAGGCAGTTTAATATCATAAAAAAACATATGTTAGTGCAACAAACAAATGAAAAGCTTAAAAATGGAGTATTATTTTTGGATAAAAATAATAAGAAAACAAAAATTACAAGCGCGTAAGATCTAACAATATGAATAATACTTACAGTAGCAGAATTCATCGTATATATACTTATTAACCTTTTATTTACGTCTATCTACTTACAAAACTTTACACGTAAACATAAATTACATCATTTACTACTTTAAATCGTAGCGTAAAATCTGGCCACGCGTAAAAATCTAAAATTGTTACAGATAGTTAGGTACTCGCACGACATTAGTTAACTAATCAATTTAAAACGTCAAATTAACAGATTACTTTAAAATATCATAGATTAAAAAAAATTACATGTATTGTTTGGTGTGCGATTGCAGATTAAACACCTGTAGACAAGCACTGTATAACTGCAAAATTAATTTGCGGAATGACGTCGTACCGTAGTTTTTATTAAATTATTTCATTAGTTTTTCCGTATCGTAATCATATTTCAATACTGTGGTTTGACCTTGACAGGAAGTTGTCGTACAAGCATAATACAAATTCGAAGTCGTATTATATTTAAGTTAGATATGATAAGTTTAATTGAATCATTAACTGCATGAGCGGGTTGGATTGATCGGGTACTCGTACAACTCGTGTGATTTAAAATAATTCTAATTTGGTAAGGATTATTAAATTTGTAGAACAAATCAAGTCGGATTAAAATAAATCCGGAGTTAAATTAAATGACATATTTTTTTTGCAAAGGCGGCAAACGAGCAAGGGGTTCACCTGGTGGTAAGTGTAATTACCGTCGCCCACGTAGATCTGCAATATCAGAGGTGCTGCTGGTGCATTGCCAGCTTTAAAGGATATTTGGGAGTATGCCTTCGGTTACCTCACTCACCGAACGAAACGCAGAAGCACAAATGCCTCTACTTCACGCCGGTATTCTGCGAGGCCGTGGTACCAACCCAGTCAAGCCGGCTCATTCGAGCTATAGCAAAAGCCGCCGCGTGGCTCTACCACGTATTAATTACCCAACCAAAGCTACTTTTGAAATGTTTTTGACATCAAGCGTCGATCAGAAATAGAAATTCGGTGCAGGACTTCTTTGCATTTATTACCCAACGCGCTGTTACGTTGTAAATGCCATATCCGTCAACTTAGACGCATAACCACTACCGGATACTCGTTTGGAGACTCGCAGCAACGTAATATACGCTACCTCAGGCTAGGTGGAGCGAAAACTTTCGTAAGGTGGCTGGCAAGAACTGAATAAGCAACGTCCAGGAACATTTTTAGTTACGTGCAAATGCCACAGACCTCTAGTCTATGTCTAGCAGGGCACTGTAATAGAGTTAATTAAATTAGTATAATTAAAAAGAACGACGGCCTATGAAATGTGAAGTATAACTCGAAATGACAAAATAAACCGGATGGGTGGAATGAATTTTAGTAGTATGGAACAAAACTAAGTATTAAATAATGATTTCATATATTTAAGCGTATTCGCTTATATAAAAACAAAATAGAAAGCGATAAAAATAGTTTCATTTCAATCTAAGCATTAAAATTTTTCAAAGGTTCAGAGTTCTCAGCGTAATGGCAGCCATCGCCATCCCTGTACTGCAAACAGATGCAGCTGTAGCAAATCCAGCGTGACCTTCAAGGCTGCGGTGACTGATTCTCATGTAGCCTGTGCCGCCCATACAAGTCAGTCTCTGACAACATTGTAGCTTGTATGGCTGTTGTGATTTTGAGTTTTCCCCACCACACTAGGGTAAAAGTTATATTGAAAAATTATAGCTTACTTTCGAAGCTGTTATGAGTAATGAATGTTGTTTATTAATAAATTTATAGAAAAAAATATTTGATCTCGTCTCGTGCGAAGCCGGGGCCGCAAGAAAAAAAAACTAGGAATAGTTTCACCCACAGATTACTTACACAGTGTTTTTTTTTAATTTAACAATATTATTTTGTAACTATTACTACTTTGAAATCTTAGAGCTTCTCGTTAAGTTTTGAATGCTGTTATTGATTTCTCAAATTTAATTTATTTTATTGTATCGATATCTTCATAGTGAGTGACTAACGACATCGACATCGACACCTGTCAAAATTTTGCAAGACAGCACATGCATCGCTGTTTACAAGTAGGTACTTGCGACGTCCTTCTGTTTGTCGATTTTATAGCGTTGTAATTTTCACTAACCGCTACTCGTTTTTGTTTTTTGTACAATGTGTGCAGCCGGCGCGGGTGTCGCTATACGCGTGTGTTCGTGATTGTATAAATAATTTGGTGTGTGACAAGTGCGATTTGCGTAATAAAGTCTGTAGTCATGGGTGCTAAGGCTAGTACGGCAAACGGGGGGCAGAGTCCGCGCGCGAGGACATTTTCTACGAGCTCCAGTTCGGACGTAGTATCAGGTGGAGCCGGCTTTAGTTTACTTCGTGCGATACCGGGTATACAGGTGTCGAATGATCGTCAGAGGGCGAGGTCGCTATCTTCTGTGCCGGATCTACACGATTCGCACGAAGCTATCGCTATACCAGCGAACTCACAGAGTTACGAGGCTTCGGCAGCAGCAAGTCCTGACACAGATTCCAGTTCCAATGAGGAGACTGGTCCATTGCCAGGAACCTCACTGGCACTCGGCAGAGTATATGCAGCGCACTCCTTGCCTTCTCATATCTGGTCCATAAACGGTAAGGCTTTTTGACTTAATCTACTAGTTTTAATATGTGCTTTATTTGTTGTGTTTTGATCTTAAACCAAGGCTCATAGCCTTTCATGAAAAATGGCACCAAAAACTGAATCAGTTTCAGTCACTTTTTTTCCTATATCTTCTTCCCTAATAGCATCTAAACAGTCTACCTTTAAGCATAGGCATCCCCAAATTGGAGAATGTGCCATAATCTCCACACTTGGCAAAGTGTTTGTCATTCATACTTAGTATTACATTTTCTATTTATTTAACTTATTTAACAGTAAATTCATAAAATATCAGAATCATTACATTAATATGCGAAGTACGAAAATTGTGGCACTTTTTTGTAGTATTTATTATAAAAGGAGAGGATGGAAAATTGAAATTTGCCCTATCCCATCTCCTCATAGTACTCAGGTAAGAATCCTCCAATTTTGACTGTAAATTATCATTTATTATTATAACAGTATCCTGTTACGAATAATTTGTGATAAAAATTAAGTTGTTGGTGTTTTATCATTGGTATGTTTTTCCATGATATTAAATAATAAATTTAAGACGTCAAAAGTGTGTAAAATAATCATAGCTACTTTTTCCTAATTCGTATGTGATTAGACCTTCAATGAATTTTTCTTAATAGTCTTATTAAGACTTTGTGTACATCTTGACATAATGCATCATAATCTTATGTAATATAAATATGCTTTAATTACTTTTCTTAGTACACAAAACAATTTATCTTATCTCATCTTCAGTCTTCATCTCAACTTTCATAATTACATCCAAAATATTTTAATTACATTGTAATTTTGAGCAAGAGTGAAATGTAAAAGATAGGTCCGAGGATATCTTGCTTTACATTAAACATTGGAATCTTCTAAATGAATAATTTTATCGAAAGTAACATTGCCACTGTAAGATTTTCCTGTGGCCCGCATGTGTTTTGTAGACATAAATTGTACACCAACAAACATCAACCAAATATTATATTATTCTTGTCTTAAATGGTCTGGGACTCGTAAAATTCCCACATACTATTTGTGATTGTGGATTATGTTATCAATTATTAAAAGCTAGGTGTTCTTTATGTAGTTACAAGTGCAGAGCAATAATTAAAAGTTGGCACAAATGAGAGCAATAATCGTTATTCTCTTACCTTTTTTTAAAAAAAAAAGTAGCCTGTAAAAAATCATGTCAATAATTTGCTCGGTTTTGATGTTATCATTGCCTAGGAGAATGACTATATCCTTTCAGGATACAAAAATAACCTACTGTTAGTTTTTACGCTTCACTTACAACTTGCTCCGGTTTCCCAAAATTATATTTAAATACGTCTGGATTAACATGATGAAATTTTTGGAGAAATTAATTAAAATAATATTTAAATGACTTTTTTGATCGGTCCCATAGTTTCAAGTTTATGTTTTGACTGAGTGATGAGTTAATGCCTTCATAATTACTGTATAAGCACACTGTTAAATTAAAATGTTTGTAGAACTTGTTACATAAACCAGTGTAATTAAGGCAATTAATGTTCTTGAATTATCATATTTCACAGATTTTAGTGGGGCACTTGTAGTTAGTGCGTATGTGCTTGAGATAAATAGAATGATAATTGTATTTGGTATACTGACAGGTTACTGGATTGAATTGTTTGCTTAAATTTATGTTGTAATTTTGTAAGGACAAAATTAAAATTTGTAATGTATGTGTATTCAATAGTTTTTATTTCTATGTGATTGAAATTAATGAATCATTTAAGTTTAGTATAAGTTATTTTATTTATTATTTATTTATTTATTATTTATTTATTTATTTAAGTTTCATGCATAAAGTGGTACACATGGTGGACTTAATGCCTAGAGGCATTCTTTCCTAGTCAACCATTAGGCTAAGCAGAGATAAACACATAATATTGTAGTTGGTGCTTCTCTGCATGGTAGAATCAACAATGATGATATCTGCAGCAGAACCGACATAGCCTAAAGGATCCTCAAGTTCATGTAACAATGAGATAGTTGCATAGCTCCCTCGTTCAGGGTAGTGCAGTAATGGACTATTGCTCACAAGATGGAGTGACAACATGCACAGTGAGTGGGTGCAGGTGGCTCAGGACTGTACTTTGTGGCAAGCAGGCAAAAACAAGCAAAAGGTTTGACTGGCTTTAAAAATACCAATGAACTAATGAAAATATAACATAGTTCATTTATCTAATGTTGGAACAGACCTAGCAGTGTCACAGCTTCTGGTGCTGCAATCACAAATCAATCTAGAGTAATTGCAGCAAAACCAAACTGGAAAGGCTGGAATTCACCAGATATCGACAAGTTCCATTTTTTTATAAAAAATTAGCAGCCTTTAATTTTTTAACGTGTTTTTGAAGTCGGGAAGAGTTTATCCTGGTGCGGACGGACAGTCGAACAGTTAAACCGGCCGCTTGCCTCTGCATCGTAAAATGGTCAAATCTTTAAAATGTGAAACAAACGAGTTGGAATTCGCGTCTGTGTATTCTTGGATAACTTCTAAGTCGATATCACTGCGGTTTTCACCATCATTCAGTTCATTTCATGAGGAAATTTATATTACGTGATGTGTTTAATTTATACATTACAGATTTGTTTGTGGGGACCCCCGCGGTTCCCTAGTCAATGCTATTTGCTATTTGCTATTTGACGGCTCGATGGCGTAGTGGCTAAGCGTTTAGCTGCGGCGCTGTGGGTCGCGGGTTCGATGCCCGCACGAGACTAGTATTTGTATGGTGACTACAAATAATAGTTCTCGGTCTGGGTGTTGTTTGTCCGTGTGCAATTTATGTATGTAAACTGCCTTCGCGACAAAGGAGAAATTCCTACAGCGCAAGGTAACGTTTTTATTAGAAAAAAATAAAATAAATCTTAGATTTTTTTTTTAAAGTTTACTCGTTGGATTTAAGTAGAATTTAGTAAAGTTTTGGATTTGAGATGTTTTCTTCTGAAGGGACTTTGTGTTATTGACTCAGGCCCTGGCTGCCTTTGACAAATAACTTTTATATTTTTTGCAATTTTCTGCCTTCCCATACAGATATTTCCATTTCAACCGCTGCCGAGCCGCAGAAACTTTACAATTCAAAAATACAACAGTTCAATGTCAAATCAAAGTTAAAATATCAAAGTTGTTTGTTATCGATAATGCGCTGCACCAATATCAAATGTGCGAATGAATGACTAGGTCAAGATGTTTGTATATCTTTGGCGCACTGCTCAGAAACGATAAAGTGGTGTGGAATATGTATCTATTGGCTCTGACGGAGTGACTAGTGGAATAAAGGCCAATACCTTAAAGCACAAATTTGTAAAGACCAAATCCCACAGGATGGTGGTGAGGAGCATATCTAGTTTCATTCCAGTACCATATACATTAGGTGAATTATATATCTGTCTTGTTAATTTAGAGTTTTCTTTTAGTTATGGTATGTTTCTGGCATAATGTATGATGTGCGGTAGTGTTGTTAGAAAGTTTCGCCACACCGTCTCGATTCGTGAATATCGCAGACTTCTGACAATTGGCAGAATTACCATCTCAAAAATACGCAGCCCTGTGATGTCCAGCGTCTAAGGTATGCTTGGCGATTCCCGAAAGTCCCGCGTGCAGAAGGAGCCAATGTCCAACCGTGGACTGTCTAAAGCATGATGAACGATTGTTTTTGAGAATTAATGATGTTTTTAGCTTCGTCTCGATCAATTTTCACTCTCCAGCTTATTCAAAAAATTTATAACGTAACCTCATCGTCGCTTTGCACTTGATTGATTCAAAATGTGGTCACACGTTCACTGCTGAACATAGGCATCCCCCAAAGATTGCCACAGAGCTCGGTACCGAGCCGCCTGCATCCATCGACATCCCGCAACACTGTGCAGGTCGAAAACCTTTCTGCTCCAACGGTTATTAGTTCTGCGAGCTATGTGGCCGCTCCATTGACACTTCAGCTTGGTCTGCAACACTTAAAGTCGTACGAATCCGTCATTCGACTGTCGTTGTTTTATTTTATTGTTCACGGAAAGAGCTCTAACGTCGTCGTCTAACGGGCGGGGATAAGAACAAGTTTTGTCGGATTTGCATCGACTATGACCTCACGGCCCTACCGATCACCAGGCCTCGGTAGGGTCATGTAGTCATATGCGGCCACGCCTGCGCCGGCCACCTTTAGCGGCCCCTTCATGCCCGGAGCATAGCGCATCCTTCTCAAAAATAACCATATAGACCTTTATATAGTTATTTTTAAGATAAAGACGTAAGGACCAAACGGGCCACGTTCCATCGATAATTGTACAAATATACAAAAAAAAGGTTATTTAAATGAGCTCATTGAAAATTCGCTCGCCATTTTAATCAGGATTGCAAAGCGTTGAAATGTTAATTTTCGGTATTCCACGATACAGGTTTACCAAAAGTTCAAACGAAATTAACTTTATTATTTTATGTAAGCGACGTGACCCGGCTTTGAGGCTCGGCTCAAATTATTATTTTGGAGAACCATATCTTCTTTTCAATTGGCCTTTATCAAAATTTATAATGTACAAATGGCTTTTCCCCCAATGTCAAACTCGGCCTATACGCGGCACCGCCATGCTGTTCCACAAACCGGGCTATGGCGATCCGGTGTGACCGTCGAAGTATTGTAAAAACTGTAATAGTATTGTTGTAGGTGGGTGCAGTATTAAAGCCCAGCGGCGGTTTTTGCTGTTGCTCGTATGTGGTACGGCCGAGGTTGTACCACAGCCTCGTTGAATACCGGCGTGATGTAGAAGCATCTTGTGCTTCTGCGTTTCGTTCGGTGAGTCAGGTATCGGAGGAGAGGAGGGGTCCTCTCTCCTCCTCCAAAAATCGCTAAAGGTCGACAATACACCTGCAGCTCGTTTATTTCTTATTCTCGCTTGCTCGTCGTCCTATTTATATAAAAAATCAAAGGTATCAGAAGAGCAGGCCGAAAAGACAAACAATCCGTTTCGATGCTGAATGCAACTCTTTTTAATGAATTGTTATTACAGGTGCTCCTATTGTCGACGAATGTTCACTTGTACTTAATGATCTGATTCTATAATTGAAATAAATATATGACATATTACAGGCATGAGTTTTTAAACAGAAACATGTTAAATATTACATACGTTATATTTAGTAAAAAAAAAATTTAGTGCAGTTTGTATTGTAAGTAAGGGGAAAGTATACCAAATTTTTCCCCAAAAATGTCAACTTCGCTTTACCTTCCTGCGGTGCCACCCGAGTGACTGGCGATGCTCTAATGAACACCTGGCAATGGAATTGGCAGATTACACGGACTAACTGAACGCCGAAGAAATGCACGCCAGGCTCATGTTGGAGCTTTTGTTAGTGCGAGGGCTTTTATCTTTCTTCTGTATATTGTGTTTCAAAAACTTAACCTAGACAGAGATTGTTGGTAACACCCAGAACAGTTAAGGAAGGAACTCCTCCTTAACCGGCCGGAGGCTCGGTCGGTCCGATCGGTCTCCTCTTGCTACGTGATTGGCTTTAAGGCAACGGACCGTAGGATCGATTTCCGTTTCAAATAAATATTTGCGTGTCTTAAAGTTCATTGTTTCGGATCTAGGCGTTTGATATCTATAAGGTCAGGTCTTACTTTCAACCGACTTCATAAAATGAGGAGGTTATCAATTCGTCTGTATTTTTTTTTGGTATGTTTGATGATTCTTCTTTTATTGAATAGGCTAAAACACAATAATGGTCCCATATAATTTTGAAGAAAATAATCCACCCACAAAAGTGGTTTCTTGTTTCAAAATTCACTTATTGTAGTTGAAGAACTAGAGGCGTTTAAAAAAGGCATTCACGCGGCCAGCTTGACTTTTGACGCTACAACGCTTTGTCGAGGAGCTCTACCTACACCTTACGGACAGTATCGATTAGCAAGTCCGTTCTAAAAGGAAACAGTCATACACACACAGTGACAACCGGCTGTTTATAATTCTGTGCAACCGGTTCCACACTGGTACCGGTTTTACATTAACACCAGTTGTCGATCTCTTGCCACTTTTACAATTGCTTCATGCCCTTTAGCGATCTACAGTAGAAATTCTTAGTCTGTTTACGAAAAAAAAACATAATTTTAGAACGTAACATGAATATGGTCCAACATTGTGATATTTTTTTTGCTTTTATGGGAAAGGCGGCAAACGAGCATGCGGTTCACCTGATGGTAAGTGATTACCGTTGCCCAGGTACATCTACAACACCAGAGCTGCTGCAGGTGCGTTGCCGGCCTTTAAGGGTATTTGGGTGATGGGAGGGATAGGGATGGGGATGGGGGGGGGGGAGTGGCCCTCCATTTACCTGGCTCACCCAAAGCCGCCGCTTGGTTCTACCGCGTTCGAATAAGTATAATTTAAGTGATGTATATTGAACTGATAACTGAATACGGTGACCCTAGTTCTATCTTGTGCTATATTTTTTCAAAAGAATACTAGCAATGCTATTTATCAAGTAACATTACTAATATTCCTGTTAACCCTGTAACTAAGCATTACAGCTTGTATCTGGAGTGGTTCACGACAATAGTTGAACGGCGGGCTCGAACTTACGACGACATGTTTCGTAGTCCGCACCCTAACTCATGTGGAATCTACGCATATATATATATAAATCTCATCATATATATTTATTGATTTATTAATTGCTATCTGTTAAATTGTTAGCTACATAGAGCTACATAATGTATTTGATCTAATTTTACTTTGAGAGTTGGAAGTCATATTTACATAGATTTCTGGGAATATAATTACGTCACGTTGTTACACACAATGTTCCCACTGAACCGACTACATTTTCAGTGGAAATTCCTTCAGTTTCACTTCGTGAATTGTCACATCTAATTACGAACGGACGTCATTAGCCGTTTAGCGTAACAAGCTTAGCATTGCGAACAACGACGAACATATAGGCTAGCTAATTTAATAACAGGCCCGTGGCCACGAACACGGAAAGACAGAAATACAGTTTGTATATGCTCGTATCATCATCATCATCATCATTTCAGCCACTGCTGAACATAGGCCTTCCCCAAAGATTGCCACGAAGCTCGGTCCTGAGCCACCGGCATCCATCGACTTCCCGCAACACTGCGCAGGTCGTCACTCCATCTTGTGGGGGGGTCGTCCTACACTGCGTTTGCCTGTACGTGGCTGCCACTCGAGAACCTTTTTTCCCCAACGGTTGTCAGTTGCTCGTATACTCTCATAATATATAAAAGTAAAGTAAAGTAGCAAGCAGCCTCTGTAAGTGCCCACTCCTGGCCAAATGCCTCCTTCTCAAATATCGGAGAGCCGTGGTAGCTTAGTGGTAGGTAGTGGGCGCTAACTTTAGTTTCACAGGGCGTGGATGACCGGGGTTTGAAATCCGGTGCTGGAACTACTAAAATTGTTAATGGCAATTTTAAGTGTTGTATTTATCACGTGCTCGGCGGTGAAGGAAAACATCGTGAGGAAACCTGCATGTCTGAGAAATAATAAAAAAAATATATTTATTCGAGGACATTGTACATTCGAGGTAGAGCCCGCGAGCCCTCACTGGAGCAGCGTGACGGGCACTTCCCGGCTCCAAAACCCTCATAAGTATATTAAGTAGAAATTTAACGCGGTGGGTGATGTCCCGAGGCGATAATTATAAACCTCTTGCAATGTGGCCGTGTGGAATCGGTCTACCCGAGGGCCAGCCGAGGAGATCCTCTCGTGAAATCGCGGCTGGCTGGGCTGGGCTTTCGCCCCATTTCCACACAGAAGGGTCCCCGCCTCAGAGCATACCTGAAGTGCCATTGGCACTTTAGGCTTGCTGATCCTTACGACTATGTCGGTTATTCTAGTTCTGCTGCGGATATCGTGGTTGCAGATCATATCATGCAGAGAAACACAGACATTACCCTTGGTCGAGTCTAATTGCATGATAGCAGATTCATGTGCCCCGCCTGCAGGTCGCTCTACCTGCCGACTGACGAATGAGGCTCTGGCGATCGATTGGTGACAAAGAACCCAAACTCCACAGACTAGCTGACGGTGACGGGGAGCAGAATCTCTAGTTTAATAGAAAGAAAGAAAGAAAAATATTTATTGGTACAGCATAAACAGACAACACACACAGAACATGTTAATCAAAAAAAGACGTAAGGTACAAAATAAATCAAAAGTAAGGTCAGACTTCACTATTACAGAGAAATAATTCATTGTGCGTTTCTCACGGCTGGACTAATATCATCCTGCATCATGGATCAGCTTGTATTCCCAAACTATTTTGGGCAAGAAACCCCTTTTCCAAAATGAACCGATAGCCAACAGACCCCATAGCCAAATTACTTTAAAAACCTCTAGTTTTTTTCCTATTGACACAAAATACCAAAATAATTTACCCATGTGTGGTCGACCATTTTGGGAATCCCTGCTTTAGAGCCTAGCATACATGGAATGCTAGTTATTGTCTTTAGTTTTACATATTACAGAAAAATAAACGCGTATTATAAGAAAATAAATAAAATCGGAAAGCACCAATTTGTACTTTAAAATCTGCAGCCACAGAGCGTAATATCGATCGTGACGCCTACACCTGCAGCTTCATTGACTCGGGTGTTCTCCGCCCGAAATGTAAATTGTGTGGCTTTGTTTGTTTGTGTTGTAAGTGGTCTCAAAGAAGTTCGAGCAATAAAGTAGCTCAGAAAGTTTAACGTAAACATATGGAGGTGACATGGCACAATGTTATTGTTTTTTTTTTGTTTATGGAAAAGGCGGCAAACGAGCCACCGGTTCACCTGATGGTAAGTGATTACTGTCGCCCACGTACATCTGCAACACCAGAGGTACTGCAGGTGCATTGCCAGCCTTTAAGGGTATTTCGGAGATGGGAGTTAGGAGGGGGATGGGGAGGGGAAGCGCAGCGTACCGGTAGACTAGAGGGTGGTCTAGATGCTCCTAGGCAAGAAAACAAATTTAGAATGAAAGGAGCCTGACCATCTCATGACTCCGACAAATGTTGGATTATATTAACTGTTTTGTAAGACGGTTAAAAAATAGTTAATATAATCAAAATTCGAATTGGTTTTGTTGAAATCACATGGTGATCTTCTATATTATTTTACTATAATTTTTTTTGCATGCAGATTCATTAGTGTTAAACAAACTTTTATCTAACATCTTTTATCTCGAAAAAATGTTAGAGCGATGATAAACAAACATGGCAATTATGGAAAACGTCCCGTTGTGAAAGAACTATGTTCAGCAAAGGGCTGATTACGACGAAGAAAAGGATGAACAAGACATGTCTGATGGTGAAGAAACGCGAAACTTTTTCCACCCAATCCCTGTAATAAATTTAAACTCAATAATTTGGCTAGAATTCAATTACGCACTGTATTAAATTAAATCGAAAACTCAGTTCCCAGTGTCAGCTTCCATTATTTATTAACAGCTGTCTTTTTGGCGAAACGCCAGCGCTGGTTTTTTTTTTTTTCATGTTCAATTCTGAAAAACTGTAGTACATTTGCGCGTTTATATTTTTCATGCCTTACTCAAGCAATTTAATATGTTTTCCCCAGCGCGCATCACATCTTGGTTTCAGTGGTTGACAGTATAGGCATATCTTATAATATATCCGTGTATTTTACTACCACATTGTATATTTGTGCTGCTCATGGTCATGAGGTGACAGAGGTGTTTGACCTTTTCATGACAGAGTAATAAATAAAAACCGTCTTATCCATTTCTGCTGCGCAGCAGCGCGACACTGTTGTGTTCGGGTTTGACGGGTATAGAGAGTCTGTATAAATACAGTCTGTAGCGTTCCATTTTAGTTCACAGGTGTGACGTCACGTTAGAAACCTTCTAAGATGGAAGGTGTCCATGGGCTGGGGTAGCCACTTACAACCGGTTGGACTGTAAGTTCGTTCGTGATCTGAATACGAAAAAAAATTAAAGGTAACGGTACTATGTTCTAGTAATCTATGAGTTTACTGGATTCCCGTTATCAGCGAATAGACGGGAAAAATTAACGTCTTCATCTAGAAAATTGCGCTATAATTGACTATACGAGTAACGAACTCGAGACATCATTGAATATGTATTATTTACCATGCCTGTAAGTCATAAGTGTAGACAGAGATTAAGGATTTCACTTTGAGGCTTAGCTTGACCCGACGAGCTTTCGCAATAGAGGAGGAGAGATGGAAACTCCCACAGTATCTTCTTACGACAGAGTTAGAAAGAAAAGGGATAACAGATCGTTGCCGCTACGGAGAGGCACTATTATTAATAATAACGAGGAACTGTGCTGTTTTTTTACTTCATCATCATCATCACATGTTCATCGCAAGACGCTCTAGAAATTTAAAAGCTAAGGATAGCAACTCGACTTAACAACGTCTAGTATATAAAGAAGAATAGACGTCTTAAATCGAATATATTTTACGGTAGTTATATTTGATTTCTTTGTAATGGTTATCTTGTGTTTTTATTCCCGATTATTACCTAGTTACTATTCACGATAGCCCGAGCGTGTGCGTCAGGCTAACTTCGCACCAGTAATAAATCTCGGGACCTTTTCCGGGTTGCCTGCGCCGGCGTCGTCTAAGCTCAGTCTTTCCCGAACAGCCGTCGCGTGCACGCGTGTCGCAATGTACCGCCGTCGTTACCGCGCCACTCTGGGCCTCGGCCTCGGCTCGTCCTTCTCGTCCACTTTCTCCACGACCCTCTCGTTCAGGAGCACAAGCGCCACCGACTCCGTGAGGTCCGACGCCCGCGCGACCGCCGCCAAGCTCAAGTCGAAGTACGAGACCGCGGGTACAGCACAAGGTGCGTGTTTCTATACGGTCATTGGCCTGCGATTGGCATTGCTTTTGGAATTAAAATATCAATATATTAATTAAGAAAACGTTTAATAAATAATTTCATATTATAAATGAAAAATGTTTACAAGACTAACGGTTCGCGTGACTCCATCATGCTTCTTTGTATTAAAAACTTGTGCATTTATTTGATTGCTTTTTATATTCATAACAAAGTCGATGTTATTTAAAATTCATTTCGATCAGTGTGCCAAGAAGCTTTTGCGCTGGAAAAGCGGCTCGAGTGGAAATGGCTTAAAAACCCAACGTTACATTTTTCATATAGACTTGAATCATACCTTTGGCTACCGTCTATTACCGTAATTGTGGAGGAAATTAAATGGGTACTTCAATTTTTTTTCACTGTAATTTTTAGTTACTATTAATCAGTAGTTGAGTTATTTTTACTCAATATTTAAACTTTAACATAGCTTGTCGATAGATACGAGTCCTGCAATAAAAACATCCTGTAATATAGTTTACTATTACCGGACCTGTTTTTATGGACTCTCAAATGACTAGTTTCTTTGTCATAACGTGTGGCTGGGATACAACAATGCATCCCGAGGATACGCCTTGCTACAGCGCTGTGAGGGGTCGCACGTCTCGGGCGAATGTTTAGAAAAATGACAATTTAATAAGTGCCTACCTGAGAGAAATGAGATCTTATTAGACCTTCATTGCGCATTGAAAAATATTCTCGTGTAAAAGATTCTGCGGTGCGTTGCCGGACTTTAAGGATGTTTGGGAGATGGGAGGAAGAAGGAGGGTAGTGGGCCTCCGGTTACCTCACTTACCGAACGAACCGAACGCAGAAGCACAAGACGCCTCCATTGCACGCCAGTATTCTACGAGGCAGTGATACCAACCCGGACGAGCCGGCCCTTTCGAGCAGCAGCAAAAGCCGCCGCTTGGCTCCACCACGACTAAATGTCTAGACGTGTGGAAACAATTGAGCTTCTTTTGTTATGAAACGAAGAAGAAGCAGAAGTATTTCAATAATATTAGCTAGATTGCAAATGTCCGCCGTAGTTTCTTTCAAGAATCTTCTTTAACAGTCTGTACAAGTCCACTGCTGGATATAGGCCTGTCCCTGCAATCACCAACAAAAGCAAGTGTGCTGATGTTTTGCCCATATTCGCCACGCTAGGCAGGCGGGTTGGAGAACGCAGTACCAGAACTCCAACAAAGTTGTCCAGATGCACCCCTTCACTAGTAGTCCGTGGAATTTGGGTTCGGCATGTTCGGATGTATTCTCCGCCATCATTGGGTCGCCAGAGCCTCGCTTGTCAGCTAGCAGTGGGTGCAGAATGAGATTGAATATAGCCCATCTCTCTCTCTTTACACTTCTATCAAGATAACGTTATAAGATAAGATATTATAACGTTACTCGAATTTTCTTAGACTTCCGTAATAAAACATGTTAATACGATATTTTTTATATAATTTAATACAAATATGTGTGTATGTTAGATATAAGTTTTATGTGTGGATAATCTTGAACTCTCTCTCTAGTTTTGTATGTCTGCGTTAAATAGCCCGTTATAGGGTAAGGGTGAGAAAGGTTATAGGGTATATAATATCTCGCTACGATCCTTAGGTGCGGAGCAGTTAACCAGAGCAGATAACCTTGATCATGAACTCATCATTTATATGAAACTGGCACTCACAATCCAAATTTAACGCGAGTCAAACCGCGGTGTACGGCTTGTTGTATATATATATATATATAAATATAATAGGCGTGTGGTAGCAGTGTGGGAATCTGCCGTCACTCCCCCCCCCCCTTTTTTTTTCGTATCGTAAGAGATGACCAAGGAAAAAGTGTAAAATCTCTTGTCATATTTCTCATCTTTATGTCCCGGAAAATTGAGTTCCAGCTGAAGCCCTTTTGGGTGCGCTTAGGCGTGGCAAATGGAACACCACCATCTTTACCTACCCCTTTGGGCAATTGGCGTGAGTTATTTTATTTATACATGTAAACACAAAGTGAAAACGTATAGCAAGCTTTCGCATCTGTAATGATTTTTTTTGTAGTAAAGTGTAATGTACATACCAAAATATGTATTATTGTATGTTCTGGCTTTCCACGGCTGCACACGCCTTTGTTCCATAAATCCATGTTTTGCGTTCGTTAATTTTACATTCGTGCACAGAGCGACAGACAGCTTTCGAGTAAAATACAAAGTTCATTGCATTGCAGATTTCGGGGCGACCGATTCTGCGGATATGAATTTTTCATAAAGCTTACGGAAGTTGCGGTGCACAATTCTGTTGCATCACGCGGACGCAGCCCGCCATGGCGACTGGCCAATGAAGCGATGTCGGTGTTCGGAGTGACTTCATCTCTGTGGAGGACATCTATGGAGGTCTATCCATTAAAGGGCCACCAAAATCTAGCATGGTAGACGGCGCTGAGCCCTGAGTGGTATGGGTTCATCCCCCCATGGTGTACACTAGCGCCTTGCCCGGGTAACCTCGTTTTGGTGATGCGGCTGCCCCATCACCAGTGTGTGGAATTTAGGTACGGCATGTAGGAATGGATTTTCGCGAGGGTCTCGTTCGTTAGTCAGCACGGTGCACCGCGTGCAAGTGTGCGCTTGACGTTTGGAGAAAAGGCAAGTTAATGGAATATTAACTTAGAACACTAAGTTGGTAATAGCTATTTTACTTGTCGCAGCGGTCCGCACAATATGCAGCCCTGCATTTAAAAGTATGCTTCGGATACTTCCGCCGGTTTCGTCTGTACTATTTGTTGTTATGTGTATATGTGTTGTGTGCTCATATAATTTGTTATTTTTTGGTAGTTCAATTGTGCGTGTTACACATGTATGTTCGCTTCGAACATATTGCGTTTTATATTATATACTAGCTGACCCGGCATACGTTGCTTTGCCATGTAAATAATTTCTAGAGAATTTCTAGTGTAGAAAAATAAAACTAACTTATTGGAAGTGTGTAAGGATGTGGAATATGAGTGAAAAAGGCATGGAGCGCTGTGAGCGATGAGGGAATGTTGTTTAAAAATAACAAAACACCAAACACTAATTTTTTTTAAATTTATTAAAAGTAATAATTATTTATATCACTAATTCATTACATAATATTAATCTCTTAATGCTACAGCGTGAACAATATTTTTTGTTAGAGCGGGATAAAAAATGTTAAAATTATGAAAATGACTATTAAAAAGCAAATTTAGGGTTGTATGTATTTTTTAATGCCACATAATTAAAAAAAAATCATTTAAAAATAGATAGTAGCCGATTCTCAGACTTACTGAATATGCATAAAAAACTTCATAAGAATCGGTCAAGCCGTTTCGGAGGAGTATGGGAATCGGGAAGATAACTATCTAACCGTAAAGATCAGCTAGCTGAAGTGGCAATGGGCCGGCCACATAGCTCGCAGAACTGACAACCGTTGGGGAAAAAAGGTTCTCGAGTGGCAGCCACGTACAGGCAAACGCAGTGTAGGACGACCCCCCACAAGATGGAGTGACGACCTGCGCAGTGTTGCGGGAAGTCGATGGATGCAGGTGGCTCAGGACCGAGCTTCGTGGCAATCTTTGCGGGAGGCCTATGTTCAGCAGTGGACTTCTGATATGGTGAAATGATGATGAATGATGATGGGAATCGGGAAATCGAACATTGTGACACGAGAATTTTATATATTAGATTATCATGTAAATGGTATCCTCCTTTACACCCGATTGGTGTGATTTATTGAGCATTATTTAATTTATTGAGCCGTCACTGGGCTCGGAATATTTTGTCAACGAACGCAGGCGTTGACCACGTGACTGGGTACCGAGCTCGTCCTCGAACTCCTCATCGAATGTATTTATTCGTTACTATTATCTCGTGCAAATGTAATATTTTTCCGTTGGAGTTGTCTGTAAAAGTAGCAGCATGTAAAGAGCAGCGTCCACTGCTGGGCAAAAGCCTGCTTCTGAAATAAACGAGTGGGTTTTGGAGCCGGGAAGGGCCCCTGACATATCCTCGAAATAATATTTTTTATTATTACTCAGAAATGCAGGTTTCCTCCCGATAATTTCCTTCACCGCCGAGCACATGGTGAAAAATATTAGTTGGTGCCGGCACTCGAAACCAGGGCGCTCAGGCGCTCTTTGATGCTAAAGTGAGCGCCCTGACCACCAGGATAACACGGCTCTCAAAATATTATATGAACGAACCACGCCCTCTTTGCACGTACAGATATGTAATGTTACTATAAGGAAAAAACCTTCCACGTGTCCATTTACAAGTTCCAAGCGAATACAACTGACAAATGTCGACGCGCGACTTTGTTTCGTACTATTTCAAGCTAAGTAGAATTAAAACGCCGTTAAGTGTAAAGGGAGAAAAAACCGTCTATCTGTTTCTCCATTTACCAGAATAACCATTAAATCCCTGATATTTTATTTTGTTTTTTTTTATTTAATATCCAAACAACGAGGCTCTGGCGATATAATGATTGCGCAATATTCACTGAACTCGAATCCCACAGATAAGTGATGGTGAACAACTTTTCTAGTGCGTGGGTTTGGGCACTGCACTCCCCAAACAGTGGTGACCACACCACAAACCTTCCAGTGAATGTATGCTTTAGCCGGCGCTCTCTTGGAGAAGCCTATGTTCAGCTGTGGACTACAATGGGCTGACGTGACGTAATAGTAGAAACCGTTAAAATGTATTACAGCACTTAAAAATTTTGTTAAAAACATTACCAACTATTAACTGAAATATAAACGTCATGAAGAGCATCCGGAGAGGAATTTAATTAGGGGAAAGTAGTCTCTCGCAAGGTAGTTCCATTAAATTCTCCGGACAACTTACAGCAGCGGTTTAAAATATGAACGTTAGTTTCAAGAGACGTTAATCCCAAGATTGAAAGAAAATTAATTAAAAAAAACCAGCTATTTAAGCTTATCATTTAAGTGGTCTGGAGTATGAATTTCGTAGCACGCGTAAGTCTTGGGGTCGATCCTCGACGCCGTGCTCGGGGGTGTTCCTTCAACATCGCGAGGAACATTGCGTGCCTGAGATAATTTATAATCTATAAAATTATATCGTCGACATGTGAAATCCTCTAACCCCCCAAAATCTTCTCTAATAACCAGAGACATTTGCTCACTTGTGGGACATTGACAGGCTACTGCTTGTCATTTTTGCGAAGAGGTTCACGAAAGTCAAATGATTGGTTTTCGAACAGCAATACAAGGATAAGCAAAAACTAGACTTTATAATCGGCGCGGTTTTGTATTACATGTAAAAAATAAAAAAACACTTGCCTCCTTGATGCTCAACGGTCTACGATGCTGCTCAGTTGTGGATACTAGGGTCGAATCCCTTACCAATATTACAAATATTGATTTTGAACGGAACATCTTTTAGTTCATCCGGTGGGCGTCGATCTCGTGTTTCGCGCAAATGTCCAAACTGTCCACCGAGGGTATCGTTCGCCCGAAAGCATCCAAACCACTCATTGTTTTCATCGAATTTTATCGAAGCGTAGCAGCGAGGCCAGCCGTGAATTGTAACCTATACTATTAACAACGATATAATACACGATTGCTATATAATTAAATCCCAAGCAAAGCAAGCAATAATACACGGTATAATTAAATCCCAAGCAATATGAGCCAGCACCACTATAATATCATTTGCCATTTTACGTTCTAAATCTGCCTTTGTCAAAATCAAATATAGATTACGAAGTTTCAGCGGGACTAATCCCGGCTCCATTCCCCAATGCGGGGTACTTACTATGGAAACATGAATGTTATTCGGTGTTCTATC
This sequence comes from Bhutanitis thaidina, assembly GCA_029286595.1. Classification (NCBI taxonomy): domain Eukaryota; kingdom Metazoa; phylum Arthropoda; class Insecta; order Lepidoptera; family Papilionidae; genus Bhutanitis; species Bhutanitis thaidina. The sequence goes on from JAGSMS010000010.1 coordinate 16,294,568, forward strand.
AGAATATGCGGGACCCGGTTTTGGGGGACAACATCACTAGATGCAAACACCGGGATTGGGCCCATAAATACACACGAGACGTTTCTGCGTTTGTGGGCGTTTTTTTGGACACACCAGTGATTTAATGAACAATCTTTATTGTAAAACAGTGCATGGTCTTCACAGTATTGTCGCAGCGGTTTTTGTTGCTGCTCGAATAGGCCGGCTGGACCTGGGGAGTACCACGACCTCTCAAAACACTGGCTTAAAGTAGAGGCGTTACCTCACCCCCCTCCCTAATTCCCTCTCTCTAAATTATTCTTTAAGGTCGACAACGCACCTGCACCTGGTCTGGTGTTACAGAAGTACGTGGGCGTCGGTAATCACTCAACATCAGATGAGACGCTTGCTCGCCTCATAAAAAGATGACCTTCATTATCATCAAAAGGAAAATTATTACAATTTCTAACTAGCGACGAGCGAACGACAAAATTTAAAGATTTACATTTTAACGAGAGTCTCTTGGAACACGGAGTGTGGAGTAAATTAAAGCTGGTGGAACGAGATTGACCAAAATAGAATCGTGGCTTGCGCTCACGCACTTCGTCGGTATATCCATAGTAAAATGAAACTAAAGTATTAAGTACTATTAGAAGTAAAATAATATGTTTAATTTTGTTGTAAATTGTAGCAAGGCAATGAAAACACGTATCTCCCCGGAGTGTCCTGCCGGTTCTTCTCGGAGAAGGTTTTCTTTTGCGAACCTCCGGAGTGTCTTTCGCCTTCTGTTCGCCGTCAGAGGAACCTCATAACGAAACATTTTCATTTCATTTCAACCGGTTTTGACATTATAGATTTATACATTCATAAGAGATAGATTTTGACATTCATAAGAGCTGTAAATAAGTTGAAACTGAACAAATAAGTTTTTATTTATGGAAAAGACGGCAAACGCAGAAGCACAAGATGCCTCTACTTCACGCCGGTATTCTGCGAGGCCGTGCCACTGCTGGGCAAAGGCGTCCTCTTAACTATTTGAAGAGGTTTTTTGAAATATTTCGCCACGTAATACAATTTTTAGGGCAGTTTCCCTTAGCGGCCAGCTCGTAGTAAATTCAGTACTTGACAAATTTACCGTTGCCGGCACCGCGGATCGAGTCCAGGTCCCACGCGCGCCATGCAGTCAAAGCGAACGCCCCGAAACCTGAGCTGCCGGGGGGCCCATTCGCAGTCGCCGGGTGATACGATAAGTCGCGAGCAACCCACAGGGCAGCGAGAGTTCAGAGCCAATGTTTTCGTACGGCTGGAAGCTGGAGCGTGAGAGCTTCGGCCAACGTCCGAGAGTGTCCGCCTTGCCCGTTTCCAGACAGCGCAAGTATTTAGGACTGTAATTATTGCACACCTAAATACTCGCGCGCACGCGTGTCATGTTTCGGGTATGTCTTTATTTCATTATGGACAATAAAAACACAATAGTGTTTGTGAAACTAACTTGGCTCGATTACTTAGAAAGTATATGACGGCTCGGAGGCGTAGTGGTTAACCGTTTGCCTGCGGCGTTGTGGGTCGCGGGTTCGATTGATGCGAGTGAACACGAGCGAGTCGACGACGAGTCGAGTAAAAGGCGACGAAGGAAAAACATTGAAAGTCGCAATGTCTACCGGCTGATGGCGGGATAACTATCTCCGAAATACCAGACCAAAAACAAATTAACCTTTATTGACGGGTAGCGTCTAAGGTGCGAGCATCCTTTGAGGATATTTGGAGGATGGATCGGGAGACCTCACACGCCGAACTAAACGCACAAGTTGTGCCTCTCCTTCATGCCGGTATTCTGCGAGGTCGTGGCACATACCCCGGTGGAGCCGGCCCATTCGAGCACCAGCGAAAGCTTATTATAGGAGAGGCCTATGTTCTGCAGTGGACTATTTAAAAGCCTCGTAGAATAGCGGCGTGAAGTAGAAGCATCTTATGCTTCTGCGTTTCGCTCGGTGAGTGAGTTACACGGACCCCCATTCCCCCCCTCATACCTCTCTTCAGCCTCCCTTCCATCTCCCAATTACCCTTAAAGGCCGGCAACGCAAATGCAGCACCTCTGGTGTTGCAGATATACGTGGGCGACGGTAATCACTTACCATCAGGTGAATCGCTTGCTCGTTTGCCACCTTTCTCATAAAAAAAAAATTGTTAAAAATCTCTACACCGGACTTATGTTTATTTCAGACTTTACTTATATGGTAAGCTGAATTCGATATTAATAATTGGTATCCAAAGAGTATATTTACATTGTTTACTGGCCTTCTCTCGGTGATCACATGAGTGAACGACTATAAATTCGAATTCTAATATTATGCCAAGCACGAAGTCAATCGGCCACGAAGGTGGGTAGCTGGTGCCTAGTTCTGCCGCTAATCGGCAGTGCATCCACTGTTGAGTTCCGCTCTGAAGGGTATACTGGGCCAGTATAATTACAGGCTTTTCCTTCTTAGTCCTCAGGGGTGACAACGCGCCTGTAACCTCCTTCGACTGAAGTTGCATGGGTTATGGCCTATGGGTTTCAGTAGCCACTTACCGTCTGGTGGATCGTTAACCAATAATAAAAACAAATCCAATGAAAGAGAAAACTTAGCAGTCAGAGTAGTGAGTCAAGGTCTGGTCAAGTCGTCAAGTTCATTAGTGCCATTTTCACGTTTCCTGCCATTGGTTGAATGGTTGCCACAAGGCGCGGTCCTGAGCCACCTGCGTCCGCCGACTTCCCGCGACACGGTGCAGGTGATCGCTGCATCTTGTGGTGGGTCGTGTTACACTAACTTTTCAGGGACATCAGTCTTTTTGAAGTAAAATATTCGTTTAAAAAATAGTAATTAACTGTACTAATTGCGTAAGTACTGTTGATCGGCGAGAAGACATTAATATTACAGAAATTTCTTATCTTCTTCAAGTTCTCGTTTGTAGCCTGAATTATCTTCTCAACAAGTACATATTTAATTTCATAGCGAGGATAATAATAATAATTCACTGTAAGACTTTCTACCACAATATTGTTAATTGTTATAATTCAATTACGTGAAGTAATTAACGAGACCCCCCGGTTAATGTTTGGAGAAATATCATCACTATATTGTAGCGAGCGGCCAATTGTTGCAAGAAATTTAATTTGTCTAGGCAAGATGTGTAAATTTTAATTAGGTAGGTTTTCTTTCAAGCCTATAAACATTCCAAGAGTCCAGGTACTAACAGAGCAGCACGCCAGTTTTAGGAGCCGATAAAGGTTCGCTTCTCGTCTCCGGTACGGGTTAGCGGTTCTTGATAAATTAAATGAGATGAGGATCTCATCCAGTGTGGGGGGTAGGGGGGGAATTAATCAAAGTCGACTATTGGTAATTCTAAACGAATCTGCCGGCCTCTGAATACCAGTAACAACAGACCTATATTAATCAGATCGTTAAGGTGAGAAATCAGGCGATATGAACCAGGGGCCTTCAGCTACAGCGAGTGAAGTAAACTTTAATGGTTTCTTCTGTTTACGCGAACACTACACATTTGAGATGAATCTATCTGAATATAGAAGTTGTTTCATTTGTTGTTTTATATTCACGATATTTCGAGCGCCTAACAGTAGCCGTGGTCGCGCGGATCTTGAGGTCTTGCAGTGGTATGCCAAGCCAGTGGCAGTACCCAGCCATCTTCTCCATCGAAATTAGGATGTCTTTTGATTTCCATAGCCTAACGTCTAACACCTCAGTCCCCCCGCGACCACGGCTGCTGTTAAAGCACTCGATTTAGTTTAATTTCAAAATTAAACTATGATATAAATAAGTTAAAATGGAAGGAATTGGTTACCAATGGAACCATGGAAACCATGGAAGCCATGTCTTTGATTCGTCCCTCTGACTGGACGATGTATTGTCTTACGTTGGCACTCCGCGCACCAGCACCGCATCTTCCATAGTGATTTATATGATATGACTGTCTGTCTTAAATAGGTTTGTATGGCAGGATCATCGGTCTGTGTGTTTGTGCGCTCAATCCACCGCAACAAAGTATCTACTTCTCGTTTGTTCAACAAAGCACCGGAAGTTCTGACCAACAACAAACAACCTCTGTAACTATTATAAAGAAGCTAATTATAAAATTTTGATGAATCTCGTGTAGTCTCACTTTACGACTAGAACGACTTCGCATTTAGTCGTTTGATGTAAGAGATGTAAGAGTCGTAATGCTAGAAGTGGCACAGCGTCGCTTAGTGCACCGGAATTATCATTTAAATATTTACGACGCTGCGGAAAGTTCTGCTGTACGGGTATCCATCCGTCGTTGTGTCAGATGATTCGCGTCTGCGAAATTGTTTGACGCATTAAACGAAGACGAACGTCGTCCGTGTTTCTGTGCGAAAATCATATTATGCCGTCGGCAACAGTTCGATTACCCGAACATATGTAAGGCATGAAAATACGATATGTGTAATTTGATGACTTTGTTACCGAAGGTCCCTGAATTATAGGCTCAGTGATAATCTTCTATTATGAATCTCCGGCCTTGGTTCGATATCCCAGTGGGATTCTCTTCTTTTCCTGCCCGGGTGGTCATCGGTATCTCCGTGTATCTAAACCGGGCAGAGCAAGCTTAGGCTCTATTACACCTACAAATGATTATGTAAGTTATATTTATTATTGTCACTTGGTGGAAATACCATCATAATGGCAAAGTAAAGTGGCAGCCTGTAAGTGTCCACTGCTGGGCTCCTCGTATCCGAGAGGGAGCCGGGAAGGGCCCGCCACGCTGCTCCAGCGCGGGTTGGCAATACTAGTTTCACAATATTTTATTTTATTTATATGAAGAAAAGGCCTGTTTCGCCTTACGGCTCGCCTGATGGTAAGTGATCACATTGATTTATCAGACACACGTCGTCCAGTCCCTGGGAGGAGAATTTGGAATAGTTATATACAACACTATGTTTGCAAACATCCTATCTTTCTGTAAATTATATCAACAGCTGTTGGTTTCCCTCGTAACATCTCGTAGGCGTTATTAAATTTTAAATATTACAGGATTTTAAATACATTTTGAAATAACCTTCAATTCAAATATCTGATAATGGATCAAGGTCTTTTACGACGTCGCTTGCACTGACATAATTATACGCATTATGTACGTATTACCTACTGGAAGAAGAGCATCTCCAGCCCTCCCCTCCTTCTGCCACTCAGTAACTCACTTAAGGATCATCATCTCACCACCCACCACCGACGTACCGACCATGGTCGGAAACGCGACTCGTGCTTCGCTTCACAACGAGTCAACAACACATCAAACGATTAGACGCTGCGATAATCGTATTGCAAAGGCCGGCAGCGCATCTGCAGCTCCTCTGGTGATGTACCTGATTGTCGGTGATCACTTACCATCAGGTGAGCCGTATGCTCGTTCGTCCCTTTTTCTTTAAAAAAAACAAAAATCATTCTGATTCCTTGTATTTACGCGAACACTACGCATTTGAAATCAAACTATTATTTACGGATTTTATCGCGTTTAATTATTCTTTTATATTCCCGACGTTTCGATTGCTTTACAGCAGCCGTGGTCGCGGGGGACTGAGGTGTTAGACGTCCAGATAGATGTCATAGTTAGTTTACTGGCCACCTTCAGCATTTATTTATTATTTTTTGGTCCAAAAATTTATGAATTAAAGAAATTCGTGAATAATAGTTTCATTTAAAAAAAAATCAGTGACAATGCCCAACGAGTTCGAAGTTCTGTCCGAACTCTAACGAAAGTTTTTAAATATTAGTCTGATTCTGGTTTGCAGTGTTACTGTAACAGAAAAAGAGATTACTGAACTAAAAAAAAGAAAAAATAAAATACATTATTTCTTACAAGTATAGGTTTAGCTGGTTCTTTCACGGAGATTTTCTATGTTCAGCAGTGGACTAAAATTTTCATTAAATTTTTTTATGGAAAAGGCGGCAAACGAGGATGCGGTTCACATGATGGTAAGTGTTTACCGACGTACACGTACATCTGCAACACCAGAGGAGCTGCAGGTGCGTTGCCGGTCTTTAAGGGTATTTGGTAGATGGGAAAGAGGACGCGGAGGGGGATGGGGAGAGGGGTAGACCTCAGCTCAAGATGCCTCTACTTCACGCCGGTATTCTGCGAGGGCGTGGTAGCAAGCAGGTCGAGGCGGCCCATACGACCAGCAGCAAAAGCCTATTGTTAAAGTGGCTACAATTTTTTTTCATTTGTATCCACTGCGAAATTAGATAGAGACTTGAGATTTCATATGTGTACTTCTGAACTGATGAAAACGCATTTAAAACTTCCCACTCCCCTTATCAGAACAACCAAATGAGATAAAGACTTGAAATTTTGTGTGAATATATCTGTACCCACCTATGCAATTAATTAATGTTTTTTATTGCACTTGACGGAGACAGGTCTTTAGAATGTCTAGTCATGTTCACGCCTATCATGCGTATCATAGCACTGCGCCAGAGATGACAGATTTTAATTTCGAACGACTCGGCATAGCCAAGCCGGCCTCCGCAACTGAACTGCAAGGGAAGAAGGGGAGTGGCGAACGGTGTGGAACGGCTGCTGCCTTTGTAGCAATTCGACTTTGTTTCATAATTAATGTTTCATGCAGTCACCAGCTGTGCGAGCTATAACTCGAAACTGACAGCCGCAGTGTGTTCCTTATTCCGTTTGTTTAAATTGTATCCTTTACTGTATTTTAGAATTAACGTTCAGTTGTCAGAATAATGTATTGATGTTTTTTTTAAATATAAAATAGGCTTACGTTCGACCTCAATCTCGCTTGATGGAAGGCGACGATGTGGCCTAGGATGGTACACGTTTGGGTAGAAGGTGTCTGTTCACCTTAAAGATGTCCAGATGATGTAGTTAATAGACGCAGATTTCAATTTGGGAGTGGTTTAGCGTATAATAATATGTTTCCCCCCTTCCCTCTCCCCTCCCAACTATATTCCCGTGACTGTCGTAAGAGCCGACTAATGGAAAATTCTTGAAAATAACAATGGCTACCGATAGATGACCGTATTGAAAAATCATCATCATCATCATGATCATTTCAGCCTATCACAAGTCCACTGCTGTACGTAGGTCCCCCCCTAAAGATTAGGGTAGATAAGTAGTAGGGTTGTGCCGTAGTTGCCACGCCTGGCGAGTGGTTTAATACAGGAGTGTGAAATACAAATAAACAGAGCCCTAACAGAGCAACGGAATAACTTGATCCGTCCGTAAACAATTGCATTTGTCGCACGCAACAAAACGCTTTGCGTGCATTCGTAGCATTCAGTAACACAATTAATGATATACTTTCAACAAGTTAATTGCGTATAAGGTCGAAATTAGCATAATCGCGGAGCTAACAGCAATAGAAGTATATTGATCTGATTCATGATCAATACGCGGTGGCCTAGTGGTCTGAGCGCTCGCTTTGGTTTCACCGAGGGCGTGTGACCTGGTTTAGATCCCTGGTGCCGGTACCACCACTAAAATTGTTAATAGCGATTTTAAATGCTGAATTTAAGCGTGGTAGTGCCTAGCGGCGGCTTTAGCTGCTGCTCGAATGGGCCGTCTCGACCGGATTGGTACCACGCCCTCGCAGAATACCGGCGTGAAGTAGAGGCATCTTGTGCTTCTGCGTTTCGTTCCCCTCCTCTTCCCTCCCATCTCCCAAATATCCTTAAAGACCGGCAACGCACCTGCAGCATCTATGGTGTTGCAGATGTATGTGGGCGACGGTAATCACTTACCATCAGGTGAACCGCTTGCTCGTTTGCCGTCTTTTCCATAAAAAAAAAAACCAGGTGCTCGGCGGCGAAGGAATACATGGCGATGAACTCTGCATGTCGGAGAAATATTATTTCGAGGATATGTGAAGTCGGTCGAGCCGCATTAGAGCAGCGGGCGGACCCTTCCCGGCTCCAAATAACCTAGCAGATATTTTAGGAGGCTTTTACCCAGCCGTGGGCATTCACAGTTTGCTACTTTGCTTTTCTCACATCGCAAATAAATTCCGAACCACGGAAAACGTTTCAGCAACTCGTTTGGTTAATTAAAATTGTATTAAATTTTTCTTCCAGCCGTCTGTCTACGCCGAGGGCGGGAGATTATTAAGAATTATATTCACAAGCGTTCGCAACTTTTGAACGGCGCTGTTTTTCTTTGAGATTTATCGAGAATTGTGTTTATTCTCTGTCGCGAAATAATTATGCACCATTTGGAGAGATTTATTTTAAGCCATCTATGTAAGGAGCGAAACTCATGCGCGTGGTTCAACTTGCCTTGTCCGACGCCACCAAGTGATTATATATTCACACCATGCAATGCTGCTAATGCTAGCAATCTGCCACCCCTCTGCTCCCGTGGGTTCAGTAAGAGGCGACGAAGGGAAAAGCCTTGAAAATCGCACCGATGGTGGGATAACCATCTCTAAAAGTAAGCAGACCGATGACGCGATGCAGCCTCTAAGGAGCGAGGTTCTGTTCGCCAATCCGATAATATAAAACCTGCTGAGTCCCGGGTTCGAATCATTAATCAATCAACAACAGTCAATATTTGTGCTAAACACTATTAGTTTTCGGGTCCTGTTGTGTTATGTACGTCCCGTATCTCAGACACTGCATGTGACCCTTTCTCCGGTCTTATACCATAAGCGGTTACATCGGATATCGGAAGGTGAAGGAAGACTAGTGATCGATCCTACTCCGCAATAAAGGCTGTGACGTACATTTGCAAGCGTTGGTGAAGAGAACTAAAGCAGACGTTTGTAAGTGTTAGAGCCAAGCGGCGGCTTTTGCTGCAGCTCCCATGGGCCGACTTAACCGGGGTAAAGGCACGGTCTCTCAGAATATCGACGTGAAGTAGAGCCACCCTTTGCTTCTGCGTTTTGTTCGGTGAGTGAGGTAACCGGAGGCCCACACCCCACTGGTTTATGGCACTGCTAGAACTTAGGAATGCACAATTTTTTTTCCATACATATTTATATTATACCTCGAAATTTTTTTAGCGGTTCACCTGATGGTAAGTGATTACCGTCGCCCACGTACATCTGCAACACCAGAGGTCCTGCAGGTGCGTTGCAGGCCTCTAAGGGTATTTGGGAGATGTTAGGGGAATGAGGAGGGAGATGGGGAGGGGGAGTGAGCCTCCGGATACCTCACTCACTGAACGAAACGCAAGAAGCATAAGATGCCTCTACTTCACCGGTCTAGCCGGCCCATTCGAGCAGCAGCAAAAGCCGCCGCTTGGCTCTACCACATTTTAAACATGAATTTTGATATATTCTTCTGGTTTTTTTTAACTAACCTAAACCTCTTTGTGTCCATCTTCTTGACCGAACTAAACTAGTTTATATACAAAGAGGTCAACGACATCGAAATCATTTGTTTTTTTTTATCGCACCAAAGCCATTAAGTGTAACCGAATAGTGTTTAAAATAGACGGTTGGCATGCACCTGGCCGAACGATCGCTGCTCCACTGACTTGCCCCACATCCGCGAATAGAACGCCTCCGACGCTATTGGCAGCTGTCGAACTCGGCAGCGGAGGTACGCCATTTACGTCTTCCGAATCTGACGAAAATTTCGGATTTAGGTTCGAGGCTGGTTTAAACCAGCTCCCTATCGATTTTTTCCATTTTATGCTCATTACACTTTTATTAGTTTTGACGGCACGATGGACTAGCTCGTAGTGACTGCTGCCTTAGAAGGAAAGGGTTGCTGGTTTGAATCTAATTCGGGGCAAACATATGATGAATATATATGTAACCGAGTCATGGCTGTTTAAATATGTATATAATGATTATGTATGTATGTATGTATGTAGGTATATATATCTCATGACCATTCAGTTACCAAGACACGGGGAATCCTAGTTTGGGATTGGATGGATTGAACGAGATGAAGACGTATGTCAGGACCAGTCGTATGTCGACGTATGTCAGTAGCAAGAGGAAGAAGATTGTCTCTGCTTACCCCGTTGGGAACAAGGGGTGAATATATACATACATAAAAGCTGTGCAAACTATAGCTCCAAACTGACAGCCGCAGTGGTCCTTATTACGTTTGTTTAAATTGTATCCTTTACAATGTTGTATTTTAAAATTAACGTTCAGTTGTCAGGATAATGTATTGATGTTTTTTTTTAATATAAAATAGGCTTACGTCCGACCTCAATCTCGCTTGATGGAAGGCGAAGATGAGGCTTAGGATGGTACACGTATGCGTAGAAGGTGTCTGTTCACTTTGGCCTTAAATATGTCCAGATGATGTACTTAATAGACATACAATTTGGGAGTGGTACAGCGTATTATAATATGTATGTGTCGTCTGTCTGTCTGTAATAACTTTCGAAACAATCTGATTATGTTATTATAACTTACAATTAAACAAAGGCATCGACGAGAGGATCATTAGGGCAATGGCACTTGGCAAGCGGCTTGACAAATGCAGTGTAGCGGCTTCTATAAAAGTATGCCGCCGGCTATCTCCCGCCTCATTTATTACCTTAATCATCTTTTATCACACACACATAGAACGCGATGTACTTACCCGACAAACTTACACATTGTGCGAGTCGAAGTTTATTTCGCATTACTTTCGTGATCTCATTGCATCTGTCAGGACACGTATACGTCATTCAGACCTTAATATCATTATTAAATATATGCTTGTCCTTCAAACATGAGAGAGAATGTTTGGAGAATTTGCTGAAATTGCTGCTTAGAAGTTCCTCAGCGGCCAATGGAAAGGTCTATGCTCTGTGTTTCTCTGCGCGATAGAGTCTGCAACGCCCGTATCCGCAGAGAAACAAGCATAACCGACATTGTCGTTAGTGTCGGTAAGGTGAAGTGGCAATGGGCAGGCCACATAGCTCGAAGAACTGACAACCGCTGGAGAAGAAATGTTCTCTCGAGTGGGCACCGCGTACAGGCAAACTCATTATGGGACGACCCACCATAAGATGTAGACAACCTGCACAGTGTTAGTACGCAGGCTTGGGACAGTACTTTGTGGCAATCTTTGGGGGAGGCCTAGTGGACTAGACCTTTCAAAGTGTATACCGACGCTGGTCAACGGTCTAGATATATTTGTCTATTATGATATCTATTGGTACCAATATTAATGATTTAAAGCCGATAGTAGCCGAGGTTAACTAGGACATGAGGACGTCAAACAGCTCTGCTCCGTCGGAATCATTGACTACTGCAAATCACTCGAAACGTCGTATATTCTATATAAGGATATAATCACCGTAACAAATGGTTTCATTTCAATTGGGTTTGTCTCCTCTGTGTTGCATGATTATCACCTTTTCCGGTTTCATTTCGAGAGTTCCATTTGTTGTTAATTTTTCACAATGGTATAGCGTGCGCCCTGACCTATAGGCCATCGGTCAGGCCACTCGTTTCATTTTCATATAACTCGAATGACCTGTGTTCTTTTTATTTATGGGAAAGGCGGCAAACAAGAACCTCTAGTTCACCTGATGGTAAGTGATTGCCGTCGCCCACGTACATGTGCAACACCCGAGGTGCGCTACGGGTTGCTTTAATGGGAAACGCAGAAGCACAAGATGCCTCTAAATCACGTCAGTATTCTGTGAGGCCGTGCTACCACACCGGTCGAACCGGTGAAAGCCAAAAGCAGCCCCCCTGCACTACCACTCTACTCTGTTAACTGTTACCTGCGATTCCTCAAATCGCATGTCAGGGACGATTTCATATATATGTATGAGTCCAACGACCTGCCCAGGCGCAGCGTGGCTGACATTGTCTACGAAACCCTCTCGACTGTGAAGAGCCCTGCGCCCAGCACCACGGGATAGCCGCTAGTACAGTTCTTCATTATTGAATGTGGTGGAAACTTACTTAACACTTAGCCGAGCATTAGAGCTTGTATCTGGAGTGGTTCACGATAGTTGTCCGACGTCACGTTTCGCAGTCCGCGCCCTAACCTATTGGCGCTTCGATAAAAATACGTCTTAAATGTAATCGACTCGAAGAACATTGACCAGGTCGGTAGGTATGCGTCTCTGGTCAGAATGTACACGCGTGGATTGAATGAACCGGCGAGCCATCGGGTTGGAACGGCTCTGTTATGTATACACTGAATATATTGATGCTTTCTGCCCCCTAATTGACACTAACCTTGACGTGGAAAGACAGTTCGAGTCCACAATCCGCGCGTGACACTCGCCATCCATTTCTTACCCCCAATTAAATACTCGTAACTAAATATAATTTCTTTTTTAAAAAGCCCTTCGGCGAATACGGTATAACAGGTCGCTTTATTAGCGTCTGTCCGGATGCAGGAGCCTGGAGCGGGGCCAGGGCAGGGGCTTGTTCGCAGGCGGGGATTGATCGGGCGCGCCGTCGGCGCTAGTCGCGCGCACTCGGCAGACGGGTTCCTCGACCAACGTGGGCGGCATGCACGGTGTAACGCTCCGATTTCTTTGATAGGTCATAGCCTGAGCTATTACTGTTACTGTCTATGGTTATGTAGATGAAAAAAAAAACCTGTCTTTTGCATTTGTCATATTTTTTTCGTTTTATTCGGAACATTTCGAATTAATATGTCCTCCAGTGGATTATAACGATGCTTCAAATTCTTAATACGTGATAAATGTTAACAGCATTCTAACAATTTAAAAATGGATACTTAAAATGTCATGCAATCAAATGTTTTTTTTCAATCTACCTCTGTTTTGTAACGTGGTTCCTCTGACTGAAATTATAATCTGTAGCAATCCTCCTTTTGATCTGTTTTTTTTACAGATATTAGACATTCCAATTAATACAACATAATCTTCGAAGTTTCATCACTCCCAAAGATTGACAGGCAGAGAATGCTTTTAGCATTATGTCCGCCTTTTGATCATATATTATACTCGTATATGGTTTAATGAAGAGTAAATAAATGAATAAATTAAAGCATAATATGGGCTAAAACGTAAAAAAAAAATAACACAACAAAAGGATTCATTAGAAGTGTTTATTAATATTTTTTTACGTATATCTGTTAAGATATGAACTCGAACATATCTTCTTATATGAAAATAAATAAACAAGTACTCCCTTTCTTGACGTACACGTCTTTATTTTTGAAAAGTGTCGTATGTGTGTGATTATTGGAACATATTACACGTCCTGCCTGTCCCTTCTAGAGTTGCTGGCGAAAGGGCATCACTAGTTTAAAAATAATATATGATACTTGCGTCTAACGTATCGGATCGCCGATATTAATAGGTTAATAGCTGCACTGCTTGCCGGCAACCGTTCTATTTTTAAACGCGATTCGATACACCCAACTGTTCACATGCGTTAAATACACAAAAACAACAACCTATTTAAAGATCATATATCATCAATAACTCGAAATCATCTATACTGTACAGATTTTTTATTTACGCGAGAGATTGAAAGATACTTGAAAGTTTCGAGAGCTGTAAAAAGTTTACGCAAATATATGTCCATTTTAATCACATGTACTTTTAGAGTTACCAAGTTACCCCCGTTGGTGAAAAAATGTTCTCGAGTGGCAGTCACATACAAGTGTGTACGCAGTGTGTACCCCCACAAGATGGGGTGACGTACTGCGCAGTGTTGCAGGAAGTCGATGGCTGCAGGTGGCTCGGGACCGAGCTTTGTGGCAATCTTTGGGGAGGCTTATGTTCAGCAGTAGGCTTCTGATAGGCTGAAATAATGAATGATGATTATGAATTACAATATCCCCCATCCAGAGTTCGGTATCTCGGTACCTGGTTGTATGAGGCCACTTAAAAATATAAATTCTCCACCACATTTCTCCTTTATAGACCGTTAAAAGTCCCAGCTCGGGAGAGGCAAAGGTCCAGGTATAGACATACGATTGCTATAGCTTCAAATCCCCGGTTTTTCTATACCAAGTTTTAAGTCCGATATTTTCCCGACTTTCTTAGTCGAAGACGTGGTATGATTGCTTAATTCTTTTTAGTAAGTTCGTATTGGATCTTGGAGGTCGCGGCACTAACTTTGATCGCATCATGCACGAGTGATCTGGGATCGAATAACGGTACGAGCAATACCAACATTTCAATTGTAATTTTAAGTGCTGAATGAACCACGAGCTCGGCGGTGCAGGAATAGAGCGTGAGGTATCCTGAATGTTTGTGAGAGAACAAGAAGTGTGGCGGACCGTTCCTATCCAAAATCCTTTCAAGTATAAATACTCTAAAGAGGATGCGTTTAACCAGCAGTGGGTTATGTACAGGCTGCTACTGTAAGTATAAAATACAATATGGCGGACAATCGGCCGCGTCCTGCAACCGCAGCAGGTTGCTTCGTTAGTCGCCAATAACGACGATTGGATGACAACCAACAAGCGAACAAGCGCCAGTAGCCTGGTGGTTGCGCCGCGGGTTCCAGCACACGAGCCCGCGATTCGACTGCCTTCGTCGACAAGTTCTCGTTTTCGGGGCTCACCGTGATGGCAAGTGACTAGCCACGTACATCTGCAACATCGGAGCAGCTGCAGGTGCGTTGTCGACCCGTTAAGGATATTTGGGGAAGGAGGCCGGGGCGGTAGCGTTCGTTTTATAGAGCGCTTTACGTTCGTTAAAACTATAAAACAAACGTAAACGCAACAGAACGCTTTGCGTGCATTCGTAGCATTCAGTAACACAATTAATGATATACTTTCAACAAGTTAATTGCGTATAAGGTCGCGTAATTAGCATAATCGCGGAGCTAACAGCAATAGAAGACAATTGATCTGATTCATGATCAATACGCGGTGGCCTAGTGGTCCGAGCGCTCGCTTTGGTTTCACAGAGCGCGTTTGACCTGGGTTCGATCCCCGGCGCCGGCAGCACTATAATTGTAAGTCTTGTATCCATCATTTGCTCGGCGGCGAAGGAAAACATCGCGAGGAAATCTGCATGTCAGAGAAATAATAATGATATATTATTTCGAGTATTTAAAAGTTCTCACGGTTGAAATTTAGAGAAAAAGATCTTATATTCTACCTTACAAGTTTCATGGTATATTCCCTTTATATGACATATAAATAACCATAAGTTTAGACAGAACTAAGTGGTTATATTAAACGTATTGTAATAAAATGCTTTCTTTGTGAAATTTGGTCTCTTCGATTGAAATGATTACTATTTTTCATCCGACTTCCAAAAAAAAGGGGGGTTATCGATTTGTCTGTCTTTTTTTTTGGTATGTTCGTTAAGCGATAACTTCGCCGAGTGTGAACCGATCTTGAAGATTCTTTTTTTATTGCTAAGCTATTTATATAGCTTTGAAGAAAATATTCTACATGCAAATCTCTATTAAAATATAGTACATAAAAAAATCTTCAAATTTTCTCTTTCCATGAAAAGTAATTTTGTAATGTTCCAACAATTAAAACTACGATCCGCGCTAATAATTAAAAAGTAATCAGACCCTTGCTCGTCGTACTGTTCGTTATCAACAAAGCGCCGCTGAATAATTTTAACCGACGAAGGTTTCACGTTTCAACTATGATTAAAACGTGGCTCGATACGTTCGGTTCCAATACGGTAACAACCGCAATCAACTCCCGAAACTAAACGAGTTCTCGTTATTTGTTGAACGAGATGCCGGGGGGAAAGTTATTCGTTTTGTTAAATGGATTTTGACTTAGGGACCTTCAAGAAAAGAGCTCGTTCCTTCCTTGAAGGCCGGCAGCGCATCTGTAGCTCCTCTGGTGTTGTGGATGTTCGTGGGCGTCGGTGATCACTTACCATCAGTTGAGCCGCACGCTCGTTTGCCCCCGTCTTCTATAAAAAGTAAAAATCTAAAGTTATCCAATGTAAATGGCAGGGGTCCATACGCCTAATATCATTTCATTGTTAATAATTTGTCTTGATTAGTTTTACACAATTATAATCCTTTACTTTGTTTAGTTTTAAATAAAATATAATTTGAATATTGCCTATTTAAGGAATGTAATGATAATCTGTCAAGGGTATTTCCGTTAACAGATCCAACAATACTACGAAAGTGAATTAAATATCGTATATATTTAATTCACTTTCGTGAATAACATTCATTTATTTTAATTGTGCATATTTACATACCGGAAGTACCTTTATTTATTATTTATTAGTAATGGTCGATTGCCGGATAAAGTCTGTATAAAAGCGCATTAACCTGTAGCAAAGGCATCGTATCGAAAATCAGATCTCAAAGCGTAAGGCGAAGCTCTGCTTGTATGAAATAAATTTGACTAATTTATTTTTATTGTTATTTTATAAGTTTCCACGTAATCCCAGTGATCGATAAAGCTTAAAAGATAATTTACAACTTAATTTCAGTGATTCATTAGCGCATCGCTGCGAGAGAAATACTGAAAGATGCGAAATCATTTTTAAATCGAACAATCTTATTACAGCGAGCGATCGGGATTGTAATAGAGATGGACTGGAAATAATTTATCTCACGTAAATTACAGCGACGTTTACAGGTTTAATAGATCGGCCCGATCGGGTCATTGTCAAGGTGAATCGCTTCATTCTGACACCGTCTGACGGACATTTGTCTTGCGTTCGTGCTTGATCAGAAAAAAAAAAACGCCTTCGCCTGTCACTGACTTAGTATATTCGAAATGAAACTATTATTTACGGATTTTATCGCGTTGAGTTTTGTTTTTATATTCCCGACGTTTCGAGTGCTCTACAGCAGCCGTGGTCACACGGGCACTGAGGTGTTAGACGTCCAGATGTCATAGTTAACTCGGGCTACCTTCCGCTATTATTTATTAATTTTGATCCGTACTACGCAATCGATAGATAGAATAGATTCATTTCCAATGTGTAAAGTTCCCGAAATAACTATGATTTAATATTTTTTTAGTTTTCGAAATATTCCTAGTAACATTGGTAATTTCAGATTGTTATAACATTAGTAGATTATTTTTTGTAAAAAATGAAATGAACAGCCAAATGAACTTTGTAGAAGCAATAATATTTATCCGCAGCTGTACTGGTTTGTTGCTATAACAACTACGTAACTCAGCATTCAGTGTATCTATCCTAATCAGAGGTTTGTCGTGGGTTCAAATCAATGTGCGAGTCAGTTATTGTCCATCTCATGAACTATTACGAATTTCCCAACTGAAAATATGCGCTGCCGACTTATGCTGCATTTACAGCTGCACAGACGTTATACTGCATAACGCAGAGCTGGAGATAGTATTTGACTTTCCGTTCATTATTAAAGTGTCTGTTTGAGAGCAATTTTTTTTTGTTGATACTAGATGTCGCTGACTGAATATGCATTGCGATGGGCCTTACCTGGTGAAGTACATGGTTAATGAGTCCAGGATACGTATACCAGAAGTTTCGTTTATCTGAGACGTTATCCCTCTAGATTGTATCTAGTTGAATAGTGTCCAACAAATAAGATGTCTCTACTTTTAATTAACTCGTTTACTCACGTCGTTTTTTTTTAATTTTATACAACATTCAATATAATGAATAATTTTTGTAATAAAACTTCATAATGTATCTATTGAAATTTCTTCGTTATTGTTACTCATTTTGTCGGACAGAAAAACAATAGATAAATGGCGGGAACCCGTTTTAACTTTTCATTTTTCTGTTTTTAAAATGTCATATATTTAATGGTATCAAAACTAGCCAGATACAAACAGTACAACCAAAGAGATTTTACTGCAACATTTTACTTATAATATACGAAAAAGCTTTTCCCTCGACCTATTATAATAATAAAAAACATACTATTATTAAGAGAGCACCATAACTAACACTCCGCGTGTTTCATCAGAATATTTAATTTAGATTTTTTTTTAAAAAAAAAACTCCGCGTGTATTTAATACTGAAGCCGAATATTAAATGTGCCTTAACTGTTTCGTCGGTATAACTTAGTAGGTAATTATGTGACCCTTGGTAGCCTAGTGGTCAGGGCGCTCACTTTAGTTTCATAGAGCGCGGGTGACCTGGGTTCGATACCCGGTAGCCGGCATCAGTAAAATTTTAATAGCAATTTTAAGTGCTATATTTACCATGTGCTCGGTGGTGATAGGAAAACATCGCGATGAAAACTGCATGTCTGAGAAATAACAAAAAATATTATTTCGAAGATTTAGAAGGAGGCAAACGAGCAGGCAGCTCACCTGATGGTAAGTTATTACCGGCGCCCTCGTACATCCGCAACACCGGAGGAGCTGCCGGTGCGTTGCCGACCTTAAGGATATTTCCGGAGAAGGGAAGGGGTGAGGGAGAGGGGAGCGGGCTTCCGGTTACCCCACTCACCGAACGAAACGCAGAGGCAAAAGGTGCCTCTACTTCACGACGGTATTCTGCGGGCCGTGGAACTACCCCGGTCGAGACGGCCCATTCGAGCAGCAGCAAAAGCCGCCGCTAGGCTCTACAATGTACAAAACGAAGATATGTGAGGCCCCGCCAACCCCTCACTGGAGCAGGTCTTAACGAGGAAGGAGGTTCAGCAGTGGGCACTTACAGACTGCTACTTTACTTTTATGTGACCCATGATGTCATCGCGTCATCATGACGTCAGCTTGTCTTGGACCTCTAGTTCCACTCTTGTTGTATGTATCTAATCATATGGCCATCTTGCTTTTTGGTGAACAATAAATAAATAGGTAGAAAAAGCGTCATTTTTATTTCTGTACTATCACATCAACAGATAAAATAAAAGTAGCTTGATGAAACAAATATATGAGGCGAGTGTAAATGGTAGAGTCGGGAAAGGAAGACCTAGGCGAACATTTCACTATCAAATCGGAAACGTTCTGAAAAAAGGCCAGGTCAAGAGTACTCTAAACCAACGAGCATGCATGCGAAGATTGATGAAAGTGGAAGAAGCGAAAGACGGTATCTCAGGACCGTAGCAAGTGGAAGAAGATTGTCTCTGCCTACCCCGTTGGGAACAAGGCGTGAATATATACATACACTCACATCAACGTAACCGGAAAATACTAAAAATACCTCGCTTTTACAAGCGGCGGCGTGTGACCTTCGCGGAGGTTTTTTTTTTAAATTAGTTCGCTGCAGCAACGTCCTTGTTTCAGCTTTTTTCAGAAACGAGCTCATCACTCACTCGTAATCCGCAATAACATGAACATCTCGCGCTGATCTATCTTAAAAGACGCCGCGAAGTTAAACTCTTTTAATGACAAATTTGATGACAGTGTTGTCAATATTTAAGATGCTTAATTCGCTGAGATACTAATACAATTTTTTTTTTTAATTACTTTGTCTTAAACGGTTCTATTCGAGGGGCTATTTTAAAACGCTGACTTCATAGTTATTATATATTACAAACACTACACTCTTACACATTGACAATATTTTATGTTTATATAACCCTAGGATGTTTCATAGTTCGTGTTCTAGATAAGAAGTAAATTCTCATAACAGAAGACAATCATCTGTTTTACATTACATTTAAATAGAAATTTCGATATTCGAAAACTGTCACTTCACATGTGACAAGTGTTGCCTGCCATTTCTTACACATTCAAACTCGAGAAATGATGATGAAAAACGAGCTGACAGTCCACCTTAACGTATGTGACCACTCCAGCGCATGGACACATGCAAAAAACTTCAATCGAAGAAGGTTAGCGATGGGGTGATAACCCCTGAGGGTTAAGATGGAATAACTCACAGCCCGTAATCATACTGGCACTCTCTATGCCTTTCGAACCGGAAACACAACAGCATTTGTGCTGTTTGGGTTAACAGGGTGGTACAGGGTGATGGTAAAATTAGGGTAAGAGGGTGGTACCCAACCGGACGACATCTAAACAGAGAAGTCTAGACCCTAGAAAAAATTCGTATGTTTTAAATGACGCCTAATAAGGGCTCACACGATGGCAAGTGACCACCGTCACCGAGATGCAGGCGCGTTGCCGCGCTTTTAGGGTATTTGGGTGATTAAAGGGATGACAGGGAGGGGGGTTGAGGAGGAAAGAGAAGAAAGCAAAAGATGCCTCTACTTCACGCCGGTATTCTGCGAGGCCGTGGTCCGGTCGAGCCGGGCCATTCGAGCAGCAGTAAAAGCAGCGGCTTGGCTCTACCACGTATAGAATGTGGTACACTTGTGTTATCAATAGTATGGGCCGTTGCGTTGGCATATACTATGTGTTGCATAAATTCATATGTTTAGGACATAGAATACCTTTAGTTTTTAGTTTAATTAAGTTATTTATGTATTTTAGTTATTTTTTTTTACAAATTTAATGTTTTGCCCCTTTGCAATATCTCTCCACGCCCCCGGTTTACTGGCAGAGAATGTCAAGAGGCATTAAGTCCGCCCTTTGTAATACTTATATTAAGGTATTTAATTAAAGTTTAAATAATTAAATGAAATAGGTCTTCAACCGAATGGAATGTTTGTTAATCTATATAGTAGTAGTAGAAAGTAGGAAATATGGTAATTAGACATACAAAAAATCAACTTGACAAAGTTTAATTATTAACGTTATTTTTTTTTAATAAATAGACATGTAACTCATTTATATGCTTCCGAACAGCGAATGCACGCGCTAAGGATCCCGAACCGAATCAATGAAAGTACGATTTCTTTGGCAGGCATGTATTGTGTTGTTGTACGGAACTCTCCGCCTCGGATTTATCCGGTTTTCGACCTCTATTTTATCGCTTATGCTCAAATAATGTCATCGCAGCCTAGCGGCTCTGAGGTAAGACGAGCAAGGTTTTATTAATGTAAAAATTGAAGCCAGACAAAATTATCGATTTTTAAATCCAACGTAACGGATTAAAAGATCAGATTGTATTCAGTCGAACGAACATTCTTACGCGTGGGACCTATAGGGGACCTTTTATTAAATTTTCTTTATATGTATATACGATTAATATACTGATTTAGTAGAGAAAAGTAGCACCCTGTAAGTGTCTACTGCTGGGCAAAGGCCTCCTTAAATATTTGAGATGGTCGGGAAGGGCCCGTTACGCTGCTCCATTGTGCGTTGGCGGGTTGTTTCTCAGACATGCAGGTTTCCTCACGACGTTTTCCTTCACCGCCGAGCACGTGGTAAATACAGCACTTAAAATTGGTATTAGCAATTTTAGCGGTACCGGCAACGGGGATCGAACCCACGTCATCCCCGCCCTGACCACTAGGCTACCACCTTAATTAGCAGCCTGTAAGTGCCCACTGCTGGGCAAAGGTCTCCTTCTCAAATATCTGAGAGTAGGAGCCGGGAATGGCCCGTCACGCTGTTCCATTGCGGGTAGGCGGGCTTCACATATTCTCGAAATATTTTTTTTTTATTATTTCTCAGATATGCAGGTTTCCTCACGATGCTTTCCTTCACCGCCGAGCACGTGGTAAATACAGCACATAAAATAGCTATTAACAATTTTAGTGGTCCCGCCACCGGATATCGAACCCAGTTCACTTGCGCTCTATGATACTCAAGCAAGCGCCCTTACCACCAGGCTACCACGGCTACCACCTACTCTTCATTTATATTCACTCGATATCTAGATAATGCGGTAAGGAATATATAGCGTCAACGCACACGGGGCCCGCTGGTAGTCTGCCAAATCACGATATAGATTTTTTGGCGCAAACTGCATCGCGTCCATGTCAGACACACATGCGTTAGTCTCGAAGTTAAAATAGCTAAGCGATCCTGCACGCCTTGTACAGTTCGCGTTTTCAATTCCTAGGTGAGAATGCTACGGCAGTGTTGGGACCGTGCGTCAATCACGAACACGATCATTTAGTCCTGGCGGTGGACTCCTGACCGTGCGGTATAAATACGTGAAGGGATCTATTCCGACACTTGCATCTATCTACACATAGTATATGATTTTTACTAGTGAGGACCTTTTTAGTAATTATTGTGTATCTTATTTCTGTTGATTTATCTATCTACATATATAATTATATATAATTATGTTTTCATATATATTACTTTATAATTTTATATATTTGTTTATGTTTATTTAGATTAGTAAGTAATTTATAATTAAATACACCTCTATCTCACCCACCCATGGGTCGACTGCCAGGGAATGCCAACAGGCATTAAGTCCGCCCTTTGCCGCCTCATACTATAAGGTGTAAACATAAGAAAAAAATAAGAAAAGAAAAAAAAATATTTTAAAAATTGTGCTATGTAAAAAATAAATGTATATATATCACAAAGAATATTGGCGTAAGACTTTACCATCACCTTTCTTCCTGTGGGCGTCGTAAGAGGCGACTATAGGACAGACAGATGGCGGGATATCCATGTCGAAATATACCAGATCAAAACTAACGTGGACCTATAACGGGCAGTAGCGTGTGTGGTTTTTTTTTTATGGAAAAGACGGCAAACGAGCAAGCGGTTCACCTGATGGTAAGTGTTTACCGTTGCCCACGTACATCTGCAAAACCATAGATGCTGCAGGTGCGTTGCCGGTCTTTAAGGATATTTGGGAGAAGGGAGGGAAGAGGAGAGGAATAGGGAGGGGATGTGGGCCTCCGGTTACCTCACTCACCGAACGAAACGCAGAAGCACAAGATGCCACATCAACCCGGTCGAGCCGGCCCATTCGAGTGGCAGCTAAAGCCGCCGCTTGGCTCTACCAGAGGTGCGAGATGTCTGGTACTGGGATCGCCAATTCCCTTCCCAGGCGTGGCGATTATGACAGATCCTCCTTATGGGAGAGCCTGCAGTGGGTTATTTACAGACCGCTCAGCTAGACTCCTTCTCTGTCCAGGAGACGTCTGGGTGAGCGCCTCACACTTACCCGTTTCTGTAACCAAACGACAGTGCAACTACCGGTGGTGTTCCGGTTGGAAGTTAGAGAGCCTGTGTGATAGCAGACTGTGAGAGATTTCATGTTAGTCCAGGGGTGACAATGCATCTGTGATCTTGAATGTTATATAATAAATATTTGAGCCGAGCAGCTATTTTAGCTGCTGCTCGAATGGGCAGGGGCGGGGGGACACATAGTACAGCTTCTGCGTTTCGTTAGGTGGCCTACTAATTAGACCTCTCCCAAAGATTGCCACAAAGCTCGGTCCTGAGCCACCTGCATCCATCGATCTTGTGGGGGGTCGTCTCACACTGCGTTTGCCTCTACGTGGCTGCCCCTCGAGAACCTTTAACCGTGTTATGCATACTGATGACTACTGATACTACTGAACTAAAATACTGTCAGTATAAGCTGAATCTGTTAAAAAGATTAGGCGAAAACCTCTCAACATACAATCCAGTTCACTATACCATATCCCGTGATTGAGCAACGGATTGCATGGCACAGTGGAGTAACGCACAGACACAAATACTTTATTAGCAACATCGTCAAGAAATCAGCGTTTTAACGCAGCCCTGTGGGCCTGTGCCTACACTGCACCTATCTGGGAGTGTCGAGTTAGTTGTCATTGCTTTTGATACGATTATATTGTGGTTGAAGGAAACGCGTTCGAACCTCTCGCTTGTGCAATGAAGAAATTGTATTTAACAAAAGCTCCAATAGCCGAATGGGTTAGAGTGCGGACTGCGAAACATGACGTCGTAAGTTCGAGCCCGCCGTTCGACTATCGTCGTGAACCACTCCAGATACAAGCTGTAATGCTTAGTTGCAGGGTTAACAGGAATATTAGTAATGTTACTTGATAAATAGCATTGCTAAATATTCTTTTTGAACGCAAAAAAAGACCATTGTTCAAACTCCCATCTGGAGTTGTTTATTGGGGATACAGTTCAACGTTGTTGCTACTTCAACCCGCTACTACTAAAACAGCAGCGTGTTTATTTATCTCCAAGAAATCGCCTGTAAAAGCCCTTTTGCAATTCTTGGAAGGTTTGCGCATACTCACCACGCTGGGCGTGCGGGTCGTTGGGCGCAGTGCCGGTAACCCTCGTACTGGTGATTCTCCTCCCCCTCGCTAGTTTATGGTTAATAATTATGGGCAGGGTGCACCACGTCAGCCACGATTATGTCTATTCACCTCAAGTCCCGTAGTGTAGGCAGAATCGTCGGCAGAATGCTTTTGCGTTACGTTCAGTGAGTCCATTCCCAGAGGCCCATTCCCGCTCCCCATCCCACTCCTCATCCTCCCTCCCATCACCCAAATACCCTTAAAGGGCGGCAACGCACCTGCAGCTCTTCTGGGTGTTGCAGATGTACGAGGGCCACGGTAATCACTTACCATCAGGTGAACCCCTTGCTCGTTTACCACTATTGCCATAAAAAAAAAACTATGACATAAAGAGAGAAGAAGAAAGAAAGAAACACATTTATTTGGCAATCATACAAAACACAGAACAAAATTAAAAAAAAAACACAAATGAAAAAGAATAACTTGTTGTGCGATGTCAAAAAGCTTCCCATAGTGGATCACGTTCTTACCTAACCGTCTGTTTTTGCAGGTAAGACTTTTCGAATACGAGAGGCTTCGCTGTGTTTGTGAGTATTCATTTTAATGGGCACACTGGCCCCCTTCACTGTTAACAAAACCAACTTGTTAATAGTGATTTGTAGAATAAGTGCGCCTCTGCCGGGTTAATTGTTATCCCGTTCACAATGTGAACAGATATCGTGAATTAGGAGAAGTTCCGGAAGAATCTCAGGGACTGCGGCTGACGGGCGAAATAACGCAGGTATTGAATTGTCATAATCTGCATCTAACGCCCATTCGTTCCATTTTTACCCGACTGCCCCAGAAGGTGGGTAATGTTTTACGAATGTATGTATGTAGGTCTACTTTTTGGCACGCTCTGAAGCTTAAACAACTTGACGGATTTCATGGTATGAGATTAGATTCGTCTTCTGGATGAATGCAAATGGGCGCCGCTGTGACGTTGTAAGTTTTATTCTTCACTAGTAATTTTGAAATTTATATATAGTAAATAATTAAGCAAGCAATAAAGTAATAGGGACTAGTAAAAATAATTGAGAGAGCGTCTTACACACGTATTCCTTATTTTCCCGAAGTGTAACCTGAAGATTTAGGAATAGGAATACGTAAAAAATACAATAAAATTATCTTTTTCTATTTTTCGGCGCTCCGTAAATAGCTTATATACAACTTTTGTGTCGTTTGTGTTTTTGCACACAGTGTATGAATGTTTTTAAAAGTAAATGTTCAGGTTTTCGTTCTTTAGTAGTTAAGTGTAGGCAAGATTTTACTGTACTTTCCTTTATATATGAGAAATTTAAAGCACAGTCTGGGGAAATAGTTGCTACTGCTTGACAATAGAGTGCTATATCATCTGTAGCTAGGTGGCCCTTGGCCGCGGCTACACTGCAGTCGTATTAGCCCCGAATTGAAGTTCATGTATCTGATCGATGAGGGTCAAGGTCTCGTCGCAGCGGATGTGGCGCGATTGAGGTTTTATATAACCCTTTGCTGCTGTATACTTCTCGCGTTGGATATATTATTATTGTATTTATATAAAGTCGTTTTTTTTTTTCATTAAATACATAATCTCCATTTGGTATGAGATATCGATTTGTATGTTTGTACGCTTTCTCGGTCTCTTTGAACGCGAGTAGCAATCAGGTGAATTAACGTTTTAGAGAGCTAACCGTCTTCAATGCCAATTTTCCCTTACCAACCTTACCATTGTAAAATACGAACTAATGAATTACAAATACATCTTGTGCAGATATTCCGCTGCGTGACAGCGACTAAAAATAATAATTGATCACTTTGACGTCATCTCCCGTCACATATTTATCTCACGGAGCTAGTTAGGCTGTGAGTGCATATCATGGCCTACATACAAACATTTATTCATTCAGTCATTATTGTACGATCTTAAAAAGGATAACAAAGGCCGGACTTCATGCCTATATCTCTTGGAATACGTGAAGTAATTTGGAAAGCAGTAACACATATACACTTACTCCCTTCACGCACACATACACACCCACGCATACACAAACAAACACACACACATACACACACACACAGAGAGAGAGAGACACACACTCACTCACTTATACACATGCAAACTAACTCTGCACGCATGTTACTTTATAATTAATAAATATAGATAATATATTTCGTTAATTTAAGATATGGAAGAGCGGCGTCTCCTGGCACAGGCATTTATTTGCTTAAAAGGAGTCTCCAGATAGTAGTTATATGCATTCTCTGTGTTTACGTAAATAAAGATATTTTTATTTTATTTATATCTATAGGCATTTTCTCCAGTCAAGCCAGGGCGTGGACCAGTCAACATTGTCACGTAACTCAAACTTAAAACTTGTTACTATACGCTATACGTTCACTGTCGTAGTTAGTTGGCCTAGTATTGTACATGTATATATTCAAGCCTTGTTCCCAACGGGGTAGGCAGAGACAATCTTCATCCACTTGCTACGGTCCTGACATACGTCTTTCGCTTCCTCCACTTTCGTCAATCTTCGCATGCATGCTCGTTGGTTTAGAGTATACAACGGATCATAGGAATGCCGACAGCAGACCGAGGGGTAGAGCCTGTCGGTTTCTCGTGGGAAGAGCGCTGGCAGAGGACCACGAGAACAAATAGGGCGTCTCCCTATTTGTTCTCGTGGACGCTTTTCAACGGCCGTCTTCAAGATTGTAGCAACTTGAGGCACTATGGCCACCCTTGTTTCTTTTTGTTAGTCTCTCTGGCAATCGTATTTAGTATTTCATTTTGGCAAGGCGTCCATCCACCAACACAACTCGTGTAACGTACTCTTACGTCAAGTGACAGCTAGCCCCCATTAATTTGGATTTAGCTAAAAGACAATCGAAAATGACAAACATCCACTTCTTTTATATTATTACGTCTTGGAAATTATGACAAATATGTTAAATTTTGTGTTTTTTTTTTAACATTTAATTCGGGACATATATATTACAGAAAAACTTTGAGAGATACAGACTTATTTTTTTTAATTTTGATTTTAATTGATTCGCTAGGATATCCGCGATAATAACACGTATTCTGTGAAAACTTCGGCTCATATTATTTAGTTAACAGATAATTAGTTTCTTGTCTAGTTGTCAGCTGGTCCGTCACTAAAATATGCGCGTGTCGTCCGGCCTTGTGGAAGTTGAGCAACTCTGCTATTTTCGTTGCACCGGCCGTTCCGCGCTGGATGCACACTGACCTGCTCCATTTTAGTGTCACTGGCGTGAAGAGATTGGGTTACTAAAGTTGTCTTTAATGTTTTCGAGTATATATTGTAATTTCGTCACCTGCCAGTTCTCTATCTTTCGTAGCTCTACAATTTATTTTTGTAGTATATGTCAGGATGTTGGTTGATTTTTGGAGTGGTTGTGATCTTGAATCTTGGGAGAAGTCTTGGAGAGTCCACAGAAGCTCGAAGAGGCTCCTCGCTACTCGACTAAAATTTACATGTTGTCATCGTGTAAGAAAAACCCATCATCTTTCTCATCAGTACTCTTGTACGTGGTAAGACTAGCGGCGGCTTTAGCTGCTGCTGAAATGGGCCGGCCCGACCGGGTCGGTATCTCAGCCTCGCAGAATACCGGCGTGAAGTAGAGGCATCTTTGACATTGATTGAACCTTGTAAAATAGCCTAGCGTTTACTTTAAAATCTGTCCATCAATTTATTATTGAAAGATCAACAAAGACAGGTTTCTTTAAAAAAGTAATATGTAAAAATGGTTTTATATCGCATATCTTTTTCTTCACTGTCTTTTTTGTTAAAAGTCCACTGCTGGACATAGCCTTTCCCGTGAGCAAGCGCCAACGTAACATGGCATGCCATGCATGGAAGACATACTCATACTCACTAACCTATTAAGCGCAGTACCAGCTCTTGCTCTAGAGATCTGCATCCAGTCAGTACTCTGTGGTATTCGGTATATTCGGATGGCTATTTCCCCATCATCCGGTCGACAGAGCGCCGTTCGTTAATCGCCTCATTGCGTGCACGCGAGGTTGGCATTTGGCAATCCCACTTTTTTTTTCATGGGAAAAAGACGGCAAACGAGCAAGCGGTTCACCTGATGGTAAGTGATCGCCCACGTACATCTGCACCAGAGGTGGGGCAGGTGCGTTGCCGGCCTTCAAGGGTATTTGGGAGATGGAAGGGAGGATGAGGGGGGATGGGGAGAGGGGTTGGCCTCCGGATACCTCACTCACCGAACGAAACGCAGAAGCATAAGATGCCTCTACTTCACGCCGGTATTCGGCGAGGCGGTGGTACCAACCCGGTCGAGCCGGCCCATTCGAGCAGCTGCAAAAGCCGCCGCTTGGCTCTACCACGTTTAAAAAACTTCACTTTCCTTATACACTATACGTAGTTATATATTATTCATGAAAATAAACACGATAAACGTGGCGCGATGTCTCCACGGTTTATACGCTCAATGTGATTTCCAAGTGCCGTGCACTTTAGAGCAAAATGCTATCTCGAAAGTTTACGACGTGTCTGATACATGCCCCAGCATCACATGTTATTGGATGCAAATGCTAACAAGGTTCTCAAAGTGCTCGTGGTATTTATGCTGTGGATTTTGAATCGAAATATGTATCTTTGCCATGTTTCTTATTTTTTTAACAATCGTTACCTTCCGCTGTAGGAATTCCTCCTGTTTCGCGGAAGCAGTTTACATAGATGAATTGCACACGGACAAACAAACACCCAGACAGGAAACTATTATTTGTAGTCCCCATACAAATACTAGTCCCGTGCGGGAATCGAACTCGCGACCCACAGCGTCGCAGCTAAACGCTTAACCACTACGCCACCGAGCCGTCAATGTCGTTCTATGTTTGTATTTAGAGTATTGTATTCGAATGTATAATAACTGCGTTTTGGTTTATGTAACTTGTTTACGGGATTAAGTTATTTATCAACTTTACAAAACGATGCCACTCCGCAATTTATATATAAATTAATCTTTTTCATGTTATTTTCTCTTTTTATTTTATTTCGTGTTTTGTTGTGTGATTGCCAAATGAATGTCTTTCTTCTTCTTTCAATTGCGCAATCCGCATATTGGATAGCAAATTATTCAGACATTAATATTTTTAGATCACGAAAACTACTGGTGTTATTTAAATTTTATGGGTTTTTTTTTAGTTTTAATGCCATGTCATGTCCAGCTATAGGCTGAGAGACTGATCGTTGAATGAAAAGGAATATATGTCCAGTATATTTTATATTTAAGTAGACTCTTGTGGTATATGGTAACGAAAGAATCTGCCGTCCCCTTTCCTCCTCTGGGAGTAGAAAGAGACGACTACGATCTCGAAAGATACCAGACCAAAATGAAGCAGACGGATGACGGGCAGCGGGGTCAAGGCGCGAGGGGTCCGGTGCTGTGATCGCCTATCCGCTTACCGAGCATGACGATTGTGGCAAATCCTCCTTATGGGAGAGGCCAATGTCCTGCAGTGGACTATTTACAGGATGTTATGGTTAAGTATGAAGCCTGAGCATATTGGAATGTATGATGTTTCGTGTGATATTTGTATTCCTTGCAATTCTGTACCTTCCCGAGTTTCAGCTTTGTTGCTTAATTTTTAAACCAACATTATATAGAACTGAATCTTCATTAGTTATTCAAATGCTAAAACTTTCATAACTACGTTCTCCGAAAATTAGCATAACACGTGAATGTGTCAAACTGAATTCTGTTGCTCTGCTGTGGGAGTCGTGTCGGCACACTGTATGGAGAATGTTACATCTTTTGTTACGTTTCCAATTGCTATATTACCCTTAGCATTTGTAAATGAGACCGGTAGGTGTGAGCCTGGAGGTTAAACCCTGTGGGGCTTGAGTTTTATTTTATATAGATTCTTTGACATTGTTCGGAAATAAATCATACTTGAAATTCAACGAAGCTCAATTCACTTCCAAGCGACCTTTTTAATGAGTTTTACGGATGCCTCTTTAAGTTTTCTTAAAACATATCTCAATTGTTTTTTACTAAAGATAAAGACCTAGATAACGGGTTCTAAAAATATGGCAAAGGCGTCAGCAAAAATCGCTCCTAATTTACTTTGAGATACTTTCGTACACTCATATTTGTGTGCGGGTTTGTCAGATTCGAATAGGTTTCAGTCGGATGGGTCAGAGCGTGCGGCGTGCGCCTATGTGCAGGTGTGAGGTGGGGAACATATATGGTCATGAGAAAGATATGTTACCCTTACAACCATTCGTTCCACATACTCTCCTTTCGCATCTCAGACACTGCATCTGACTCTTCTTCCGATCTTATGGCATAAGCGTTACATCGGACAGGGGAAGGCAAAGACAAGTGTGTGTACCTCTGTTTGCGTCTGTTTGTTGGAATAGGGACGCTTGTTTGCGACTCGAAGAACCGTCGCCCACGTACATCTGCAACCCCAGAGGAGCAGCAGGTGTGTTGCCGGCCTTTAATTATATTTGGAGATATGCAGAGTAAGCGGGGCAGGGAGAAAGGGCCTCTGGTTCTTGCTTATTGAACGAATCGCATGATGCCTCAACTTCACGCCGGTATTCTGAGAGGTCGTTGTACTATCAAGCTCGTGCCGCCCCAGCGAGCAGCGTCGAACGCCGCTTGACTCTACCACATCAACATCACAACCATTTATTATATGCTTAGCGAAATTAGCGTATTCCACTCTTGGTGAACAATTTCTAAGCAAGTTAAGCATCTTGCAAAGTTTCAGCAGCGCGCTGGCTATTTGAATTGCAAATTCGCGCCCGACCGCCACATTAATGTCGACTCCGGGGACCCTCGACAGTTTCGTCGAGTTGATTGTTTACGTTCGCTTCTGACGGAGTGCCTGTTTGTTTCGGCTTTCCCCAGTTGTTTAAGTAACGTATGTGTTAAATCTGTCTGTCACGCATAATAGCTAGGCAGAGATCGTGGGTTTCATCATTGGATTCGACATTTGTATCTGTACTTTTGCTGGTGCTCGAATGGGACTGGCTCGTCCGGGTTAGTAGAACCGATGCGTCTTGTGCGTTTCGTTCGATGAGCGAGGTAACCGGATGCTGACTTCCCCCTTTCCCCTAATATCATCCCTCTCATCTCCGAAATAGCCTTAAAGCCGGCAACGCACCTACGGCTTCTCTAATGTTGCTGATGTACGTTGCCGTCTGTCATCAAGTCATTGGACTTACCATTTGGTGGGCCGCTTTCTCGTTTGCCACATTATTAAAGAAAAATTACATTTTGCTTGTTCACGGATTACACGTGTGCTCAAAATGTTTTTGATTCTCTCACTATGTTTTCCAATATCGACGAGCACATGGTAAGCCGAGCCCAAATAACCAGGGTTACATTATACCAGGAAACCTGCATGTCTGAGAAATAATAAAAAAATATAATTTCGAGTATATGAGGAGCTCACCAACAAGCGTGGCGGGCCCTTTCCGGCTCTAAAACCTTCTCGAATATTTGAGGAGGCTTTTGTGCCCATCAGTGGGCACTTATAGGCTAACTTTACTATACTTTTACATGGTAAATTCTTGCATCAGATTCTTTAGTCGGTAAGTGCTTAAGGTCCTCTTACCTGTTTCTGCCGTTAAGCAGCAGTGCAACCACTGCTGTGTTCCTGTGAGAAAGGTATACTGAACTAGTATAACTCCAGGCTGCAGGCTCTGAGGCCTTGTATCTTAATCGCCACTAATGAAAACGCACCTGTAATCCTCTTTCGATTCAAGTTGTTAACAGGTGTCCATGGGCTGCAGTAGCCACTTACACCATCAGCTCGTCAGCTCGTTTCTAACCCTGACGGCTCGACGACATGGTGGCCAAGGGTTTCGCTGCGGTGTTTGACCGTGTGAAATGTATATATGACACAGGAGTAATTCTTACAATGACGAGAAAAAAAAAACAATAAAAATGTTTTCTGCTTTTCCTCCCTAAGGGATTTTTATTATTTCTCAGACACGATGGTTAGGTCGTGACGCTACCCTCCATCGTCGGTCACGTAGTTAACAAACATGTAAGATTAGAATGAGTTTAAGACGAGCCCGCGCTGCCCGGGCACTTAGCGTTTGTTGTTTAAATTGTTTATCGTTGATTATCAGTGTTTTCTTTTTTTTTAAAAAACGCACTTTACTCTGTTTATTACAGGTAAGACGCTTTTTTGTTCTGCTCGTCGATTTTCTTTGTGAGTATACATTTCATCGTTTCTAAGCTTTAAAGTAAACAACTTTGTCTAAATGTATTTAAGCTCTACATTTAGAACTGTCGTCGGAGAACTCAATGAAAGTTATTCAGCAGAGACACTCCGTTTTTCCTTCGGTTTTTGTGGCAATGTAACAGGGAATTTCGTTTCAAAATTAATCAATACGAACTGAAAAGGTTTTCTTTTGTTTGATTTTGTTGTGAAATATACTGTAAGCGTGTAGCATTGCCTCGCCCAACGCCAAGGATCCATAATACCACATGGAATTTATTTTACCACAGGTGCATTATGAAAAAAACAAAGCATTGAATTATTTTTGGATTACAGTATAATGATTTCTTGTTAAATACAAAGCGAACACTACACATTTTAAATTAACATATTAGTTACGGATTTTATCAGGATTACAGCAGCCCTGCTCACGGGAGGTACATGTAATGGACCAAAAATTATAAATAAAAGCTGCAGGTAGCCCGAGTTAACTATGACATCTGGACATCTAACACCTCAGTTCCCCCGCGACCACGGCTGCTGTAAAGCAATTGAACGCCGGGAATATAAAAACAATATTAAACGCGATAAAATCCGCAAATAACTGTTTAATTTAAAATGTAATAAAGTATTTATGGATTTCGGAACTTTCAAGATAAAGTAAACGGCATAAATAGAAAGTTTTTTTTAATTGTTAACAAATAAGTTTTCAGTTTTCTCTAATTCGACAACTATAACTCGGTTTGAAGAGGTATTATCTTACGGAACTGAGAAGTGCTCTTTCACTGCGGGCCGTTTCGGGTCAGCGGCTTTAACGGTTCAGGGAAGCGGAGAAAAAATGGAAAATACCAAGCAAATTTTTGTTCTGCGCAAGATGTTCTTGTTTTTTCCACATCTTAGTCAGCTGGGTCATCGTATTTTTGATAGGTACTTTGATAGCCTACGACGTATGTTTCCTCGGCACTGGTCGATCCTAGATAGCTGAGTTCTTCATCTGCATTTAGCCCGGTCAGGGCACGTCTCCGATCAAATGACCAGGTTCGTAACCACTCAGTGATTCACTGTTAAGGAACCAGGTCGTATCGAAGGTTAGCGATTTTAGAATCACGTTGAGTAATATTGCCCTCCCAGTTTTGTAGGGTATCATATATATTAAACAGTACCGGTGATATTCTACAACCCAGTTGTACACCCATTTCAAAGAAAAAGAGGCCACACAAGGTTTACCACTCTAGAAAAGTAATAAAGAGGGAGAGGGAGAGTATGTAAAACAATTTATTTGTATCATAGATACAAATTATTTTCCATTCTCTAATCGTCTGTGGAAAGACGCGCTCTATGGCTTTCCATGCCGTCTATGCTCGGTGTTTCTCTGCGTGATAGTCTGCAACGATGATATCCGCAGCAGAACTAAGGTAACCGCCATAGCCGTAAAGATCAGCAAGCTGAAGTGGCAATGGGCCGGCCACATAGCTCGCAGAACTGATAACAGTTGGGGAAAAAAGGTTCTCGAGTGGCAGCCACGTACAGGCAAACGCAGTGTAGGATGACCCCCCGCAAGCTGGAGTGACGACCTGCGCAGTGTTGCGGGAAGTCGATGGATGCAGGTGGCTCAGGACCGAGCTTCGTGGCAATCCTTGGGGGAGGCATATTTTCAGCAGTGGACTTGTGATAGGCTGAAATGATGATGATGATGATGATGTGTCGTCTGTGTAGGCACCACCGTCTTTCGACTCATCACTGCCGCGAAACAGCAGCGCAACTACTGTCGTGTTTCGGTTTGATATAGACAGTACAATTAGGGTCCGTAAGGCCTTCCATCTCAGGCCTCAGGGGTGACAAATCTGTAAGCTTCTTCGTTTGAAGTGGTTTGCAGGTAGCCATTGCTCCAAAAGCCACTTACCATCAGGCAGTCTACTTAGCGCGTCTTTCACTCCAATCTAATAAAAAAAGACCCGTTCATCTATCAGTCGATCAGTTTCCCAATGATTTTACTATCGTCATCTCTCATTCTTCTTCCACATCATCATCATCATCATCATATCTGTCAGCCTCTCCCAATGTTAGATGCTTAATAGAGAATTTCCCCTGCTACTGTTACATCGGCCTATTTTATTCCATTGCTGAACATAGGCCTCTCCATGGTTTGTATACTTACCATGCTGGGTAAGCAGGTGAACACAGTGCCGGCACTCTCGCATCAGTAATCTGTGGGAACATTCCGCCGCAGGATGCACCACGTGCAGGTGACATTGGGATTTGAAGAGATAGATACTTTTTTTTATGCGAAAGGCGGCAAATGAGCAATTGGTTCACCTGATGCTAAGTGATAACCGTCGCCCATGTACATCTTCAACACCAGCAGTGGTGCAAGTGCGTTGCCGGTCTTTAAGGGTATTTTGGAGATTGGAAGGAGGATGTGGAGGGGGATGGAGAGAACGAGTGGGCCTTCGGTTACCTCACTCACCGAACGAAACGCAGAAGCACAAGATGCCTCTACTTCACGCCGGTATTCTCCGAGGCCGTGATACTAACCCGGTCGACGCGGCCCATACGAGCAGCAGCAAAAGCCGCCGCTTGGCTCTACCACGTCTGAACACATTTGTCAGTGGTGCATACGATTTTTATTACAGTACAGTAAAAATGCTTATTTTATCTTAAATACGATAAGCATATGGCATCCATTACATCATAAGCTAATACAGCGAGACGTCGTATTGATGATTTCAAATTATGTAACAATTTTTATCTAAATCTATTTAGGTTCGGATTTACAACTACATATAAAACATCTCCAAATGTCTGTTGTCCGGCGTCCTATAAATCTATCCGTACCGGCGGCTGACCGACCACAATATAACGTCTCTCGTATCTCATCTCGCGATACGCCGCAGGGGAGGAATATGCCACCGCCAGTGAACGTTGACATGTGGTCTCCGGATGAGGGGGGGTCAGAGAGCGCACGCTATTACATTGCCTCTCAGGGAATACGGTAAAACATTGCGTTTTATTTAATGCCCTATAGGGATAAAATATATTTACAAAAATATTATGTGTATTTCGTATTGAATACAAACCTGCATAGATTTCCTCATGAAAATTTCCCTCGCCGCCAATTACGTGGTTAAGAAGGATTTAATGAATATAATATAAATTCTTAAGCCACAGTTGTACTGCGGGTAAACTAATAACATCAAATTTTTTGTAAGGCTGGGTTTGTTACCTGCGAGTGCAACGAGTGTCACGAATGGTAAACTACAATATCAATACGTTATACCTAATTGCAAGAACTGTAATGTTGATTGTGATCTAAATTATAGAGGTGTGTTATCTGGAAGTTTTCAATACAAAAATATGTAAAACTATAATTGAGCATTACCGACGACACCGTGGATTAAACTCTGTTATGTGTAATATATAATTTCTAATTTTAAACTTGGTAGAGCCAAGCAGCGGCTTTTGCAGCTGCACGAATGGGCCGACTCGACCGGTTTAGTATACCGCAGAATACCTCGCAGAATACCGGCGTGAAGTAGAGGCACCTTGTGCTTCTGCGTTTCGTTCGGTGAGTGAGGTAACCGGTGGCCCCCTCCTCCTCCCCATCCCCTTCCTGATCCTCCCTTCCATCACCCAAATACCCTTAAATGCCGGCAACGCACCTACAGCACCCCTGGTGGTGTAGATGTACGTGGCCGACGGTAATCACTAATCACTTACCATCAGGTGAACCGCTTGCTCGTTTGCTGCATTTCCTACATAAAAAAAATAACATATTTGTATGTATATGTTTGTTATTTTATTGTATTTATTAGATTTAGTTTTATAGTACGTATATTTATATTCCAAATCTGTAATTTTTCGTAGGCGGTGGTGGCTTTGTTTCTCTGTGCCAGTGGTTGCTTGGAAGTGATCGCTATGCGGCGATAAGGCCGCCAATTTGTGCCTTATTTACCTTTCTACTTTTTCATTGCTTTGTGGTGTATATTAAAGTGCATTCATTCATTCATTGATATCTGAATCGCATCGGAGATTTATGGATATACAAACGATGCTAGAAAATTCTCCTGTCGTAATATCTCATAAATTCAACGAGGACATTGAACTCCCGCTTGTAGGTACCCTACCATTGTTCGGCGGGCCACAAACCGCGCGCAGACTCGCCCGCTGTTACTGCGATTTGTTCAGCACATATTTACTAAACATTCGTAAAGTGTACTCGGAGATGAGAGAGAATGTTAGGTGTTAACTTTCTGCTCACACATTGATGTGATTTTTTTCAATGATATTGTAACGAATGCCCGATTATATCGACCCTCGAAAGACAAGTCAAAAGATATATTGTTTTCGAAGTTAACAAAACTCTTTGGTAGCGTGGCTGTACCCTGGTTGAAATATAAGCCTATTTTCTTCGATGAAAATTAAATATCGTTTCGGGAATATTCTGAAATAATCGAATACAAAAAGACTATCTAAATTCGCCACTATATAAGGAGCATTGGAGCGCGCTAAGGATAGTTCAGTAGTAAGTTCTGATAGTAAGTGGAAGAGGAAGATCACGAAGAAAAGGAAGAAAAGAAGAGGGAAAGCAGGAGAAAGACAAGAAGTGAAGGCAAAGTGTCCAGGGCAGGACAGAGATCGGACTCGGTCAGGAACGTAATCGATACGTAATCACCGATCCGTAAAAAATGACGTGCCAAGGATAGATAATACATCGAGGAAGAAACTTTTTAATCTTTGTGTTTTATTTGTAAGTGGTGAAATAAATAGAAATTTAAGATACCGGCCTTTTACTCCAATCTCGCAACCCGTAGCTCATAACAATATGTAATAAAAGTCCTTTATTCTTCGACGAAAGAAAATTACCCGTATTGTAAGGTTGTAGAATCTGCTTCCGTTTTTCTCCCAGTAGGCACAGGAACCTTATCCTCTATGCCCCAGATTATTTCATATAAATTCCGTGCTTTCGTCATTCCGTTTTATTATATACCATTTAACATGGTTTCGTTTATCAATAACATGGTCACCGTGTCTTGGGTGTGAAAAATACTTCGGCTAGATTCGGCTGAACGTAACCCCAGGAGTCCATTACTATTTTCAAAATAACTAGACTAGCTGATACACTTATACTGTACGGACACAACTTTACGTCATATAATAATTTTGTCTCGTTAAGTCTGTCTTATAAATAGAAAGAGAAGAAGAAGAGGAAGAAGAGAGATTTGTTACTCGTGGGAATGGGGGCGTTCGCCAAGACTGAGGATGTTTGGTGTGCAGGCGTACGTGGACCGCTGAGTCAAAGCGGTTAGCCTGCTGGACATCGGATACTCAATCAAATCACAGTCAAAGCCAATATTTGTTTTAGTAGTTTTCTGCTGTGGACGGTTAAGAAAGAAACGTAGGTAAAAGACGCGGTTTTTTTTTAAATAATTTATATTCATAGTACATACTAGTGCTATCCCTTCACGTGTAATAACTACAGAATTTCTTTTGAGCTGTGAGGCCTAAGAGTCCTCGGGAGGTTTGAACGCGGCGGCCATCGCTGCTGCTCGATTGGGCCGGCTCGACCGCGGTGGTATCACGACCACGCAGGCCCTTTCCCCCTTTCCCAACCCCTCTTCCCATCATCCCTCCCATTCTCCAAATATCCTTAAACCTGCAGCTCCTCTGATTTTGCAGATGTTCGTGGGCAAAGGTAATCACTTACCACCAGGGGAACTGCTTGTTCGTTTGCCGCCTAATCAATTTAAAAAAAAGAGAAATTTATTTATGTTTCTGTATTGCAATGAAGTGAGATCATACTCCAGAAAATCCTTTTGTTATTCGCATTAGCCCGGTGCAACGACTCCTGCGGTAAATGACCTTGCGCCAGTTTATTTTAAGTTCATTTTGCATCGTCCTTTGTTCAGACGGGGAGTCGGCTTTGCCGTGTGTTTTCTTTAAGGCTCATAAGCTTAGAGTGTTTGGCATCCACTGGGACTCCAATTCTCGTCCCTCGATTTTATAAGTAGCGCAGTACCCACTCGTTCTTCAACAAAATATATAAGAATATGTTAATTAATATTGTATTATGTATTGTATTTGAAGGCACACACTCGTTCGTCTCATGCAAGAACACTCATACAAGAAACTAGTGCAGACGTATGGAAAATTTCCTTATTATGATCTGTTACATTGTGTACCTTTAACGAACACACTAACCAAAAGCCGTGTTTGCATTTAGTTAATCATATTTGTAGATAGAATCTTTGTAGTTGTTGTAGCACCATTTCTAACCACTAAAAACCATATATAATAATAGTTGAAAATACCATTCAATTAATTTTTTTTTAAAAAATGGTTTAGACCTTTGGCTCGACAAACTTTGCGTAAACACATTTTTTATTGATTAATGACGTTTTTAACGATATTTTAATTTAACCAAAAAATGTTACTACAATCTTTTTGTTTTTAACTTTTTGTATGATCAAAGCCCAATTGTGAATATTGTAAATACGTTTAGGATAAAACTGAAGTGGCAACCTTTGGGGGAGGTCTATCTCCAGCTGTGGACAGACTGAAATGGTGATGATTTTTTTTTTTTTTCTAGTCTTTCTTATCTTAATTACAAAAGTTATTATTCAGCAATAACACCAAGATCGAAGGGATTATAAAGGCTCCCAATTCGTTTTCGCAGGAATACTCATCTTTTATCACTTGTTTTCTGTTCGATTCAATTCTGTTCTACTCCCTTTTTTCTAAAAGAGCGGTTTGAGTGTCTCTGTGATTTTCACCCTGATCGTTCTCTTCGCTCTGATGACAATTTAATACTCAGAAATCCTTCTCACAGCACTTCTTTTTGCTCTAAATCCTTTTCCGTTGAAGCTGTTCGGCTTTGGAACTCTCTTCCAGTTCATATTAAGCGAGCACAATCATTACCTGTTTTCAAGCGCCTGTTAAAAACATACTTTATGCCTCCTTAATCTTTGTTTCCTTTTCCTTAATGTCGTTGACTTGTATCTCTGTAATAGTATATACGTGTATATGTATTTCATTTATTCATATTATGTATATTTTTTGTATTTATTTTATTTGCATATTATGTGTATGTATTATATATTCACTTTAGTTTTTATTATGTGTACACCCGAACCCGATACTTATCATATTTCCTTTTTCTTTCTGGGTTGCCTGGAAGAAATCGCTTCTTAGCGATAAGGCCGCCTATTGTACTTTTTGTTTTTGGTTTCCTTATAATCTTTGTATGTTAAATCCGTGTGTGTACAATTAAAGCATATTTCATTCATTCATTCATTCATTCATAGATTTAAAGTTTTACGAATCTTGTACAACGGGAGTCATCAATGTCGCGTGTCTTGCAGCCGAGTTATGGCCCCTGGGCTTCTTTAATCGTGTGGGGTTTATTTTTTACCGGGATAGCCGCAGATAGCCTCGCCGCTGTGAGCCAGCATGCCGACCTTCCGGCGATGTTGTTGCCCGTCATCAGAAGGAGTATTGAGAGATTACTGATTTTCATTTAGCCCACGGCGCAGCCAAACTATCTTCCACAAGCCACTAGACACCTCACCCAAGGGAGAGTCCGTCCGTCCGACCGTCCGTCTGTCTGTCCTACATAGTTAGGGAGGTACCATGGCCTCGCAGAATACTGACGTGAAGTAGAAGCATCTTGTGCTTTTGCGTTTCACTTGCCATCAGGTGCACCGTAACCGTTTGTCGCCTTTCCCGTAAAAAAAAACATAAGCTCATCTTAGTTATAATCTAAGCGTCTCTGGGGGAACGAGTGACTCAGTGCTCAGACAACCAGTCTCTCGTGTCACGTGCCCTGAGTTTAAATCCCAAGAACTCATATTTGAATAACATTTTTTTTTGCATTTTCAGGGCAGGACGCGTTGTAACTGTCCCCCGACTCTCGGACATTACAATACACTACATCTTCAACCTTTTTTATCTCTGTAGTTTATGTTGTACGGAAAGAAATGAATAAGCTTGTGCTCGCGTGTTCGGAACGCTTACGGCACTATGATATTAACCGACGAGACTGTCACGCACGGAGGGCTAAAGATCGTCAACATGATTGAAAAATCCTGTACCCTATTAATAACTACAATACTAGAATTTCGATATAGAAACGAATTATTGCTAAAAGTTTACGACATATTTTTCAATATAAAAACTACATATACAGTAAATTAAATCAAGTCGGTGCTCAACTGACCCAGATACTTTGCAATATATAAATACATACATACAACGTATCGATCAATACCAACGTGAGTTTTAAATACATTCTTTATCACTTTCTAACATGTGCACAAGGAACATTTTCAGAGGTTACCAAATGTGAGGCTGCAGTAGGTTGGGTTAGGTAAGCGCTCCCCCCATCTTCGCCCCTCTCCACTGCCACTGCAGTGCCGCCAGCAATACTACACCACTTTTATAACTTATAACTTTTTAACAACGTGCATTCAGTATGACACTTTTTAACATAAAATAATCGTTCACCACTTAGTTATAATTTACGTATCAAAATTTTTCATATCCATTTTCTTTACCTAGAAAATATTTAATGTTTTTTATTATTTAGTCCTCTCTCCAACAATAATGAAGTCGTAGTAAAGCCCCAATATTTTGTGTCGATCGACTTACGTTCTTTATGATTCCGTGGCGTAACCCTTTTCTCTTCCATCTTTTGTCATAACTTAAAAAAAATCATGTTGATTTTTTCTTGGCGTGATATATTTATAAAATTTTGTATCCGATAAGTTGTTTTCGGAGCGTAGTAATGTACACTTTTAGTATTAAAAATGTGTTTCTAAAAACACATTTAATAGTAAAGAAATATTTAATCTTTGAAACATTAATCGTAGATTAGTTGAAATTAAAAATAAAACATGTATAATAGTAATATAATTTATTTATTGCAGTCATATGGTACAATTCCGATTAATTATCTCATTTAATATAGATATGTTTCACTAGCCCCATTAGTTATTATCCCAATTTTTCGTTGATTTTTATTTCATAGTAATTGTTATTCAGAATATTATTTTAGTAGAAACAGTATTAAAGTAATATTTCAGTAATTTATTTTAATACTTTATTTAATAGTCTTATTACACTTTTATATATTCAACGGTCAAATATTTAAGTTAAGCAGAACATTAAAGTTCATGAAACTATGCGCCTGTGATAAAATGAGCGGCAAATATCTGTAAAACATGTCTACTGCGGCCATAAAGCATTCAGGCGCTCCGACGATCGAGGGTTGTCTGTATGGTAATATTGTATAAATTTTTTATATGCTATTGTTTCGTTACATTATTTTCAGAAACTATAAGCTAAATGGGCGTCATGTAAAACATTTGGTGAATCTTAAAATCAGTTGTTTTATTTCGTTATACTTCTTATATCTTATTATATTTCTATATAAATGTCTTACAAAGGAGTCCAATCAATATCCGACGATAACTATCTTTTGCACAATGTATGCAAATTGTTAAATGACAGATTAGATAAAGGGTCTACGGGAGATATCATAGTGCCGCAAGTGTACGCGCGAACACTGGAGGCACTCGCTCGCCTTTACCTTGCCGTATCCGATGCAACGCATATGCGATAATATCGGTGGTGGGGGTCAGATGCGCTGTCATTGATACGCGACCCAAAACACACCAGCCAACCAGACCTTCTGTTCTCCTGATGATAAGTGATTACTGTCGCCCACGTACATCTTCAACATTAGAAGTGCTGCAAGTGCGTTGACGGCCTTTAAGGGTATTTGGAAGATGGGAAGGAGGATGAGGAGAGCGAGGGGCTCCCCCCTCGCCCGGCCTTCGGTTACTTCACTCACCGAACGAAACACAAAAGCACAAGATGCCTCTACTTTACGTCGGTATTCTGGGAGACCGTGGTACCATTCTGGTCGAGCCGGCCCATTCGAACAGCAGCAAAAGCCGCCGCTTGGTGCTACCACGTAATAAATAATAGACTGTCAAGTAAATGGCAGCAGAGGCTCATATACACTTGTATCTATTTTCGATTAGGAATCAAGATGGAAATAAGTTGTTACACCTGAGGACAGAAATGGATTGCTTCGTCATCTTGTCTCCTGTTCAATCTCTCACCGTACGAAACGCAGCAGCAACATGCTGTGCTATTTGACGCTTATATCCTGTGAGAGCGCGCTCCTTCCCCGGTCGAAACGATCCATTCGTGCTTTAGCTATATATAGCGTGTGAAATATTAGTGCGCGATTCTTAATTTATTTTACTCGATAGCCTGCTCTGTCTAAAGCCTGCCCAGGCAACGCCCAGCTTCACCGGTGTTGCAGCTCGTTTGCCCCCTTTTACATAATTTGCTTCTGGAGAAAGTGGTGGTATCAGCGATATTCGTTGTATTTACATAATTATTAGTTTAAAAGATAAAATCTATGAGTTTGTTGAATATATAATAAACACAGTTCAGTTTAATTTTTTTTTATATTGTACAAGTTGATTTCTGTCATCTTTATACCGGCACCGTGCACGCTGATAATTGTTAAAACAGTTACGCAAACGATGACAAACAATCAAACAAACGCACACGCGGAATATTTCCCGTGCATGACTCGCACGAGACGCCCGCCGCGTCTCCTCCGATGTCTTCCTGGAACTTTAATCATGTCGATACACTAACTATGTTTGCTCGCTAATCTTAGAAAGCATTAGAACCGCCATTAGTCAGAAAGTTAACAGGATGTGTGAGATTCTGTTTAATTTGTTTATCTACTCTTCATTGTTCAAACTTCACATCTTGCAGTGACGGGTTACAACGGGCGGTCAACTCTACAAGTCAATCCTTACGCGATGGTGAAAAAATACGTGGTCGGTGTTCATCAACGCAATAAGAGTAAATATTTATTATCATAATTAATATGTTCAACAATAATGAATACACATTGAAAGCTACAAGGTGATTAGATAAGTGTAACTCTAACGACAGACAAACACGACGCGAACCAAATACAGTATGATAACAATGAGAAAGATAATGCTTTGTAAAGAACAGAAGAGATCTGTTACTATGTGGGTTCAACAGAGCGGTGTTACTACATGCACACATATATACACACATACTTTAATATAATCATAAGATAAATACAAATCCGATGTCTTTGACGATACATTAAGTTTACCAAAAATAAAGAGAAAGAAATATAGTCAAATACGTCAGATAGTCTTCATATTTATTAAGTAAATGTTCTCGAACCGATATTTTAATTGAGTGCTTATTGGGCTAGCTGGCTTGACATCACCGATCTTAATGTTAAATGTTGCGATGTTGAGACGTCACTGGTACAAACACCCCATAAGTATCCAGAACGCCTCACGCCACGCCTGTCACTATCACCCGGAGTTCTGTGGATCCCAAACGCTGGTCAGTTGCAAATGTAACGGGAAACTAAATGCTGAATTGAACATTGCTTTGGGCATCGTTTTTTTAAAATGAGTGATTTGATTTGTGACGTAGGCCTGGATCAACGAAGAGATCTGCCCCTACTAGATCTCATCGTTGACTCTAAACGAGGTCAGATGAAGCCAAGCTAAACATAGTTTACGGGTTTAAC
Source organism: Bhutanitis thaidina (assembly GCA_029286595.1). NCBI lineage: Eukaryota > Metazoa > Arthropoda > Insecta > Lepidoptera > Papilionidae > Bhutanitis > Bhutanitis thaidina. The sequence continues at coordinate 16,338,261 of JAGSMS010000010.1, forward strand.
TGAGTTCAGGGCCATAAGGACTACTACCGGCGCCCACCATACCCAAATAAGCTCACGTGAAAATTGAGTTGCCTTTCAAAAAAATGGGGGGGTGGGGGGGGGGGTATACTTTTCATTCGTCAAACATTCAGGCTTATACTTATTGGTAGGCAACGCCCAAAACGTACAAAAGTATTGGGCTCTATTCGTACTTTGCGACATAATTCGCATCGCCACGGATTTTAAATGTGGTAGAGCCAAGCGGCGGCTTTTGCTACCGCTCGAGCGGCGTAGTGCCGCGGCGTCGCAGAACACCGACGTAAACTAGAAGCATCATGTTTTTCTGTTGCTGCGTCTAGGTTTTCTGTAACCGGATTGCTCATGCTCGTTTGCCCAAAAGAAAAAAAAAACCAGTGGCGTACCGGACGCGCGTGCTGCAGAGATATGTGGCCCCACGCCAGCTCCGGACGGCCACCAACCTCCACTACGTCGCAAGAATTCAAGAAATCGTAAAGAAAAAAAAGTTTCTTTGTTTAGCTGATATTCGGCAGTTATCGTTGAAACTTCTACAAATGTTATGTATGGGACTTTAAAATTAATTAAAGACAAATTCGCCGGATAAACTGCCAAGGAAATTTCTTTTATTTTCAAGTTTATTCAGAGAAACGCTCCGATACGTCGTTCGGGAAATAAATATGATTTACATGAGACATACCACTTTCGAAGATACACTGTTGCCGAAAATACACACTGAATATGCCATTCGTCACGAGGGCAAAGGAGGATGCTATGGATGTGATCAGAATCTGTTCATCTTTTATCTCTTTCTAAGCAAATCTATTATTATAAGCTTGATTCAATAGATAGACGCTTTGCTGCGACCCTACGGGTCACGGATTCGATTTCAGAGAGAATATATTTGTAATTATAACTATAATTAAATTGTTGCGAATCTGAATGTTTGTTCATGTGTAATTTGTCTGTTTTTTTGTTTCTTATATAAAGATGTGCATTTCTTGATCACGACCTAAATCACCTTAATAACATAACATCAGAAAACACAATGGGTGTACAATAAATTACAGATTAGAAACGTTTGAACTTGTCGAGAAATTCGACTCCGAAAGTTCCTTCATTTAAGTAAATTTCTCATAATTTAATGTTAAATTATCCCTCGAGTTCGAGATACTGGGGCTGCTTCGTTGAATACTTTCCCCTATAGAACTTCCAAAAATATACTTAAGATGTCTTTCTACGTTATCAAATTCCTAATTTGAATTTATTTGTAGTAAAGACGAGCAGGTTTCTTTTTTCACTTTATTTGCGCCATCAAATGTAAAACTTTGTTTTAACATTTGATATTCTTTTTTCGATCAGACCAAATTTAGTCGGCCAATGTGTTATGCGCATTTCTATGCAAAAATACCACTAAAATGTACTTAAACATGATAATATTTTTGTAGTGTAGACGTGGTGAAGGTGGTAGAGGCGAGCGATGATATCCAATACAGGTACAGCCGTGAGGATCAGCAAGCTGAAGTGGCAACCGGCCGGCCACATAGCTCGCAGAACCGACAACCGTTGGAGAAAAAAGGTTCTCGAGTGGCAGCCACAGTACAGGCAAACGCAGTGTGGGACGACCCCCCACAAGATGGAGTGACGACCTGCTCAGTGTTGCGGGAAGTCGATGGATGCAGGTGGCTCAGGACCGAGCTTCGTGGCAATCTTTGGCGGAGGCCTATGTTCAGCTGTGGACTTGTGATAGGCTGCAATGATGATGATGATGATGAGAGCCGAGCGGCGGCTTTTGCTGCTGCTATTCGAGCAGCAGCAAGCCCGGCTGGGGGTAGTACCGCGGTCTCGCAGAATAACGGCGTGAAGTAGAGGCGTCTTGTGTTCGACGAATGAGGTACCGGATTCCCACTACCCCTCATGAGCGTATACTCAACACTGGGGTGGTCAGTCTTTCAATCCACTCTTCATCGGAGTTTATTTGGCATACGTCTCAATGTCCAAGCCTACGTTAGTTTGGAAATACTCGATTCTCCATCACCGACTCTCCCGATCCAGGAGGCAGATCCCCTAACCTCTCAGCGGTCGGGTATCGTATGAGATGTGACGCTGAACGAACACGACTCAACTCCTAAGTTACGATCAAGGTAATAAAAATCGAACTTGAGACGTGTGCCAATTGTGACTATGGCGGAATCTTGAGAGCTTCGATCCTCATAATTAGAGGTCAATGCCCAGCTGTGGAGAGAGCAAAGTTTGATACCTATAATTGTTATCTTCAAATATTAATGATTTCTATATTAACACTCATTTAGGACTACAATGTCAATTGGTCAACCATGATTAATTATAAACCATTACACGCTTTATAATTACGTTCACTGATTACACAAAATACAATACCCGTTAACGTCTTCGTACCTTTTATAATAATGACATAATTCACCATTGTTCTAATCGGTCATTATCCGATATCCACAACAAATCCGCTGTGCCGTCTGTCGCACTCCACCGTTGAACGTTTCTAGACGAGAACAAACTTAACTCAACGGTGGGAACGCAATAACACTAGGTACCCTTCGTGACTTTCCTTGTTATTCAATTTTTTTTTTTTATGGAAAAGACTGCAAACGAAGGTAAGTGATTACCGTCGCCCACATACATCTGCAACACCATAGATGCTGCAGGTGCGTTGCCGGTCCTTAAGGATATTTGTGAGATGTGAGGGAAGAGGAGGGGAATAGGGAGGGGTGTGGGCCTCCGGTTACCTCGCGCACCGTACGAAACGCAGAAGCACAAGACGCCTCTACTTCACGCCGGTATTCTGCGAGGCCGCGGTATCAACCCGGTGGAGCCGGCCCATTCGAGCAGCAGCTGAAGCCGCCGCTTGGCTCCACCGCGCTTCAAATTACTCGGCGCAGTCGATTAATGAGCTAGGCGATAAGGAGCCCGGTGTAGATGATTACGTAGATCATAGAGATCCCTTATCGTCGGCCAATTTATCGGCTGAATGTAAACAGTGCTTGTTCCTGAAGCTATATAGGTCAGGTCGGGTGCTTATCGGGCAGCGGTTCGCTGTACGGTCGCGGTCTCGGCTCGCTTCCATCGGCACCTCAGTACCACTTGCGACGCCGCGGGGCGTACACGTTGTCACGTGACATGAAATCGCGCATGCGTAGTACAGTTTTCCAACCGGTAGGCTGTGTGTGAACAGCTGATATTGTTTTGGTTTTGTATTTTTTTTTTTACGTTTTTGTTTTTTGGTTTTCCGTGATATTCTGTGCCGTGAAGCAAAATGGGGCAAGCGTTCGGCATAAACAATTCCCACAACGAGGACAGGCAGTACGTGAGAAAGGAAATAGGTGAGTAATAAACACAATTAAGTATTGGTACTTCTTCTATAGGATTTTATATTTTTTTTTTAAATCACACAAATATTTAACGATCCAGAACAGCATAGGTAATTAAATGTTCTGCTTGATTACATAAATTGTGTCCCATATTATCAAAAGTCAGTTACATAATATTACATTTTTAATATAAACAAATTCCGTTTGTCCACTAAGAAGTCATAACGATATAATGTCTTGATAATAAAGCTTGAGATAAATTTTCCAAGATTAATGTAAAAAAATATTATAAAGCACAATAAACAATAGGAATTAATGACTGAATAAGAATCTGATTCTATTTCTTACTAGAGATTACCAACAATAATTCGAAGTTGTTATCTATTGTGGAGTAATAACCGAGTGTTAATAGTGTTAGTTGTTAGATACGTAGAAAAACAAACCGAAATAGAACCGTACGTTTCTAAGCGGAACTCGTTAAGGTCAGTTAACGAAACGCTACCCGCTGTGGATATGTCAGCGTTTATATGTTTAGATATCTCAAAGATTACTTTGCAATGTTTTAAGTTTGATATTATTTATAATTCTGTTCAGATGAGTGTCGTGTCGTCTCTTTGTTAGCCACAGCACGTGCGCAGTTGCTTCGAGTTCCTCTCGTCTGTTCGTTTTGCAAATTCGTAATGCAAACATTAACAGTTCTTCGTTTCTAACACACGTGCCATGTATGTGTGAGGTCTTTAGATTGCATGCTAATCCCGAATCTTCTCAAATGTAACAATAAAACAGAACGCTATGTGATTGCCGGTTCAAGAAATCCGTCGTACCCTCTCCTCCCGTGAGCGATGTTAGAGTCGACTATAGGAGAAGCCTTTGAATTCACATCGCGTCCGACAGATGGCGGATCAACCGTCTCCGAAAATACAATTTCGACCGATAACGAAAGGCAACTCGATTCCGAAGCGTAAAAGATTATACCTTGTTGTCCCATTGGGAAAGTTTGATTGTCCATCTGTGGACTATAAACAGGCGTATAAGAAGAAACGGACTTAGTTCGTTAAGCTTTATCTGTTTAAATGTTCATCATCGGCTGATCTAACTCCAATGCTGGACGAAAGCTTCTCTCGTCTCACGTCACAAAACACTAAAATTCCGAATGACGTCACCTCCGATAAAATCATACCGTGTCAATTGTTTAACATGGTCTCGTTTATCTAAGACATGGTTACCAATAAACGAAAGCATGTCGCGGAGGCGAAAAACATCACGATATTATTTTGTCCTGTAATGACTACACATGGAACTTTTTGGGGTTTTTATTTTGTGTCATGAGGCCGCTGAAAAGTGGCATAAGTTGGCCTGCAAGGATCCTACATACCGACCGCGCAGCTCTGCTCCGCATCGCTGGACACTTTGATCGAGGTTCGGCCTTTTTTTTGGATGAGTTTATTTAGTCAGTCGATCTCGTGAAGGTTGGTGTATAAAGAAAACGCGGATATCGGATTATCTAATTTTATACTTCGATTTCTTTTTTGTTGTTCAAATTTGTTTCCACTTTATTTATAACAGTCTTATTACGTATAAACTTTATACATCGATTTTTGAGATAAACATTTACTTACGTCTTATTCTCAGTCGCGGGCAAACTCACTATCCACTGAAGGAGGGATCGCAAATTGTCTGTAGAAAGTTCCACGGCAAGCTATTACCTAATCTCTCCGATGGATCGTATTGTATTGAACCGAGCTGTTTCTAGAAACGTATTATTTATCAATCATGTAATGTTTATTACTTCTACTAACAGGTTCGAGGAGCAAATTGTGTTTGTTATGTTTTGTTTATAGATAAACTTGTCTAGCTCCAATTAGATAAACTTGTCAAAGAGAAGATGATGCTAAACGAAGCTGATCTTAAGATATTGTTTGATAAAAGATTCGTTGTTACTGCAAAGAAGTTTGTGATTTAGTTTTTCTGTATCAATGCAATCATAAAAATATGCTTCTGAGAACCTGCTTGTTGTTTAAACTTTTTATATACTTGACCTTTAAAATAATGATGAATGATGACTTTTTACTAGTCTACCGAAGTAATAAGCTGCAAAATATAACAGGTAATCTTATATTTTATGCTTTTCTAGATTGAACCAGTTTTTATTATTATTTCGCATTAAGCAAAATTGAAGGATCAATCCTTTTAAAAAAACATATTTCTGTCATGTGAATTGTTGATCACGTATATATTTAGTAACTTAATTAATGTAAGTCTAAAGTAGTTCTATCACGTGGTATAGCCAAGCGGTGGTTTTTGCTGCTCGAATAGTCCGGGGTGGTACCACAGTCTCGCAGAATGCCAGCGTGAAGTAGAAGGGCATCTAGTGTTCTGCGTTTCGTTCGGTGAGTTAGGGTCCGCTCCCTCTCTTACCATCCATCCCATCTCCTAAACGTTTTTAAAGGCCGGAAGCAGCACCTCCTCTGGTGTTGTAGATATACGTGGGCGTCGTTAATCACTTGCCATCAGGTGAGCCGTTAAAATTAGGTCGCCTGAATCTTTTACGATCATGATGGGATTAGAAAATAATAAAACGACTGCCTTTATATTTATTTACTGAACGAACAATAATGTTTGCGTGCAGCGGAAGTATAACATGATATATGACAATTGTATTCGTGTGATACGCCGTTAAGAAGACAAACAGAAAAGATTTTATCTTCTCTCTTTCAACATCATAAGGTTTCCTACATACTTCACGTATTCTATTGTATCTATCATCAACGTTGCAGGTTGTAATTTACAAGTTTTAGAATTTACGTTTTCTATTCTGCAACAACGCAATGTAGATGTTTTTGCTTTGTTTCCAAACAACTTTATCTTAGTCAGTTCATTGTTGTTCGATATGCGACAATGATAACGTACACAATATCACACAACTGCGTCACGGTGAAGTTTACAATTCACACATTTTAGAAACGTACTCTTTGTCATTTACGTATTGCCTGCATTGTTTCAAAGTGCATTTTAACTCAAATGATTGATTCATTTTCCGTGAACTCACATTGTCGATTGATGTTTTAAGAATGGGTTTCGTATAGTTTTTGAAGAGTCATGATGTGTTTTTCAACGTGGTAGAGCCAAGCGGCGGCTTTTGCTGCTGCTCGACTGGGCCGGCTCAACCGTGTTGGTACCACGGCCTCGCAGAATACCGGCTTGAAGTAGAGGCATGTTGTGCTTCTGCGTTTCGTTCGGTGAGTGTGGTAACCGGAAGCCTACTCCCTCTCCCCTTCCCTTTCCCCTTCCTCATCCTTCCTCCCATCTCCCAAATACCCCTAAAGGCCGGCAACGCACCTGCAGAACCTCTGGTGTTGCAGATGTACATGGGCGACGGTGATCACTTACCATCAGGGGACCCGTTTGCTCGTTTGCCGCCTTTACCATAAAAAAAAAATATAAATAGCCCTCTCCCTTATATAATATCCCTATGGAGGGTTAACCATAATGGCCACAGTCGGCAAGCGGCCATGTCAGTACCAGTCGCACCTTAGACGCTGCTACCGATGCCAGCCACAGCTTTTTATACGTACTACAAGCTGTATTTAGCTTTAATCGTGTACTCCTTATATCTGGCGCTTGCTCCTTTATTTCATGTCCGTTCTCCAATCTTGTCTCTCTCCCATCCCATCTGATGTCATCATTGCTTCTTTTCTTTGGTTCTTCCATTTGAGCTTTCTGTTTTTTAATGTTTTATCGAAGATCGTGATTCGTCTTGTGCAAATCTGTGTAAATATTTTATAATGTTTCTTTTTAGTTTAGAATTTATCAACGAAGTCTTTAAAAAATGATTCAAGTTTTTTTTCCCTTAGTGCTCTACATCCAAGCAATTTCTTATCTATGATGGACATGTAAAATATGTGCTAGTTGTTTACTCAGTTCATGTGTATTTGAATAAAGTACAGTTTTAGCATGTCCGTGTCATTGACCACTGAAATCTCAATTTCCCTGCCGGGCCGGTTCATTGTATCCAATTTATTGGTCGCCGCACTGGATTGTTTCTTGTGAATCATTTTCGTAATTATCTCGCAAAGTTGTTTGCTCAAACATTTGGCGTTGTTTCGTCCCAATGTTCGCAACAACCCATCAGTGCCGGTGCACACTCGGATGTTAATAGAATTATTTGCTCTGCGGGCGAAAATAAAAAGGCGGTGTTGTCCGGAGCCGTTTTAATAACCAGTAGATGCCTCTGTACTGGTTTAATCATTTTAATTGAGTTTCGAAAGATTTGTTAGTTATTTAATATTAGTTTAGAGAAAACTATATACTATTGATGGAATTAAAAATAATTGATAGAAATGTTTTTTTAAGTCAATTAATTTCTCTGTTTTTGTGTATGAAGCGCCAGAGGATCATTTCCTGTAGAATGAATCAACAATTTGCGACTAACATCTGGTTTATCCATTCAGGCAAATCTACGATGACAGATTAAAATATCTATATTTCATATTGATTTCCTGATCCGTGGATCCCATGAGTTTATTTTAAGTTTGTTGTTAAAAATGGTCAGTGGTTCAAATTCTTGGCACTGAGTTACCTTTCACGACACCCACCGAAGCGAAGGTCGGCAGACATTACCGCTGTTTCCGCACTTCTTACTCAGTAACTTCACTAGCTTTGAATGCTCTTATTTAGTTAATTAATGATTATAATGAATTAATTAGTTTATATTAATTCAATTAATTAGACGCATTCTGCTCTGTGGTAGTATCTTAAATAAGTAGAAGATAATGGAGAGTAACATTTGCACACAGAAGTTTTAGATGACCTTTCCACAGTTTGTTCACCGACATCGTATATTATTATTCTAATGCAAGCCCCCAACTTGTCTAATGGAGGACTATTAGACAATTCAGTCTGGATTGAATATAACTTTTTATTGCAATACCTATGAAGAAGATCGTCTATGCTCAGATAGGTAGAACCCACAGAGCAGAAGTGCAGATCATTGCCACAGCCCAAAGCCACTGCTTGGACTCTACCACATAAAAGAGTTTATATTGAACATACAAAAGGTAGGGTCACTACCAACCAGGCTACCGGCCCGTCGAAATGTTAAGAGAGTCAACGAAGGACAGAACTGCGACGTTCGTATATTCGTTATTCTATATTAACGACAGCATTTTCAAGCGTGATAGAGCCAAGCGGCGGCTTTAGCTGCTGCTCAAAAGGGCCGGCTAGACCGGATTGGTACCACGGCCTCGCAGAATACCGGCGTGAAGTAGAGGCATCTTGTGCTTCTGCGTTTCGTTCGGTGGGTGTGGTAACCGGAGGCCCACACCCCCTCCCTATTCCCCTCCTCTTCCCTCCCATCTCCCAAATATCCTTAAAGACCGGCAACGCACCTGCAGCATCTACAGTGTTGCAGATGTATGTGGGCGACGGTAATCACTTACCATCAGGTGAACCACTTGCTCGTTTGCCGTCTTTTCCATAAAAAAAAAATTAAAGATAGTTACAAGCCACAGAGCAGAAGTGCAGATCATTGCCACAGCCAAAAGCCACTGCTTGGCCTCTACCACATAAAAGAGTTTATATTGAACATACAAAATTATTAATTATCCTATATTAACGACGACATAAAAGCGAATGGAACACGAGCAACAAAAGCGTCATCCGTCTATTAATAAAGTGAGAGTGTCCGCGCAGGTGCAGGTCTGAAGCTTTTTGCCGTCCGCGGCAGAGAACCGGTCCCCGGCCGGGCCCGGCTTGCGTCGATATGTTTCACAGTCGCCGTGACCGCAGCGGCTTTCCTTTTATGGACCCCGGCGCTGTTCTCGTGCAACATTCGCTTCGTACAAATGACTAGATAGCCGTACTGTGTGGGTATCGTATGGTTGTTTGCAACAATGGATGCACAGGACCAACGACGCGATTAACTTCTTTTAATGTTTACCAGTTAAACGTCTGCTCCTATTTGTATTGTTTATGTTTTTAATTTCGTTTGGAGCCACAAACAAGTTCACCGGGTGTCCGACCAAATAACAATCAATGAAACAATCAAAAGAAATATCAATCAATCGAAGTACCGATGTTTTGTCACCCCTGAGTACACCGATGGAATGCCTCATACCCTGTGATTATACTGGCCTTCTGTACTTACCGTAGTTACCTAGCGAGCCTTATGTTACCTTAATGGCTCCTAGACAGAAAAATTAAAGATAGTTACAAGCCACAGAGCAGAAGTGCAGATCATTGCCACAGCCAAAAGCCACTGCTTGGCCTCTACCACATAAAAGAGTTTATATTGAACATACAAAATTATTAATTATCCTATATTAACGACGACATAAAAGCGAATGGAACACGAGCAACAAAAGCGTCATCCGTCTATTAATAAAGTGAGAGTGTCCGCGCAGGTGCAGGTCTGAAGCTTTTTGCCGTCCGCGGCAGAGAACCGGTCCCCGGCCGGGCCCGGCTTGCGTCGATATGTTTCACAGTCGCCGTGACCGCAGCGGCTTTCCTTTTATGGACCCCGGCGCTGTTCTCGTGCAACATTCGCTTCGTACAAATGACTAGATAGCCGTACTGTTTGGGTATCGTATGGTTGTTTGCAACAATGGATGCACAGGACCAACGACGCGATTAACTTCTTTTAATGTTTACCAGTTAAACGTCTGCTCCTATTTGTATTGTTTATGTTTTTAATTTCGTTTGGAGCCACAAACAAGTTCACCGGGTGTCCGACCAAATAACAATCAATGAAACAATCAAAAGAAATATCAATCAATCGAAGTACCGATATTTTGTCACCCCTGAGTACACCGATGGAATGCCTCATACCCTGTGATTATACTGGCCTTCTGTACTTACCGTAGTTACCTAGCGAGCCTTATGTTACCTTAATGGCTCCTAGACAGAAAATTAAGATATTTATCTTTAGTACATCATGTGGTATTAAGTTGTAAGCTTTCTTACTTCTGCAATGTGGTTATGTCACAATGCAATGAGATACTGGTTGCAGCATGTAAATTTCTGAAGCTCGGAATCAGAACACATCCTGAGACTAGGATCGTGCTGCGTGCCAATCTTTGGGGTGGTTTGTGTTCAACAGCGGTCTTGTTTATGTATCTCTTATCGGTCGTAAATTGTGAGATGTAAAATGGCGGCAAACGAGCAAGCGGTCCACCTGATGGTAAGTGATTACGGTCGCTCGCGTACAGCTGCGATACCTGCAGTTGTACGTGGGTGGATGATATAGGGACCTCCCTATCCATCTGGGAAGGAGGATGATGAGAGGGACGGGGAGGGGGGAGCGGGCCTGCGGTTACCTCACTCGACGAGCGAAACGCAGAATCACAAGATGCCTCTACTACACGTCGGTGATCAGCGAAGTCGTGGTAGCACACCGGTCGAGCCGGCCCAATCGAGCAGCAGCAAAAGCCGCCGCTCGGCTCTCGGTAGTAAAGGGTGTCTCGGAATGTTTTTCGTTTTTAGATGTTAAATAAAAAACAAAATATCAATTAAATCTCGTTTTATTTAATGTTAATTTAAAGAGCAATCCTTGAAGTTTATTTATGAAAAACAACCGTTTGCAAATGCGCACCATTCATTTGTTCACACTCACTTAACCTGGAGCTAAAATGTTCAATAACTCGCTGGAGCATCGCTCTTGGAATAGAGTTGATTTCTTCTGTGATTCTTTGCTTCAAAACATTCAGGTTGGGTGGCAATGGATTGTAAACTTTGCTTTTTAGGTAGCCCCATAGGAAGAAATCAGCAGGCGTTAAATCAGGGCTCCTCGGTGGCCAATTGATGTCTCCTCGGCGACTTATCACTCTTTTCTTTTTTTTTTATGAAAAAATAGGCTTGCGTTTGACCTCAATCTTCCCCGCTGGAAAGCAAAGATGAGGCCTAGGATGGTACACGCTTGCCTAGATGTCTGTTCACTCTGGCCTTCTTCCAGGGAATAAATGTCCGTGTGATCTTTCTCTGTACTATCTATAGTTTAATACACAACGACGGCACTGCGTTGCGTTGTGCAGGCTAATCTTCAAATCCGCCGGAGCGATAACGATTGAACTTTCTTAGTAATGATGTTGCGTAGGACGTAGGCTCAATTTTTTTATTATGCTTTTTTTTTAACCCGGACAATGCTAGCAACTACCACAGCTGGTTGAACAATAAACGTATCCGTATAAAGTATGGAGCCTACATCGAGCTGACTTAGTTGACGTCTGTTCAATTAATTTGAATATGTATCGCTGTATTTAATTAATTGCTTTTCGCCTTGTCCGTGTTTATCGACAGATAGTTCAGTTTCCAGCATTTGTTTTTGATTTTTCTCGCTATTGGCGTAACTTTGCTACCCCCTCGTCTCGAATCTCGCCCAGGACAAGTATTGCTATGATTTACATATAATTGTTCCGGGTCTGAGACTCTGTTCGTCCGTGTGATTTACGGCCGTTAAAGACTTCTAAATAACATAGATTCGTAATAGTTTATGGTTTCGAAAAAAAATCTTTATGTTTAGTGTTTCGTAAACGTTATTTTCGTCCGGTCACATTATATCTCGCGGGGAGGAAAAATGAAAAAAAAATTGTGTTACAGAGAGCCAGTTGTATGCGTCGAGTCGTATCAAATAGAAAACCGCAATTCTGCCTACCCCGATCAATGACAGGAGTGAGCTTATGAAACATTAATTTTTCTCTATCATTCCTCTCTCAAATCCTCGCGTTATTTTAGTTCTCTGCTTCAGGCAAACAAACCGAACGTGATCTATTTGTTGTTCGCTTCATCATCATCATCATCATTTCAGCCTATCAGAAGTCCACTGCTGAACATAGGCCTCCCCCAAAGATTGCCACGAAGCTCGGTCCTGAGCCACCTGCATCCATCGACTTCCCGCAACACTGCGCAGGTCGTCACTCCATCTTGTGGGGGGTCGTCCTACACTGCGTTTGCCTGTACGTGGCGGCCACTCGAGAACCTTTTTCCCCAGCAGTTGTCAGTTCTGCGAGCTATGTGGCCGGGCTATTGCCACTTCAGCTTGCTGATCTTTTTCGCTTATGGTACTCTAATTTCGAAACGGGATGTTAGCGACGTATTGACAGCTCCCAAGCACCCGCAGCGTACTGCGAAGCGTACATCGAAGCGTATAGGTACGCCGACACTGCATTGGGTTGCATCTGTCGAGCACACGAGTACGTGAAACTTAATTGAAGAACTAATACCGTACGGGAATGTCTTTTTGTACGTAGGTTTATTGTTATGGGTAAAAGGAATATTATTCTGTAGAAGTAAACTTTGGCCCAGTTAAAAGATAATTTTTAAACATTAAAAAAGGACATTCACTTTTCGTTTTTAAAGACGTAATGCCTCCAATTAAACTGTTATCGTTAACTGTATTGTAATTACCTTTTATTTATGTGAGTATGTATTAGCAGTGTTATATATTGCAAGTTATATTTTTTATAATGTCACAATGGCAAGGGAAATAAATGCAGTAGAAAGGACGTCCGCTTCCTGTCCTGCCTCCGCCATGGCAGTAAGTTCTTGAGGGGATATTGGGGTTTGAGTTAACTTCCTTTCTGTGATATATTTCCTGTGCTCTTCAGAGCCTTCTGCAGAGCTTCACGGAGTCCGAGCAGCCATATTTTTAATATTATTATTATTTTCTTTAGCTACCACGGCTACAACAAATAAAAAGTGATTACCGTCGCCCACGTACATCTGCTACACCATAGGTGATGCAGGTGCGTTGGCGGCCTATGAGGAAATTTGGTAGATGGGAGAGGGAGTGAGCCTCCGGTTACCTCACTCACCGAACGTACCGCAGAAGCACAAGATGCGTCTACTTCACGCCGGTATTCTGCGAGGCCGCGGTACCGACCCGGTGGAGCAGCAGCAAGAGCCACCGCTTGGCTCTACCACGCTTGAATAGATACGTAAGCTTAGATTGATGGTAGCGCTCGTCTCCCCACTCGATTGAGCTCATTTGTTTTGTCTTTGTTTCAGGTAAAGATATTTTCATTTAACGGTACGCAGCGGTATACGCGTACAGGTTCGAGCGTGTGAGTTTCATTGTTTAAATTTTGTATTGTCGGCGTAAGTTGCACCACGGTCACCATGTCCGCGGAGGTGATAGCTATGCCGGCATAAGCTGCTGCACTTCTGGTGATGAAGATGTGCGTGGGCTTCGGTGATCACTTACCATCAGGTGAAGCGCTTGCTCGTTTGCCGCCTTTCCCATAAAAAAAGACGACTCTGCTATCTATGTATATCCAATTCCAAAGAGAGTCCAAATCCAAAGAGTCGGGAGAGGAAGACCTAGGCGAACATTTCACGATCAAATCGGAGACGCTCTGAAAAAAGGCCAGGTCAAGAGTAGTATAAACCAACGAGTATGCATGCGAAGATTGATGAAAGTGGAAGTAGAAGAAAGAACAAGGCGTAAATATATACATACAGACATTTGTAATGTACTTGTGACTTTGGGTTTTGCAGATCGTACACCTTCCTAAGTTGACCGTTTATTATAAACAGATGCCGATTTTTGTTATAGAATTAAAAGAAATTAAAAAAAAATGTTTTCTTTTAATACTATATAATTATTGTCTCCGAGTTTGACCCATTTTCCGTCTCCGCCGCTGCAACTCAACCTCAATAACCCTCGGCAACACTGAGCTATGAACTCGACGGCCTAGAAAACATAATGCGCCTCTATGCTTCTAGATCATTTAGAGTGCTTACCGAACTACGTACTCGCTTAATTAAAACTAATATATAGATATCCTGATCTGTTTATATTGAACTGTTGAACTGGTAATGATAAATGAAGGCGATATTTTAATGCTGTAATCGATTGTAACATTCTGTCAAAGATCAAGTCGTGAGTGGGGAGTGTACTATGGAAACGGACATTTTATAATGTTCATCAGTATTAATCGGGTCTACATTAATGGAGGTTTGTTTTATTGCATCGTGTTGAATCCGTGCTGACAATATAAGGCTTAAAACGTTGACCGAACTGAACACGGCAATATTTAGTTGTTAACCTTCGCTGTAAATTGTCATTTAGAACAGCTAAAATGCGAGTTTTAGGTTTGAATTGAAAGAATGAAAGAAAGAACTATTTATTTGATACACATTAAGATTACAAATACGTATATTAAAAAAATATAATATCAATAAAAATGTAATATTTAACACAGATATATTGCAATAGAATACGTAGGCGTATGTGTATTTCTTATTGTAAGTCTTAAACGTGGTAGAGCCAAGCGGCGGCTTTAGTAGCTGGGCCGGCTCGACCGGAATGGTACCACGGCCTCGCAGAATACCGGCGTGAAGTTGAGACACCTTGTGCATCTGCGTTTCGTTCGGCGAGTGAGGTAACCGGAAGCCCACTCCACCTCCCCATCCCTCTCCTCATCCTCCCTCTCACCTCCGAAATACCCTTGAGGGCCGGCAACGCAGCTGCGGCACCTATGGTGATGCAGATGTGCGTGCGGTGATCACTTACCATCAGGTGAAGCGCTTGCTCGTTTGCCGCCTTTCCCATAAAAAAAAAGCCAGTTAAAATACCTGCAAAGATATGATATCAGACTATAAGACTATTTAAATTTCGGTAAATGTTGCATCAGGTATACGTTTTCATATTTTTTTATTGAGCTGTTTTGCTGCATCTTAAAGTTTAGTAATCGAATAGTACGTATGGAGATCTTTCGTAGAACAAACATTCATTATGATCGTACAAAAGATTTTTAACTTAATTTTATCTGGTGTCATCTATTATAACATCCCCCATATCATACTGCGTGCCTTGTGTCCCGAGGGGTGAGGACAGTCTGTAGTACAGATCACCAGGTCTATTGCCTGCTTTGATAGACCCATCTAGCCTATCATAGACACCAGCTCCTCACATCTTTGACGGAGAATAAGAGAAATGAACGTTTATTGTTGTTATTCATCTTCTGTGATATTTTTAAGCGGACTATCCATCCGAATTTACCGTAACACGAATCCCACACGGGTTGTGCGTGCGAGTGATTGGGAGCACCATCACTGGTGCAAGGACACCGGCACTGAGCTCACCGACCCGCTTGCCCCAGCTCCGTGAGTATGGGCAGACATTCCAACGAATACCCGCCGGCTCGTGATTTCTCGGAGGTGAACTGAAATAGACTGGTTGCAGTAGGAGTAGTAGCAATTATGAACCGTCCTTAATTTGTGTCCATACATATAGGTACTTCGTTGCACATAAGTGAGTTCAAAACGACTTCTGTTGTTCGATAGTGGGGTGCGCGATTCGTTTAATTGTGTCGGATCTTTGTGCGGGGCCGAGTACAACGCGCAACGCAACACCCGCGCCGGATGGAGCCGTGCTTTGTTAGCAATGCCGTTTTAATGAGTCATTGGTGGGGTTATTTTGAGAGGTATTTTCAGATTGAACATAACCAAACTTAAACGGAGGAGTGTACCATATAGGAGGAGTATACCAGAAGTGACCGCAAGATAAATTTATTTCTACAATGCATGGTTTCGAATGACCTGGCTTCGATCCCCGGTGCCGGCACCACTAAAATTGTTTATAACCATTTTAAGTGCATTGCATATTAACCACGTGCTCGTCGGAAACCTGCATGTCTGAGAAATAATGAAAAATATTATTTGGAGGTTATGTGAAGGCCCAACCGCACTGCAGTAGCGTGGCGGGCCCTTCCCGCTCCTAAACCCTCTCAGATATAAGAAGGAGGCCTTTCCCCAGCTGTGGGCACCTCCATGTTGCTATTTTACTTTACTTTTATGGCTTTGTTAAGTTTAGTTATATGATGTTTTAAACTAGAGAACATCTTTTTGGCGTGAAATAACCCTAACAGAAAAGTTTGTTGGACAACTTCGCGGCACGAGTGGATAAAAGAGCCGCAATGGTTTGTAGTTAGCACAGACGTACAAGAAACGCAGCGAAAATAAGTAAATTCGTTGAATTTGTTTGTTGATTTCAAAGTTTAAGCCAACATCTGTAGCCTGCTTGTTAAGGTCAATACGAAAGTCATAATGAGAAATAATTATTTATTTGATACACATTAAGATTACAAATACGTAGATTAAAAAAATTATAATATATAATAAAAATGTAATATTTAACACAGATATATTGCAATAGAATACGTAGGCGTATGTGTATTTCTTATTGTAAGTCTTAAACGTGGTAGAGCCAAGCGGCGGCTTTAGCTGCTGCTCGAATGGGCCGGCTCGACCGGAATGGTACCACCGCCTCGCACAATACCGGCGTGAAGTTGAGACACCTTGTGCATCTGCGTTTCGTTCGGCGAGTGAGGTAACCGGAAGCCCACTCCACCTCCCCATCCCTCTCCTCATCCTCCCTCTCACCTCCGAAATACCCTTGAGGGCCGGCAACGCAGCTGCGGCACCTATGGTGATGCAGATGTGCGTGCGGTGATCACTTACCATCAGGTGAAGCGCTTGCTCGTTTGCCGCCTTTCCCATAAAAAAAAAGCCAGTTAAAATACCTGCAAAGATATGATATCAGACTATAAGACTATTAAAATTTCGATAAATGTTAATAGAGTTGCATCAGGTATACGTTTTCATATTTTTTTATTGGGCTGTTTTGCTGCATCTTAAAGTTTAGTAATCGAATAGTATGTATGGAGATCTTTCGTAGAACAAACATTCATTATGATCGTACAAAAGTTTTTTAACTTAATTTTATCTGGTGTCATCTATTATAACATCCCCCATATCATACTGCGTGCCTTGTGTCCCGAGGGGTGAGGACAGTCTGTAGTACAGATCACCAGGTCTATTGCCTTCTGTGATAGACCCATCTGGTCTATCATAGACACCAGCTCCTCACATCTTTGACGGAGAATAAGAGAAATAAACGTTTATTGTTGTTATTCATCTTCTGTGATATTTTTAAGCGGACTATCCATCCGAATTTACCGTAACACGAATCCCACACGGGTTGTGCGTGCGAGTGATTGGGAGCACCATCACTGGTGCAAGGACACCGGCACTGAGCTCACCGACCCGCTTGCCCCAGCTCCGTGAGTATGGGCAGACATTCCAACGAATACCCGCCGGCTCGTGATTTCTCGGAGGTGAACTGAAATAGACTGGTTGCAGTAGGAGTAGTAGCAATTATGAACCGTCCTTAATTTGTGTCCATACATATAGGTACTTCGTTGCACATAAGTGAGTTCAAAACGACTTCTGTTGTTCGATAGTGGGGTGCGCGATTCGTTTAATTGTGTCGGATCTTTGTGCGGGGCCGAGTACAACGCGCAACGCAACACCCGCGCCGGATGGAGCCGTGCTTTGTTAGCAATGCCGTTTTGATGAGTCATTGGTGGGGTTATTTTGAGAGGTATTTTCAGATTGAACATAACCAAACTTAAACGGAGGAGTGTACCATATAGGAGGAGTATACCAGAAGTGACCGCAAGATAAATTTATTTCTACAATGCATGGTTTCGAATGACCTGGCTTCGATCCCCGGTGCCGGCATCACTAAAATTGTTTATAACCATTTTAAGTGCATTGCATATTAACCACGTAAAAAAGTAAAGTAACAGCTTGTAAGTGCCCACTGCTGGGCAAACGCCTCCTCCTCAAATACTAGTATCAGAGAGGGTTTAGGAGCCGGGAAAGGCGGGTTGGCGAGCTTCACATATCCTCGAAATTAAATTTTCATTATTTCTCAGACATGCAGTTTTCCTTTACCGTTGAGCACGTGGTAAATACAGCACTTAATTTTGTTAGCCACGTGCTCGTCGGAAACCTGCATGTCTGAGAAATAATGAAAAATATTATTTGGAGGTTATGTGAAGGCCCACCCGCACTGCAGTAGCGTGGCGGGCCGTTCCCGGCTCCTAAATCCTCTCAGATATAAGAAGGAGGCCTTTCCCCAGCTGTGGGCACCTCCATGTTGCTATTTTACTTTACTTTTATGGCTTTGTTAAGTTTAGTTATATGATGTTTTAAACTAGAGAACATCTTTTTGGCGTGAAATAACCCTAACAGAAAAGTTTGTTGGACAACTTCGCGGCACGAGTGGATAAAAGAGCCGCAATGGTTTGTAGTTAGCACAGACGTACAAGAAACGCAGCGAAAATAAGTAAATTCGTTGAATTTGTTTGTTGATTTCAAAGTTTAAGCCAACATCTGTAGCCTGCTTGTTAAGGTCAATACGAAAGTCATAATGAGAAATAATTATTTAAATTTAAATCTTATAGACGCTCAGAAGAACCCCAAACATCTGTTAGACCTTCACAGCAAAGAACTGGCGTTAAACTCCTGATTCTTTTTTTTTAATCTAATCCTATAGAAGAATGCGTAAGTAAACATTGCATCTGACACATTATCTATAGCCCACGTACATCTGCAACACTGGTGCTGCAGGTACGGTACCGGTATATTTGGGGGATGGGAAAGGAGTGGGCCTCCGGTTACCCCACAAAATGCCTCTTCTTCACGTCGGTATTCTATGAGGCCGTGGTAATACCCCGGCCGTGCCCGCCCATTCCAGCTGCAGCAACCTAACCGTTACATCTATAATAAATACACAACCCCTGGCCTTATGGCCTGGCCTGGCCGCACACATGTATTCGGTGAAGGTAGCGCCGTTAACAGTTTTTGGCTTTTACATCTGCCCCGTCTTCGAGGCCGCAAATGTTTGTTACAGTCACAAAATATTATAAAATTTTCACAGCCACAACATGGTTACCATTCTAGGCGACTGGGGGTGGCTTGTGGTGGGTTCGATCACCAGGTGGCGGCGCCCCTTGAATTGTCACTTTTGAATTCCGTAATTAACCACTTGCTTTACGTCGAAGGAAAACATCGCGAGGAACAGTGAATGTCTGACCGTACCAGGACAGCATGTCGGAACATTCCCGGCCCCTAAACCCGCCTGCTACTTTATATTTATATATATAGATATGTTGTAATATGCACGTTTATGTACATGAATTGTACAATAGCGCTGTTTCCAACGTAACTTTCGATTCGCGTTGCGAGTGATTCGCCTTGGAGAGTGCACGAGGCGCTAGCACCGGCCTCCCCGCCTCGTTGCAAGATAATAACCAATACATAATGTGTGTTCGAGGACATGCGTTGCGCTTGTTGTGTTCAAATATCGTATCGTTCCGTAGCCTCTCATTTCTGTAGTTTCAATATGTTTACTAATTCAAAAAAGAAATAATTTCTGAAGCAGAACAATATCTGACAGTATAGACAGATTAAAACATGTTTAGGCTAAGTTAGCTGTGCTATAATAAATGATTTTAAAATACATTAAAATAATACATATGTGCTGTATATAAGTTACTACATAAACGTGTAATAAATAAATAAATAATATATCTATATCTAAGGGACGCATGTGTTCAGGGCCTTAAATTCACGATTACATTGATTTGCTGGTGGTAGGAGTCATGTCTGCTGTACTATGATACCCACACTAGATAATAATCTGTATCGTGGGTACCTATGCGATTAAAGTTAAGTTTTAGAGCCTCGCCATCATACAATACATAAAACAAATAGAGTAAATCAAACTATACATTTAATAAATAATTAAATAATTAGTACTTTGTTTAAGTTTGAGTATTGCCTTTTAGGATCATATGATAGATTGAAGTAGATGTTCAGTGCAGTCACATGTAAGCGTTTTCAAGACATATTTCGCTTAATATACTGAGCAGCATTTAATGTCACAAGTTTTGACGACCTTGTTTTATAAAAACGATGAAATAAAACGGTTAAACCGTTTAGCAAACAATGTGTTAACGGATATTGTTGGAGCTATAAAAACACGACGTTTTATCAATTCTTGATAATCATCTCCAGAAATTATAGTCCTGTGAACGGATAAACATAGTAAAACAATAATAGAACATAGCGTGTGATCAGGTTGCGAACTGGCCAACGAGACTGCCTCCCTTCAGATTGTTGTCTCCAACCATCTGGCACAATATTTGGTTTGGGAAAGGATATGTTTTTTTTTTTTCAGTTTAACGTGGGTGAAAGGTGCTCGCACCTACCTGTCACCGTCTCCGGTGACTCGGTGATGTCGGGATCAGCATTGAAGATGCCGGACCGACTAAAACCCCCCACCGCGGTAGATCTGCTGTTGGCCCAGTGGCCTTTACAGCTACATCGGTAAGACTCGCGAGCAGGAGGCCCGCAAGTTAAAGGAAAAAGATATGTATAGTGTATATGTCTTATTTATGCAGTTAATAGTGAGTTCATGGCCGGCATTGGCAGAATACTATTGACGCTGTGTCTGTGGTCGTATATACTGTTGCAAGAAAATAATTTCGTTGTGATTGTTATCTTATACATCTTCTTTATAAATATGTTCAGATTAATTTCATCTTATCAACTGTTCTGGATATGCTGTTAGCTAGATCATTTTTTTTTTAAATCTTCGTCTTCTAATTAAAGTAGATGTTTTGTTTTGATAGACACGACCTTCGGATGGCGGCGTTAGAGGATCTGCCACCCGATTGGCAAACGTGCCGATTACGGTTTTGACTTTGAGTATCATCATACCTTTGATACAGAAAGGTGATATGATAGTGCTAGAGACACGGAAACTTCTATGTGATGAAATAACCAACAAACAGAACAATTATCGACTTCTGCTGGAATTGGATCTACATATTGTTTGTTGATGATCATTCATCATTTGAGCCTGTCACAAGTCCACTGCTGAATATAGCCTCCCCGAAAAAATGGGGATGACCTCCCATTTTTGGGATGTCATCCCCATGCATTTACTTGAACGAGGTTGCCGAGTCGAGAACCTTTCTTCCCCATTGCTTGTCAATTCTACGAGTTATGTGACCGGGCCATTGTCACTTCAGCTTGGTGATCCTTACGGCTGTGTCGGTAATCCTGGTCTTATCTGCTGCAGATTCTATCGAGCATCTAAACGCCGCGCATAGCCCATCTCTATAGCCCACTGAGCAACTGTGAGCTTACTTTTAGGGCTTGCGGTATAAGACCACGTCTCGGTTTCGTAAGTCATGCTATTTGTACTTCAGAGTGTTTGAGAAAAATAATTCTTTATTTCGTTACACCACGTCACATGACAAACTAAACCTCTCCTTAATGTAAATATCACTTAATGCGTTATCATTGAGCCGTTGTTGTTGCTGCTTTCAGTGATCTCTTCAACGAACACGCCTAAAAACAAACGCGAACACGTCACTTATACTCGTAATATCTTATTAATGTTTGGTCTCCGCTCCAAATATTGTATCTACACCTTTTGATGACGAAGAACACACTCTACTCTACATCTACAGAGTGTACCTCCCCTTAATAATGAATTACCAAAACAAACGCCTGTTCTTCTTGTTCAACTGTAAGTTATGGCTGAAGGATATGATGCGAGTCCACACTCGTACGAGGTTGGTTTTTAACAGCGTCAACTTTCTGAGGAAGTGTCTCGTACGTGATGGAGATGTACTCGGTCTGTCGACTACTCTTCAGTCCGATGTCAGATTTCGGTTTGTTCGTTACTTAAGCAATGACGTTTCGGACGTTTAAAGATAAACGCAAACACACTAGTGTTTGTTTGTACACACTTACAAACGTTGCCCGTCAAGATCGAAGCTCTCTTAAATATTTGCTGCCTTGTTCAGAGGATTAATATTGATAACACTTTATCACAACAATCTGTCGATTTCAATAGGCGAAGTATAACAAAGAAATTTGTCGATTGCTATCAGATTGTGTCTGCTACAAGGACCGTACAAGAGTGCGATGACCTGACCTTTGTCAACAAACAACAAACCACTTGAAGGATTCTTCTTCTTCGTTAGCCTGCCTATTTCTCCTTGCCGGACAAAGGCGTCTTCCAATGGAAGGGATTGCTACAACCGACACGTGTACCTTGGCCGGTGCGTTGGCCATCGCGTATCTACCTTAGTTTACGCAAGCATTAACGCCACTATAATATCTCCCGCGCAGTTGACACCTACCGACAATATTCGTGAGATGTCGCCGTGTTCGAAATATCCCAGAAGGATATCATAGAAATCATCATTAATTTAAATGTTTGTTTGTTTGGGTGTAAGTCGAACAATCACATCTTCTCAGCCGGCTACTGTTGTCAGAGTAGGCGTGGTGGACGTAGGTGCCTCAACCTTCTCCGTGGCACGGGTAATTGCTCACGCAATGCTTCTCCACTTTTGGCGGTTCGCAACGTTGCGGGTACACTGTACCATGGTGGATCGAGTTGCACTCTTTATTAGACGTGGCCAGGGTATGCGCAGCAGAACAGTCGACGGAAGTCTATATTCCAAGTTCTTTGAGGATTGAATCATTAGTGCGGAAATTTGTCTACGAGATCTTCAAGACATGTCTCCAATAAACACCATATGTCGACTAGCGTCGGTATCTCGGCGATTCTGCAGTCTCACATACCTAGTTTCAGTACCGTGGAGAAAGATTGGAACTACATGGGATCTCATATGTCGAACCCCTTTGTATTCTTAGTGAAATCTTTCCCAACCTTTCTACTGCCTAGAGCCTTATCCGCTATAACATAAATATATAACTAAAAAAATTCAACAAAAAACACAAATACACACATATTTTTATTAGTAACTAGGTCTAAGATAAACGGAACCGTGTTAAAAAAAAACTCGAAATGATCTCATATGGGAATGATGAGAACGCGGAATTTTTGTGAAATTCGATAGATTATTGCAAAGGAACAAGGCATACGTACATAGTACACTTTATATCTCGGCCGAGTGTTCCCTTGGGCTTAAGATTACGCCGGCGTTGCCGCGGGCAATCGCTAGTACCTATATAATTCGTTCAATAACACTGTGTCTGCTCGCAAATTATTCAATTGAACTCGGTAGTGCTGGCAGCCGAACACCCGTCCGTTCTGGTTCGGTGCAGCGCTGCGGCTCGGCTGATTGGCGAATCGTTCAGTTGATCTTCCACCACCTCCCACTCCCCAAATTGCAGACTTCAATCGTGCTGTGTGCGTTAATAATAGCGGACACCTACGACGTCTTGGTGGGTTAAACCTTCTTACCCATTTCTGGCAGGTCGGCAGTTCAACCACGGTCCGCGAGGCATTACATCTCAGTCCTCATGGGTGGTAACACATCTGTAACCTTCCACGACTGAAGTTGTTTCCAGGTGGCAATGGGCTGCAGTAGTTATTTATCATGGGGACTGTTAGCCTGTTTTATACCGAAATCCAATAAAAGAAATATATAATTAAAACAATATTCTATTTGGTCTTCCACAGCACTTAGAATTATTTATTATTTAGAATATTTAAAAGATGTTCTTCTTTATTTAACTCTACTTTGCTGTTAGTTTAAACCTTATGATATCCTGTTTAGAACCCATAATAAGCTTAACGTCGTAGAGCCAAGCGGCGGCTTTAGCTTCTGTTCGAATGAGCCGGCTCGACCGGATTAATACCACGACCTCGCAGAATATCGGCGTGAAGTAGTCTTGTGCTTTTGCGTTTCGTTCGCTGTGTGAGGTAACCGGAGGCTCACTCCCCTTGCAAGTTATGTTATACCAGATTCCAGTATATTGGCGGGTGTTTAATTTGTACTAATTAATAAATGGTGCCGATACCAGAAAGACTCAGGAAACCATGAATCATTAAATGTGTCTGGAAAGTCTTGAATGTGCTTGCTTCTCTTTAACTTGCAGTTTTCAAAATATTAGTAATACTGATTTGAAAATGTGGTTATTTATATAGTCCACTATGCTGCATGTTTCTCAGTTTCTAATTGAACAACAAAAAACTAAGAAAGTCCTTGCAGTTTTATTATTTCACAAGAAAACGTTCAAAATCCGTCACGCCGCATAATTCTCTACACCCAATGCCGAATGATTTCACACGAAACACCGATCTAGTACATCGTCGAAGTCGGCGGCGTTTCCTAAAGGTAACGTCTTGTCAGAGCCGCATGGTTCATTCTCAGCGCTAACGACTTATCCGGGATTCGGTTCGTGATTTAGCGCTGATCCTCTTACGCTCGTACGGAACCTTTGCGTCTGGCACACTCTGGCAACACCGTTGAAGGTATGATCGGTTTATCAAATGTGGTGGGCGACGTGAGATGTCGATATTTACTTATGTTTTATATTTTTACTTACCTTATGAAATTATTCTTCTACTACGCGTTTAAGTTTGTTTTTATATTCCCGACGTTTCGAGCAGCCGCGGTCGCTTACCTTCTCATCGGGATATTGGTGGACATTCTGGAAGAGATTAAATGATCATTTAGTGCAGACAATATAATGTTAAGCATCATCATACTCGTCTCGAGATGAATATCGGATTGCAGATCAGGAAGGATATAGCCAAGGCTAAATTTTAAATGAATACTTTGTTATTTGGTATGCGTCTAGAATATTTATTAATGTTGTCCTTGCGTCTAAAGACTTCACACTGTCGTTTTTTTCTCTTGTGTTAAGTTGTGACAAGATTAAAGATGCTTATTAAGTTTGTCGATATTGAGGCGCCGGCCTTGTCGTGGTTCTCGGTAGCTGTGGTACATTGCGAACGAAGAGGGTCCTACATATCAATCCTGACACATAAATCGGTGCGGCCAATGTATGTAATAATTCATAGAGGCCTACAAGCTATTCAATAGTGTAATTGCTTAGCACTGATTTTTTTTATATATTCGGGTCGAGTGGTCGAATCCCAACATCATCCATCGTTTTTTTGTGTTTTAAAACATAGGTCTAAGATTTATTATAAAATGAATACTTGAAGACGTCAGAGGTCGTGCGGGTGTGAGGGACAGACTTGTGTGTGCCTTCTCTGACCACAGTGATTATTTAAATGTACCGACATAGTAACAATTAATCTTTAATCTTTATTTCTTCAAAAAAAAAAAAGTATACTTTTCTTAAAATTACTCTGGGATGGGAACTAGGATATCCCGTGACTTGGGGATCTGTCTCTTCCTATTTGTACAATGTAAATATGCGAAACGGGTAGCTGATGTATTAAGAACAAAAAGGTATATAACAATAACAACCACTACAATAAACGCTGGTAAATTTCGGTTTGTGTGTGTGTGTGGCTTAGTTTACGTTGGCGCACGCACGCTTGTGTGTGGGTGCGTGCCTGTGTGCATGAGTGCGTGCGTTTGTGATGTGGGCGCGTGTTTATATACATTATATAATCTATTTATGTTTCTACACAGAAATATTAACGTATTAGTTTTTCAGTAGTTTCGTAATTTAGGTTACTCAAGATAGTGTAAAGTTTGTTTCTAAATTCGTAGTTATTGGCATCCATAATTTGATTCTTTATAATGCTAATATTGAATTCATTGGATATGAAGTATTAAATAAATTTGCTCAAAAGTAATATATTCAGTGGTCGAAGTATACTCGGCGCCTTGGGTAATTTTTTTATAAAATTGCTGTATATTAGCTTAGCTTTATGGTTAAGTGATAACTGTTCTCAAAGACTAGTATACAATATTGTTGGCATTCTTTGTAACCTGAGGACACGCCCTTGTGCATGTAGAGGAATGTTCCTGATACGGAAAAGCTAGCCACGGTTAAAGACTTAAAGACAGAGTACGAAAACGAAACTCTCCTGGCCTATTGATTATTTCGTAAGTTTTAGTATTTTCAGTACATTATAATCTCGTATCCTACCAATAAAGTTGTGATGTGATTAAACAATATTGATTATCATTTGTTACGAAGAAGCCGTAACAAATGGCGCCCAAAGTTCTCAACTAAAACTACACACTTGAAATCTATTTGCAATGTCAGTCAAAACATATATTCAACTACCAGAATACCACGAGCCGTGGTAGCCTAGTGGTCAGGGCACTCACTTTAGTGTCATAGAGCGCGAGTGACCTTGGTTCGATCCCCGGTGCCGGCACCACTAAAATTGTTATTAACAATTTTAAGTGCTGTATTTACCACGTGCTCAACGGTGAAGGAAAACATCGTGAGGAAACCTGCATGTCTGAGAAATAATAAAAATATTATTTCGAGGATATGTGAAGCCCGCCAACCCGCACTGGAGCAGCGTGGTGGGCCCTTCCCGGCTCCTAAACCCTCTCTGATACTAGTATTTGAGTAGGAGGCCTTTGCCCAACAGTGGGCACTTACAGGCTGTTACTTTACTTTTTTTTTTTTTACTAGAATAAATAATAAAGGAACTAATGATAATGAAACGTTGAATAGTTTTTAAAAACAAATCAAAAAACTGCTCACTACTTAATCTCATTATACAATCGTATAGTGACATGATAAATTATTATATAAAAACTTATTAATTCTGTTTTTACATATTTTCACTAATTTATGTAAAGTTAAGAGTGATCTTAACTTAACTTAGTAGATGTTAGTTTGTCCTCCACTTTACTAATTGCTGTCCGATTGCCCAACAGGAGTGACAACTATCATAGGGAGATAATGATCTCTAATTAAATAACATCTCTTGCACTATATCATGCACATTACGGAATGCAATAAAATAGAATACTCAATGTATTGGTAGTCCGGTCTGATTTGGTAGCGGAGCGGGCTGCCCCGACACGGTCACTCCTTGAGGGTTTAGCGAGCCCCCTTCGGATGCGTGTTGCTGGGGAGGCATCGCCGCTTTGCACCGCTCTCGCTGCCCACTGTGCCCGAGGTGGATTCGAGGGGGGAAAAGTTTCTCAGCGATTCTCCGCTGATCAGGACGTGGTAAGGCCACGGGAGACGTTTACGATGCCCAGTTCTCTCCAAGGCCTCCGGGGCCGAAGGTCGTCGGCGGCGGAGGGACTGAAGGGAACGGTACTCACGAGCGCGCTCGCCTTCCTGCTCCCCATGGTCATCAAGACTCATAACGTATGTTAAAAAGCCTTGTTTCATTTCAGAATATTATTTGTAATTTCTTTCGTATCATCACTATGGAGTCTAAGGAGAAGCACAACACGTCCTACCGGGCTAATTAAGTTAATTCTCAAAACATTGACTACAGAGCGCACGAATAGACTTCACAATGTCTCGAAATTATAATTAAGGGTTCGATTTGAAACTTAAATTGCTTCTCTACCAACCATTTATAATAACTCAATTACTGCACACCTTAATATCGCTCAGTAACTCGGCTTATGTAAGCGTGGACGTGCGACCTTAGCTGACATTGTCCGTGTCTGACTTACGATTTGCACACGTGATAAAATATAATCTGTTAAACACAGACACACAAATAGACAAATATAGTTTTATAATTTGTTGCCGAACGAATTCGCACAACATGTTACTATTAAGAAACTCGTGCCGATTTCACCAACAGCGTTAGAGTAATTATTCTTTGACCGTGGAAGCTCGAGGCGTATACAACAGGTACACAAGTTTTGAAAAGCTCATTGGCACCACCCTCTTGCCTATGGCAGCGGCTAAACAGCTTTGTATAACGACTGTTACGTTCCGGTTTGAGAGGTGTAGAGAGGCAGCATAGTTACGGGTTGTGAGGCGTTCGGTCTTGGTCCTCAGGGATGACAACGCATCTGTAACCACCTTCGATTGTAGTTGTCTGCAGGTGTCCATGGGCTGCAGTAGTCACTTAACGTCCGGTAGATCGTTAGGTCATTTTTCACTACAATCCAATTAAAAATAAAATGCAACATTTCGATGGCAGATAGCTTAACTACTCGACTTTCGTGGCGTATTTATTTTTATTATATAAAGTAAAGTAAAGTAGCAGCCTGTAAGTGCCCACTGCTGGGCAAAGGCCTCCTTCTCACATATCTGAGAGCGTGTAGAGCCACGCTGCTCCATTGCGGGCTGGCGGCCTTCACATATCCTCGAAATAATACAGCACTTAAAATTGGTATAAAGAATTTTAGTGGTCCCGGCACCGTGGATCGAAGCCAGGTCACTCGCGCTCTAAGCTGACCACTAGGCTACCTACCTAGGCTCACTAGGCTATATTATGATATAACCCATCATTGCCTATCATTCACCACTATCACTGACTATTCTCGCTGCCCGAATGAACACAGCTACCGTCTTGTTTACACGATTGCTAAACTTTGATTGTTTTACACGGACAAGTCTTTAACCTTCATTTGCTCTCGTATGTTTTTTGTGTATACGTAAATGTTGTGGTTGTGTTAATGTATTATGAACACACACACATACTATCGATATTTTATAATGACTCTATGTATGTATTGTGTTATTATTATTACTATTACTGAAGTTTTAAGCGAAAAAATTGAAGGATAAAATAACGTTGATATACATATTTTTTCTACAATGTTACAAATGCGAAAGTGGACAAATGGACAGACAGTCTGTCCATTTGTTACGTTTTCACGGCTAAATCGCTAACGGCTAAAACTGATTTTAATGAAATACACAGTAAGAAAAGTACGAACGCCTTCAAGGCTCGTAAAGGACATATGGGCTATTTATGATCCCGGCAAAGCCGCAGGATATATTTCCACGCGGACGTAGTCGCGGCCGGAAGCTAGTATTTAAATAAAACGACACGCTTAACTGTCATATACACTTATCAAACAGGATCAATGAGGTATGAGCTGTACATTCTAAATTTACTTGTTTTGTTCTTAAAACTGATAACACAATCTGCATAATTGAGCAGGGGGATTATGACGTCATCTGAAAAGTTATTTAGGTTATTTTTAATCGCAATTATTCACTGGACTTACCCGCCATTGGTAATCTAGGCGCGTTATCTCCATCGCCATATAGATTATGTCAGATAAATGCTTTATGAATTATTTCAAAAATTTAATTTCCTGTTTAATAATATCTCAAAACTGGGAATCGCGGAGATGTTGAGGTCTTTGCGATCCAAAAAATGTTTTATTCAAATTGATCTATTGACTATAGACAGAAAAGCAACAAACACTCGTATATATGTCATTATGTGACAAGAACCGAGACATTTTAAGCGTGGTAGAGCCAAGCGGCGGCCTTAGCTGCTGCTCGAATGGGCCGACCGGATTGATACCGCGGCCTCGCAGAATACCGGCGTGAAGTAGAGGCATCTTGTGCTTCTGCGTTTCGTTCGGCGAGTGAGGTAACCGGAGGCCCACACCTCCTCCCCATCCCCTTCCTGATACTCCCTCCCATCACCCAAATACCATTAAAAGTCGGTTAGCTACCTTTTATATAAAAAAAAAACAAAAAAAAAGTCAACTGCTGCAACCAAAAAAAAGGTTTGTTCGTTGCAGAAGTTGACTTGCCTACCTTGTCCTGTATACTGCAGCCAACGTCGGATCAGCCGTAATGGAAACCACACCGATCGAACTGTTCGTTTTTCTCATCTCAATGGGTTAGGGGGCGGACTGCATAACAACGTCGCCGGTCCCAGTCCCGATGCAGTATGCATTGTTTGGTTCCGCACGAAGAGATGCCTCGTCGGTCAACCGGCAGGGAGCACCAGGCGCACAGGACCATGGCATTGATAAGAGCTTTACTTACATCTCTTTGTAGTCACCGCCGACGCTTATTTTAAAGGTTTCAGAAATCTCTACACGGAGGTATCTAGCGAGTGTATTGGGAATGTCACCTTCGACCCACCCGTTAATAATACAGGCTTCTATTTTTTAAAAAGATATGATGCACTCTTTCACACCTGGGTTTGATCCCCGGTGCCGGCACCAATAAAATTGTTAATAGTAATTTTAGGTGCACATGCTCGATGGTAAAGGGTAACAACTTGCATGTCGAGGAATGTTTGAGAGGAGGACTTTGCCCAACAGTGGTTATTTACAGGCTGCTATTTTCTTTTGAGACTTTTATTTCAAGTAATTACAAATTATTTTTTTGGACAGTCGTGTTTGTGTGATGTATTTATTGTAAATAGTTAAGAATACTCGGCGCTACTTAAATTTCTTTTTTAAAGATATTATTACGTAGAAGCGAGGTTTTTCTACCGTCAAATCAAATTGGAGGAACCCACCGAGCTCATATGTCCGAGATACAATTTGTGCGTGCGTTTAACCCTTTTGTTTTTCTATATTTTACGAAACACACGCGTGTTTTCTTTGGCCCGGTCCCTCGCTCATCGCCACCCGATGTGAACGCACGCGCCATACTTGAGTTATTGACCCGTCTGCCAACGGCCCATTTGCCGAGATTATTATTCTGTTTATCTTCACATCTTCTCTGCCAGTTAACCCGTGGTGGTGAGAATAACATATTTTCTTTACTTAGTTATAAAGGTGGAATTTTCGAAATCACCTAGTATTTAAATTGTTTTCTCCTACTGATAAAATCACGTATAGCCTGAACCCTTAGAGAGTTGCCGATGAAACCTGGTGAGTGTTATGGAACATTAGTTGTAAATCGAAGATTTCCGTCGTGCATTAAGAAAAGTTTTGAAAAGTTTCCGTGCAACCTTGTTCCGGTTCGAACGGTACAGAGAGCCGGTATAACCACGAGCTGTGGGGCGTTGGATGGAAGTGGTTTTCACGTGTCCATAAGCTGCAATAGTCAGTTACAAATCAACCAATCTATCAGCTCGTTTGTCATTCCAATCCAATAAAAAAAAGTAGAACATCAAAGCACACAATAAAAAAGCTAATGAAAAGCCGTTTTGTTTTGGTCTTTAACTTCCCACGGACACACGAGCCGCCCGGTCGGCGCCGGCTGTCGCGCCGCTACCACGTTTTATTTATAGGGACCATTACTTATTGAATGGGAAATACATGTCGCACATGAACATGGTGGAGGCCGGCTGTCACGTACATGCCAAATGTTTCCGACCTCAATATCTCTCTTTCTTTTTTTTTTTTAACCTTTATTGCTTACACAAGGTATCAAAGGGCGGACTTAATGCCTGTTGGCATTATCTGCCAGTCGATCCGTGGCGCGTGGAGCGGTACAGTGACAGATGTATCAAGCGATTATATATAAATAGAATAAGAGAGGAGTTGCACAGGGTTAAAAAGAGCCTTACTCTCGAGGAACATTTAAGTAAGTCGCAGGAACCTTAGTATAATATTAATTTACCTTCATCCAAATCCACTCGGACGATATGTATGTCTGTCTCAATGCAACACCTTGACTTTATTGTAAAGGTCTCCATTTATTGTATTATCGTATTACGCTTTCGAAATTTAAAATACGTCGTTAATTTCTTACTTAAGTTTCGTAATCATTACCAAGCTACGAACTCCGTGCACGTCCAATGACATTTGCATGGTGCAGGGGTAGGGCAATTCATCATCATCATCATCATCATTTCAGCCTATCAGAAGTCCACTGCTGAACAATGGCCTCCCCAAAAGATTGTCACGAAGCTCGGTCCCGAGCCACCTGCATCCGTCGACTTCCCGCAACACTGCGCAGGTCGTCACTCCATCTTGTGGGGGGTCGTCATACACTGCGTTTGCCTGTACGTGGCTGCCACTCGAGAACCTTTTTTCCCCAGCGGTTGTCAGTTCTGCGAGCTATGTGGCCGGCCCGTTGCCACTTCAGCTTGCTGACCTTTACGGCTATGTCGGTTATCTTAGTTCATAATTAATAACAACAATCACTTTTAGTCAAGTTTTAAATGTGGTATTTTAACAGCGGCTTTTGCTGCTGCTCTAATGGGCCGACTCGACCGGATTGGTACCACACCCTCGCAGAATACCGGCGTGAAGTAGAGGCACGTTCGGTGAGTGAGTTAACCGGAGGCCCTCTCCTCCTCCCCATCCCCTTCCTGATACTCCCTCCCATCACCCAAATACCATTAAAAGTCGGTTAGCTACCTTTTATATAAAAAAAAAACAAAAAAAAAGTCAACTGCTGCAACCAAAAAAAAGGTTTGTTCGTTGCAGAAGTTGACTTGCCTACCTTGTCCTGTATACTGCAGCCAACGTCGGATCAGCCGTAATGGAAACCACACCGATCGAACTGTTCGTTTTTCTCATCTCAATGGGTTAGGGGGCGGACTGCATAACAACGTCGCCGGTCCCAGTCCCGATGCAGTATGCATTGTTTGGTTCCGCACGAAGAGATGCCTCGTCGGTCAACCGGCAGGGAGCACCAGGCGCACAGGACCATGGCATTGATAAGAGCTTTACTTACATCTCTTTGTAGTCACCGCCGACGCTTATTTTAAAGGTTTCAGAAATCTCTACACGGAGGTATCTAGCGAGTGTATTGGGAATGTCACCTTCGACCCACCCGTTAATAATACAGGCTTCTATTTTTTAAAAAGATATGATGCACTCTTTCACACCTGGGTTTGATCCCCGGTGCCGGCACCAATAAAATTGTTAATAGTAATTTTAGGTGCACATGCTCGATGGTAAAGGGTAACAACTTGCATGTCGAGGAATGTTTGAGAGGAGGACTTTGCCCAACAGTGGTTATTTACAGGCTGCTATTTTCTTTTGAGACTTTTATTTCAAGTAATTACAAATTATTTTTTTGGACAGTCGTGTTTGTGTGATGTATTTATTGTAAATAGTTAAGAATACTCGGCGCTACTTAAATTTCTTTTTTAAAGATATTATTACGTAGAAGCGAGGTTTTTCTACCGTCAAATCAAATTGGAGGAACCCACCGAGCTCATATGTCCGAGATACAATTTGTGCGTGCGTTTAACCCTTTTGTTTTTCTATATTTTACGAAACACACGCGTGTTTTCTTTGGCCCGGTCCCTCGCTCATCGCCACCCGATGTGAACGCACGCGCCATACTTGAGTTATTGACCCGTCTGCCAACGGCCCATTTGCCGAGATTATTATTCTGTTTATCTTCACATCTTCTCTGCCAGTTAACCCGTGGTGGTGAGAATAACATATTTTCTTTACTTAGTTATAAAGGTGGAATTTTCGAAATCACCTAGTATTTAAATTGTTTTCTCCTACTGATAAAATCACGTATAGCCTGAACCCTTAGAGAGTTGCCGATGAAACCTGGTGAGTGTTATGGAACATTAGTTGTAAATCGAAGATTTCCGTCGTGCATTAAGAAAAGTTTTGAAAAGTTTCCGTGCAACCTTGTTCCGGTTCGAACGGTACAGAGAGCCGGTATAACCACGAGCTGTGGGGCGTTGGATGGAAGTGGTTTTCACGTGTCCATAAGCTGCAATAGTCAGTTACAAATCAACCAATCTATCAGCTCGTTTGTCATTCCAATCCAATAAAAAAAAGTAGAACATCAAAGCACACAATAAAAAAGCTAATGAAAAGCCGTTTTGTTTTGGTCTTTAACTTCCCACGGACACACGAGCCGCCCGGTCCCGGCGCCGGCTGTCGCGCCGCTACCACGTTTTATTTATAGGGACCATTACTTATTGAATGGGAAATACATGTCGCACATGAACATGGTGGAGGCCGGCTGTCACGTACATGCCAAATGTTTCCGACCTCAATATCTCTCTTTCTTTTTTTTTTTTATTCATGCCTATTAGTATTAGGGGTTAAACGGTAAATTTTATTAAGAAAAAAAAAATATTTATCTAATCGACTTCGATATATGCTTATATACTCTCATTTCTGTCATCTCGAGGGAAGATCGTTTATGCCTTTACGATAGAACTCTGAGGATGTGGAAAAGTACAAAGTCCTTGAAGCCATTTTGCTACAAAGTCCTTGAAGCCATTTTGTTACCCATTTGTAACTTTGACTTTGTACTCTTCCAGATCCTCAGAGTTCTATCGTAAAGGCATAAATGGCAAAATGGCTTCAAGGACAGGTGAGTGAGGTAACCAGAGGCGCACTCCCCCTACCCATCCCCCTTCCCATCCCCTTCCCAATCCCCCTCATCTTACCTCCCATCTCCCGAAAATACCCTTAAAGGCCGGCAACGCACCTGAAGCATCTATGGTGTTGCAGATGTACGTGGGCGACGGTAATTATTTACCATCAGGTGAACCGTTTGCTCGTTTGCCGCCTTTTCCTTAAAAAAAAAATTTCCTTCTATAATAAGCATTATGTTGTACTTGTGACGTGAATAAATGGTCTTATTACATTTAGTATTTTTTTTATTTAAAAACGGTAATCGGAGGATGACGTATGGTTTCCAGCCGCAAGTCTTGCAATGATAGAACTGGTCGAGCAGCGCGAGGTCTTGCGTTATCGTGAAGCAATAATGGCGAAGATCGATTGACTAGTCGGGGTTGTTTCTCTGAGAGTTTCCTCATCATTGTTCTCGAAGCTCTTCACAATAGAGATCAGCTGTTATTAGCTAGTTATTTTTTCGTCACACCTCAAAATTTCCAAAATCTTTTCATTTCTGTTCTGTTCCTACATTAATAAGCAAGGAGAGCTTTAACGCGTGCTCCCCTGTGCACACCGGTTCATGCACGAGGCAAACATTTCTGAGTTAGCTGAGTTTTTTTTTAACAATTTGGTGCAAATGTGTGTCAATTTTGTGGGTAAACTAAGGTCACAGACTGAAGCTGACCCTTGACGCGGACACGCGCGTTGCCTTCCAGTTTAAAAAAAAACAATAGCCGAACAATCATCCCTTAAAGCTTCACCTATTATAAATATTAAAATAGTTTGCTTAACTGTTTAACATCGTTCATCAATTGCAGTAATTTTTTCGCAAGATCTACGTTAAACATGCTTTAACTAAAAAACTAACTAAAAGTATTGTTCTCTACTTCTTTGCTTAAAGCCGAACTCGCAATTTTTTAGCCGGAACATGATCGTACAAAACCTATGTCCGGTTAAAACTGGACACCTGGCAACCCTATGCCTATGCAAATTTTATTTTCTCAATCGTACCGCCGACGACTTCACACACACTAGGTTCCTTTTCTATTCAAACTTTATACAGTTTTGATCGGACTATAAAGTAACAAAGCTTATAACGCTGTATGGAACGCTGCATCTAAATTTTATCGTCCTTTAACCGGGCACGTATAGAGAACATTGATTGATGTATCTCTATGTCTCTGCATTATCCACAGAGCAAACCACTTGTGCAACAGTACAGATAAGCCTTTTACATTTTCTCTGTTCAATCTAATGGTAGACTGGTAGAGAATGCTTCTGGCATTAAGTCCGCCTATATACATTCTCATGTATATGAAGTTCAATAAATAAAATAAATAAATAAGCGTCGGGTTGCCGAACTCATCTTCCGCCACCTTCACAGTCCTCTTGACATTGTGAATTTATTTAAACTTTGATTTGCGCATAACAGAACAAAAAGGCGTACTTAATGGCAAGAGGCATTCTCTACCAGTCTACCATTAGATTGAACAGAGAAAATGTAAAAGGGTGCACAAAGATATTATGTTCATATATATATACTCGAATATTATACTACGATACAATACTTATATATGACGGTACTTAGACATACAAGTAATTATAGTTGTTCACTATATAAAACACATTACACACTATCCATACATACATATTTATATATATATTAAATACGTAAAATTAGATGATTTCCTATTGATTATAACTGTCAATTAAATTTAAATAAAAGAAACAAACTTTTTTCAAGTGCACTACTATTGCATCGCTACGTAATAATCCCAAAGTAAACGCTTGAAAGTGCCTTTACTGATGGCTGTACGTATATTATTTGGCAGCTCGTTCCAGAGTCTGACAGGAATGATGGGTAAAAGAATTGGGTAAGAAGCCGGTAATGGCAGGAAAGTAAGAGATACAGAAGAGATAATCTGCAGAACGGAGACTACGGTCGCTGGAGTCACCCTGATATTGAAATCAGCATTTCAGATATTCAGGGGTAAATGCTCTCATCGATGTTGTTGTGAATAGTTATTAATAATCCGATAAGGATTTTCTGCGGGATATCAGTCTGACACCAACAGTTTGTGTTTAATGTTGTAGATATTAATTTGCTCGTGTAAACAATGTTATTAACATGTACTTAATAATGCTGCATCTTGCATATCTCCGTGGAATTTCTGTATCCAGTATGGCATATTCTTATTAGCAATCGATTCTACTAAGAATCTAATAAAAACCGATATATATATTATGGTATTTGCCCCCCAAATGAGCGACCGGCTCACCCGATGCGTTACCGGCCTTTACGGATATTTGGGTGATAGGAGGGATGATAGAGAGAGGAGAGTTGGGGAGTGGGGAGTGGGCCTCCGGATACCACACTCAGCGAACGAATCGCAGAAGCACAAGATCCTCTACTTCACGTGGGTATTCTGCGAGGACGTGGTACAACCCCCGGTCGAGCCGGCCCGTTCGAGCAGCAGCGAAAGCCGCCGCTTGGCTCTACCGCGTAGCAAAATCCTGAGGCGGTCAGAGGTTTTAAGTTTTCTCAACACATTTTTGACCAGCGCTTATTTGGAACAACGTGACAGGTGGTGATGGTTCAGGCCAACGATGTAAATGGCATATAGATATTGAAATTTGATTGGTTCGTGCGCTCCTCGTAGGGGATCATACCGGGATACAGAAGATTCGGTGTTCAACAATACCGTCTGTTCTATTGTTGTTGTTCGTGATTGGATCAAAAGTTGTTGTTGTTGTTTTTCTGAATAGTTTTGGGGCAATGGCGCCGAACAAGTAACCTTCAATACTTAGTAACATTTCTTTCCACCTTCCCATATCTCATTAAATGCACATGATTAAGATTGGAGCAAAGGTCAAGTGAGTTGTCTCTTTTGATAGCCGTGGCAGTTCTCTTTAATTTCACAGCAGTAAAGATAATAATTTCTTGTATTTCCACGAATACACACTACACGTTTCAAATATTACGGATTTTATAGAGTTCAATTTAATTTTTTATTCCCCCACGTTTCGGTAGAATAAAGAATAAGAGACGGACCAATAATTAAAAACAATTTAATAATTAGAAAGCTGAGGGTAGCATGATTGACTGTGACATCAGTAGATCTAAGAAACGTTGGCGATAAAAAGTTTAGTTAAATACGATAGAATACCTAAATTTAAAATGAGCAGCAAAGATGTCAGACAGAGTTAATTTGCACAATTCCGCATGCAAAAATATTTATTTAGTATCATAGAGCGCAAGTGACCTGGGTTCGATCCCCGGTGCCGGCACCACTAAACTTATAATACTGTACTTGACGTGGGTATTCTGCGAGGTAGTGGTACGATCCGGGTCGAGCCGGCCCATTCAAGCCGAGCAGCAGCAAAAGCCGCTGCTCGGCTCTACCACGTAGAAAATCGGTATAACGGAAATGGGATAAGTAGAAGTTCGGTCGAAATGCCACGCGGGCGGTCCAATGGTGCAATGTCACAGACAGTAGCTCTGCGTTTTCCTTACTCACACTAAATGATAATGGCTATAGAAGTAGTATGTAAACTAATTAAATACTAAGGTTACTGATGCCATTAAACCGAAGAGAATGTAGTTTTATCTTTTTGGCACCATACATTGACCCTGAGGACATGTCCAATTTGGCACCGATCTAATAGAACTTAGCTGGCAGATGCCCCACTGGTAAGGACCCAGATTGTTTCCATCATTCTCTGTCATATAACATTAAGTTTGGAACATTGTGACGTTGGATATGTTGGTAATGTTATTAGCTATCGAGAAATATCGCAGTGTTACAATCTAATGTTATTGTTACTATTTGTACAACAACTCTACTATGAGGTAGAGCTCATTAGCCGGCTAATCCGGGGCAGTACCACGACGTCGCAGAATACATGCGTGAAGTAGAGGCATCTTGTGCTTCTGCGTTTCGTTCGGTGCGCGAGGTAACCGGATGCCCTTCTCCTCCTTCCCCTATTCCGCCACCCAATCCTTCCTCCCATCCTCCAAATATCCTCAAAGGCCGGCAACGCACCTCCTCTGGTGTTGCAGATGTACGTGGTCGTTTGCCCCCCCTTTCACATAAAAAAAGACATTCCATCTCGGTCCTCGGTGGTGTCAACGCATCTCTAATCTCCTTCTGCTGCAGCAGCTTACCACCGGGTGTACTCTTAGCACGCACGTCACCCCAATCCAATAAGTAAACCTAGTAATGAGTCGTTACCAGGAAGTTTAAGATCATTTTAAAAATAAACATAAGAATTAAATAAATACATTAATTACAAAAATGGTCACACACAACTAGTTTTTTTTACAATAAAACTAATTTCCTTGATATTTCTTTTCCTAATACTGGTAGTGTTTAATTTAAATAAAACACCACGCACTATAGCTTCACTTTCAGGGTCACGGCGATATGTCTTCATCGAATGGCGGTGCATTGTCCCTCAGCTATCAACAGCACCTCGAAATGCTTTTCATGTGAGTGTTATGCTTCCTGTGATACTGATTAATGTCTGTGGTTTTTTTCCTCTGTTTTAACAATCGGAAATCACTTTGTTGTTTTAATATTTAACATTGTTGTTCCTGTTCCGGGGTGTTGTTGGTTAGCTTCATTTTCATATATTTCACACATTCATTCCACGTTTCGCGAGCAGCTCTTATCTTATGTATTTTAGTCGCACTTCGTGGCTTCTCCAATCCTCGCTGGCAGCTATATTTCAAAGGACACCGACGAAACCTATACAACTGTTCATCGCATTCGCAAAATACCGCTGTGGGCTGGCCTCAGTCCCATTAGGCTGACGTATTTTACGTCAAGGTGTACTTGATGTAAACACGTGAATGAAGGTCGGAAGGTTGATGGTAAATATTGAATAAACGAAGCGGCATAGGTTTAAAGAACCGGAATATCGATCGACAGCGACCCACCTGCGCGCGGAAGGATTGGCTTATGAATAAACAATGAGACCGTTCGCTAAGGGTCCAACTATGTGTCGCATATGGTACGATCCGCGATGCATCGCATTGACTTGTTTCAAATAGGTATTTCATTTATACTCTTAACATTAACTAAATATTAGATTCATTGTTTTCTTTCTCTATTAAAGTTCAGAAATACGGAACCCTTGTAAGAATACCTTATTGTCCGTCTAGAGCAGAGGTTCCCAGACTTTTTTTTTCTCATAGACCCCTTTCAAAATTTAGCTGGTTCCGGTGGAGCTACATTTCTACCATATTCCCAAAACTCGACAAAAATGTGAAGATTAGACCTAACTATGGAAGTTTGCGTTGCGGCTGAGTTCCAACCACGAATTGACAACTTTTTCTGACACCAGCGAACACTAACATCGATTCACTTCACTTTTATTTTCTAAAGTCAAGAAACAGTCGCTGAGCTTCATAAAATATTATTTGTGAACCGCCATTTTTTTGTCACGCCAACGTAGACCCCCGTCGAGTCTCCCGTGGATCCCTGGGGGTCCACCTGGACCACTTTAGGAACTAAGGGTCTAGAGCGTAAATCTCAAAAACTGTTTGGTATATCGAATTGAAATATTTTTTTTTTATTCTAATACCGGTGAAAATAACTTAATAAAACAGCTTGACTTAATGGCAAGGGTACCTGAATGTTGTACCAATCTGGATTCGAATCCCAGCCGTAGCAAAGCAAATATTGTTGTTTGCGCACACCGTATTTTCCGGTTTATGTGGTGCTCTGACACTACTCTGC
This sequence comes from Bhutanitis thaidina, assembly GCA_029286595.1. NCBI lineage: Eukaryota > Metazoa > Arthropoda > Insecta > Lepidoptera > Papilionidae > Bhutanitis > Bhutanitis thaidina. Next base: position 16,378,065 of record JAGSMS010000010.1, read on the forward strand.
CATCTTATCGGATACGGAAAAGTAAAGACGAGTGAGTGCCTCGGTGTGCGTGCGCGCACACTTACGTCACTATGACATATCCCGCGCAGCAGACATTTTCCGATAACATTCGGAAGACGCCGTGATCGAAATCAGCCAAGTCGACGTTTCGTCACAACCCTGCCGGCTGGTTCGCGTCATTTAAAAATACTCCGCATTTAAAAGGCTTTTTTTTTTCCCGGGTGATGGAAAATGCGTTACGAATCTCGGAAGGAGAAACATACCGACTAAAACCCACCCACGACGCTGTTAGCCCGGAGGCTTTTACAGCTTCATCTAAAGAGACTCGCGAGCAGGAGGGCTCGCGAGTTGAGTGGGGTGAGGATTGTTTTAATGATGCGCGGGAGGATAATAGTGGCGCGGAGACCAATGACCCATTGACAAAACTGACACGACACATCCCGAGTATGAGACACTCCGGCACAGTGTTATGGCTGCTCGAACCCTGGGGCCAGCACACGTATGCGCGGAGCGAAGTCGCAAAAGGGACTCCTGCGTAGCGTAGTGACGGCACTCACTGGTTAATGGGTCGCGAATATACGCGGGAAGATGGTGGACTCGAAGTAGGGACCCGCAGGTGCGGGTATATATTCTAAGTGCGAAACAGTCCGGCACAGTGTTATGGCTGCTCGAACCGGGAGGCGAGCACACGAGCACAGTTGCGGGGTCAGTGATTTAACCGATTGATTAAAATCACCAAGAACATTTTAAACATGATCCAAAAATTCAAAAAACATTGCAAATGAGATATTAACCTTATTCAACTCTATAGGAATAGGTAACAATTTTGCAAGTTCTTGGGGAGATTAGTTTTTGTAAGGATATTTACTTATGTGCTTACAATATAATGATATCCGACGTGATACGGAACTATCACAGCATGAGTACGACCCCGCTTTACCGGCCCTTTATTTACCTTATCTCCAGACGTGAGCCATATGCTTACCTCAAAGAGGAAAATGCCATTCCTCAACGTTGTAATTTTATCCAATGAAATTAAATTGACAGAATAAATTCGTTAGGTTTGACTGTACTGTGTTCTGTACCGCGTCTGTCTGTCCAGACTTCTCATTTTTTTTTTATCAAAATTTCCCAGGATCTGTGAATCATCATATTCTTGTACGATTTATATCGAAGAGATGCAACGCATATACACAGTATCCTTGAGCCACTTATCTCTGAGTGCGCTATCTCTCAATAAGAGATAAGAATGATGCATACAGACGAATTTTATTATTATATTTATTTAGCTCGCATGAAATGCTATAGTATAATATCTCGCCTGTGCTTCGAGGAAGAAAGTGAGATAAGAAACAAATGAGTTTGCCTGAACCTTATAAAAATGATTAGGTTTGGCCTTGGATAAAGCACATGCAAACTAAAAGATTTGTCTCTTTCAAAGAGATAATCCGGACTGCTCTATGATATTCTAAATTTTTCGTCTATGACTGATTTAAAATCTCACAGAAGCTGAACTTTGGAAAATCCCTTCCTACTCGCAAGTTGGACCTCTGTGACAAATGTCTACTACATTTGTCACAGAGGTCCAACTTGCTGCACCCAGTTATTCTTGAGTAGAGATCAATATACGATTTTTCGGTATCTGGTTTTAAGAAATATATCTTCCATTTAATCTCTTGCTATGTAGTAATTACAATAATTTATATAATCGAATTAAAAAGTACAAATATACCAGTTTTCCTGTAGGTATACAGTATCCACAGGAAATTATTGTTTTCTTTATGTGTTATTTCTCCCACTTGTGCATAAGTTTTCTCACACTGCTAAAGAACAATATCATAGAGCAATGCAATATTATTGAATGTTTTTGTATATATAACAACATTTGGAACAGGCCGACCGTTACCACAGATGAATTAATATACGCTACGTGAGTTGAGGATAACTCAGATATATTATAATTAAGCATATGAACACAAAAACAACATTCCAACTGACGGTAATGATTAAATGAGGTTAGACACATTAATGTCCGTCTGTCTCAATAATCACCTTTGCTATTGTTATAATAGTCTCACACCGAACATTAATCAAAATAGTTACAGTATATAGCAGTGCGACTTCCGGGTTAAGTTTTAATCAATAGCAAATATTGAGGGCTCGGTGGCCTTTACTAATGTGGGAAAGTTGGCAATCGAGCAATCGGTTCACCTGATGGTAAGTGATTACCGTAGCCCACGTACCTCCGCAACACCAGAGGTGCTGCAGGTGCGTTGCTGGCCTTTACGGGTATTTGGGAGGATGTGGAGCGGGATGGGGTAGTTTGTTTTGCATCAATGTTGGTTTCGTTTATCATTGTTTGGTTTTATTTCGCAATTATTTTGAAATTTTGCAATCTTCTTATTTTCAGGTACGTAACTCAAGCCCGCTTAACCGCAAGCAACTTAAGAGGCGGGCGCCTCAGAATATTGTGAGTATGGCCTGGCGGTTTCTAAAAGTGGTGGCGACGCGGGAGAATCTGCCATCCCGCTAACTGCATGCATCGTATTCCTTCATGGTTCTCATTCACGGTTTTTGAGGTCATCGGAGAATTTGAAATTAAGAATGCCAGTTCAAAGCATAAAATTTTTGGACAGATCGTTCTCTGTACAAGCTGTCCGTCTATGGAATGCCCTGCCGCTATCGGTAAGACGCGCCCAATCCTTACCAGTTTTTAAAAAGTTGGCCTAGTTAAAAATCAAACCCAGGTCAAAGACCTTTTCGACCTACCGCGCTGGCGTCCGCCGCCCACGTTTGAAGTAGCCGACGCGCCAATAATGACATCCTGCGAGTTCGTCGCTCTTGCCGAGGTCATTAATCTATATGTCATGACGATTGGCGCTTGCGTTCTATTTAGATTGCATGGCTATTTAATCTCTTTGAAAGAAAGGATTTTTTTTTCATAAAAAAAAATTTTCACTGTTTCCAAATTATTATTACCATTTGTACTATATTTTTTTAATGTCAATAAGATCACATCCAATCTATATTATTATCGTAAACCGGTAGGTTCCTAATCTATTCTAGAAGTTTGAATAGTGTAACACAAACACTTGTACTCATTTCACTAATTTACCTTATATTAGGTAACTTAGATTTTGCTTTCTAAAGGCATTATCGAAGGTTTAAGTTTAGAAAATAGTAGGTATATAATCCAACAACGCATAAGCCTTGAAAATTTAATTAAAAAAAAATAAAAAAACGTAGAAATACGACTATTACATACGGATTTTATTACGCTCCTTCTTGTGTCATAAGTGCCGATATGTCTAATTATAACATTTACATTGTATCAAAGTTATGACACGTGAAGGGTTAATTTAATTTATTTATTCGCGTGGGACTTAAGTGTTTAGCGTCCTGATGTCGTAATTCACCAGCTACCCCCAGCTTCTCACCGAAATATCGGGCATAAAAGCTAAATAAAACCAGATGATATATGTAAATATAAATGAGCGTGTATGTATGTATGCGCGTAAGTTCAACAACTCATTAAAAGAAATAAGTAAATTTCAAAGGATGTCTGTCTCTCTTCCACATTACCACGTCTATCAAGGTAACACGTAGTGTAACGCAATACTTGATATGAATTAAAAAAAAAACTTATAAAATCTCTCTGAAATTAAAGTTACATTTGCAAACAATAACATTGAAAACCGGAAACGTTAACCTTCGAGCTAACTGTTCATCGACTGTAGACTGAGCTATAACACGTTGTTTAAATTTAAACATGGAACACTTACCCCAATATTTTAATACACTGTATTAATATTTTTATCTCTTTTATTTTTATATTCTACATTATAACGTTATAATTTTTATCTACAAAACATTTACATTGAAAGCAATCTAACAGTACATAAAATCAAAAGCGATTGCTTATGTAATTATAAACTAAATTGAGAGTAGCAGGCATTATCATTATTATTACCGCCGGTCACAAGTCCACAGCTGAACATAGGCCTTCCCCAACATCTCACATTTCCTGCCCTTTAATTTTGTGCAATAGTTGGCACACCCTGTAAAACGATTTACCAATCGATGTTTGTTTATTTTGGTGATATGATATAAAAGAAAGGTACAAAGGATTTATATACCATCACTTTTTCTCCATCCGAATTCGACGAAACCAAATCTCAATCCCATGTGGAGTAACAAAGTGAGTGCTGGGGGTACCGGCACTGCGCTCACAAACCCGCTTGCTCGGAGTGGTGAATGTGGGCTTTTACAAGCGCTTTCTGCGACGCCTGTGTTCACCAGTGGACTAAAAGAGACTAATATAGTACTATGCTGCTGCCTATCTGGTTTTGTTTCCCTCTGTTGATTACTACGAAACGGGGCGGCAGATCGACCATAATGAATATTATCTGATAATGATTTCTAGTATTTACGCGAACTTTACACATTTGAAATGAAAATATTATTTACGGATTTTATCGCGTTTAATTTTGTTTTTTTATATTCTCGACCTTTCTATTGATGTACAGCATTCCTGGTCCCAGGGGGACGGAGGTGTTAGACGTCCAGATGTCAGGGTTAACTCGTGTTACTTTTTGCATCAGCTTTTTGTTTATTATTTTTTGATCCGATCTACGCAGAATGCTATAAAGCAATCGAAACGTCGGGAATTTAAAAACATAATTAAATAATAGTTTCATTTCAAATATAATCGGATATTTATTTTTGAAACTTCATAACATATATCAGCACACGAATGCAATTTTACATCGCATCTGGTTTATATTACCGTTAAGGAACTACAGTTCTATTAACATAATTTTCAAATAAGTAGGAAAAGATATTGTTTATTACAACAGAAATATAAAAAATGGTAGAACGACGCTCGTCCTAGAATCACGGCATTTAAACGAGTGGTTTCCTTTTACCGTCCATTGTTTCTTCGTCACAATACTGTATCGTTATCTGCGGTCATTACTTCATCCGGGTCACGGACGACCCTCGCGGGCCAGACGGCGCAATGCCCTGAATAATATTCCCGCGACAGACAGCTCCTTGTGCCATGATGTGCCACGATGACAATGTCTATCTGTGGGACCTCCTACTAGAATATGCTCGTAAGTGTGTCTACATTGTAAACGAGAAGCACGAAGCGTTGCTGATCATTTTAATGGTTCACAACCTAGGCTAATGGGTCAGGGTAAGGTAAAGGAAGTAGCGTGTAAGTGCCCGCTACTGGGCAAAAGCCTCATTTTCAAATACAAGTACAGGAAGGGTTTAGGAGCCGGGAAGGGCCCGTTGCGCTTTTCCAGTGCGGGTTGGCGGGCTGCACATATCCTCGAAATATTTTTTTTTTATTAATTCTCAGACATGCAGGTTTCCTCACGATGTTTTCCTTCACTGCTGACCAGGTGGTAAATACAGAACTTAAATTGCTATTAACAATTTTAATGGTGCTGGCACCGGTGATCGAACCCAGGTCACTCCCGCTCTATGAAACTAAAGAGACCGCCCTGACCACTAGGCTACAACGGCTCATGGGTCAGGATGCGGACTGCGAAACATGACGTCGTAAGTTCGAGCCCGCCATTCGACTATTGTCGTGAACCTCTCCAGATACAAGCTGTAATGGTTAGTTGGAGGGTTAACAGGAATAATTACTTACTGGTAATGTTACTTAAATAGTATTATTAGTAATCTACAAAAAAAAATGCGAATTTTTTGGCAGGAATCCCCGGTGCAGACAGCACTTAAAATCTTTTGAATGAACTTTCAAGTGTCTTAAGATTGAGCGTTACACGTGTCCGGGAGGTAAAGGTAAGAATCGCGAGCAAACCCGCGTTTATGGGAAATAATACAAGAAACATGTGAAGTGAGATGACGGAACCTTTTCGATTCCAGAGATCCTTCACAGACCAGGGCTTTTGTGAGTTTGTAGACTGCTACTTTCATCATTCATCATTTCAGCCTACTGCAAGTCCACTGCTGAACATAGGCCTCCCCCAAAGATTGCCACAAAGCTCGGTCCAGAGCCACCTGCATCCATCGACTTCCCGCAACATTGCGCAGGTCGTCACTCGCATCTTGTGGGGGGTCGTCCCCTACTGCCATCGTCGACTGCTACTTTTGTTTTGTAATATTTTTTTACGTTTCTATTCAAACAGCGGACGATTGGAAAGCTGTTTTAATATTAGTAATTGGTTATATAGTGGTGGCGTTAGGAGCCGTTGAACCTCGTCCCCTCGCGACATTAGAGGCAATCACAGGATAAATAAAACTGGGAGGGACAGCGAGATCCTTCTGTGCCATACGAATGGCAGCTAAAGCAATTACCTCTGAAATTAGTAATTCATAAGGAGGTCCATGTTCTGTAGTTGATTGTAATTTAATAATGTTGCCAAGGAATTTCTACAATATGCATTGACCAATATAGATAAATAATAATATATACATATATAAACATCGGATCGTCGAACTCGGATCTCAGAAGGAGAAACATACCGACTAAAAACCATCCACGTTTGCTGTTGGCCCGGTGGCCTTTACAGCTTCGGCGGTAAGACGCGTGATCAGGAGGTTCGTGAGCAGGAGGTTCATGAGTGAACGAAGATTTTTGAAGAGCAACGACCCTGCATTGTTGATGTGACGCCGGCTGCTGCTTTGCTATCCTCTGGCCGGTAACTAGAGGGGGGCTCGCGGGAACCCAAGGTTTGGTCATAAGGAGGTGCGATAACTAACTCGGCTTAGGTTACCATGTAGAAGGGCGTCTCAACTCATGCCCGTGTATAATGTATGAATCTAATAATTTCATTCTGATTATTTATTTGCCTTAGACAAAGCACTGCGCGTGCGCACCGCACTCACAGCACTCACAAGTGGCGTGATGTCATCACCAATCAACCTGTTATTATCTGAGTAATACTTGACGATATTACAGTAATAACACCGTGCAGTTTCACGTGTTACTCGACGACGTGTTAGGTGTCACGTACTGTTGAAACTAACCGAGTAGAATACCGTGTTTATTAGGGTTTCTTAACGAAGAAAGGCTTATGGAGTGTTTATCTCGTCTTTCTTTCCGTTGTTGTACTTCCACTGATCACACGCCTCTCATCTTAGACGCTGCCGCCAGTTGCCGGGAAATTTTCGTGATGAATATTTCCTCATAAGCAACCGTGAGGTTTTTTTTTTTTCATTTCATTATTATGTACCCGTTTTTTTTTAATGAAAGTTACCATCGTTACCCGGAACAATTGGTCCATATAAATACTGGTCCCGCGCGGTAATCGAACTGTGACTCTCCGCTTCGAAGGCAGGTTCAGTGCCATCTAGGGTACGTCAAACATGTACATAAATGATATGTTATAATTGAATATGTAGTGTGTAAGTATGTAATTTACCTTTACTTTTGTACGTGGTAGAGCCCCTTTAAATATAGATGTCGATTACTGTTCCATCATCCATGTTCCCAAATTGCGCTATTCTCATAAAAGTTAAATAAATTCGTAGCATCATACATTTTTGGTATTAACTGACCCTTACAAGATAATTAACACAAGGCACGTCCGCTCCATTAGGAGCGATCCTCTTCACTTCAAATAAGTCCCCTCGGGCTGGCAAACTGAATTGGAGGCGACTGCCGCGCGCCCGGTCTTCCTCTCAAAGCTGCACCCAGCGACAAGCGCTCCCAATTAGAAGCCTCGCCGGGACGTTAACGCGGAGAGGGAATGCTGTACGGGCTGCAGTGGGTGCGTTACTATCTCACATATGCACCCCGTGTTTACGTTATCTTTGTGTTCAAAGACTCCTTCGAATGCTTTAAATCACCTGGCCTAGCTGTCGGCTGAGCCTGGATCGTCTCCGAGCTGATGTTGATATTTGTGTCAAATAGAAATTATTGGTTATCTATCGGGCGTGTGTGAGTGACTCTCTCTCCGATCCAAACGCGTAAACGTCACATCGGATATGGGCAAGTAGACGAGTGCCTCCGTGTTTGCGCCGGCGCTTACGGCACTATGTTATCTCCTGCGCAGTTGTCAGCTGCCGGTCGAAATCGACCAGTGGGGACATCGTCAATAGCAAGCAGAGAATCTGAATCCTCTGTTAATGCCATTTAACAACGAGGATCATCATACAATGTATGTTACTACCGAATGCTGTATTATCTCAGGGTGCCGAAGTACGTGTACCCGGTAGTGCCCAAGCGGCGACTTTGCTGCTCGAATGGGCCGGCTCGACAGGGGTACAGTGACCGCCTACTGACTTGCCCCCTCTCCCATAAGAAAAAGATATATATTGACTCGCAAGCTCGAACCTGCGACGTCATGTTTCGCAGTCCGCTCACTAAACCTATAGGCAATAGGCCTTTGCCCTAATATCTATGTTAAAACAACGTTATGGCTCATTTCTTAAAAATTGCTCATAATTACTGAGTTGTCATCACAATGTCACATATAAATATATATATGTATATATATCTACATATTCTTTTTGTAGTATATTGTATTCGTATATAATTAATTTATGAATTTTATATATATAGCGTATTAATGTATTATCCTTTGAATTAAATCTTTATTTTGTGTTATCTATTCTGCAACCGCGTTCGATGTTCTATCAGTCCCAAAGGTTGACAGGCAGAGAATGCTTTTATTATTATTTTTTTATTTATTGATTTATTAAACTTCATATACATGAGATAGGCGGAATTAATGCCAGAAGCATTCTCTACCAGTCAACCTTTGGACGATGCAGAGATGAAATGAAGTAGGTGTAGGTGATAGAATAGAGAAAAAATTATAATAAATGTAAATCTGTATTTTAGCATGATGTCCGCCTTTTGATCATATACTGTACTCGTATATGGTTCAATAAAAAATAAATAAATAAATAAATATCTATGTTAGGTACATGCATTACCAACAATAATGACTCGAATCGGAAGTTGCCGGAGACACAATTGCATATGTGAATATGGAATGCGTAAATCATGTCTCCCGCCGACGGCTTAATTAAATGTCTCGTGGCCAATTAGCAAATTAATGAGATTGTCGGATTTGTTCCTGAGCCGCGCTTCGTTATGTCGGTGAGTGACGAAAGCAACGCCAGCTTCTGTGGTGTTGACGCAAGATCCTTTCAATTTCAAGGAGTATCAATTAAGTGCATGCATGAATTTCTTGAGAAATTTTGAGATTATTCATCGAAAATTAATTGTAGGTACTTCTCAATAGTCCGGGAAGACAGAACCAGGTAAAATGTTAGTCTCTCAATGTATTCAACAGAATCGTTAAACTTTTTATTGGGCTCTCGGTCAACTAGTTAAGAGTGAAATCCATCTTGCGTAGTTTTTGTTCTACGTACTAGGTACCGGGCTGTATACACTTTATCCGCCTGGGAGCCGTCTGGGTAGGTACCTTACGTGTTCCAATCCAACCAAGTCCAGGCCTTACAGGCATTCCCTGATAGTCCATAGTTGATAACTTTCTTCGATTGGGGCTGCTTGTACTACAGTAGCAGCTTACCATCAAATGGACTGTAAGATCGACCGTCACTCAAACCAAATAAAATAAATCTGAGGTCTAATGCGGTTGCTCTAAAGGTTTGAATACACTGTTGAATTGTCTCAGTCTGTAAGGCCAGTTTAACTTGGAGACTATCTTACTACTTCAATCGATAAACTATTTAAGCGTGGTAGAGCCAAGGGGCGGGTTTTGCTGCTGCATGAATGGGCTGTCTCGACCGGGTTGTAGAATACCGACTTGAAGTGGAGGCATCATGTGCTTCTGGATTTCGTTCAGTGAGTGAGCTAACCGGAGGCCTACTCCCCTACCCATCCCCCTCCACAATCCTCTCTCCCATCTCCCGAATAGCCTCTTAGGCCGGCAACGCACCTGCAGCACCTCTGGTGTTGCAGATGTACATGACGGTAGTCACTTACCATCAGGTGAACCGCTGGCTCGTTTTCCGACAATCCCATAAAAAAAATTGTTATGGGAGGAAATTAAGGAAACGGAGATGAAAGGAATAATCTGCAACGCTCCTAATTTAACTGCTCCTGCGTGTGATTGCTGATAATTTAAGGTGGAATTAGAATAATGACTGTTCAAATTACCGACAGAATTTAAATGAAACATTTGTTCAATTCGTCGTGTTTCGGTGTTGTGCACAATTTTAGCCAAGTTTTGTTAAGTGCTCCCACTGTCAACGAATAGTGTAACTGTGTCTGTTGGCCGGACGGTGTGACACCTTTGCCTATCCTGTGCGTTATGAAAGGATGACAGGCGTGCTGCTCTATGCTATTGCACAACACGACTTACGATATATTTTTGCAGCGTTTCTTCACCCATTTCTTTTTTTTTACTGCATCTGCGTGTTGTAGTCGGTAGGAACTAGCAATTGCCAGTCTTTGTTTATGCAAGTTTCACTTGGTTTTAATACGCTCTTTATTCAAATCACAATTACGTGCGGCGAGATATATATATAAAAAAAAACCGTTCAAATAATTGTCGTTCAATTTAATCCGGTGCGAAGTGTTCGAATATGCAAATGACGCGGTGAGTCAGCGCTCACTGAGTAGCACTCACTGGGAGACAACGTCTACAGTTTCCAACTAAGCGTGTTGAGTGCTCTCGAGTCCTAAAGAGGTTCTTATACTCGGGTTTACCGTTACACGAGGAAAATTACAAATATGAACGTTACTTGTGAGCTTAGTAGACGGTTCTACTGAAGATGTGGATAACAGTGATACATAGAATGCTATTGGACATTAGTAAATGATTGCATGTAATAATAATAATAATAATGCTTTTACGTATAAAAGTAAATGACGTACTCGTCCACCAAGACCTTTGAGTCAAAGCGTTAAGATCTAGCGAGTCTTAAAATAAATGTTTTTCTTTTGTACATATAGTGACGACCTGCACAACGTTGCGGGACGTGAATGCATGCAGGTGGCACAGGACCGTGCTGTGTGGGAATCTTTGACGGTGGCCTATGTACAGCAGTGGACCTATGACGGCCCGGGATGTTTGGGTTTTCACTGTCGCATAGTTTGGCTCTTCAATAAACATGTGAGAATTTCACAACCAAAGAAGTCCATAAAGTGCCTGTCAGGGACCCCGTTGAAGCTTGGTTTTACATGAGAAAACATATATGTGCGAAGCTAATTGATATCGCTATTATGAAGTTAAACAGGAGAAGTAAAGAAAATCAGTAAAAGAATAGTCGGGACAAAAAATATAAACAGGACGTTTATGAAATAATTCTTGTTTCTGAGAATGCGAAACTTGGATGTCGGGATATTTTACTTTCGTCAAAGGACTCCACATATTTCAGTGATTCGGGAGTTCGCGGTCGCATACTATGAACATTCAGGGGATGCACCAGATATCCTTGTCCTTAACAGCCTGCAAATATTCCACTGTAGAGCATTATGACCTCTGGTGACCGCTGTACCAGATATCAAGCACCTAAGACGCTACTGCCCGTCATCGGTCTGCTTAGTTTTCGAGATGGTCATCCCGCCATTGCGGTTTTCAGTCGTTTTCCCTTAGTCGTCTGTTATGACACCCGCTAGATGGAAGACGGTGGTAGATTCTCGCACCGATGCCGCACGGCAGGTATAAGCACCAGGAAACCTAGATGAACAGGCTATCATGGTCCGCTCACCCGTCTAGAAGCAGTCGGTGCGCTTATACAAGCCGAGGAGTGAACATTTGACCCGTCAAAACACAAACAGCAACGCGTAAGGACCTCTATTATGTTTGTTTTATTGTGTTAAGCGACGCTCAGCCGGATATCGCGGTAGTTGCGTAGTGGCCGTGACATTCGAAACGTGGCGGCGTGACACGCGTGCTATCCGTAAAGGAGGAAAAGTAGAGTAGCAGCCTGTGTGTGCCCCCACTGCTGGGCGAAGGCGTCCTTCTAAAATATCTGAAAGGGTTTTGGTGCCGGAAAGGTACCGTGTGTTGTACTACTCGATTGAAAATGGTACAAATAAAGGAATTGGTACAAGGATGATAAAAACCCCCGGGAATAAGTTGATCGGCTCCTCCTATTTCTTGAAGTTGTATTGTAATATTGTTCCTGTTAAAAAAAATGTTGGAGTATACTAAAAAGTTTCTGATCGTTTCGAAACCGTAGTAGATTAAAACAAAAAAAAAAATTCCAAGTGAAATTTAGTTTCCTAAGTTGAAGAACAAAGATTTTGATTTTCGATTTGGAAATACTCAAGTTTGTCAATAAGGATAGCAGTCGAAGGTGTCCAGAAGAATGTACACTTCAATAATGGCGAGGAACCCTTTCCTTCCATCTCGAAGATGAAATGGTGCAGGAGAATGTGTGGTATCCGCGAGGTAGGCTGGCCGCGACTCTGCTAGAACGTCTATCCCTGCTTGTATTTTTTAAAATCTGTTTAAACATTGATGTTACGATGTAATATAGTGAACAGCGCCATCTATTATTCCTGATGAAATCTGCCAATATTTTTTTTTACTTTGAGCTCTTAATGTTGTTTCATAGACCTCGTTTTCGACTTACTTAATATTATAAATGTAAAATTTGTTTGCGTGTTTGTTACCAAATCACGCTTAAATTACTTAACGGATTTAAATAAAATTTGCAAAAGACGTAGATTATGTCATCATATAGATAAATATTCTGTAGAACCATAGTATTGATTTTTATGAAGGCGGGTTAAATTTCTCTTTCAAATATCAGAGCAAGTCCTTTCCTCACAACCGGTTTAAAGGTGTCCTATCTTTTGTGCACTAAAAACTGGGCTTTTAAGGTAAAGTTTTAGGGCTAATTGTAACAGCCAAGTTTTATGCCACTCTTAGTGATAGGGGCTACAAAACGATGTTTGACAAAAAAAATATTTTATGGGGAATTATACGAAACGGTAGTAATATATAATAATCCCGGGGAATAACTTGATCGCGCGCACTTTAAAAGCTGTATGTTCAATAAAAAATAAATAAAAATTTTGATAGATATTCTTGAAAGGAAAAATTTAAGGTTTTTTTTAGCTTGTTTCGTTTACGGTGGTAGATTAAAAAAATTAATTACATTTGACAAGTGAAATTTCTGTTCCTAATGTCGAAGAAGTAAAGTATGTTTGTTATTTAACTGTTCCCGAGATTCAGCAAGGGCAGCGGCAGAACATCAGCGCTGCAGCTACACCGCTGCAGCACAATGCTGAGTCGAATGCTTTTTCGTTGCTATAATCCAACATTTATTATATATTGTGTATCTGTTATATCTTTGTTGTGTTGTAGCATTGAATAAACACTGGTTCTTTCTTCTTTCTTTCTAAATAACTTGATTTAGTTTGATTTAAACTGGTTTTAACTGGGTAATAAACACATTCGTACTTACTGTTCATCGGGTCTTTGAACACTGCCTTCGCTGTAACGGGATCGTGAAATAAGACACATTATAAACATTCGAATTAGGCAATTCCTACCAATACGACTCGTATACTGTAGTCCGCGAGGCGGAAGCCGGCGCTCACGGTTGCTCCGCAGAGATATTAATTAAATTAATTTGAATTTCGTAATCGTTTCGCTGACTTTGATCTTTGAAAGGGAAAGCCTATTTATCTTTAAACTTATCGGAGAGGAATATTACAGCAAATAAACGTTTCTTCTTAAATTGCTTTTAAGAAAATATTCAAAGTATTTTAAAAGCAGTCAAAGGTATTGAAACAGAATTCGCTTACGTTTTAATATAAAGTTTTGTTTTTAATACAATAAGAGCCGTGGTAGCCTAGTGTTCAGGACGTTCTCTTTAATTTCATAATACGCTTGTGTCCGTGACCTGGGTTATATATTCGGTGTCTAGAAAATAATAAAAAAATATTCTGAGGACGTCCACCAACCATTATTGGAGCGGCGGTAAAATTGCAGGCTGCAATTTTACCTTTACACAAAAATGTTGGCTTGCTTCAGGTATGGAATATGGTGTTATGGACTATTCTATCATAATTTCCATAAAATTTAAATTTCTTCGGTAAATACTTACACGGCTTTCCTTAGTCATTTCGACCGGATTCGAACCCACATAAGTCTCTTCTAATTCTTCGCGGCGTGACAAACGAACACACTGTCTACCTGTTGGTAAAATGATGACTCGGTGAAGAAATACGATACCGATCCATAATCATCTCAATCGACAACGATATAATGCATCTTTGCCGGTTATTTGTCCCTGGTTTTTGTTAAACTTACTTAAAAATATTTTCTGATAGAAGTTTCTATCGCCTGTCTTCTCCATCAGAGGAACCACAACGAAACGGTGGTAGATTGTAAGAAATGACGTTTGTCAAGTGAATTTTATGTTGCTTATGTTGATAATTTGATTTGACTGTATGACAGTTCCTTGGACGACAAATTTGCGCCTTCACCTCATGTAAGGTTGACCGCTCTGTCGCTTGCCTTACATCATCAGCTATATCTCCTTAGCTTACTCTTTGCAGTCTGAAATTACCACATTCAAGTAGGGGTCCTCTCCAAGTAAGTGAGATATATACTTCTAGGTAGATATGGCCCATAATCACTACACTGGACAAGCGGGGATGTGATGGAAGTACCGGGATCCTCGCACTAGTGACGCTGCTCCCCATCACCAGTCTCCTGGGTTTGGGTTCCGCCAATTCGGGAGGAATTTCCACCATCATCGCACCACGTGCAGGTGATGTTGCCAATCGAATAAACAGCTGGTATGTCCCCCCCTATATCGGGAGAGTATGCACAGCTGTAAACTATATAGACCGACATACTAATTGTAATATTCAAATACGTTTTGAATACGTATATTGAGTCGATCTCCAAAATTGTGTTTGTTAGCTAGAATGGTGCAGGAGAAGTCGACTTAAATTCCTCTTCGGTATATTTTTTACAACAAAGCGGCATCCGGAGCGCTTTAGATACACACAAGTTAGCGATACCATTAACTAAACAACAGTAACTTTGTTGCAACAGGTGAGCTTTGGGTGTCCGAACGAAAGCGACATTCATTTGCCTCAAATGTGTGCGAACGGCATGTTCATGACCAATTCTAACCGCCATTTTAGGTGAATATATTCTACCGTAAAGTCATTATTACAGTTTCCTGTGAAACGTTAAATTTACAATTATCTATGTTTAGCATAACGTAATAATATTAACAAGATGGTAGGTAGTAGACGACGTCTGGGTAAGTTATCACGTTCTACCCTATTTATGCTGCTCATCATCAGTGCAACCACTATTGTGTTCGGATCTATGGATAGCCCGTATATAGGCAATAGGGAGACAGTGGGCCTCCGGTCACCTCACCTATTCGCCGCCGTCGCTTGGCTCTACCACGGATCCTTTTAAATAAAAATTCGCTTCGGTTAACAATGCCTAAGCTCTACCGCGTCACCTTAAGAATTAAAAGGAAGGATTTTTTCAAACGAAAATAAAATCGCAAATGTCAGGTATTACACAAGAATGGAGTCGAACGAATGAGGAAGAAGACGAAGTCTGCCAATAAGAGCAGCGCTGTCCCCCCACCGCCCGCCGCGACCAGTCACCGCGACAGCTTGCGACAATCTCAGCGGCGAGGTTGATAAGCCTGGCTCTTTAACCTTTTAACTTCGTTTTTATTGTGTCGTTAGTCATGCGCAACTACGTCGTCGAATTCGTTTTCTGTCGGATTCCTCAGTTCACATTGCTGCGTATTGTATTGGGGGTGTTAAGGGGGAGCATTCCGCCTTGTTTCTTTACGCTCACCAACGATACTCTAGAGGATTCTGATTGGCTGCTTATGATGTCAGAAAAAGCAACAGTAATAGTGGTAAAAATGTCTAATATATGGACACAGCACCATCTGGAGCAATGCAGCAGCAAGGCTTCTGGACAGGTACCTGGGTTTCCCGGGATGCTTTTTTTTATGGTTCAACTTATGTGTAAGTAAGTGATTACCGACGGCCACGTGCAACTGCAACACTAGAGGAGATGCAGGTGCGTTGCCTTGAAGGATATTAGGGGAGCGGAGAGGGGGGAGGGAAAGGAGTGTATCTCCGGTTACCTCAGTCACCGAACGAGACGCAGGTATTCTGCGAGGCCGTCGCATTGTCCGGGCGTGCCGGGCCATTCGAGCAGCAGCAAAAGACGCCGCTTGGCTCTACCACGGATCCTTTTAAATAAAAATACGCTTCGGTTAACAATGCCTAAGCTCTACCGCGTCACCTTAAGAATTAAAAGGAAGGATTTTTTCAAACGAAAATAAAATCGCAAATGTCAGGTATTACACAAGAATGGAGTCGAACGAATGAGGAAGAAGACGAAGTCTGCCAATAAGAGCAGCGCTGTCCCCCCACCGCCCGCCGCGACCAGTCACCGCGACAGCTTGCGACAATCTCAGCGGCGAGGTTGATAAGCCTGGCTCTTTAACCTTTTAACTTCGTTTTTATTGTGTCGTTAGTCATGCGCAACTACGTCGTCGAATTCGTTTTCTGTCGGATTCCTCAGTTCACATTGCTGCGTATTGTATTGGGGGTGTTAAGGGGGAGCATTCCGCCTTGTTTCTTTACGCTCACCAACGATACTCTAGAGGATTCTGATTGGCTGCTTATGATGTCAGAAAAAGCAACAGTAATAGTGGTAAAAATGTCTAATATATGGACACAGCACCATCTGGAGCAATGCAGCAGCAAGGCTTCTGGACAGGTACCTGGGTTTCCCGGGATGCTTTTTTTTATGGTTCAACTTATGTGTAAGTAAGTGATTACCGACGGCCACGTGCAACTGCAACACTAGAGGAGATGCAGGTGCGTTGCCTTGAAGGATATTAGGGGAGCGGAGAGGGGGGAGGGAAAGGAGTGTATCTCCGGTTACCTCAGTCACCGAACGAGACGCAGGTATTCTGCGAGGCCGTCGCATTGTCCGGGCGTGCCGGGCCATTCGAGCAGCAGCAAAAGACGCCGCTTGGCTCTACCACGTATAAAATGTGTATTACTATAAGTAATATACCAATTGAAAGGTACAAAGAGCTGTACATACAAATAACTCTCTGCGTTGACTGTTAAAAGTATTGGCATCGCTGTCTACCCCCTTAAAGGATCATACGCGTGAGTATGTATTGTGCTGCGTATGTTTGCCAGCACTGTTATTGTTAGATAACCTTCGTAGATAAAGATCTTGGACCTGTTGCAACTGTAATTAAGAAACAATTTTTTGTTCACAGAGAACGCAAATTACACGTGTAATTAAGTTTACCGCGCTTAGCGTTCTTCTCGAGGACCGTTTATTGTTTTTCATAGTTGCTTTAACTGTCGGTGTATAAATAATTAATTCATAACAAACCTTAAATTATGTGAAGGAATTTGTACCATAGAAATAATGAAAGTTTAAGAAAGTTTATATGATCATGATAGAGCTGGGCCGCTTGTTGAAGCATTGGTAGTACTCGAGTGACCTGGGTTCATTTCTCGATGCCGATATCACAGAAATTTAGTTTAGGTAGTAGCAGTAAGCGACAACTTAAGCTGTATTTGTGAAAGAGTTGTGCTCGACAGTGAAGGAAGACATGGAAACCCAACCTGCGCATGTGCGAGATATAACAAAAAGTATGTACTGTCTGCCGACCCACACTAAAGAACCTTAGTTTTATTTACTCTTTTTTTGAGGATAGCCGTGAAGCCCTCCGACTGCTATTACATTATCAGCGAAGAAAATAACTCCTTTTTCAAAAGGTTTTTTTTTCACATTCCATCAAAGCTACGGCAGTTAAGTGGGAACAGTACTTGTCTTAAATTACAAAGAACGCGAGTAACCTTTGCCCGGGCCGGCGTCGTTAAAATTGTTAATTGCAATTTCAAGTCAAGCAACCCGCTTAGGTTACTTAGCTTCTAATCTTACAATAAATTTGAAAAAAAAAAAAACATCTTTAGCCCCGTTTCACACTGATTTACGGCAAATGATCTCATCACAGCTTAACCGCTGCACTTGAACGGTACATGGTCATTTTTGAAACTAATATTAATGTTTCGAGCAACTAGCTTTGATAGATTACTTTTTTTTTTAAATCTGTGTTATTTTTTTAGTTTGGTTTTGTTCTATGTAAATGTTTATATTGGCCGTAGGATACTCTCTGGAGATAAAATGTAGAATCATGTGGTATGAAGTATTTTGTGGGAAAGTGGGCAAACAAAACGCTGATGCACCACCAGCAAGAACACGCCGGGCTATCCGAGCGGCAAAAGAAACCGCTTGCTGCTCCAACAGGCCGAATACCGGCGTGAAGTAGACGCATCTTATGCTTCTGCGATTCGTTCGGCGAGTGAGGTAACCGGAGACCCAATCATATCATATCATGTCTTCCAATTATCCTTCGAGGCCGGCAACGCATGTTCAGTTCCTGCGGTGTTGCAGATGTACGTGGGCGACGGTAGAACTTACCATCAGTTGAGCCGCTAGCTCCGTTTGGCCAAACAAAAAAAAAAGCTGCAAACGCCACCGCTTGGCTCATGCACCAAAATCAATGAGCGAGACGTGATTGTTCACTGCAAGTTAAGTAATGTTGTGTAAATTTATTAGTTTGTTCAGATCACCAGCGGTAGTTGAGCCTAAAAAAATTCATTTTACACGTGTGACCTGGTTTTGATCATACCGGTGGTGAATTGCATTTTAAGTGGTGAATTAGCATAGGTTGTTAAATATTAATAAAGTAATCAGCACTCACGACCGTATACTTAACACTGGGGTGGCCGGAGGTTTAGATATTTATTTTTTTTGTTTCAACTCACTTTTCTACACTGCTCCGCTGCGACGATGTCCGCAGCAGAACAAGGATAACCGACATAGCCGTTAGGAGAAGCAAACTGAAGTGACAATGGGCAGGCCACAGAAAGGTTCGCGAAAGGCAATCACGTGAAGGCAAACGTAGCGTGGGACGACCCCCGACAAGATGCAGTGACAACCTGCGCAGTATTGGGCAAAGTCGACAGGCTCAGGAATGTGCTTTGTGGCAATTTTTGGGGGTGGCCTATGTTCAGCAGTGGAATTGTGATAGGCTGAAATGATGATGATGATGCACCCACTTTTCACCAGATTAATGTTCTTATATGATTGATATATGGTGCATGACTTAGCAATAGCCTGTACAATATGAGGTTAAATTTGATGTCGTGAAATTGCATACAACCTGTATTATTAAAAATTCTAAGCAACGTTTATATATACTTGTACTACAATCAAATTTTTTGTAAGAACAAAGTCATGTTGTATTAACGATGATTTTCATTTGTTTCCAGGTATGCTTGATGACGTGTCTGCTTTCAACGAACGTATGTCGTAAATCGTGTAACTATACAGGATGATTTTCTAATATCGGCACTGTCATATTTAACAGTTACATTCAAAGTAATGAATTTATGTTATCCAATATAACTACTCAGTTGAAATTAAACTATTATTTTCGGATTTTATCGCGTTTAATTTTGTTTTATGTTGCCGACGTTTCGATTGCTTTACAGCAGCCTCAGTCGCGGACGGACTGCTAATATTTTATTTCAAATGTGTAGTGTTCACATAAATAATGAGAACACGAGAAATCATCAAATGTAACTATTACAATTAAAGGTTCTTCCTCGTCAATATTTTAATTCAAATCCCGAGACTTTGTCGAGTTTAGACTTGGCTATTTAGCAAAATCTACACATATAAATAAAATTTAAATGTCCGTCTGAGATTTTGAAATAAATGCTTTTTCTTCTTTGTTGATCTAATCCTTGACTCCACCGCTGAGCACACGTCAGCCGCACAGGGTAGCGTACGTAGATAGAGCGGCGCAATGTAAGACGGCCTTCCTGGGAACTTAGGCATGTTTCATTTGGAATTACGACACATACGGGAAGAGTTTGAATAACAAATTTTGCTATAATATAAAAATATTTCCAAACTTTGTGTGACATATTTAATAAAATACGACTTATTAGGGAGGTCTAAAGTCAACGCGGACGAAGTCATGGCTAACAGCCAATATCATTAATATCCGTACAAGAATTTGATGTCGTGAAATTGCATACAACCTGTATTATTAAAAATTCTAAGCAACGTTTATATATATATATGAAATTTTTGCATTGAAACCGTCATTTTTACGTAACGACTTTACGTTTTGTTTTTCTTCATATTCCGTCGCCTCTACTGACCACATTCTGTATATCGGAATGTTTCTTGATAACACTAATCAGGCACCGTTTCCTGTTCATATCGTTGCATTGTTATGCTCTACGTAATGTAAACGGTTATTTAGAGATACTTGATTCTTCTTCATCGCATTCTTCATTCCTGAAGGTCGTGCCTTTCTTGAAAAGCCTTTACCGAGACGGTGATAAGGTTTTTCCATCCCGCTCTATCTTCGTCTTGTCTCCGTCGGTATAGTGAGTCCGGTCACGGACACGGACACTTTTATTTGGTCGGACTAACGGACACGTGAACGGCCCCGTCGTCTTTTCCCATCAATCATCAGTCGGTTGTTGTGGGGACAATTGTCGGATTGTCTCCGGGCGATATGACCAAAGTAACCCGGCACTTGGCGCTAACAGATAGTGGACAATCTTGTCTTGATTTTTCCTTGATAACACGGTGGAAATATAGGTCACCATCGCGCTTGACTATTATATGTATGGGAAAAAATGCTTTGAATATTTCATGGGATTTCTTCGGCAGCTAACTCGGTGACGATGCTCGTTCACCGACACGTTACTATCTCCCGGAGAGGCGAAAGGTGGGTAGCCGTAATCTCTGCCTACCTCTACAGGCGTGTAGTTATCGTATACAGGTTTTGATAAGACGTGAAAAATGTGTGAAAAATGTTTAACAACACTGGTGGTTATAGTGATTTGGAAATAGTGAAAATTTTATTACGGTATGAATTAAAAAAAAACAAAACAGTAACTTCGAGACCAATAATGACCTCGCTGAGAACCGAAGCGATATCCAACGAGTGCAGCGGGCGGAAGATAAGGTTTTTGACCTGGTCGTCGTTGGTCTACTTCTAGTTAAGTAGGGTAAATATATCTTGAGGGAAAATAATTAGACAAAAAATGTTTGCTTTTGACTAAACTAATGTTCTTATATAATTGATATATGGTGCATGACTTAGCAATAGCCTGTACAATATTAGGTTAAATTTGATGACGTGAAGTTGCATCCAACCTGTATTATTAAAAATTCTAAGCAACTTTTATATATACTTGTACTACAATCAAATTTTTTTTGTAAGAACAAAGTCATGTTGTATTAACGATGATTTTCGTTTGTTTCCAGGTATGCTTGATGACGTGTCTGCTTTCAACGAACGTATGTCGTAAATCGTGTAACTATACAGGATGATTTTCTAATATCGGCACTGTCATATTTAACAGTTACATTCAAAGTAATGAATTAATGTTATCCAATATAACTACTCAGTTGAAATTAAACTATTATTTTCGGATTTTATCGCGTTTAATTTTGTTTTTATGTTGCCGACGTTTCGATTGCTTTACAGCAGCCTCAGTCGCGGACGGACTGCTAATATTTTATTTCAAATGTGTAGTGTTCACATAAATAATGAGAACACGAGAAATCATCAAATGTAACTATTACAATTAAAGGTTCTTCCTCGTCAATATTTTAATTCAAATCCCGAGACTTTGTCGAGTTTAGACTTGGCTATTTAGCAAAATCTACACATATAAATAAAATTTAAATGTCCGTCTGAGATTTTGAAATAAATGCTTTTTCTTCTTTGTTGATCTAATCCTTGACTCCACCGCTGAGCACACGTCAGCCGCACAGGGTAGCGTACGTAGATAGAGCGGCGCAATGTAAGACGGCCTTCCTGGGAACTTAGGCATGTTTCATTTGGAATTACGACACATACGGGAAGAGTTTGAATAACAAATTTTGCTATAATATAAAAATATTTCCAAACTTTGTGTGACATATTTAATAAAATACGACTTATTAGGGAGGTCTAAAGTCAACGCGGACGAAGTCGCGGCTAACAGCCAATATCATTAATATCCGTACAAGAATTTGATGTTAATTTTACTTACACAACTAATTACTTAGACATTTTTATGATATATAATTATTAATTAAGGTAACAAGCTAACGGTGACCGCCTGGTCCGCGCAGCCTGCCCGAGTCACGCTTGACTGCTCACCGTCCGATCTAATTAAGACACACCCGATGAAAGCTTAATAATATTGTGTACAGTACAAACTTCTATTTTAAAAGTTGTGGTGTAGTTGTACCGTTTGAAAGTAAGGTCTTAACAAGCTCAATCCGAGTCTCCAGACTTGCATCTGAAAATTCAGTCGTAGTTACAAGAGACGTTAATTGAAGCAATACAACATTGTGTCATCGTTTTAGCTCAAAACAGATCGACAAAGACGATAAGGATTTTAACGTAATTAAAAGTAGTAAGGTAATGTAAGTAATTGAACTTTTCAATTAACTTGTCGTGACAACAGAGATACTTTTGTTATGTTACGTTAATGGTTTAAAAACTATATCAAATGAAATAAGTCAAATGACTTACCATGATTTTGGCAGACGTCTATTGAGAGGAGCCTGGATTTTTTTTTCAAATTCGATAATCTTAAACCTTTTCCACTAAAATATAACGGTTACTTTGGCTAAAACTTTAGTAGCCGATGCTACAATAATTTAATAATGATGATGGTAAAGACAGGGATCACATAAAACGTTATCGGAGGAGTCGCATTATGCAGCTCGAACGTGCATCAGACCTGGCTGTATGGACTAAAGTCCTTTGCCTTTCCCATTAGGGATAAATTAATATCATCATCAGCATTATCGGAATTAGACATTTAAGTGTGAAGTTTTGTTAACGGGTTTTAAAAATTTGTGTTTAAAATTCAATAATTATATTCCCTCGAAATATCATAAAAAGTTATTGTTATGGAAATTCTACAATGCTCCATTTCGAAAGCCAATTTCAAGCTTGAAGAACTAAACGAGTGTACAAGTAATAAATGTCGGGGGCGGGACACTACGCAAATATCTGATGCGAATTGAATATTTTAATATCGGAGACTTACGTGGAATAAGTATTAATCTATAGAACAGTGTAACAATTGACATAAACCATTATTTGGGAAATGTAATGATGATAGATGATTATGTTAAGAAGTAGATGTACTCAAACATGTCATGACACATTCCATCGTTTAAATTTCCTTTCATCATACTTTAGTCGTTCATAATAATATAGTTGTGATGCAGTTCTTCAGTTTGAAACTTGTCGAAATATATCCATCCATCTGTAAACGAACAATTCGCGCATAGTTGCGGAAGAAGTTTAACAACGCACAACTTAACCGGCAAAAGTTAACACGACCATCGCTTAGTCAGGACTGCTTGCTCTAACTTTCTCCTCGCCAGCTGTTATAACTCAGCCAACTAGCTTTCTGCGCTTGTGCGCATTTCTTTCCAATCTTAAATTCATCTAAATTTTCTTCTGTGAATACCTTTGCAACTTTATATTATTATCGATTGAAAACTTTTAAAGATTATGTTTCTACGAAATGAACGTTTGCTGCAAAACCGTACCGTACTTCAGCGAGCAAGGAGTTTCAAATCCTATAATGGTAATCCTTCTATGGTTTTATGTATGTAGATGACATTAGGACGAGTTACTGTAAATCCTGCGGAGGGCACAACCCATTGTGGTAACCGAGAAACGTCGCCATTGTCAAAATCAGTTAAAAGGCATATAGTGCATACTTTTAAGTTAAAGTTTACGCGATATTTGACATTAAATTTCGGGAACTCGCTTTACATAAATACTATGATATTCTTGTACAATGAAAACACATCTGATACCTGTATATCCCTCACAGGATAGACAGAGATGGTATGATACTTACAGATGTCGGCCGACAGAGCGGTGATGGAATGACAACCTGTCCGCTTGCTCCAACCGAATTGTTAATACTAATTGGTTAATAAGGTTTAACTAGACGGACGGATAAATTACATCCCACTAGTCTTACACAGCATACTTTTAAACGTAATCCAAACTTATTCTTTGGATTTGTTCCAATAAATATTTTGGCATTTGAGAGCTAAAGTAGACAATAGAAACGTATAAAAATCGGAATTCCGGCAAACGTTTTGTTTGTTTCGTTTCCAAGTTTTAATTCGAGATTCAGCTGAATCACTTCTGATTAAAAATTCATTCGTATTTTACAATTTCACGTGTATTTATAATGTTCTATTTCCAA
The DNA here is from genome assembly GCA_029286595.1 of Bhutanitis thaidina. Taxonomy (NCBI): domain Eukaryota; kingdom Metazoa; phylum Arthropoda; class Insecta; order Lepidoptera; family Papilionidae; genus Bhutanitis; species Bhutanitis thaidina. The sequence goes on from JAGSMS010000010.1 coordinate 16,402,327, forward strand.
TTTCACGGCAGCTTAAAATGGGAAAATACTATGTTTTGATCCGTTCCGATCCGATCCGATATTGGGGAATATCACAAATGGTACATACGAAAATGTTTCCATGAACGTTTCCTCAATCCTGTCTTTACGAGATGTCCATAAGTTTAATAGTTAAAATGGCCATGCAAAGGTCTGTTACAAACTGTGGTTTGATTACATAAAATGTCATTTCACTTTCAAATGGTGCCCATCCACATGCCTGTGTACAATCTGCATATTACATCAACGTGACCGAGCCATCAACCACGTTCACGAGATAACGATATCATATCTACATTTTAGACGTAAATTAAATACACAATCATAATAAATAATGAATAATAAACTGGATGAATTGAATAAGGTTGTTGAATTGTTTAGAAATATTAGTCATGTTGTTTGGCGCAGTGGCCAAGCTATCGGGTCACGGATTAAAATTCTGCGCGGCTGTAGTATTTGTATGGTTTGTGTGTACATTTTCCGGGTCTGGTTGTTTATAAACTCCTACTGTAAAATGCCTCCTTGTAATAGAAGAAATAGAAGAAAATCCTCAATCCGTAGCCAAACTTTACAAAGTAAAAAGGGAGTGAAACTGCGAGCCGACTATTTACAAGAAATACTCCCCGGCTCTATAACGTACTTGAAAAAATGTTTCGCCTTTTCTTTGTTGATTTTAAAACGACGATGGGTTGTGAATACTGTCGTTTTGTTCTATGGTGGGGCTCCGTTTTTTTTACCTAAGAGCTTTCTGGTTAAGTACCAGCCACGAGCTCACTTTAGTTTCATAGAGCGCAAGTGACTTGGGTCCGATCCCCGTCGCAGGCACCACTAAAATTGCTAATTTTAAGTGCTGCGTGCTTAGCGGTGAAGGAGAACATCGTGAGGAAACCGGTATAATCAAAAATGGTATTTCGAAGATATGTAAAGCCCGCCAACCCGCACTGCAGCAGCGTGGCTCACCCTACCTGGCTCCAAAACCCTGTCAGATATTTGAGAATGAGGCCTTTGCCCAGTAGTTGGCTAAGGATTTATTACTTAACTTATTTCTGCCGCCGCACCCACTGTTGCCTTCCGATTCGCAGGGTACCAGAGCCAGTGAAATCCATGTCATGAGGCGATCCGTCTTCATCCTAACCACTTACCGTCAGCTCTTCTGTCACCACAATCCAATGAAACGGATCGCCGTGATGGATCCGTGTCATGTTCACAACCTAAGACGCGACCGACATAAATCTATTGTAGTTCAGGAATAACGGAATTCCGTCAGCCCGCTACTTTTGTCGTTTGTTTCCGTTAGACGTGTGCGCGGAGTTTAACAAGCGTTCACATGTCAATTGTGATAATTAGTTATAACAGAATCACTGACCCGATGTCAATGGCACGAGTGTAAGAATTTTTTTTTTTTTTATTTAAAAATGTATGTACACACAAGTAAAACCTAATAAAAGAAATATGATAGGAAGAAATGGTCTGTACAAAGGTACTGCTTATTTCTTAAGAAATTTCTACCAGCAGACCTGCGACAGGAGAATAGCCAGTCAATGGTAGATTGCGCGCGTACAATACAAAAAAAGAATACATACATATATGCGAAACGTTCTAAATAAATCTACATACACCTACTTATACATAAATATATACTTAAATAAATATATAAATATATAGATAAATACCCAAAATTAAATAAATATATACATAATGGAATAGTGCCAATAGTTCATACTGCCAATGACATATAGTGGTCTATGACTCTTTTCTTAAATATAGAAATAGTTTTGCAGTCACGTATATTTGGTGGAAGAGAATTCCACAATCCAACTGCATGCACAGAGAATGAGTGGGAATATGAAGCGCTTTTATTAGGAGGGAATTTAAGGAGGGATTTAAGATAGGTTCTGCAGGGAGTAAAAGATGGCAGAGCGATTATTATTCTATAATTTCATATAAAAAATCACTGTGTACGTATTGTACATGAGATTTCTTTTTTTTATTTATAACGTTCTATAAAAAGTACGTTACAATTCTTCGTTGCGTTGCAACGTTCTCCATAGTGTTGCGATTCTTCTTTTCAAAGTGATTACCGACGCCCGCGTACATCTGCAACACCAGATGAGCTGCAGGTGCGTTGCCCGCCGGAGAGTGGGACAAGGTGTCTCTATTTTACTTCGGCATTCTGCAAGGCCGTGGTATTACCATGCCGGTCGAGTCGGCCCATTCGAACAGCAGCAGAGCACTCCGCTTGGTTCCACCGCGTACAGTTAGCATGTATCTACATAAATCATAGTAAATCCCTAAAAGTTTCACTGTTTCTATGCTTTAATGTTACGTAATCTTCGTACATTTCTAACGCTGAAACTTTAAGCATCATCATCATCATTTCAGCCTATCAGAAGTCCACTGCTGAACATAGGCCTCCCACAAAGATTGCCACGAAGCTCGGTCCCGAGCCACCTGCATCCATCGACTCCCCGCAACACTGCGCAGGTCGTCACTCCATCTTGCGGGGGTCGTCCTACACTTCGTTTGCCTGTACGTAGCTGCCACTCGAGAATCTTTTTTCCCCAGCGGTTATCAGCATAAGCATAAGCATAGTGGAGGAATACCGCTTTTGAGCGATGTATATCGATTGTGTACTAGATATGTATGGCTAGTATCTAGAAATGTATAAGTGGACCGCTCCCGCCCACCGCTGGTCCACGAGCAGGTAGCACAGATTTGTTTATTTATAATTTTAATGAGACATTTTGTTACCGTTCAGTACCAATTAACTGTTCGAACATATCGCAGTCAAATCAGTCAGTTTGTTTACATTATATTGTTACTGTTGTAACCATAGCTTGTTATTGTTTCAATGTATCATTTTCATGACGCGATGTAAGCTTGAAATTGCTTTGTTTGCGTACGTTTACCGAGATAAAGTTTATTAAGTGAAACGGAGTCTGGAGTTAAACAAATGATGAATACGCCATTGCATGTCCTCGTTACATGTTTATTTCGCAAATGCACTGCAAATGCTTTTCAGTCGATATTAACCGATACGATAAACGCCTTTCGACGAAATCGTTTATTTTTTAATTTTGTTTATGAGAACGCAGGAAAATGAACAAGCGGCTCACCTGATGGTAAGGGATTACCTTGGCACACGTACATCTGCAACGCCAAAGTAGCTGCTGGTGCGGTGCTGCATGCCTCTACTTTCCGCCGAACGAGCCGGCCCTCTCGAGCAGCAGCTAAAACCGCTGGGCTCTACCACGTGGTATTGGTTTATATTTAACAAAATCTCTCTGCCCAGAATGCCTAATACAAACAGTTCAAACTATGTCTAATACAAACAATGTCACTCTACACTAAGTCACGTGACATACAATAGTCAATTATTTACGTCTTACGGCTTCGGCGTCCTTAGATGATAGAACATTCGTCAATAAAATGTATCCTCGTCGTTATATGGCATTAACAAAGGATTCAGATTCCTTGCTTGCTATTGACCTAACCGGCGATTTCGACCGGCAGCTGACAACTGCGCAGGAGATATAATAGTGCCGTATGCGCCGGCGCATACGCAACACGGAGGCACTCGTCTACCTGCCCATATCCGATGTGACGTTTACGCGTTTATATATGACTAATAATTTTTATTTGACACAAATATCAACATCAGCTCGGAGACGTTAATGGAGCGGACGTGCCTCGTGTTAATTATCTTGTAAGGGTCAGTTAATACCAAAAATGTATGATGCTACGAATATATTTAGCTTTGCGAAGATGTAGAATTATTAGAGAAGAGCCTAATTTTACAAACATGGATCAGTAATCTACGATCTATAACATGATCTATTCCGTTGTGCAGGCTAATCTTCAAATCCACAGAACTATGATTTTGGTCGGAATTTTTTAGTAATGTTTTTTATGTATGTACCCGTCTAGAAGCGTTGTTCGCATTTGTGTTTGTGAGTGTGTGTGTGTTCACGGCTGTACCCCTCCAACGACGCTCTCCCCGTCATCTGGAGGAGTGAGGACTGGCCTCATTATGATCGTCCTAACAATTACGAGCGTTTAAGAAATTTTTTTTATTGTCAGCATCTTATGTTAATGTAGGAAATGGAGATGATGTGTAAATTATTTGTTTTTGGGTCTGGTTATAACTTTAACTGGAATGCACGCCGCCAACGTTTCCTAGTTACGAACAATAAATTTTTTTGAAGTTAAAAACAACTTTTACATCTTTCGGCTTTTAAATAGTTATAATACTTTTAGCGTCGCTAAGAATTTACCCTACATTCAATTGTCTCGTTTGCTTCCTTGAAGTCAAAGACAAACCAGCTTTTGTCAACGGTACATATTATTTCACGCTAACCGGTAGTTCAATGTGGCTGCACTGAACTGTATAGTTAAAACGTTAAAAGACCTTGGCTATTAAAGTAAGTTAACAACATAGCAACAAGTTACCGCAAACTACTTCAGCGCTTTCGTTGTGCTTCTAATTCGGGCTTCAATTGCGTGTTCCGTTCATAGTTCGTAACTTCCGGTCTAGGATTTTTTTTTTAATTTTCACACGGCCCCTTACAACGTTAAGGCGGACCACTTGCCGACGGCGCGACGTATCGATCGCGAGCGACGCCGGGTGCACTCACAATGCTGTATAAGCTAGTGTGGTGTCTATGCGGAATAGACGGGAAACAATACGGTAAGAAGGAAGAGAGCTTGAATATGAATATATTCCGCGAACATTGCAGGAGCCAACTTTTATTACCTTATGCTGACAAGCAACCTGCATAATTGCTATGTTTTCATTCATCGCCTTGTAACTATTACAATTTTAGTGGTTTTGAAGCCGGGAGGGTTCCGCCACGCTGCTCCAATGAGGATTGGCGGACTTCACACGTCCTCGGAATTATATGTTTTCTTTATTATTTCTTAGACATAACCCGCATGTTTTTGGGAACAATTTTAGTGGTGCCGGCACCGAGGATCAAAACCCAGCTTACGCGCGCATTATGAAACTAAAGCGAGCCCCTGATCACTAAGCTACCACGGCACCTGCGTTATAAATACATGGTATTCATTAACATTTCCAATCTTTTTCTATTAAAAATAACCTGTTTGATTTGTGAACTGCCATATTAGTTTTTTTTTGTGGGTTTATTACCTGACAGGCGTTGTGACCCATCTCTTTATTGATTATCCATCCGTTATGAATTCTTTTGACTCAACATTAGTCACTTGTAGAATGAGAAGTCCACTTCCATTAGAGCACTCCATGCAGACACTAGGCAGCCGCGCTCGGATTCGTCTGCTTTTTACTCGGTGCGGTTCTGTGACCGAACGCCACCAGCACTTTAGCCGAGTCGTAACAATTAGCGCCCGTCAGCAATTATTCACACAGCTTAATGTAAGCTCGTGTTGTCTGTTGCCTTTGTATTCGTGTTTAACGCGCCACAGCGCTTTATCCATTACTTCTTTTTTCTGAAGTGGGTAACTGGTAGCTGATTTGATCTATGTGTTATAATTTGATGGTTAAATTACAACACAGGGCGAGGCACGAAAGTAATAAAAAAATACCGTCACATTCACGTCTTATGTTCATAAAGACACTAACGTTGCAATTTGAAAACAAAGGAAGTATCCACTTATCCAATCACGCACAACAAATGATAATATGTAATAATAATTCCTCCTTCACTTTAAAAACATGCAGCTCTTGATTATATTTTGATTTCAATTGTATATTGCGTTAACTAAAAGCGCCAATAGCCTAATGGGTTAGGGTGCGGACTGCGAAACATGACGCCAAAGGTTCGAACCATTGGAATATTGTCGTGAACCACTCCAAATACAAGCTTTAATTGTTTGGAGGGTTAACAGGAATATTAGTAATGTTAGTTAAATAGCATTGCTAGTATTCTTTAAAAAAAACTAAAAGAACTAAAACGTTACAAAGTATTCCGCCTGTGTTTGTTGCGCGCACTTCTTTCTTTCTTAAATAAATCCCGCTGTATTAGTCTCAGCTTTAAATACTAACCTAATATAATTTGAAATGTTAAGATTAATACGTTCGCGAACTCTGTACTGAACAATCAATATACAAACTTATACTTTAGTATTAGTGTATTGAGAAGAGCCTTTGATAATCCGACGGAGATTACTACGCAAAGCGAAGGACCTTTCTCGAGTCATAACTTTGAAGAAATTGAAATTCTTTTGTTATAAGTACTTACGTACTTACTTTTATGGTGGATTATCCTGTTACCATGTTATTTTAATGACAAGAAAAGTGTACCGCATGAGTTCTACTCACAGTTGGCCGTCTCTTTTAATTATGTTACAAGTACTAATTACTTGTTAAAGAAATACGCCCAAAATTCCAAATCATCGAATTAGTTTCCCTAAATTAGTTTTACTTCGACCATTTTTATGAGACATCGGTTTACGCGAACGTAAATATAACTTTGTGGCGATAGAAGCAAACAAACCTAAATATCGTCAACGAGAGCCACAGACGTAAAGTATTTCACATGATATTTTATATTAGTTTTATACGTCATATTTCAGTTTCTTTTCATAGCTCGTTGTTTCACTCATGAGTGTGGTTTTATTTTTAGCAGTGTTATCCTTACACACAAATTGCGTTTCAAATAGTAATTTAAGATTGTCGTTCATGATAATTCATGGTACTTTCCATATATTTATTTATTTAAAACGCTTTGTATTTTTTCAACTAGGTCTTTCTTTTTATCACTTAAGCCATCTAGGGTGTTATTTGGAATAAATTTATTTACTATTCAGACAATCTTATGATAGATCTAATTATTTGTTTTATGTTCTTCAGATCACTATATACAGATGGGAGGAGGTACCATGTCATCAGTTCATTATCGGTGTAGAGGGGATTAAACAACGTCATTGTTCGAATGCGATTCAGTCATGTGCTGATAAACGAAGGTCTTCTGTATGGTTGTCGTATTTAAATAATTGCAGAACACCTATTCCGACCATGGTTTTCGACGTAGAAATATGATATATTTAAAAGTAATAAGTCTTAATAGTATTAATATTAATTTAACTGTACTCGTCTTTATCTACTGGCTGTATTGTGGGATCTTCATCAACATTTCGGCCTGTCACAAGTCCACTGTTGAAGATAAGATTGTCACAAAGCTCGGTCCAGAGCCACCTGCATCCATCGACTTCCCGCAACACTGTGCAGGTCGTCCCTCACTGCGTTTACCTGTACCGGGCTGCCACTCGAGAACCTTTATCCCTCAACGGTTGGCAGTTCTGGGAGGCACCTAACTTAAAGGCAATTTAAGTAAGATGACACATGTCTTTTTTCTAAGCAATTTTATTAAGTATCTTTCTTATGTGTTAACCTAATAAATAAAATAAGTTCAAATGAAAAAAGTTTCTAGTTTCAAGCTCATCGGGGTGTTATTTTGAAATCGAATACAAATTATGTACTGAACAGCCAAACAAGAGAGGCCAGAAAGCGACTTCATAAAAACGTGGTTGAATGTTAAAATTGTGAAATACTCAGCAGAGAGCACGGTCCTCTTTATATGGCATTCGTTTGTTTACGAGAAAACCATCCACCTCAGAAGCAAATGCAAATGGCGGACCTTTCAAATGCTCCGCCATGTTCTAATTGCAATCAAAATTTATATGTTTGCGTAACTGGGAGCGTCCATGTGGTTTACGCACGCCGTTTCGGTCCCTCTGCGAACGGGATAATCCGCATAATTGTATGCAGTGTGTATTTAACGGGCCGCGGGTGCGTCACGGCTGCATGGATGCAATCCCACGCCAAGATGGCGGCGACCGCGCCCGTTTGCAGACCTTTCGGCGGGGTAATTACTCTTCGTTGGCGGGAAAGTGATGTATGCAAAAGAATTAAAAAAAAAAAAATCTTTACACTCCTGATTGGTACAAAAATATATTTATATCCAATGGATTGGTTTGGAAAATTTATTTAATTTAATGCAACATATTCTTTAATTGCTTTATGTCGGTTTTCCTTTCGCCAGTAACGTCTTTTAATGGACATTTTTATGAAATTCGCCTACATTTATTTTCAGTAATAACAGTTTCTTTTACAAACATACTAGAACAATATTGTTTTAAAGAAACAAATAAATATAGTTAGTTTGATTAGTGACATAAGATTTTTGAATTGATTCCTATATTTTTTATTGTCTTCTTCTTTCACAAATTGCTGTCCGTCTAGGCGCGGTAAGCGAACTGAAGTGTTTACGGCACTATAATATATCCTGCGCAGATAATATCTTCTAAATTAAACAAGATATGTCACTGTAGTCGGTCATACATAAGGCCGCCAATTGCATTTTTTTTAAAATGTTTTTTGTTATTTTTCTTTGTTTTGTGTTGTACAATGAATTATTTTCATTAATAAACCTAATCTCTTTTTGTTGCAGGTAATTTTTTTTAGATTTGTCCGTGTGTGTGGGTTCGCAACAAACAAAAGAAAACAGTAAGTTTCTAGAAATTAGCCATTGATCCCTGTTCTATTCTAGTTAAAATGTTCATGTACCTGTGTGAAGCCGCGACGGCACGCTGCCACTGCATGTTTTTTTATAACGTCCAACTGATTCTTTAAAGACATGCTGCCTACCCCTAATAGAGTACCCCGCAGCGAAAGCTGCTACGGTAACCAACAATAATAAGAAAGGCTCATCAGTGGAATTCGGAGGAGTCTGTAAATGACAACTGTTAGGCCTCCTCTAAAATATTTATGAGAGAGATTGCGGGAGAGAGAGAGAGCCGGGAGGGGTCAGGGTCTGCGTCGCCGCTCCGGAGCGGGTTGGCGGACATGTCACAACCTCAACATAATATTTTCATATTATTTCATGAGACATGTGGTTTCCTCGCGATGTTTTCTTTCACCGCCCGAGGTTAACACGGCACTCCAAACTGCTATCAACAATTACGAAACATTGAATGTACGCCGCGCTCGTTAGTGAGCCAGCTTTATGTTTCTTAGTGGTGGGCCGGGGTTCGATTCCTAATATGTTTCATTCCAATTGTTAGTGCTAATTTTATCGCACGTCCCGGCGGTGATGGAAAACAGGCATATCTGCAAAATAAAAAACAGTTACATGTAAGGGCATTGCAGGCGCATTGCTGGGGCAAGGAGGCGGACGTTGCATGTCTCCAAAAACACTCTTAAAAAAATGAGAGACGGTCTTCGCCCAGCAGTGGATCATATATTAGTTGTCACTTTACGTTTCTACTCTAATTGTGCTAATAACTATGACTTTCTCTTCTCTTTATTATAAAAAAATTGTGTTCTACATTTGCAACTTCAAAACTTACTGGCGGTTTTGTTGACTGAACATTTGAAAACGAACGGCCGACTTTTTAATAGGAAACTCTTGATACGTGTAACTTTCCAAGTACTCTCTGGAGTCATATGAAAAGTTGGAAAAATTGTTTTTTACGGACCGCTGTTTCGGAGAGGGCACGGAGGGTGGGGGTTCATCGAAAGCTAAGAATTAACTAGCAAGCTAATTACTCGAGTTTCATAGCTTCGAGTGGGCTTGCTTAGTTTCGACGCCTTTTTCAATAATTCTCCTGAGTTTTTTTTTTTACGGAACAAAATGAACGCTGCGTAGATATTGTTGCTATAATTAATTTTTGATGTTATAATATTTGGTAGAGCCTAGCTGAGCCGGCTCGACCATGGTAGTACCATGACCTCGCGGGATATCGGCGCTCCGCGCTTTTTTTTTGTGACCACTTTAACCAGAACCTTTTTTATGCATATTTTTATTCTAATTGATAGAATGATTTGAAACATTTTCTAAGTTGTCAAGGGTGCACATTTAAATAGCACACAGCTTATTTCTTTGTATAAAGAAAGAGTCTTACGTCTTTGAAGTTAGTTATTAAAGAACCTGCATATACAAAAAGTTTTCATTTTATGCCATTGCAGCATTCTGCGCATAATTCATTTCTCGTAGCCGGCTCGTTTTCTTGTTGTTCTTATAAGTTGAAATAAGCTTTGGGGACCGTGTGACTCAGTGGTTGACTTACCTGTCTGTTGTGTTACGTATCTGGGGTGCGAACCCCTGACGGCGAAAACGTTTATTTATTTCTACTCGGATCTAGTTTTATATGCGTGTGACGTGCGGTATCTTTGATGTTGCATCTGTTCCATTGGTATCGCATAAGAGTTACATCTTACGGACAGGCGAGAGAAACTGTGTCTGTGTCGGTGCCAGGGCATTGCAGCCACGGCGATGACTTCCGGTCGGCAGTTGTCAAGTGCGTAGGAGTTACAGTGCTCAATCTGTCTTCACCTTGCCATATGCGATGTAACACGAAGGTTCGGATGCAGTTTGAGAGACTCGAGACGAACACAACACAGCCATACCCGAAAACCAATAATTTGTGATTTGTACAAATATAGACCTTTCAGCTAGGATTCGAACCCACACCCCACACAGCCAAGTGTTATAAGATATGCACTGCGTAGAAGACGACATTAAACGAAAGTTGTCGCTATGATGGAAATTGGATTGGAAAATAAACATTGTGTATACAGGATGACCTATAAATACTTCTTTGTGTTGTAACAATACTGTTAAATAATGCGTGCTTGTATTCGATACACACACATATATATATATATATATATGTATATCCTTTCTACAGTATATATTTAAGGTAATTTCGAAATGATAACTAGTATGTTCAAATTAATTAGTCTGAAAGTTACGTCAATCAGGCGATAGATAAAATCGACCATATGGTAATTGAGCAGATGGCTTTTGTAATTAGTTTTGTACCACGATCGTACAATCGTGAGTTATTTCTTTAAATGTATTGTTGTTTTACCCCGCAGAGGGTCGGTTGTATTGCTGGTGCGAGTTGCTCAACCCGAAGGGTTTGGTTATCAGCCTCTAGATGGCGAAGGTCTTCTCTCAAATAATTGATATTGAACAGAGATTGAATTGAGAATTGAAGAGAGATTGGAAGGCGGGTTGGCGGGCTTCACATATCCTCGAAATAATATTTTTTTTTATTTCTCAGGAATGCAAGTTTCCCTACGATGTTTTCTTTCACCGCTGAGCACGTGGTAAATTCAATACTTAAAATTTTAGTGATCCCGGCACCGGGAATCGAACACGGGATCGCTAGCTTACTATGAAATTTAAACAATCGCCCTGATCACTAGGATACCACGTTTTTATTTTTTAATTATTATAAACATTGAAAAAAAAATACAAAGAAGAGGATATCTAACGAAGTATTTTTCGCATGTTTGTTCTCGGTTAGAGGAAACACAAGTCAAGAAACGATCCGGTACAGATAAGAAAATAAAATGTAGATTTTCAAATGAAATGATCTTTGTTACGTCGAACAATAAAGAATTTACATTCATTTCCACTGTGTTTTTCGGTAGGAACGCCTCCTTTCATCCGTTCCCTTTCACCAGATAAACAACTTTAAAAAAAACTCGCGTAAAAACATCACTAACATTAATATAAGTAATAGTTATAATTATTAACATATAAAAGTTAATAGTAACATTCATTATAAGAATTCATAATTTTTTTAAGCCCTACTAACAAAAATTGTAATGCAAAACTAAAATGAAATATGGAATAAATGGCTTTATTATTTATTACCTCTAGTAAAGTATAGAATAATCGTCTTCAGATACTTTCGAAAACACCCTGCGGTATATATATCTATTTATGTATGGTATAAATGTGTACGTTTACAAAGAGCCCTGGCACCACCAAAATCGTAAGTACACTAACAATTTTAGTGCTGTATTTACCACGTGCTCGGCGATGAAGGAAAGAAGGTGTAACTTCTTTTCTATTTATATATTTTCTTTTAAGTATAAGTTCTTTTTATAAGTTTTTACTCCGCGGTATTATAACATATTTACGTAGGTCGTTGTTTTGAATTTGAAATGCTGTATCAGATTGAATAGGACAATGAAACCTTTAAAATAGATGTTTACATAAAAACGTTTGTTTCTTTTATGAAACGTTACCTTCCGCTGTAGGAGTTTCTCCTTTGTCGCGGAGGCAGTTTACATACATGAATTGCACACGGACAAACACCCGGACCGGGTACTATCATTTCTAGCCAATACAAATACTAGTCCCGTGACAAACAAAACAAAACAAGATTACACAGTCCGTCCGTCGCGACAAGTTATATAATCCACCTGAGTGTCAGATCGAACGAAGTTTATATAGATGTTTGGGCATGATCAAAGTGTCAACCCTTTGGTAAGATTAGGTACCACGCGTGCTTGGCAGCTGCGCCAGTCGCTGTGCCAAAGCTTCCTCGCGATTTCATTATCGACTTATGGTTACGACCCTCGAGGATCGGTGCCGGGTTGAGCTTTATTAAATATGCAGTTCGGTCCCTGATAATACCACCGATGTAGTTCAAGTTGAAGAAGTTATTTAATAACTTACTGTTACGTCAATATAACCAAAGTTAGAAACAGAGTTTATTGAGATTGTAATATTCAATATAAATCAAAATATACATGGCGGCTATATACATTGAGATTTCTTGCATTTACGCGGACCACGACTGCTGGAATGGGGAAACTTCGATGATATAAAACAATGATAAAATAGTTGTTAACATTTTTTTTGTCCTACATACCAATTATTGGCATACACATTTTACAATATAATGTAATTTCAAGACATTTCCATATAAGGTATATTACATTACATTATCACATTGTTGATCAGATGTCAAAATCCAAATTTATAACAACTGTCAAAACAAAAAAAAATAATTACAATATAAACAAATGTACATCTAATTTCTATGCCAGTTAAAAAAAATATCAATTTAAATGTAAAAATTAAGTTATTGTATCTATGTAATTCGTAAAATTTTATCGCAAATAAATTTCTGTATTATCTAATAAACTTTTTCAACAAATGTTAATGTAAGATTTTTTTAAAATTCTATTTTCTTTTTTTTGATATTGTTAGGTAAAAGATACAAGATATCATTATGTGAATACTTTTGGGCCCGCAAGTTACGTAAGAACAAGCGGAGCGCGGGCATGTGTCGAGGAGAGGTCGAGGCGCGTTGTGCGGGGTCAGTGCTCGTGTGCCATTTACAAACGGACCCCAGTTCCGAAATCGAAAGCGATTCTGTCTCCGTCCAGTAACACCGAGGCAGTGAAAGCATGTTACGAAGCTGATATTAAGCAGTGTTGTCCTGTAATTATTCAATCGGTTATTTTATCTGTGAACGTTGTTTGAATACGATTTCGTAAGAGATTCGACTGCTTCTGTCACATAGAGATATTTAACCATATTTGAATTTTTTTTTTCAAAAAACTTAAATTGATGTTAGTTATTTTTATACTTATAAAGTATAAATGGTTTTATATATTTTAACGATGTTAATAAACCACCCACAACCAGGTCGCTAGTGACATTTTTTTTTTTATGGAAAAGACGGCAAACGAAGAAGCGTTTCACCTGATGGTAAGTGATTACCGTCGCCCACATACATCTCCAACACCATAGATGCTGCAGGTGCGTCTTTAAGGATATTTGGGAGATGGGAGGGAAGAGGAGGGGAATTGGGAGGGGATGTGGGCCTCCGGTCACCTCACTCACCGAACGAAACGCAGATTCACAAGATGCCTCTACTTCACGCCGGTATTCTGAGAGGCCGTGGTATCAAGCCGGTCGAGCCGGCCCATTCGAGCAGCAGCTAAAGCCGCCGCTTGGCTCTACCACGGAGAACGCACGCGGCTCCGCTCGCAGAGAATGCTTTCAGCGACATTTCTTCCAGAAAAAGCAACGAAATGTCGCATTAGCAGAAACAAAAGAAGACCTCACCTTAACCTTAACTTGACAGCCTGAAAACAGTCCACAGCGGGGGGACACAGGTCTCGCCCGCAACGGGGATCAGCGATCGCAGCATCACACATCTGGCACTCTAGACGCCGCTGTCCGTCGTTGGTCTGGTATCTTTTGTAATGGTTAACCCGCCATCTGGCGGTGGCCAATTGCGATGCTCAAGTCTGTTCCTTTTACCTCCTCTTACTCGGTTCTTTGTAGAGCCTCGGATGCTATATTTTGTAAAGCTGACCACCATTTGGAATCAAAAATCTAAAAGAGCTTATTCTATTCTATCTATATATATTATATCTTTATTTAATATCTATGCATTGTGCATATCCTTGAGTGTATATTGTATATTGGCTCTATGCCAACAGAGGAAAACACCACGTCGTTAAACGCATTGTTAAAATTAGGCTTTTGATTTTGAGCATTCGTCTTAAGATAAATGTTTACGCATTACGCTTCGTATTTCAAACAAAAGAACCAAACACCAAATAACTTGTACGCTGAATTAATTCACGACATTCACCACGCCCGTGTGACGTCGTTGAACATCATTTTCGTCGGATAGAAAACAAACAATTATCATAAATCTGTACCCAGACCGAGAACTATTATTTGTAGCCCATACAAATACAAGTCGCGTGCGGGAATCGAACCCGCGACCCACGGCGCCGCGGCTCAACGCTTAGCCACTACGCCACCGAGCGGTGGAATACCGGCGCCTTATCACCTATACCTGCTACGGTATGACATCATCGTGGAACGATGTCGAGGGCTGTATCAGCTGCTCAATGGTCCCCCTGCGGTCGTTTATCGACCCACACGTGGGCGATAAGACGACCATTTGTTTACGCATTCCGCGTTCGCTCTCAAGCCGACTGAGTGACGTCAGTGACGGATCTGTTCGCAGCGCGCCGTACAAATAACGCATTCGGTTCGCCTTCTCCACTCCCGCTTATATCGGACATGTATGCGGTGAAAGTAAGGGAAGGGATCACTTTTGAGTGTATTCCACTGCGGTTGCAGAGTAAGATCAGGTGAGGCGACTATGGGAAAAGCCCTTGAAATCACTGCATAGCTCCCGGGAGCGAACCCGACGACATGGCTCGCCGTACGTCACGTTTTATCTCCAGGAAAGGCGAAAAGTGGTGTTATATCAAAGTTTCTTTATTCTATTATCATTTTTACAAGATATATATACATATATTACAAATTATTCTATGCAGGTGCAGCAATTAGCTATAGCGTGGCACTGTCACACACAAACCGGCTCCAGGGCCGCATCCGCTATGACACGCAAAATTTCACACAAATTTCGTATGCGGCCATTCCTCGATGAAATCATACCATGTTTCGCTTAAATATAGTTCTCGGATAAATGAGTTATGGAGGATTTGTATGTGGCATATATACGAGTATATCCTCCATTTTGTACTCAACAACTCTGCATTGGTTGCATACTTACACTGTAACGTATTCCATATTCATGATTTTACGGACAACAAGAAATATATGATAGATATGATGCACGAGCAGCCACTACCACATTTATGCATGTATATCGGTTGGTTGTGTTCGATCTATGTTTTGTACGGTTGTAAAACCATTTCGTTTAAAGCGTCTCGTAAACTGAATCATTATTTACAGATGCTTTTGTAAAACACCATGAGCTTTTTTTTTTTTCGGACTACGTTTTGTGACAGAAAAATACAAATTAGAGACTTGTTAATAAAATAAATAAAAAATTACTATGGTTTGGTTTCGATTTATTTTTAGAGATAATTTCAATAGAAACTTTATAAAATTAATTCTTCAAAACGCTTTGAAAATCGCTTCAAAGTATTAAGCAGTTAAAGTAGCAGTTGTTGTACGATGTGGCTATACATGTGCGTTGTGACTCCTGAGGACTGAGATGGAATTCCTTACAGCCTGTAACCATACCGCCTCTCTACACCTTGCAAACCTGAACACAACAGCGGTCGCGCTGCTGGATGGCGGCAGATGTAGCTTCGAGGATTGTTACATACCCGGACGGTTCATGAAATTAGCAGAAGTCTACCGCTGCGAGAGCACGTGGTAGAGCCGAGCGGCGTCTTTTGCCCCGCAGAATACCGACGTGAAGTAGAGGCATCTTGTGCTTCTGCGTTTCGTTCCGTGAGTGAGGTAACCGGAGGCCCACTTCTCCTTCCCATCCCCCTCCTCATCCACCCTACCATCTCCCAAATACCCTTAAATTAACATCAGGTGAACCGCTTGCTCGTTTGCCGCCTATCACTAATAGCCTCATTTTACAAGGATCTTTTAGAGATTTATACGCAACTGCTCACCATCTCCCTTGGTGGGCGTTTTCGTTGAGCTTTCGTTGAAATTTCTTCCACTTTCTTGGAAACGCCTATGTCGCCTGCGCGCAGTAGACTTTAACAGGCTGACGATAAAATTAATGAAAATATAGACTAGACTCCTCGCGGTGCAGAGTTGGGCATAGGACTTCTTTCTTCAGCTGCGTTATCATAAATTACAGTTATATAGACATCGGAATCCGCCTCCAAATAAGTGCTAAGCAGGTGCCTACTGACCCCGTGCTATCAGAATCTACCACCGGCTCCCTACCCGTGGAGAGTCGAAGGCGACTGAGGGTCCAAAGCCTACAAAATAGCAATGGCTACCGATAGAGGGCGATATCATTATCACGATAAATACCAGGCTTAAATTAAGCAGTAACAGTAGATCCGTGCCGTGCCGTGGTAGCCCAGTGGTCAGGACGCTCGTTTTTGTTTCAAAGAGCGCGAGTGACCTGTGTTCGATCCCTTGTAACACGGCAGCGCTAAAATTGTTATTAGCAATTTTAAGCGCTGTATTTACCACGTGCTCGGCGGTGAAGGAAAACATCGCGAGGAAACCTGCATGTCCGAGATGTATAATGAAAAATATTATTTCGAGCGCCTGTGTTTCACGCCGATATTCTGCGAGACCGTGGTACCAACCCAACCCGGTCAAGCAGCAACACGAGCCACAGCTTGGCTTTACCACGTACCACGGTATCACGTATCTGTCCATTAGCGTTTAACTCCTTAACTTCTAAGTGGATTACGCAATACGAATTTCACGACCATTTCACGAGATTTTTTTTTAACATGTTAATCACATATATAGCCATATTGCAGATCTGTCCGTGCGTAGACGGTGCGGTGCGCTCGTTTTGTACAAAATCAATGATAAAACGGGGAGCAAATTCGAAGAGCGTCGATATATCCGAAAGAGCCTCCTTTATGACCAATATGTCGGCAGGACAGGTCTGGACGCGGGCCAACATTGACCGATAGACAAAAGAGCTCGCGAATGCTTGTAACTTGGCGATTGAAAGCGAAGATCGCAGTTTCAGATGGACCGCAACGCTTAAACTCTCCCCCTTCCACTGTTTCCCCATGGAACCGTCGAGAAAACTTCATCCAGCGCCTTTGATCTATAAAAAGTAACGTAGCAGCATGTTAGTGCCCACTACTGGACAGGGGCCTCCTTCTGAGAGGGCTTTGGAACAGAGAAGGACCCGCAACGCTGATCCAGTGCGGGTTGGCCAGTTTCACATATCCTCGAAACAATTTCTCAGACATGCAGGTTTCCTCGCGATGTTTTCCTTCACCGCCGAGCACGTGATTAATACAGCACTTAAAATTGCTGTTAACAATTTTAGTGGCGCCGGCTACTGGGCATCGAACCCAGGTCACTCGCGCTCTTCGAAACTAAAGTGAGCGCCCTGACCGCTAGGGTACTACGGTCAGATATAGCCCACTGTTGTAGAATTCCTAAAACGGTGTCCATTGAAAGTGCTAGCCTTCCGCTCTGTCCCATAGTACCCAAAATACTTTAAACAATGAACGACGTTCAGAACAGATATTCTCATGATATTTTAATGTAGAAAATTTTGCTGACATTAAATATCTAAAATATATCTAAATAATATAAAGCCCCATATAAAATTTCTTTCAAAAGATTGGTACGCGAGCACTTTTTAAAACAATCGGATACTTGTTAGTATTTATTCTGATCTATTATATATGTATGTATTAATGTGTTTGTATGTATGTATATATCTGTGTTGTTATTTCTGTATATATTATAGTATGTATTTGTGTATATATGTGTATGTGTATATATGTATGCCTATACATTTTTATATGTTTTAATTATGTAGTATATTCCTCAATTAGCCTTCGATATTTATATTATTTTAAACTTGATGCACCTATCACCACATCTCTTCACGCCCTGGGTTGACTGTTAGAGGATGCCAAAAGGCATTAAGTCCGCCTTTTGTAATCCTTTTGGTGTAGACAATAAAGCATAAATAAATAAATAAATATCTTTATCTGTATCCAGGCATGGCTAATTATATCCACCAATGAATAGAGGTTATTGTTCTATTTTAATCTGACAAAGTATCCACGAATAACTTGTAGTGTGAAAAGACAGACAGCTCAGCATTTCTTTTAAAATTCGTAACGCTGTAACGCTGGAGGTTGGCTGGTCTACGGGTCACGTTTGTTGATCGATGAAACCTTTTTTTTTTTTTTTAAGAATCCCTGCAATGATATTTATTAAGCAACATTACTAATATTCCTGCTAACCCTCCAACTAAGCTTACAGCTTGTATCTGGAGCGGTTCACGACGGTAGTCGAACGGCGGGCTCGAACTTACGACGTCACGTTTCTTAGTCCGCACCCTAACCCATTTGGCTATTGGCGCTTGATTTTAAATCCTAGGCTATAGAGTCGTATGCCAATAAGGGTGAGTTTCCTACAAAATGTACCGGCTTACATTTTACTGAACGCTATTGTGTCCACTAATTATAACGCCTGGTATCCTTTGTGTAAGTTTTTATGTATAAATAGAACTACATTTCTGTTATATCACCCGTTTACGAGGAAGGCTGATTCGTGTCATATGGAATTCCTTCCATTGCCTTACCTTACCAGCATGTTAATAGTGTGCTGAAGAGAGGCATCTCCTCTCACATACGGAAGATTTACCATAAAAACCACACGCGGGGATCATGCCCGTCATCGGTCTGCTTAATTTTGCTTTGTTATTTTTCTAGATAAACAGCCCGCCATCTGTCGGTAGGCTTTGCTATTTTCAAGAGATTTTCCCTTAGTCAGTCACCTCTTAAGACACCCACGGGAAGGAAGGGTATAGCTGAATTGTACGCCGATATACCACACGGTCAACGGAAATCCTTAGTATATATATTTACATACAAATATCCCCCAGGGGGTGATAAACGTGTTTTTATAAATAGCTTACATTCGCTATTCTTGTCTATGAAGACGATTAAATGCTACTAGACAGTTCGGGAAGCGAAGTTGATTTTTTTTTATGGGAAAGGCGGCAAACGTGCACGCGGTTCACCTGATGGTAAGTGATTACCGTCAGCAACCCAGTACAGTTACCCACGTACATCTGCAACATGAGCGGTGCGGCAGGGTATTTGGGAGATGGAAGGGAGGATGGGGACGCAGAAACATAAGATGCCTCTACTTCACGCCGGTATTCTGCGAGGCCGTGGTATCAACCCGCTCGAGCCGGCCCATTCGAGCAGCAGCGAAAGCCGCCGCTTGGTTCTGCCACGTTTAAAAATAATTATATAATTTGCTGACCGATTTCAACCACAGCGTCATGTTATAGTGCCTACAGACAGACCGACTCGCGCATTTGCTCGTCCTCATAATACAGCTAATCCCGAATATATACTCCGGCTGCGAACCATATCTCAGGACCCTACGCCTTTATACGTGCCTTTCTTTCATCAATTACAGTAACGCATTATCCTACTATGTATATAGCGCTAGTGAAGCGTTATTAAATAACATAACGTTTTGCCATACCTCCCCATTGTTACCGGGGTGTATTATAATACATACATAAATTTCCCCGGCTTTTCCCACCAGTTATCCAGACGGGTGTCTCGCTCGCCCAGTCACCGCCGGGCGCTCGGCGCGACCGGTCGCGCTCAGTGGGGCCGTTAGATGCGTACGGGGGTTTCATATGAAATTTGTTTACGTTTTACCAGTAATAGATGCTATTTAAGTAACGTTGTGTTGAATGCGAGGCGCGATGTGTGCAGTGTTGTTTGATTGACGGTGGTAATTCCTGAACGGATCATGAGTCACATCGACGGACAGACGATATCCCACTTTCAGTTACATTAACAGCACAAAAGATCGTCATTTCACTGTAACAGATAAGCTATTAATTCTATTAAGGCTTCTACACGAGCGAACTGCTTAATTTTTTAAGTGCACATTTTATTTTAATTTTCATAAATAACACAGAATATAATCTAAATCAAACCGCCTGGTGTTTCGTTCACAGTTTTAATTTTCATTCTTAAACATATAGTTAGGTTGTTTAACATGTGAACTCGGTTATTTATATAGAACTAACAGAAAGTTACATGATCGATCGGTAGTAATGAACGTCTGTGTAACAAAAGGACTAACGTACATCGCTCTACATATACAAATTTGTTGTCTTTTCGTTAAGTATTTTATTAAAAAAAAAACCTTTGTTCTTATTTATGAAAAAAAAAACATTAGAGTGGTAAACTGTAATACAAGTTACAATTAATAGCAATACCAAGTAGTCTGTAATTACACTGGCTCCTCTATACTTTTCTTACCGGAACACAACTGTGGTTACAGTGTTGGTTAGCTGATTGTCGGTAGAAATAGGTAACTGTATGCTATCTACCCAGACTTAGACAGAAAAGGAATCCTACCACCTAATACCAATTGTTATAACATCCTTGAAATAATATATTTGTTTTTTTTTTTAATTTTAATAATTACAACAACTACTAAAATTAAGCTTAAACTTGTGGCAGGAGAGACAATAATATAACGTCTGATCCCACGATCCCAAACTACGAATGTTCAGTTTCGTGGACTGTACTGTAAGCCGTAAGCTTTTACATTTTTAATTAATTAAGTAGAACCTTTTAACTATACTCGCGTTTATAAATTTCCACGGTCCCAAAACTTAATATCGCGTCTTTGAAATGTTTGTCTGTTGTGGTTTGTTTCGTGCTTATCTTGGAAAGGGATGAAGCGATTTCGACGGAACTTTCTCGGGAAGGTAGACGGGTTCCTGTTATTAACAGTATCGGTCAGTATGTAAAGAATCATCCTCTGGACATGAACCTTCAATTAGGTTAGGTACATAGACGTTAGGTAACTAAAAAATATATAGATAACTGTTCTGGTTATTTTCTTACCAAATCAAACGGACATTCCCTTGTTTTCACATATTTTTTTTTTGTGTTTTCATGCTTATAGCATTCTCACTGATTTTGATTCTCCTACCGTTGTTTGGTATTAAGGTTCCGCGAAACGGTAGTGCGATGTGGTGGTCGGGGTTAATACATTAATTTAGTAGCACTCAAGTCGTAAGAGTTCTGGGAGTTAGAAATGTCTTCGTCTTTTTGTAAACAACAGTGATGGTGATAAACAACAGTGACATTATCTCATATGATTTTGGAGAAAAATATTAAAAAGTATGGGGTTCGGTGGCCGGGTCCCCTAAAATTATTAATAGCAATTTTAAATGCTGTATTTTTCACGTGCTCAGCGGTGAAGGAAAACATCGTGAGGAAACCAGCATGACAGAGAAAAATAGCAATAAACATTTTTAAATGCTTAAAACACAACCAGATCTGTAAACCATTTGTTCCACGGACAAAGGTTTGGAACGTCTGTCACTGTGACATGCGATTCAAAGAAAATTATCAATTGGTGCAACATCTCTTTGCTACTGTACTTTTAAGCGTGGTGGAGCCAAGCAGCGGCTTTTGCTGCTGCTCGAATTGGCCGACTCCACCGGGTTGGCACCACGGCCTCGCAGAATACCGGCACGAAGTAGTGTGCTTCAGCGTTTCGTTCGGTGAGTGAGGTAACCCGAGGCCCACTCCCCCCTCCTCTTCCTCCCTGCCATCTCCCAAATATTCTTATAGGCCGGAAACGCACCTGCAGCACCTCTGGCGTTGCAGATGTACGTGGGCGACGGTAATCACTTACCATCAGGTGAACCGCTTACTCGTATGCCGCCATTCCCATAAAAAAAAATAGTACGTTTGATGTACATATGTACTATACTATAGTGTACTACTAAATCAAGCGTACTATCGTCAATATCTAATTTACCATTCGCTCGGAATTTGTAGATATTTACTTTTAAATAGTCTACCGTGGTAATTAACATTGGTTTCGGTGAAACGCAAAGGATACATTTTGCAACAATAGCAACTTGTTAAAATCTGTACACGTTAAATTTGTTATCTCATTTAAAGTTGTTGGCGGCGTAAGAATATCCGCCATCGGGTTGGATCCAGTTGGCATTGGCAAGCATTTCTCCTTGTATCCTTCACCATTTCAAAAAAAATTCGGCATTGACCAGTGTCGGACTTCAGCCTCTAAGGTGCGATGCGTTTGGCACTGAGGTCGTCCAGCTATGGCTCGTCTGTACGGAGCACGACGTATGTACAGTTAGAAAATTCATGAGCTGTTAAGATAAGGGTATAAAAAAGGTTATGTAATATTTCCGGTGCGAAACTCCTTACGGCGCGATGTGAGTAAAATTTCAAGGTCAAATTTGTGTGCAACGTTTTAGTGCAACGTTTCGGTTAGCCGTGAGTGTGTTACATTTTGATTTGAAAGGTGTGTAATATTAATTTGCTTATGTAGTAGTGAACGTATTTCAACAGCGTGATATAATTTTTTTTCTTAATGAATAGCTGTTGATTGATTAATAATTGTTTATATACGAAGGGTTAAGGATCAGCAGTCACGTATTTCGCAGAACTGACAACCGTTAAATAAAGGTTCTCGAGTGGCAGCCGCTTACAGGCAAACGCAGTGTGCGACGACCCACTATAAGATAGAATGACGACCTGCACACGGTTGCGGGAATGGATGCAGGTGGCTCAGGACCGAGCTTCGTGGCAATGAGTAGAGGTTTCACTTCTGTCACGTATTCTGAATGGAAATGTTCAGAGTGAGTAATGAATAAAAATAAAAAATAATTTCAACTTAAATTGTTTCTAAAAGAAATCAGAAAAGCTCTAACGTTATAGCGTTTTGATGTAGCCTGCTATAATAGCAGTAACTTTAGAACATATATGTAATGTTGTTGTGTCATTTAGCTACGGTTGAAGGTACACGAGGAGTATTCAGTACATATTAAGTTGTACTCACACACAGACGTCGTGCAGACAACGCGGTGCGAATCTTAATCGATTGTGGCTTGTTCGTCAAAGTCTTAAGTCGACGCATTAAATTATAAAGGAATCGATGCTCAATACAGTATTGCCACTTTATAAATGATCAATATACATCGACAAATACTGAAGGGGCTTGCCGATGCGGTGTACCTTTGCTTCTTTTTATGAACAATTAGGCTTACGTTCGACCTCAATCTCGCTTGATGGAAGGCGAAGATGAGGCCTAGGATGGTACACGTTTGCCTAGAAGGTGTCTGTTCACTTTGGCCTTAAAGATGTCCAGATTATAGTGTTCCGGAGAAACTGATCTCGGCAGAGAGTTCCACTCCTCATAAAGAAAGAAGAGGCACACCGCTTCGTGCGTAATGGTGGAATGTCTACAACATAAGGATGAAACTGCTCGCCGCACCTAGTCGTTCGGTGGTGGAAAGGGAAGGAGGTATCAGGTCATGCAGAACCTCCGCACACTCTCCGAAATGTATCCGATAAAAAACCGAGAGGCAGGCCACTCGTCTACGGTGTTCGAGCCTTAGAAGATTTGCCTCCACGAGTGAGTCACTGCCTATGATCCTCTTCGCTCGGCGCACCAACGAGTCCAAAGCTTCCAGCTGATATTTAGCAGAACCATCCCAGAGATGGGAACAGTATTCCATGCAAGAGCGGACTTGAGCTTTGTATAAATTCAAGAGCTGCTGCGATGTGAAGTACCGTCTCACCCCGGAAAGGATACTAAGTTTTTTTGGCAGCAGGTTTGCTATGGACTCGATGTAGCGGACGAAATTTAGATTTAGAAAATCACTTTTCACATTTTCTCACTTGGTGTAACAGCATCATAATTGTCATTAGCGTTTCCTCCCGTGTCACAATTATTTATTATAAATAAAGGCCGTAAGGAGTAACCGGTCCGGTGCTTTATAAAAATAAATGTGATTAGAAAAAAGAAATTTGTCTTTGAAATGAAACTATTATTTACGGATTTTATCGTGTTTAATTTTATATTCCGGACGTTTCGATTGCTTTACAGCGGCCGTGGCCGCGGGGGGACTGAGGTGTCAGACGTTCAGATGTTCCATGGTTAACTCGGGCTACCTTCAGCTTTTGTTTATTAATTTTTGGTCCGATCTATTTTGAATGTGTTGTGAAATTTTGGTAGAGCCAAGCGGTTGCTTTTGCTGGTGCTCGGATGGGCCGGCTCGATCGGGGTTAAGTTAAACGAATCTTGTGGGTTTCGTTCGGTGAGTGGGGTAATGGGAGACCCCCTTCGTGCCTACCTTCCCAACTCACAAGTATCCGTGAAGGCCGTCAACGTAACGCAAGCGATGGCAATCACTTACCATCAGATGAGCCGGAAGCTCGTTTCGTTCGTAGTTTTCCCATTAAAAAAAATTGTACAAGCGTTAACAATCATTCATCATCATCATCATTTCAGCTTATCACAAGTCCACTGCTGAACATAGGCCTCCCCCAAAGATAGCCACGAAGCTCGGCCCTGAGCCACCTGCATCCATCGACTTCCCGCAACACTGCGCAGGTCGTCACTCCATCTTGTGGGGGGTAGTCCTACAATCATTTCCATTACGAATATTTCAACGTTCATCCTTTTGTTAAGAAATTGCCCGTATATACGTTTCACTCTGTTGCTGTCGTTGTTTGTGTTGGCCGAGGTAAGTATGTGGAAACAATAAACTAACAAATAAAAATATATTTAATGTCTAATGTTATCCCGGTTGATTCACTTCGGGATGGTTAGTCTATTAAACAATACATTTCAACGCTCACCACCAGCCGCCGGTAATGTTCTAACTTATAAAGTAGAAAGAAAGAAAGAAACACATTTATTTGGCAATCACACAACAAAACACAAAATAAAAAACATATTAAATAAACAAAAAACACGAAAAAGATTAATTTGCTGTGCGATGTCAAAAAGGTTCCCGTCTCAGTGATATCACAGCACTGTTTTTCAGTCGAGTCCTTCATTGACTTCACAAAATAGACAAAATAGTCGTTGAACTATTTTATTGGATGCCTGGATGCGATATTATTTGTTAAAGGTAATAAATTGAGCTCAAACTGAAGGTCCAGCCCATTGAAAAATGCGTTACGTATCGAATTGTGGGATGCTGTGTTCGAGAGGCTTAGTATAGCCACGGTATATATTTATATATGTTCGGAATTAGCCGAGTGTCGTAGAAATTTGTTGCTGTCGCATGCGAAAGTTGCCCTCAGACTCCAAATGCAATTTACACGACGGGGAGGACCTGTGAGATAATGAAATTTAGTCTGCAATTTAGTGAACATGTAGTAAGTGTTGACCAGACGAGAATTCTTTTTGATTCTTCCATCTTCATCATCATCATCATTTCAGTCTGTTACATGTCCACAAGTAAAGATAGACCTCCCCCAAAGACTGCCACAAAGCACGGTCCTGAGATTTCTCAGACATGCAGGTTTCCACACGATGTTTTCCTTCACCGCCGAGCACGTGGTAAATACAGCACTTAAAATTGCTATTAACTATTTTAGTGGTGCCGGCACCGGGGATCGAACCCAGGTCACTCGCGCTCTATTAAAGTAAAGTGAGCGTCCTGACCACTAGGCTACCACGGTTCTTTACCTTACTACTATATGGAATCTATTATTAGATTTTTTTTAATATTGCATTGTGTTTTACATTCTTGTTAATTATTCTTTGGAAGCTTCCAAACAAGAAACCATCTGGTTAAATTAGTTCTTACAAATAACCGATACGTGTTCGGACCAAATATATATACCATATACACATGGCATATGCTTGGCAAATCATACAACAACGATGTTATTTAATTACAAAGATATGTAATTTTGCTACCACCGTTCCGAACGCATATAGATAATGTAATGCGTAAACCTTTCACTCGCCTATCTCAAACCGGACGCTCGGAGTCGACGTCCGGAAATATGAAACCATGTGCTATTCGCCAAACCGGACGCACCAGGCGCTGAATATAGCGCTGAATATGGTGCGTGCATAGAACGGATTTGAACCGAAACAAATAAAATTTTATTATCATTTGTTAGCAATACTGGATAGGCTGAGGAGTTGCTAAAATGATTAATTGCTTGCAAATCAAAAAAACAAAAATTCTTCGAACTCGTTGAGCGCTATTTATATCCATTCATAATAGAGAAATATTCATTGAAGCATTTCGGGTTATGCTAAATTGGTTTCATATTTATGTCTTAAATAAAATATAAAAAAAAAAATGTTTTGTCTGCGCAGGTATCATTGTTTTTAATTTATGTTTAGGCAAACAGATCGACGAAGGAAGGTTTCATTAATTTTTAACGTTTCAAAATGTAATTAATATTCACATTATTGTATATACAAGACGTATTTTATGCTCTGTAAAAATCTTTCCAGCCCGTCAAAGGGTTAGCGACGATCTTTATGAGCATAATAACTCGCGCAGTAACATTATAACGGGGCCGCCACATGAACCTCCCGCGGCTCACAAAGGGAGGACATCACTCGGAGATGTGAATCTCTAATCAGGCACACACTCTACCCGATTACAATCGCCAGCCCACGTTACGTTACGCGTGTCCTAATATCGTTTAAAGCCTCGTACTTCACCGTGGCTTGTCGTTCGTTCGTTTACATCTAATCTATTTCAGTTCAAATTAAAATGCCGTATGTGTTGCCGACCCGCAATGGAGCAGCGTGGCGGGACATTCCCGGCTCCTACACCCTGTCAGATATTTGAGAAGAAGGCCTTTGGCCAGCAGTGGGCGCTT
This sequence comes from Bhutanitis thaidina, assembly GCA_029286595.1. Taxonomy (NCBI): domain Eukaryota; kingdom Metazoa; phylum Arthropoda; class Insecta; order Lepidoptera; family Papilionidae; genus Bhutanitis; species Bhutanitis thaidina. The sequence continues at coordinate 16,429,259 of JAGSMS010000010.1, forward strand.
ACACGATGCTACTATGTGTGTCGAAGCTATGTCTCCACTTTCCATTTAATCGTAGATCTCTATTACTTACTTAACCGTGTTGATGAACCAATTTCTATATAACGTGCTCGGTGTTGAACGATAACACTGTAAGGGCATAAGGCATTACTAAGTACTCTATTATGACTGCCTATTTTAGCCTATTTTTAAGACTTAAGAAGAATTTAGACTTAAATTAAATTAAACAACGTGAGTGGCGTGGAGCCAAGCGGCGGCTTTTGCTGCTGCTGGAATGGGCCGGCTCGACCGGGTTGGTACCACGGCCTCGCAGAATACCAACGTGAAGTAGAAGCAACTTGTGCTTTTGCGTTTCGTTCGCTGAGTGAGGTAACCGAAGGTCCACTCCCCCTCCCCACCCCACCCCTCCCATCTTCCAAATATCCTCTAAAGGCCGGCATCGCACCTGCAGCTCCTCTGGAGTTGAAACGGTAGTCACTTACCATCATGCGAGCCGCATGCCCGTTTGCCTCCTTTCCCCCTAAAAATAAAACAGAATTACTATTTCACATATGCCAGTGCCAAATGATGCATTAACGATCAGCAGCATTTGTTCCTGTCTGCTAGTGAATGCCAATGCGCCCCACAAGCGTGGTGGTTAGGGCTTATTCTCCCCTTATGCTTTCAATGCAATCCCACCAGTGGACTGCTGAAAAGGATAGAGAAAAAAAACAGACTAAAACAATATTTTTTAAAACAAGTGTAAAAATACAAGAAAAAAAAACTAAAACAAGCTTGCCTTTAATATTTAATTACAGCTCGGAGTATTATCGATATTGGAGTAGGACAGCTCCTGCATTATCAGATATTGCTTAGTAATAATAACTATAAATACAGACGGCTATACATTGCATAGATTGTCGAACAACGATAACGATTATAAATATTTTCATATATTTTATAGGTATATAAAAAAGTATATCTGTGCGTCTCTATCTTCTATGCCATCGGGCTTCAAACGATTCAGTTGAAACTTTGCAGTGCAGTTGCTGTTGGCACTTGCGTGTTAGTTTCTGACATAGTGCCATTTATTTATTTATATTTGATTAAAGAAAGCGATGTAAAGAACGGACTTATTGCCTTTTGGCATTCTCTGTGCGCCAGAGGCGCGGTGAAGTGTTGTCAAAGTGCATTGGCATAAAGTTATGAATAAAAATGTGTAATAAAACAGAACGACATAAATATCTCTAACATTAAAAGCTAAACATTCACGCACCTAAAAAAACTTATAAATTTATACAACACATACAACTATATTTATAAATACATACATACTATCAGAATAACTACATATACTAAATGGACGGCAGCACCATTTGAGTGGACGTTTTCACCCCAAACCCGATGACTTAAACAGTGCCTTTAAAAAGTAATTTAACACTTATCACATCACACGACCAAGTGATATTACGCAGAATCATCACGCGTTAGCTTAGCATCCCGCAATGTACCGTATGCAATGTAAACATTTAGAAATAATGTTCAATGTAAAATGTGGGCGGTTTGAAATGATTCAGCGTATCATTATGTATTACGTCAGACAAGAAATAAGTTGTGAATTCATAACTTTGATGTGGCGTAGTAAAGTAAAGTAGCAGCCAGTAAGTGCCCACTGATGGGCAATAATTTCTTAAATATTAGAGTGGGTTTTGAAGCCGGGAAGAGCCCGACTCGCAAGCTCCAGTGCGGGTTGGCCGGTTTCACATATCCTCTAAATATTTTTTTTATCATTTCTCGGACATGCAGAATACCTCACGATGTTTTCTTTCACCGCCGAGCACGTGACATTCCCCCAACTCCTAAATGTCCTTGAAAGCCGGCAACGCCATACCATCAGGTGAACCGCTTGCTCATTTGCCTCCTATACCATAAAAGAAGATAAATACAATAAAAAATCTATGTACTATTTATATAGAGTATATATTGAAAGGACTTAACTTAAAAACCATTTCTAGGATTTTGATGGACCTTTTGAGGGTTCCGTACGGAGTCTTATTACTCGTAACTCTGTCCTTTATTTAAAGGACTGTGGCTGATCTACCGTAATAGGTAGCCGGTTGAAATTGTTACAGAATATATATTATTGGGTCGGGATACCTAAAATAAATAATAAAAAAGCAAAAATATTTATTAAAGACGGTGCCATACAAGAAACATGTTGTTTTCTTTTTGCTCTATCTTTGAAATTGTAATACAAACAAGCTTTGAACTTGGCTCAAAAAGTAAAGCAGGAAATAATAAAACCCGGCCAAGTCCGAGTCGGGCTCGCGCTGAGAAACCCGAGCGGAATGAAGGAATACTCAATTATTTTGGTAAATACACATCACAAGTAACATATCATATTGCGCGGTTGTACGGAACCCTCGATGAACGATTCCGACTCGCTTTTGGTAAAAAACTAGTTTACTACAATATTGCTAAAAATTCCAGAATTGAATGATTGAATGAATGAAATTTACTTTATTTGTACGCTAATTAATAAAAAAAGAAAGAAAATTAACATGAAATATAAACAAGTACATTTGGCGGCCTTATTACTTAGAAGCGATCTCTGCCGGGAAAACATATTGCAGAGAATATAATGATCAATGACAGCAAGTGGTTAAGAGTGAACGCAAGTTGTTTGTAAGACATGAAAATAAAGAAGTGCTATAGGCTATTACATTATTTATATTAATACTACAAATACAAAAACATACAAAGTGAAAGTTTGTATGTCTGATTGACCGACATCACTTATGGTGATGAACGGGCGTGAACAAAGATAGTACAGATATAGATTATATGTACATGTAGAGCATACTTTTTATCTTAATTAGAGTTTGCTACGAACAAAATTGGTGACCAAGCAGGTGAAAACACATAAGAGTGCACACATGTGTGTGCACACACACATTCATACATGTTCAAAAATATGTAAAATCGAAAATCTCGTTTGCGATTAGATTTTTTTTTTTAATCCATTAGCAAAAAAACTCGCAAGGATCCCTAGAAATAAAAAGATCACTATTTGAAATCCGCCGAGCCGGACGGAGAGCGGGCATTTCTGTGGAAATCAATTAACGATGCGGACCCCGGGAACGGGTCCGGGGTCAGACGCGGCCAAACGGAATAAATGATGGAGCGCTAGATTCAATTTAAATATTAAAAATATTATGCTCTCCCGACCTTATACATTTATTCTAGTCATTTGAACCCACTATTTGGTAAACGCAAACGTTCAAACTCCGTGACAAGTGGTGAGCCTGACGCCGTAATGTTCAGGCCAACGATACTGATCGTACATAAGTTTCTTAAAACTAATTGTTATAAGCCCTTCATATATTATTTAAATTATACATTTAAGTCGTTTTTGGATCTCTGGAGATCGGAACAATTATACGTATTCTTTAAAATTCACCCTTTTCTTTTCTCCTTCCCTCCCTACCTAAATTTTCCATCTCATCTACTCGTTACGTTGCTTTCCGTTCTAAAAACAGTTCTAACAAATATACACCTATAATCAATGATTATATGCAATTACTGCATTTACACATAACTCATGACGGCATTTGAAGCTATACAACGAAATGTAAACACGGTCAGCGGGAACCGGGAAGCACGTGTATGTCGCCTACTTATCCCATAGCGACTGAGGCCGGAGGCGACATTTGTAGTCTTTTGTACGCTTCATTTTTCATCATAACATTATTGTAATCACACAATGATCTTTTTAATTCGTATGAACATTAAAGCCAAAATAAATAGCAACAAAACGGGCTCGCTCAGTTTTGTTTTCTTAAATAAATGTTTTCTATCTTTTTCTTTTTTAAAATAACGTTACCTTCCGCTGTAGGAATTTCACCTGTGTCGCGGAGGCAGTTTACATACATGAATTGCAGACGGAAAAACATCTAGACCGTGCGGGAATCGAACCCAGGATCAAAAGCCCCGCAGCTAAACGCTTAGCCTAGTGGCTAAGACGCCACCGAACCGTCTCAATGTTTACTTTCGTTAAGGGTTTTATGTGGTCATATATTATTAACAGTCGACAGCGGCTGGCTGAGTGCACGGAGTGGATCAGGCGTCGGTGCCTGCTTGGCACGTGGGTCGCGATGCCTGTCAACATTAAGGTCCGGGCCTACTTTGCAGAGTCAATTTTTAATTAGCCGTTGGGTTCAATTGGGTCGTTGAAGTTTGTAATTATTACAAGCGCTTAGGGGGAGATGTGAAATTGAAAGTTTTTTTTGTTGCCAATAGGTCAAGGTTTAGTCGAAGGTACATGATGGTCGTAACGTTGCATTTGTGTCTTGAATATTCCCATGTCAGTCGATTAAACACAAACATAATTTTTTTTTAAACGTGTTTAAGTATAAATTTACAAATTTTAATCCACAGCTTATTCTATGAAAACATTACATAAAATGAATGCAACCAACAAACACTCAAACAAAGCCCCAAGGTACACAGGTCGTCTTTTTAGTCTACAATGACAACTATTTCAAAGTCCAAAACTTCTTGAACATCATAGAAACAATTAATACGAAGTGCAAGTCAACTGTAATCCATTGACCTGAATAGGCCCCGGAGGGCGACGGTCGGCTCATTTCACGGCGTTTGATTAACGTAGTGCCGCCCAGCGGCGCTTCCGGTCAATCACAGATCAAATTATATACCCGGAATGCTGCATCACATTCAAATCTAGTTTTAATTAACGGCTGCAACTCGCGTTCTGAATATCCCTCCGAATAATCCCACAGAGATGAAGCTGATGAACCCCCTGGTCTTTCTCTTTCACAGGATACCATAACCTCGTTATGGTTAACTAGTACGCTAACGCCTCTAAGTTTAGTACAACGGGTGACGGGTGTCACGAGGAGTCCCGATCACTGGAAACGTAAGCTGCCTCTGTGGAAAGGGGAAGATGACCTCCGGTTATCTCACTCATGTTACGAAAGGCTCTACTTCACGTCTATTACGTCGCTGAACAGATTTTGATAAAATTTGAACACCGGGGAAAGACGGGTCAATTTTTATCTCCACAAAGCCGCTGAAAATTATCCGACGCGGACGAAGTCGCATACAGAAGCAAGTTATGATTGATTTTTAGATTATCCTTCGGTATATAATAATCCAATCCAATCTCGCAGATTTCTACATTTACTATATTGCATGCGTCGCTCTGAATGGATGAACATCTCTGACGTTTCATTAGGTTTCCGTATGCTAGAGTTGAAAAAAAAAAACCCACTATTTCAAGCTACAACATAAATCTACGAAGTGTGACATGTACGAAGATGGAACCAACGAGTTTCATTCGGCAGCCCCACTTAACGAGATTTTTTCTACATCTCGCTATTTAAAAAAAAAACTAATGAAGCTCTGATTACCGTGCTTAACGGCTGTCGATTTTAACTCTTGTGATCGATGTTGTATCTTAACCGTACGTCTCACGGTGAGGCGGAAGTCGTCGTGACTAATGGAAATCCTTAAACTCTGCCTTCTCCTATGCGAGGCTGGCGTGAATATATTGTTTTAATACGATTGTATTTTCATTATCCTCAGACTTTATAAACTCGGTTTGTTTACATGTTCAAGATTTTATATTAAGCGAGTCTGCTTAATTTTAGTGATGTATTTAGAGATGATCTTCAAAAATCTTATCAATGGTTGTCTCTCTCTTCAAATCATACCGTAACAGCCTGTAAATAGTCCTCTGCAGGACATAGGACTCTCTTATAAGGAGAATTTTCCACAATCGCCACTCGGCAAGCGGACCGGCGCACTGCTGCCGGTTATTTTTCGTCCCCGCCATAAGGCTTTTCTCTTAACGGTCTCTTACTACACCCACGGGAAGAATGGGGGCGCCAGATTCTTACGATACCACACATCAAATCGTTATTCACAGCTAATTGGAATTCGAAACAGAATGCAAATGAATTCATCCACCCATACCAGTTTCACACAAACTTTAATCTCCAATAATAACAAAACGAATGAAATCCATTAACCCGGGCGCCGTCGGCTGCATTCAACCGCGAGTGGCGCGCGTTGTGATCAGTCGACGCGGCCTATTGAACGGACAGACAGACAGACGGGACCGTACGACAGAGTTGCGACTCACACCCAATGTGGAATACACGCACATGGTCCGTTTGATTTAGAATGTTAACTTAAGCGACATGCCAGGCTCGCTGGCCGGGATAGACCGCGTAGAAACATTCTGGAAATACGCGAGGCTTTTAGAAAACCCATATCCGGTAACGGGAGGTAGCCTGGTGCGAGACAACTACAGCAATCGCCAATCTGCGTGGCGATTATAACCACCTGTGGCACCTGTGGTTTAGCTGTAGAACCCTTACAAACTAATGAAGATTATTATGTATGTTATTAAGCTATGTTGGCTGCTACTACCACGCCAAGCGGTGGCTTTAGCTGCTGCTCGAATGAGCCGTCTCGACCGGGTTTATACCACGACCTCGCTGAATACCGGCGTGAAGTAGAGGCATCTTGTGCTTCTGCCTTTCGTTCGGTGAGTGAAGTAACCGGAGGCCCACTCCCCCTCCCAGTCCCCATCTCCTCATCTTCCCTCCCATCTCCCAAATACCCTTAAAGCCCAGCAACGAACCTGCAACTCCTCTGATGTTGTAGATGTACATGGGCGACGGTAATCACTTACCATCAGGTGAACCGACTGCTCGTTCGCTGCCTTTCCCATTAAAAAAAAAAAAAAACCCACTATTTCAAGCTACAACATAAATCTACGAAGTGTGACATGTACGAAGATGGAACCGACGAGTTTCATTCGGCAGCCCTTAACGAGATTTTTCTACATCTCGCTATTTAAAAAAACTAATGAAGCTCTGATTACCGTGCTTAACGGCTGTCGATTTTACCTCTTGTGATCGATGTTGTATCTTAACCGTACGTCTCACGGTGAGGCGGAAGTCGTCGTGACTAATGGAAATCCTTAAACTCTGCCTTCTCCTATGCGAGGCTGGCGTGAATATATTGTTTTAATACGATTGTATTTTCTATTGTATTTTCATTATCCTCAGACTTTATAAACTCGGTTTGTTTACATGTTCAAGATTTTATATTAAGCGAGTCTGCTTAATTTTAGTGATGTATTTAGAGATGATCTTCAAAAATCTTATCAATGGTTGTCTCTCTCTTCAAATCATACCGTAACAGCCTGTAAATAGTCCTCTGCAGGACATAGGACTCTCTTATAAGGAGAATTTTCCACAATCGCCACTCGGCAAGCGGACCGGCGCACTGCTGCCGGTTATTTTTCGTCCCGCCATAAGGCTTTTCTCTTAACGGTCTCTTACTACACCCACGGGAAGAATGGGGGCGCCAGATTCTTACGATACCACACATCAAATCGTTATTCACAGCTAATTGGAATTCGAAACAGAATGCAAATGAATTCATCCACCCATACCAGTTTCACACAAACTTTAATCTCCAATAATAACAAAACGAATGAAATCCATTAACCCGGGCGCCGTCGGCTGCATTCAACCGCGAGTGGCGCGCGTTGTGATCAGTCGACGCGGCCTATTGAACGGACAGACAGACAGACGGGACCGTACGACAGAGTTGCGACTCACACCCAATGTGGAATACACGCACATGGTCCGTTTGATTTAGAATGTTAACTTAAGCGACATGCCAGGCTCGCTGGCCGGGATAGACCGCGTAGAAACATTCTGGAAATACGCGAGGCTTTTAGAAAACCCATATCCGGTAACGGGAGGTAGCCTGGTGCGAGACAACTACAGCAATCGCCAATCTGCGTGGCGATTATAACCACCTGTGGCACCTGTGGTTTAGCTGTAGAACCCTTACAAACTAATGAAGATTATTATGTATGTTATTAAGCTATGTTGGCTGCTACTACCACGCCAAGCGGTGGCTTTAGCTGCTGCTCGAATGAGCCGTCTCGACCGGGTTTATACCACGACCTCGCTGAATACCGGCGTGAAGTAGAGGCATCTTGTGCTTCTGCCTTTCGTTCGGTGAGTGAGGTAACCGGAGGCCCACTCCCCCTCCCAGTCCCTCCCAAATACCCTTAAAGCCCAGCAACGAACCTGCAACTCCTCTGATGTTGTAGATGTACATGGGCGACGGTAATCACTTACCATCAGGTGAACCGACTGCTCGTTCGCTGCCTTTCCCATTAAAAAAAAAAAATGTTACCGTGCGATATCACCTTCATTCCCGCGGGTGTCTTGTAGATATCAACGGCTAAAGACAGGTGGCGAGATAACCACCACGAAGGAGACCGGTGACGGGCAGCGGCGTCCGTGATCCGCGGTGTCTAATTTTGTCGTGGCGATTGTGGCAAATCCTCCTTAAGGGGGAGGTCTGTGTCACAATAGACCGACGTTCACAAAGCAATCACTCAACTTCTCCGTGCATTAACTGATAGATTCTCATAGATATTCGCGATCTCGATAATATACGCATGAAGCCATTTACGGGATTGAAATCCACTCGTTGTGAATTGACAAAATCACTAGACAAGTATTTAAAATGTTTCCCAAACTGTAAATGTTGTACATTGACTCTACAGCGAAGGCTGTATTTCAAGATAGCATTTTGATAATATTCAATATTTTCTGTACTTCATTTTTATGAAGTAAATAAAATATTGAATACAAATGAAATGTTCTGCTCTGGTAGGAATATAAATAATATTTCCTTGATTCTGAGTAATGAAATGTTCACAATATACTTTTGTATTTTATTTCTAAACATCTGATGTTTCGTCAAATCTCTTATATATCCTGGTCTTTGGATGTTCGATGTCGATCATTACGATGTTATTTTCAACGTTAAGATATAATAAATGAAGGAGAACAAATCAGGTATACAAGAGTCTCTACCTGATTTTTTTTAATGGTAATGAGGGGAAACGTGCAAGCGGTTCACCTGATGGTAAGTGATTACCGACACTCACGTATATCTGCAACACCCCTCTGGTTCCAGCTCCGCAGATGCGTTTCAGGTCTATAACGGAGGACTTTAAGGGAGGATAAGGAGTGGTGATAGAGAGGGAAAGTGGGCCTCCGGTTACCACACTCAAAGAACGAAACGCCGAAGCACAATATGTCTTGTTTCTTAGACTTCACGCCCGTATCCTGTGAGGTCGTGGTACTATCCGGGTCGAGTCGGCTCATTCAGTAGCAGCAGAAGCAAAAGCCGCCGCTTGGCTCTGCCCACCTGCCACGTCAGAATAGCAGTGAGAGTTTTTACTTGGATCCTGGATTCTGTATGTCGCAGCCGTATCGAATATACAGTAATATAATATAGCCACTTGTAGAAGTTCGAACAGACAGATTTATCAACATCAATTTGTTAAATAATAACTAAAAAGTAAAGTCAACGGAAAAAGGTAATTAAGAAAGATTTATGCACTTTTACGTTTTTCGTTGTTAATTAAATAAGCTGTTCCTTTAATCGCTTGAGTGAAGCGTCTGCTGTGAAAGAAATTTAAATAGAGTAATCTTAAAGTACAGAAGCCAGTGTAGTAGAGAACACAAAGCGCAGAAAGCGCTCGACGTCTGTTAAATTAACTTTTTTCAATAATATACACTGATTTTCAGCTTCAACGACGTCACAAACCCCTGCCTCCTAATCAGGAGACTCGGCATCGAAATCCTATGTCTATCCAAACTTATGTACGATTTGTATCGTTGGTCCGGAAACTAAAACGGCGACATGCTTACCACCTGCCACTAGGTGATAGGCTTCTTCTCTATCACCTTTCTATCCTTCTATATCATGTGTGAAGGCAGCACCCTCACATTTACTTCTGCCGCTAAGCAGCAGTACAAGCACTGATGCATTCCATCTCAGTTCTCACGGGTGACAACGCATCTCAAAACCTCCTTTCGTTGAAGTTGTTTTAAGATGTCCATGGGCTTTTTGTGGCAGCCACTTACCATCAGGTGGACAGTCAGTGGGTTTATCACACCAAAAATAATCCCAGTATTTGTAACTATTATCCAGTCAGTCGGCGGTATTCCGTAGACGGTCATGAAAGCTTACATTCGTATAATTCAAAATGGGGTTCGTTTGAATGCGTAAATTTAAATAAGATATCATCGTACCGAGACTTTCTCATTTATTATGTTTTCCAAAGAGACCCGACCGATAAGGTTTTCGTAAGCACATATTTACCCTCAAAAGAGGCTTATGAGGTAGTATATTATTTACGGACGCCTGTCGGAGGTCAGGCAAGTAGTAAAAACGCTAATCTTCAGTACGGGGGAGGGGGCCGGTGGAGGGGTATTACATTAGTGGCTTCTTATCACGTCGACGCTCAAAAGTTTTCCGTCACGACGTTTGCCCCCCGCTGAAATTACACGTCGCCGGTTTCGGCCCGATTGTCCGTTGAAAAATACGAGATGCTGCATCTCGTTATGACACGCGGTGCTTATATATGCATAAGTATTCACAGTTTATAGAAATACAGCAAACGAGCTAGAGGCTCCCCTAACGGTAAGTGATTATCGATATCCACGTTCACCAGAGGAACTGCAGCTGCGCTGACGGTCTTTTATGGGAAGGAGAGGAGCCTCCGGTTACGTCACCACTCACCGAACGAAACAACACGGGTCCACTTCACGCCAGTGTTCTGTGAGGCCGTGAGGCAGGCTAGAGCTAGACTGAGGTGAGAGTTCGGTCCATTTCACGGTCTCATGCACCAGCGGCACAGATTTGGTTCTTTGTATGCTATTCATGGGTCATGTTTCATTGGCTCCCGGCAGATGACCGGTCACCCGCCACTCGTATATACCAAATATAAATGCTGCTCCATGACTTCGATCACATATCCGCTTGCTTATGCTTTTACGACAACGCCTCCCCACTTGGGGGAGGCAGCAGACCGCAAGTAATTATTACATGACATTGATGAGAATTATCGCTGTAATTAACGTTCACGTTGAAAGCTAATGCCCAAGGCGCCCCCATAACCCATCTCCCCACCATTCGCCATTACGGTATTTAATTATTCAGGCGGTCAGCGTCTCGTGCTTCGGATTGCTTGTGTCGTCGTTGTGTCGTTTCCTTTTTAATAATTCATTTTGTAGCCGCGCTGCCATTTCTGTAATTATGCAATCAATCTAGAATATTCGATTACTACAGCATCGCTAATTATGCCTTGGAATCATTATGTGTAATAACTAGCCTATGGCCGGAGATTTCCTCCCCGGCATAATCTATGCCCGTATATGTTACTGTTCAAACTATATGTATAGTTTGGTTTATAATTAGCTTATGCCCGCGATTTCATTCGCCCATCATTATAAAAGTACTGCATAGTTTTATTTTTAATTCTGTTCTGCAATAAATAGACCCATCTACTCTTCACGGGCTTCCGAACAGTGAACGTTACGTCTGAATCGTTTTGTGATTTTGGCGTATGAGTCCGTTCTGACGGTTGCCATTAATCCAGTTCTGAACGATGCCGGTATTTTTCGGACTTCAAGGTATCGGTGTTTTTAAGTTGAGTCCATAACCTTTCATAAGGTGAAAACCGCATCGAAATCGGTCCCGTAGTTTTTTGCGTGATGTCTTAACGAAAATTCCAAAAAAAAAAACCCTTTTAATTTGGTAATAGCCGTTGATCACAACCCTAAAGGTTTTTCTTTATATATCTTCATTGTACGAACACGGTTTTTTTTACAATGAGTCCACTGCTGGGCATGCTTTGAAAAATTTGCCCACGCCGTCCCGGGCAAGCGGGTCGGTGAGCGCAGTGCCGGTACTCTCGCACCAGAGATGCTGCTCACCGCCGCTAGTCTATGGGACTTAGGCATCGGCATCGTCGTATAGAGCCAGAGCCGCATCACTAGGCAGGAGTTACTGCTAGCAGGGAGGGATTAGCATTTGGATAAAAAGTTGAGAGAGAGAGAGAGAGAGAGAGAGATAATGGTTTCTTGTATTTATGCGAACACTACACATTTGAAATGAAACTATTACTAATACCTCAGTACCCCCGTGACCACGGCTGCTGTAAAGCAATCGAAGACCAATCGAGAGAGAGAGATAGAGACTAAATTAAGCGTTCAGCGGTAACAGAGCAAACTAGAGAACGGCACACAGCAACATTATTTATGATCGAAACATTCGTTGCATTTAGATGCATTTGCCTTTGAAGATGTGCATTTAAAATGTTCCAATACGAATAAAATCCGAAGCGTGCACACGCCCCACCGCCCCCTCGCTACGTTCATCTAAGTCAGTTTAATGTTAAAATTCGACTGAATGTCACAGACGGTAACGCCGGCGCGACGTCCTTTGTCGTGGAGGTTTTGACGATGCCGCCCGTCCTCGCTAGCCGGCCCATCCCTAATGTCTGTGGCCGGACGCCTTATGTGGTTGCAGCGGTGGTCGACAGCACATTGAGGGTCATGACGTTGGAGGATGTGCTGTGCCCAGTGGGAACCCGTAGTCACTATCTACTCCTAACTTATTCTATCATCGCCCTTCCGCGATATCCATTCGACATATTATGTTACAATTATATTTACAATAACTTCTAAAATCTTAAAATTCTAATTACAGTAAAGCCCTATTCCTCCTTTAACCTTCGAGCGAGAATAGGACCGACCTTGGCACGGCGCGGGGACCCCCACGGACTATCTCTCTCTCTCTCTCTCTCTCTTTTTAAAGTTTATATCTGATATATTTTAAATACGCAACGCAAAGGAATAAGTGATATGACGCCAAATGACCTCAGTCTCGTTTAACAGTGACCGGCTCTTGGTTAGGTAAATACCTAACTGATTTCGCACTTGTATATTTTTAAAATTTGACGTCGAACAAATCTTTAAAAATACTAGTTTAGCTTAAAAATTCAGCGCGGTGGTCCACTACCCTAAACACTACAACGAAATGTTATAGAAATTCGATATGTGTACTCCGGAGATCCTAAATATTTTCTACAAATCTGATTACGCTATTCAATTCTAACGCAAAAATCCCTGAAGACACGTATAATACCCACTTTCAATATCGTTGAAATGTTTTTTTTTTGCATAAGTAGCCTATAAACAATTACGAAATCGTTAGAAAAACATTCCACCCCTCTTATTTCTACAACCATATATGGATATGATATAAGCATAACAAATTACATATCCATTAGTTTTGATTTTTATTTATTATTTTTTATTCGTGTCTATGAATTGAGAGCCGTGGTAGCCTAGTGGCCAGGGCGCTCACTTTAGTATTATAGAGCGCAAATGACCTGGGTTCGATCCCCAGTGCCGACACCACTAAAATTGTTAATAGCAGTTTTGAGTGCTGTATTTACCACTTGCTCGGCGGTGAAAGAAAACATCGTGAGGCAACCTGCATATCTAAGAAATAATTAAAAAATATATTATTTCGAGGATATTCCCGGCTCCTACACCCTCTCAGATATTTGAGAAGCAGTGCCCTGAAGCTTTGCGAAGCAGTGGGTACTTACAGGCTGCTACTTTACTTTACCTCAATATATATTAAACGAGTACTCGAATCGATTTTCATCATATAAAAAGCCCGTCTCGATGCGGATCGGGTAAGTAATGATCATCGGAATGAACCATTATCGTTGATGGATCAGTCCCAAGGTAGAGCGACTTGGACGCGACATCCGATTCATCTGTTAGTAATAAAAGAACGCATCTGTAACTATTACAATATAATTATACAACGGACTATCAAACTTAAATTATACGTGGTAGAGCCAAGCGGCGGCTTTCGCTGCTGCTCGAATGGGCCGGCTCGACCGGATCGGTACCGCGGTCTCGCAGAATACAGGCGTGAGGTAGAGACATCTTGTGCTTCTGCGTTTCGTGCGGTGAGTGAGGTATCTGGAGGCCCTTCTAGGCTGTCAACGCACCTGCAGCACCTCTGTTGTTGCAGATGTACGTGGGCGATCAGGTGAGCCGCTTGCCCGTCGTTCCCATTAAAATAAAACGTTCAAAATCGTTCCGCAGGACATCGTCTTTATCAACTTTGTTGCAGCATTTTAAGCGATTGAAGCAATGTCTTGCCGGTCGTCGACTCGCGGAAACTGGTTGCGTTAAATCCGTCCCAATATTCCCAACCCAAATACTGTACACCAGCGAAGCTGCACTCTTTGTTGCAATTCTCTAGAAAGGTTATGCAATCCGTATAGCATTCGACTTTGAAACGCTGTTGAATATATTTTTAGCACATTTACTTGGAAATGTTAATGTCATTTGCGTTTTGAGTGGGGAATCATGAATAAATACGGAATATCTATCCGTGAAATCGATTGTTATTTGCATGCTAACACGTGTTCCCCCGTAGGATAAGCAGGGGAGAGCGTAAAGAGGATCAGTGGGAAGCGGCGACTAATCTTCTCGAGTGGAGAAAACCTTCTTTCCATTACCAAATTCTTTAATACTTTTTATCGTTACTTTATCCTTAACAGCCTGTAAATAGTCCACTGTTGTACCTGTGCATGCACAAGGAGGATTTGCTGTTATCGCCACGGCAAACGGATTGGGGATCGTAGAACCTGACACCTCGCACCATACGCTGCTGCTCCTCCTCGGTCTTCTTTATTTTCGTAATGTTCATACCGCCATCTATCGGTAGGCTTTGCGATTTGCCTCTTTTGCTTCTTACGTCTCCAACGGTAGGAAAGGGGTGTTTTACATTCGATTTTAATTTTTTTATACGTTCTTGAAGCACGCTTGAGTTAGACCCTGTTCGAATTTGTAAATGGTTCGACTCGACACAACTACAATCTTACAGAATAACCGGTTAACAACCAGATCACTGGCAACCAGCCCGCTCCGGCGCAACCGTCAGGGGTGACAGCGCACGTTTATACTTCAGCGAGGATGTATGTGGTTGCATAGACCCTAGGACCCTAGGTCCAGTGAACTTGTTAGAGCTACGTTACAAAAGATCCGTTATTATTCTATAACTTTGCCGTTGGAAAGTTTCTTTTTCCTGCTTGCTCTCAAGGTTATCTGATAGATAAAAGCACATAATGTCTTCCGATAACAAAACTTTCTCACAACTGTCTTAAGTTAAACCACGTACCAAGTTTTTATTAGTAATCTGTTTACAATTCCAAAACGATTATTTCAGAAAGAGTAAAAGGCAGAAGCCGATGGTTACATTTAATCTTTAGTCACTCTTGACTCACTAACGATATATGCATGCAGTAACAATAGTCGAGATCTATAAAACTAAAATTAAAATTATTTATTCTGACGGTTTAAGTATCTTAATTTGTTTATTTTACTGTCGGTTGATATATTTGTTCCCTGTTGATCTGATAGATGGCGCTAGTTGTATCTCATATCGCACCATCGTCTCGTTACTTCCATGTCGATATGCCTGCTTTAAGCTGACTTAAAGTTGTTCTTGTCATAGTGTTGTGTTAATAAAGATAAATAAAGGTGTAAAAGTAGTGTGTGTTTAACTTAGGGGTAACCACTGACCGAAAAGATTTTTTTTTTAAATATTATCACTTAAACATGCGTGAGCAACTGGTAAACCTTGTGGTGGCATAAGAATCTGCCGACCCCTTTCTTCTCGCGGTTGACGTAAGAGACGACGATGAGAAAAGTTGTAACTCAGTTAGAACTCTGCGATGGGTTAACCGGTGAATCGTCCTGATGTCCAGTGACATATTACTGGGAAGTTCAAAGCGAACCTCCGGCCGCTTATTTAACCACAGCTTAGCCTGTTGTTACTGTAAAGGTATACTTCTGCGAAGACCCTCAACTCCTGGCCGCGTACGGCTTGCGATTTGCGTACTTTCACTCACTTGTTAACGTAATAAATGACTTTTAATCCATTTTATATTTTCGTTCGCGCGCCATTAATGCTGTTGCAATAACCACAGCGATACTTCGTAGTGCTTCTGTCTCTTGTTACCTTGTTAATTGTGGAAAGCAGTGGTAAATGCATGCACTGGTATGTATTGAACATAAACAGGTGATGTTGGAATGATCTTCTTTGTTTTCTGTTCATAACCGAGTGGTAAGAGAGATTGCCTTGTACTCATGAGTTTATTGTAACTCATGTAGCATATTTATCGTTCGCTTATACAGTAAGATGACGACAAGCTCACCGTCGTCACGTTGGCACAAATAAGCTCCGGTGATAAGTAAGTTGAAACTGTTCAAATAAATGTCGTCGCGAGAGTTTCCTTCATTATATTTAACTGGTTCCGTTCCATTTCTTATTTTTCGATGTTCTAATTACACTATGTGCTCATTATATCTATGTATATATGGTCATAAGGCCTCCCCCATACGTTGCCACAAAGCAAATAATGAGCTGTGTCAAATAAGGCGTATTTGACACAACACTCAATGAGACAGCGGAATCAGCTGTCGCCAGCAGTATTTTCGAACAGACTTAGGGACCTTCAAGAAAAGAGCCTATTCCTTCCTTAAAGGCCGGCAGCGCATCTGTAGCTCCTCTGGCGTTGTGGATGTTCGTGGGCGTCGGTGATCACTTACCATCAGGTGAGCCGCACGCTCGATAACGTAGAGAGGGAGAAAATGTACACCTTTTTTTTTCTGGTAAATGATTACCGTCACCAACGTACACCTGCAGCACCACAGGAGATGAAGTTTCGTTGCCGGCTTTTAAGGATTTTTGGGTGATAGGAGGGATGATGGGGAGAGGAGTTGGGGACTCGGTCACCTCACTCACCGAACGAAACGCTGGAGCACAAGATGCCACTACTTCACGTCGGTATTCTGCGAGGTCGTGTTACTACCCTGGTTGAGTGGACCCGTTCGAGCAGCAGTGAAAGCCCCCGCTTGGAGGTCCTTTACCTCGTAGAAAATTTGCCAATATAAATCACTGTTCTACCGTGCAAGGGACAATAGAGCAGTTTTTTTTTCTATGCGTCAATCTTTTCTGCTAACGGGTGCATCCAGCAAGAATAACTAATAGTTCTCTTACCCTGTCAGCTATCAAAGGTGGCTCCGACAACCGGCAGATGGCGGAAAATCCTCGTATTTAGATGATGAACCGAACCAAAATCTCACAGACTGGTGATGGTGCTCATCGTTCCGACTCCTCAGCGATGAGTGTGGATACCCTCTACGAACGGCTCGCTGACTTGCTAGAGTGTTCTGGGGGGGGTAAGAGGAGTTAGTTCAGCAGTAGATCAACCTGCACACTAAAGCAATGTGGAGAACTTTTCACAAATCCAAACCCCACACAAAAATGGGAGGATGCCATTGTCCATCCGTGGAATTTATTTATTTCTTTATTAAGGATTACCAACAAGGTTAACACTTACAATTTTTTTTTTATTAAAATGTTTTTAAAAAAGGCATTTGCCACCTTACTTAAAGGCAGCCACGGAAAGCCGGTAGATAATGTCTGCTATAGTTAAATTGGAATATTAAAGACGTGCTAATTTTGTTTACGTTTTATTAGGTCGCTTATTGTCTGACTTGAAACTTGAAACAGCTCAGAGCTGTATGGCAATGTAACATTAGCGCGCTTTCTTGTCTTACCTGTTTATTTGTCTGTTCGGTACAAAGTTTGAAATCGATTTTAGACTAACCACCCGATGACCTTACGAGGTCTAAAGCGTGGTAGAGCCAAGCGGCGGCTTTAGCTGCTGCTCGAATGGGCCGGCTCGACCGGATTGATACCACGGCCTCGCAGAATACCGGCGTGAAGTAGAGGCATCTTGTGCTTCTGCGTTTCGTTCGGTGAGTGAGGTAAGCGGAGGCCCACGTCCCCTCCCTATTCCTCTCTCCTCTTCCCTCCCATCTCCCAAATATCCTTAGAGACCGGCAACGCATCTGCAGCATCTATGGTGTTGCAGATGTATGTGGGGGACGGTAAGCACTTACCATCAGGTGAACCGCTTGCTCGTTTGCCGTCTTTTCCATAAAAAAAAAAAAAGGTAAAATTAATGACGTATGTACTGGATAGGACTCGAAATTGATAATTAAAACGTTGTTTTAGTTATATTTTTCCGATGTGGAATGGTCAACAAATAAACCTCGTGACTTAGTGTTGTACTTACGTGTTAGATCCATTAGATTTTAGATCCGCGGCTGTGGTTTAAACACCCACGCGCTAGAACAACAAGGGCTCGCTGCAATGACATTATTATCTCGGCGTTACAATGATATGGAGCACGCGACGCCATTGTGTATTACCCCGGGGTGATTTTAAATAAGCCCATTTCAAAATTTAAGGAATTTTTGTGGAAATTGAATAATGTTAACACAATCTAATGTAATTTGGTTTTCCCTTCTTCATTTGTAGTAGGCAGTTTTATATTTTAGCAACCAATGCTATTTTTATTTCATTAGAAACAAGTATCGATTAATATATATTGAGTGCATACGTAATACACATTAATGTATGTATGTATATATTCACGCCTCGTTCCCAACGGGGTAGGCAGAGACAATCTTCTTCCACTTGCTACGGTCCTGACATACGTCTTACGCTTCTTCCACTTTCATCAATCTTCGCATGCATGCTCGTTGGTTTAGAGTACTCTTGACCTGGCCTTTTTTCAGAACGTCTCCGATTTGATCGTGAAATGTTCGCCTAGGTCTTCCTCTCCCGACTCTACCATTCTATGCGCATTAATAATATCTGTTGTATATTTTAACAGGCGGTAGACTCCTGTGTCCAGGCTTCGTCTGGGACGGTAGCACGCTTTAACCCATTTCTACCGTCAAACTGTTTGTAATGTGTAGAGAGGCAATACAATCACGGGCTGTGTGGCATTCCACCATTAATTCTCAGGGGTGACAACGCATGTGTAACCTTCACCGATTGAGGTTGTTTGCTGGTGTGAGTGCAGCCCGTGGTGCACTTACCATCAGGTGGACTTTTAAATCGTTTTTTCACCTCATTTCTCTTTAAAATCATGACGTACATTAAACTAGATGCGTACGCTAGATTAAGATATGAGACGCGCAAACATTAGACGGTCACATTCAGTGGCAGAGCCGACGTCACTGTAGCCCAGTATCTTTCCGTTTCGATCAGAAAAGTGTTTTTGTTTTTTTTTTTTTAAACAGTAAAACGGTGATGCACGCAGGCTTCCTCCTCTTCGCGGCACGGCTTTAAGCTATGTACTTATCAATATAGACTATATACATAGAGGAGTAAGTGATATTAAGAAGCATATTTTATGTTTTGTCCTTATCTGACGTCATACATTTAGTTAATTTATATAGTACACTAACTTCGGTAGGTGAGAAACTGAAGTACAAAGTTACAATAAATAAATTTTAAATTAAAATAATATAGACCACGTGGCTGTCGGAAGTAAAGAATAGCGCCAACCCTGTCTAACCATGGGTGTCGTAAAAGGCGACTAATGGTAAAAAATTATATTAGGAGATGGGCAGCAGCATCTTCCTGCACTAGAACAAAAAAAAAAAAAAAACTGCGGTTGCCAACCCGCTCGCCAGGCGTGGCAACTAAGGCAAACCCCCCCATGATGAGAGGTAGAAAAAAGCAATGGCCCCCAGTCCCCGGCGGCCTCGCTAGTCCTGGCTATGGTGGCAGCCATGGTAACGGCGAGGCAGGGGTGCGAAGAATCACCGGCTGATTTCTAGCTGCCAACCCAAACGACTGGACCTGGCAACATATAACGCACGCACATTGAGGACCGACGAGAAGATACTAGAACTGGAAGAAGAAGTAAGCAAGTTACACTGGAGTATTATAGGGTTGTCTGAAGTCCGAAGACAGGAGAGGACTCTATAATCCTAAAATCCGGTAACTTGTTCTACTACCGGCAGGGTGACCATCTGTCCCAAGGAGGTGTCGGGTTTATCGTTCACAGGTCTCTCATCAACAACGTGATCGAGATCGGAAGTGTGTCGAGTAGGGTCGCGTACCTTATACTCAGAATAACCAAAAGGTATTCGCTGAAGGTCATACAGGTATACGCACCAACCTCGACACACCCTGATGATGAAGTGGAGGCAATGTATGAGGATATTTCAAGAGCCATGCATTGCTCTAAGACTCACTACACGGTGTTGATGGGAGACTTTAACGCAAAACTAGGTACGAAAAAAGGCGATGAGCTGATAGTGGGGAACTTTGGAGTAGGGCAACGGAACCCAAGAGGGCAACAGCTGGCTGACTTCATGGCAAAGGAGGGATTCTTTATGATGAACTCCTATTTCCAGAAGCGGCCCCACAGGAAGTGGACATGGATGAGCCCGGACGGTACCACAAAAAATGAGATCGACTTCATCATGACGACCAAGCGTCAGCTGTTCAGTGATGTCTCTGTGATCACTAGGGTAAAAACCGGCAGTGATCACCGAATGGTAAGAGGCACACTGAACCTTAACATTAGGCTCGAGCGGTCTCGTCTGGTGAAGTCTACGCTCCGCCCACCACGTGCCCTTATCCAGAACCCCGAGAGCTTTCAGCTCGAATTGCATAATCGCTTTCAGTGCCTAGACTATTGCGTTACAGTGGACGATACGAATAGCAGGCTAGTGGAAACTGTCCATGCGGTAGGAGCTAAGTTTTGCAGGAACCGCCGCACGAACAAACCCCAAAAGCTCTCCGATCACACTCTTAAACTCATGAAAGCCAGGCGTGAGATAAAGCTTCAGTCTACAACGGATGCGTCAGCGTATCGGCAACTGAATAGACAGATCTCCAAATGTATGAGGCAAGACTTACGCAAAT
The DNA here is from genome assembly GCA_029286595.1 of Bhutanitis thaidina. Taxonomy (NCBI): domain Eukaryota; kingdom Metazoa; phylum Arthropoda; class Insecta; order Lepidoptera; family Papilionidae; genus Bhutanitis; species Bhutanitis thaidina. The sequence continues at coordinate 16,449,977 of JAGSMS010000010.1, forward strand.
TTAATACCGCCTGTATTGAAAAAGCGATAGAGCGGAACCAAGGCTCCAAAGTCTTCGCCAGAGATCTGTCTATCGGAAAAGCCAACTGACCAAGCTGAAGACCGAAAGCGGCGCAGTCATTTCCGCTGGAGCCGAGATTTTGAGTGAGATCGAGAGATTTTACGGACAGCTGTACACAACGTCGTTGAAACCACACATTGATGTGAGTAACGACCCAAGAGCCAAGCTTATCCGACATTACTCCGATAACATCCCGGACGTCAGTCTGAGCGAGATTAGGATGGCTCTCAAACAGCTTAAAACGGCAAGGCGCCGGGTGAGGACGGAATTACAGCTGAGCTTCTGAAAGCGGGTGGAAAACCGATACTTGTTGTCCTTCAGAAGCTGTTTAATTCCGTCATTCATGGCGGTGTTACGCCGAAAGCGTGGAGTAGAAGCGTGGTTGTCCTATTCTTCAAGAAAGGGGATAACTGCCTTTTGAAGAATTATAGACCGATATCGCTTCTAAGCCGCGTCTACGTGCTGTTTTCGAGAGTCATCTCAAATCGTCTAGTGAACAGACTTGACGACTTCCAGCCTCCCGAACAAGCCGGATTCCGAAAAGGCTATAGTACCATAGACCACATACATACTCTTCGCCAGATTGTACAGAAGGCCGAGGAGTACAACTTGCCATTATGTCTGGCGTATGTGGACTATGAGAAAGCCTTCGATTCAGTCGAAATTTGGGCGGTGCTACAGTCTCTCCAGCGGTGCCAGATAGACTCTCGGTATATCGAAGTGCTGAGGTGTTTGTACAATGAGGCTACGATGTCTATCCGAGTACAGAATCAGAGTACGAAACCAATCCAACTGCAGAAAGGTGTAAGACAGGGTGATGTCATATCCCCGAAACTCTTCACCGCTGCATTGGAAGATGTTTTCAAGCAGCTGAACTGGAAAGGATACGGTATCAACATCAATGGCGAATACATCACTCACCTTCGATTTGCCGACGACATAGTTCTTATGGCAGGATCGCTGGAGGAGCTCAGTACAATGCTCAATGACCTCAATAACGTCTCCCAACAGGTTGGTCTTAAGATGAACATGGACAAGACGAAGTTCATGTCAAACGTCCATGTCACACCAATACCGGTTGTTGTTGGGAACAATAGGCTCGAAGTTGTAGACGAGTACGTATACCTGGGACAAATTGTCCGATTAGGTAAGTCCAACTTCGACTCAGAGGTCAATCGACGAATCCAACTCGGCTGGGCTGCGTTCGGGAAACTACGTCATATCTTCTCGTCGAGTATACCGCAAAGCCTCATGACGAAAGTATACAATCAGTGCGTGTTGCCAGTGATGACATACGGATCCGAGACTTGGTCCTTCACTGCAGCCCGTATGAGGAAGCTCAAAGTTGCTCAGCGCGCTATGGAAAGGGCTATGCTCGGTGTTTCTCTGCGTGATAGAGTCTGCAACGATAATATCCGCAGCAGAACTAAGGTAACCGACATAGCCGTAAAGATCAGCAAGCTGAAGTGGCAATGGGCCGGCCACATAGCTCGCAGAACTGACAACCGCTGGGGAAAAAGGTTCTCGAGTGGCAGCCACGTACGGGCAAACGCAGTGTGGGACGACCCCACAAGATGGGTGACGACCTGCGCAGTGTTGCGGGAAGTCGATGGATGCAGGTGGCTCAGGACCGTGCTTCGTGGCAATCTTTGGGGGAGGCCTATGTTCAGCAGTGGACTTCTAATAAGCTGAAATGATGATGATGATGATGAGACCACATCGAAAACCTATTACTTTAACATTGAAAAATATTACATAAAAAGAATCATACATATATAAATCATTACTTTCATAAATATATAAAAGACAATTTAATATTTTTTTTTAAATAATCTCTACCAACCTATAGTAGGAGCATCTACCGGGAGCTGTTCTGATATCAACGGGCATTTACCTCCGGGTAAACTTTTAAGTAGAGTTTGTCTCTACAGCGTTGTATAAGAAAAGTGCTATGTCAGAAAATTTAATATATTTTATGTCCATAAGAATAATCAAATTCACCGAAAGAACATTGCTTTGACATTAACAAAATCCGACTGCACAGCGGTACATGCGCCAAGCCGAGGAACGTATCTACGCCAATCGTAATCACGCTCGAGCCCTATAATCGGTGCGACAATTGTCACCGTCCGGTTGCCACGTCACTCGCCATCCCCCCGCCCCCCACCGTCCCACCCCGCTCCTCCCCCGTGCCCGTCCCTGGTCGCGAGCGCGTCGCGACGTGTCACCGCCCGCGTGCCAAACGTGACGAGGAGCTCGCCGACACCGCGACCAGTTCCGTCCCATCGATCGCGGCTTACCGCCGGCCACGTAACTTTGTACCACATGACGACACTGACCCCAACGACCGTTCGCGAGTGACACGAGAACATGAGCTGAGAGTGAACGCGAACGTGAACGCGAACGCTGTTCGGTGGTGTTTCGTTGACGTTGCGCGGGATGGTGGTTTCTGTGTTATGGTGACTATGGGTATCATAATCGGTACCTGCGTGCCCGACGCCGAGCCGGACGCGGCCGCGTACGGCGCTCAGATGCGACGCCCGCCCCGCCGGATACTCTACGGTAAATATCAATTGTACGGAATCCGCTTTGTTTTGTGTTGGTGTGAAACGAGAAGAGTTTGTTTATTGTGCTTTCAAAAAATGCGCTTTCATCAAGGCGGGTGTTACGATGACCGAAGACCACGTTACGAGAAGCTTACTTACCCTGGGTATCAAATTAATGGTTCACTGGTTGTATTGTGTGCGACTCGTGTCTCTGACCTTTGCCCTGATCTTATAGCACAAACGTTACATTGGATAAGAAATCAGTGTGCGCCTCTTCTATGTTTGCGCGCACTCTAACGGCACTATAATATCTCCTGCTGAAATTTTTATACGTGTTGTTGTAATGTAGAGCCAGGAGGCGGCTTTAGATGCTGCACGAATGGGCCGGCTCGCTTCTGCGGCTGTGAAGTGGAGGCATCTTGTTCTTCTGCGTTTCGTTCGTTGAGTGAGGTAACCGGTAGCTCCTCTGGTGTTGTAGATGATATGATAGTGTGGGATGTTTTCTGTCTGTTCTACCAGGAGGACATCATCACTACAACAGTTACAGCCGCGTTGTCTGTTGTGTCTGTTGTGTTGTCGTTGAAATTATTTATATCGTATGCGATGATTGAACGCGGTGACCTCAAAACTCGTTCTTGTAGGGCAGCCGGATTGGTTATTCTGGTATTGTTTTTATAACCGTTTTTATTTAAGTGCAGTTATTTTCCGTCCGTCCGTGTTATTTATTAATTAAACTACATTGCATTCACTTGTGCTACAATTTAATATTGCATATTTTTAATTGCTACGCGCTAAAATTGTAAAAAATGAATCAGAATAATAATTAGTTATTTAACTATTACAGATAATTAGGTCTGCGAGTTAAATCTAATATATCTTAAAATTATTTCACATTCGTGGTGCTGTATGTGTGTGTTAATGTAAACACGTTTTTAACAATAACACAATCTAAATTAGGTATAGCAGAGCCATACAAATTGAGATGAATCATCGTTACGGGTGTGTAATTAAAAGTAAATTTGCGATTAAAATTATGATTACTTAGAATTAATGATTTTTTTGTGAAAACCTTCAGCCGTAGATGATATAAGTATGAGTATTTAAGTTGTATAAGTTGGTAATTATACGTGGTAGAGTCACGGCTTCGCAGAGTATCGGCGCGAATTAGAGGCATCGTTCGATGAGTGAGGTAACAGGAAGGTTTTTTAGTGTGGTAGAGCCAAGCGGCGGCTTTAGCTGCTGCTCGAATGGGCCCGCTCGACCGGATCGGTACCACGGTCTCGCAGAATACCGGCGTGAAGTATAGGCATCTTGTGCTTCTGCGTTTCGTTCGGTGAGTGAGGTAACCGGAGGCCCACATACCCTACCTATTCCCCTCCTCTTCCCTCCCATCTCCCAAATATCCTTAAAGACCGGCAACGCACCTGCACCATCAATGGTGTTACAGATGTATGTGGGCGACGGTATTCACTTACCATCAGGTGAACCGCTTGCTCGTTTGCCCCTAAAAAAGTAACCTCTCACTTCCCCTCAAATATTCCTCAAGACCGGCAACGCACCTGCAGTTCCTCTTCCGTTGCAGATGTACGTACGTGGACGTGCACTCACCTATTGGTAAATAATTACAGACTTACCAACGGGTGAGCCGCATGCTCGTTTACCCCTAAACCATAAAAAACAATTATTCACAGATAAACATTGGGCTCCGATTGGATAGTTATGCTATATGGCAATCTTATAGATTTATAAGCTAGCTATACCTAGCCGGGCCACGGTACCCTAGAGTTCAGAGCGTTCGCTTTAATATCGTGGTACTCTAGTGAACTGGGTTCGATACCCCGCTGCCGGCCAACCACAAAACATGTTAATAGCAATTTCGAGTGCACAGGTTTGAAGGAAAACATCACGTGGAAACCTACTCTACCATCATAAAGGCTCTACCACCTACCTACCACTTACACCCCTAAGTCGTAACTGTTTTCGAACAGTTACGACTTAAGGACCTTCATGAAAAGAGCTTATTCCTTCCTTAAAGGCCGGCAGCGCATCTGTAGCTCCTCTGGTGTTGTGGATGTTCGTGGGCGTCGGTGATCACTTACCATCAGGTGAGCCGCACGCTCGTTTGCCCCCTTCTTCTATAAAAAAAAAACATAAACACGTGAGCTACAGTTGAGACGTATTACAACGCGCTAACGACATTCATTACAGCGCACAGTTCGCATGTTAATGGCCTCCAACGCATTTCGGCCGGACAATGGCTGCTGGTGTCGCGATTTGTTTAGGCTTCAATTGTTTCTTGTTATTAAGTTCGTCCCCCCTACCTTTTCAATTTGATAACCTGCTCTGCACTTTGTCGCGTCATATTCGAATTCGAGTCCCAAGGGCGGGCTACATTGGTTATGAAATGTTCCAACTACGCATCTAAGCCTGAGCTTTATGTTTCATAGAGCGCGAATGACCTGGGTTCGATTCCCGGTGTCGGCACTGCTAAAATTGTTAATAGCAATTATATGTGCTGTATTTACCAGGTGCTCGGCGGTGAAGGAAAACATCCTGCATGTTTGAGAAATAATAAGGAATATAATTTCGAGGATATGTGAAGCCTGCCAACCCGCACTGGAGCAGCTCGGCGGGTCCTTCCCAGCTCCTAAACCCTCTCTGGTACTCGTATTTGAGAAGGAGACATTTGCCCAGCTGTAGGCACTTACTTTACGCATCTAAAAATCTTCTTAACTTACATTACACTTGTGCCTTAATCAGATTTTCCTAATCCTAAATACCTATAAAAGATTTAGTTGCGTTTTCAACACTACTAAGGTTTTGTTTTATAAATTACAAACAGCAAACGGTCGTATGTTCCTCTTTACATACTCTATGGATCTTGTGAGTCTCGGTCCTGTATGTTCCTCTTTACATACTCTATGGATCTTGTGAGTCTCGGTCCTGTATTTTCTGTCGATGCTGGTCCGAGTGCCAAATTTATGGTCACACCATAGATGTAAAATATTTCGTGCTTGACCTAATTGCGAATTGTTTACGTCCATATTTGTAGCTTTGGACTTATGCGGGGATCGCTTGCAACTGGTCCTACGTGTTTCATAATTATTCATACGTGTATTATGATTTTAATGGTGAAATCAAAATGGCTGACCGGTCGAAAGTGTTGTGAGAACAATGAATTTTTTTGTTAACATGCGGTACGTTCACGTGAAACAGCGTTCATTTAATTGCAATACCCGTTGAAATATTTTGAAAAAGGCTCCAAAGCTATATCTGAGACAGACCAGAGGTGTTGCAGATGTACTTGGGCGTCAATTTGGGGTTGAGTGGGTCTCCGGTTACCTCACTCACCGAACGAAAGGCAAAAGCACAAGACGCCTCTACCTCGCGCCGGTGCTATGCGCGATGGCGGCATTACCCTGACCGAACCGCCAAGTGTCACCCACAGGTGCAGCTATAGATTACAAATTTCTTTCCATAGCTTCGTCTGGAGATTCGACGTGTAGCGAGCCTCCTCGCCGGGTATCTTTCAATAGATTTTCACGCTATCTTCAAGGCTATTCCCGCAATCGCCAGCGGTATGACACCCACGGGAAAAAAATGATTCGACAGATTCTCACGAGTTTAACGCACGCCCGTATCATTAATGTCTATGGAAAATAACCAGCGACAATGATGCATACGTTCTGTCTATTTATGTTTACTTAGTCAGCAGAACTAGCACGTAGCCGAGTGTTAGGACAGCCTCTTCCTTATTGCAACGCCTTATCGTGTACACGGAAAATGGATGTAAAATATTTGCACTCGAGACATAAATCTCACCGCACGCATACTCGACATTGTGCGTCGACGTTTTTGAATCGATTAAATAACGAAGTTTTACATTGTTCGTAACCACACGAAGCACACGCCGTGCCGTATGACTCGTAACCACACGAAGCACACGCCGTGCCGTATGACTCGTAACCACACGAAGCACACGCCGTGCCGTATGACTCGTAACCACACGAAGCACACGCCGTGCCGTATGACTCGTAACCACACGAAGCACACGCCGTGCCGTATGACTTGTAACCACACGAAGCACACGCCGTGTCGTATGACTCGTAACCACACGAAGCACACGCCGTGCCGTATGACTCGTAACCACACGAAGCACACGCCGTGCCGTATGACTCGTAACCACACGAAGCACACGCCGTGCCGTATGACTCGTAACCACACGAAGCACACGCCGTGCCGTATGACTTGTAACCACACGAAGCACACGCCGTGCCGTATGACTCGTAACCACACGAAGCACACGCCGTGCCGTATGACTTGTAACAAAGTTGTTGGATACGTTGGCTGCAATAATCGATAATCACTAATGGCATTAAGACCCTGCCACACACGATGCCGTAGGAATAATAAAGTATCTTGTGCTTTTTATGTCGGTTAATAGTTCACTTGTGACAAAGTTTATTATCGCGCATGCGAAGACGCGGCCTGACGCTAGTCAATATGCCTTTATTTTATTATAGTTTTATGATGTTAATGTAATTATTGAAAAAATATCATAATAGAGGGTACCTGCGGAGTTACATTCGTCTGTTTCTTCTCCGTAAGAGGAGCCTCATTACGAAACGAAGGAAAATTGACAAAATAAACAAAGATTTCTCATTTATTCGTTTCATTCATTCATTTAATTCGTTGATTCATTCGTTGCCGCTTCAGACATTAATTTCTCTTTTTCCTTATTCGAGATATTCGAGATAAAATACGATCCTGTGCCAACTGCATCCATTGGCCGCAAGGTCACTCCATCTTTCTTCTTTCTTCTTCTACATTATTATTTATAATTCTTCTTCTACATTAGATGTTATAGAAAATAATTGGTAATCATTGTAATAGTAATATGTTAAATTCTCTACAAAGAAATTAATTTCGAAAATCATCCCACAGAATTAAGAAACAACATTCGGCGAACTAAAACAATTACATCGTAATTAACTTTTTCTTTGAAGGTTTTTGTTACGAATACATTAAAAGTTATTTTAAGGTCACCTTTCGACTCACAAAATTGAAGTTGGTAGTAACGAGGAAAATGTATGTATATCTGTAAGGTTTGTAATAAGCGACTTACTCGATTCAGTTTGATAACGGGCTTTATAAATCCCAACGCCTTACTCCTTCTCATCTCATCACCGTCACGGTGTCCTCCTGGACGATTTCGACGACGGCGACAAGTCAGTAACTGCGCCGGAGATATTATAGTGCCGTATATATTTATTACCACTATATATTTCGCGTATTCGATAAGATCGGAAGAAGAGAAACAGTACAGTACACAATGCATCCAGACAAGAAAACCAATAATTTGCCGGGTTACACGAATATCTTGAGAGCAGATTGCATATTGTGGCCGGGATTCAAACACAACCCATCGCTCGTCTACATGTTGAAGGGACTTCCGTCAAGCTGCGCTTATGTCCAGCGTTGGACAGGACTGGTGTAGTGTTAGTTCTGCTACTGTTAGAGGTGTTGAATGCTTTGAATTTAAAATGATTATAAAGGTTACAGCAGAGGACTTTACAAATATAGGCAAGTGTTTATTATTACATTTTGAAACATACCGAGCTGTTCACGCGTCCCGCTGTTTATGGTTCAAGTGTCTGTTTGTTCGTTAATATTCAGACGTCACGTCAGTATGTGTTTGTTGCGCCACTATGCAACTTGTTACGCGAACATGTTTGGTTTAAATTTTCGTTTGTATTTTGTTAAACAGTTTACTCTTTAATATAAACCAAAATTAATTATTACATAAATATTAAAAGAATGAAACTAGGCTGTGTTTGTTTAAGGATTCCGTACGAAGGCCTACGCCGTCTGTTCATTCGTTCGTCCGTCCGTCTGTCCAACCTTTGAAAGGCTGTCCTGTAATATCCTATAAAATATACAAATAATAAAAAAAAGAATTAACCTGCTTTTTCAGCGCTTCTTTGTTTTTTCTCTATTGTAAAAACTGTAAAACATACATGCGTCAAAGTTGGTGCGACTATAGTGCTCTGCTCTAACGTAAAACAACAAATCATAAAAAGCGGCCAAGTGTGAGTCGGGCTCGCGCTAAGGATCCCGAATGGTTTTTTTTTTTGGGTAAAAACACGTTTTTTTCGGTCGTACGGGGAGCCATCGGTGCGCGGGTCCGACTCGCACTTGACCCGTTTATTTTTTAATTTGTAACAGTCATTGTTTGATTTTATTTTTACTATTAGAAGAAAAAATTATCTCCTTGTTATTTCTGAAAATATGTTCTTTAATATTTACAAGTATTTAAAAAATATATGTATTAATTTTTACAGGGGGCACTTGGGAAATGAACCGCTGCTTAATTCTCAAACCCTAACTGTCCTCAAGAGTTAACCTCTCGTTTTTAATACACGAACTCATTCTTGATACACCACCATATCTATGTACGGTTGAGGAGGCGATCAGGCACGCCCACGTGTACGTAGAAATAGTCTGGGTTGGTTGTGGTTGTTAAAGAGGAGGTAATTGAAGTAGACGGCGATGTGGTGTCTGCCATAGTGAGCTGCTGTACGACTTGCGTGGGACAATAGGACTGGTACGGGCAGACCGGGACACAGCATATTTGCTTCGGAGGCCTCTTCACGCGTTTCTTGCAGTCTTGTACTGGCGGGCAGGGGCGTTTGGTCGTGGTGGACGGTGTGGTGGTCGTCGTCGTTGTAGTGGTGGTGGTGGTGGTGGTCGGAACGGTGGATTTCAGAGTAATGGTCACGTCTTCATATTCCGACTCGCAAGGTGCTGGTGTTGGGCATTCTTCTTGATAATCTGTAGAAAGTTGTGCAAACGTTACCATTGTTTAAGGTATCACCATTACAAAAATAGTCACACACACAAGGTCCTGAAGCTTCCGTGTCACTCCATCGTGTGGGTGGGGGTTCGGTCTATACTGTGCTTCCCTGCACGAGGTTTCATTCTGTCATTTGGTCCTGCATTCGAGAACTTTTCCTCCACGAAGAATGTCGGTTCAGCGATCTCTCTTTTTTTAAGCTGTCTGAGAGCCACCTTAGGGTGACGTCCGGGACGCGCTCAGACAGACGTCCGGGATGTCTTATTGATTATTGACCTATGATTTATACGTGTTGGAGCCAAAGCACCAAGGTGGGTTTTTCTACTGCTCGAATGGGCCGACTCGACCCGTGTAGTCCAAATAGAAGGAACTTGTGCTTCTGCGTTTCGATAGGTGAGTGAGGTAACGGGAGGTTCACATACTCTCTCCATCCCCACTCCTCTTTCTCTCACCCATCTGCCAAATATTCTGATGTTGCTGATGTACGCGACGGTAATCACTTACCATTAGGTGAGCTGCTTGCTCGTTTCCCGCACATTCCCAAAAATTGTTGCCATGTATAAAAAAAACCCCGCTGGATGATTTTTAAGGATTTATCACCGAAGTAGGAAGTACCAAAACCCACCATCCTCACATGGCCGCCTATCCTCGTAATTGCCAGTTCTTCGACCAGCGGGGACGTTTTGCATCCACTCCCGGCGTCTCTCGCGGCACTCCTGGCACATCGCGCAGTACACTTCGAGCAGGGAGAAGTGCTCCGTGTTCTGCCGGCACCTCCTGCACGCCGTGGGACAGTTTACATCGGCACGTGAAGTTTGCGGAAGAAGAAAAATCAAAAGGCACGCTGCGAACATTTATACTGTAACACGGGAGGCGCGTTTAGGACACGAGTCTCATTGATATAAACTAAGTTCACACGGATCGGCGCAGACAGCGCGATCTCCCGCTGACCGGCTCCGAGCCGGCAAACGTCGTGGCACGGCCAGTTATGTTTGCCAGGTACGGTGTGCGTGTGGTAAGGGTCTCGCAATTTGTACACGACGGACTAACGTAACTTTACGTCTTCCCCTGCGGAACTCAATATACAGCCTAAACTGGGCGAGGGCGTTCTGTCGGCACGATACCACGAAAAAGCAAATGCAATCGGAATATCGTTTTTATTACACAATATCGATGCCTGTTTTTACGACTGTGTACGTACATTTTGTAATGGCATGGCATACAAACTAGCTATACTAAAAACGCTCTGAACTATAAACTGAGTGTGTTCGGTTTCTTATTTCATTATTCTATAGATCTCTTTCGATAACGTTCATTGGCAGGAGAGCATTAATACACCGTAATCGATCCAGCCGTGAAGTAGAGGCATCTTGTGCTTCTGCGTTTCGTTCGGTGAGTACGGTAACCGAAGGCCCACACCCCCTTCCCATCCCCCTCCTCATCCTGCCTCCCATCTCCCTATACACTTAAAGGCCGGCAACGCACCTGCAGTACGTCTGGTGTTACGGATGTACGTGGGCGACGGTAATCACTTACCATCTTGTGAACCGCTTGCTCGTTTGCCGCCTTTCCCATAAAAAAAAACAGATAACTCTATGCTAGAAGTTATAAAGGTAATGTTTTACGGATATAAAAAATCACGAAAAGAAGAGTTCACTTATAAACTCTAACATACCGAAGCAGACCAGCCTCCGCATCCAGCTGTACTCCGGTGTGCCGTTGGTGACTGCATTCTAGAACGGATGGTACCTTCGAGTTTCTTGGATGCTTCTTCTCAACTGAGTACTTCGTGCCTTGCAATCTTAAAAAGCGTGTTGTCAAGAAAATTCGCCTAAACTCTCTGTACACAATCTGGAGACTGGAGCTCGACTTGTATTACTTGGAATAAAAGCCGGCGACAGGCTCACCACTTCCCACGTGTGTCTCAAAGAAGCTCTGACCATCCCAGTTTTGGGTATACGGTCGTGAATCGTTTTTCTTTTCATTCTATACGTCATACACATCGTATGTTATATCTCATTAGGGTGTACGGAGCCATGAAAAATATTATTGGTTCTTAACTGTAAACATCCTGAAACTTACGTATAACCCACACAAACAGACACATTGCCAGAAACACGGTGGCAGTGATGAAATTATTACAAGGATATCAAAGGCCCCGCATCCTTTGAACGAACCGTGCGGAAAATAGTATAGCGCGATCTTTGAGGCGATATGTTTTGTCTTTCATCTAAATGACTGCGACATCTGAATGATTTGCTGCTGTTCTGAAAACAGCAATAAACTTTCGTGTGCGCTCGCGAACTGGTAACGGAACACATTAACTGTGGTTAACGACCCGGTCCAGAACTAATCTCCCGACTAACGATGCTTCAACTTCAACCAACATACGAGTAGAAACGATGTGATGGATACAGTGTACCACATGGCTGACTTTATTCACTATTTCTATTAAGTATATTTGAGTTAGGACAATCCCTGTGGATGAGATTTCCTTCTGTACGTCTACATGACATGGCCCACATATCGTGGAACAAACCCCTCAAATATGCTAGAGGTCCACAACCAATCCTTTCGACTTCGAACTGACAGAGGTTTGTGTCCTAGAGTGGGCTATGTGGTTCTTTGGGAGAGTCTAAGTGATTACTGTAGCCCACGTATATCGGCAACACCAGAGGTGCTGCAGGTGCGTCGCCGGCCTTTACGAGTATTTGAGAGATGGATGGGAGGATGAGAAGGGGGATTAGGGAGAGGGAGTTGGTCTCGGGATACCTCACTCACCGAACGAAACGCAGAAGCATAAGATGACTACTTAACGCCGGTATTCTGCGAGGTCCATCGAGCAGCAGCAAAAGCCGCCGCTTCTCTCTACCACGTCAAAAAATCGTATTTCGTATTCGTAATCTACGGGACTTGGTTCGTTTTGCCAACAGTGCTTGTGAAATTCGACTTGGAAATATAACACAAAAGAACCGCGACTTTAGTAAAAATCTGACAGCTCTGTATAGCTCGTAACAGGCTATTGTCTCACTAGCAGTGTATTCTGAAGTCAGTGGCAGTGATGGTTCCATTGACTAGTTGAGGAGGAGCTCATGCAAATGGTAATGCGGGCAGTAAGAAAGGTCGACGGGGCCGGCTCTATCCAACTCACGTCGCACGCTTGTCACTCAGCTGTGAGTGAGACGGCTTTCAATGTGCGTGAGATTCCGAAGCTTGCTTAACAATGGATGAAAGAGATGCTGTAAAGGAAAAAAAACTATTTGAAACAAATCGTTGAGTTGTTGTTAAGTGAGAAGCACGAATACGAATAAACGTGAAATATGTAAATGTATTGCAAATGAATACTTCCGTGGCCGTGGTAGCCTAATGTCAGGGCGCTCACTGTAGTTTCATAGAGCGCCGGTGACCTGGGTTCGATCCCACGCGCCGGAACCTCTTAAATTGATAATACCAAGAAAACGTAGTGGCACAAATCTGCTTGTCTGAGAAATAATAAAAAAAAAATATTTCGAGGACATTTGAAGCCTGCAGGCACTGTAGTAGCGTGTCGGGCTCTTCCCAATGCCAAACCGGTTTTAGATATCTGAGAGGTTATCTGAGGAGGCCTTTGCCCAACTGTGGGCTCTTACCGGCTAATACTTTTTACTTTACTGCTTCTCTGATTGTAGACTTAGTGTTCAGTTCGGGATGAATGGAATGAACATTCTATATTCGCAAGAAAGATAATTTCGTTTTGACAAATGTCAAATCTTATTATGATTTTTTTTACAATCTGCCGAAGTTTCATCTGATGGTGGAGAAACAAGCGAAAGAAAATTCACAGGCATCCTCTTTTTTTTTTGTATGTATTTAATGATATGGGGTAGACCTGGACGAGGAGCGAGTGCCTCTGTTCTTACGTCAATATGTACAGCACTATGCCATATCCCGCGCGGATGTCATGACATCTCAGAGATTTTTGCGGGGGAATTTAATCTTTTTTGCAATACGCAATATCTTTTTTTTTTTAACAATTACAAACAATTGAATGAGACAGCGAAGGATACAAAATTTGGAAAACAAAATCTTTACACAGTGCAAACATTACATCGAACGCAGTTTTGTATTTTACAGTGTACGATATATGCATGTAGCCTTCACATTGGGCGAGCCGGTGTCGTGAGGGACTGGATACGATTGATAATAGACTTAAAAGTGCATTTATTAAAGGCAATAGACTAAAAGGTGCATTTAAATGCAATAGACTAAAAGGTGCATTTAAATGCAATAGACTAAAAGGTGCATTTACATGCAATAGACTAAAAGGTGCATTTAAAGGCAATAGACTAAAAGGTGCATTTACATGCAATAGACTAAAAGGTGCATTTAAAGGCAATAGACTAAAAGGTGCATTTAAATGCAATAGACTAAAGGGTGCATTTAAATGCAATAGACTATAGGCTTTTAAGTCTATTGCAATTTGTTATTCACAACATGTGGCTTTTTGGTTCAAAATTTGTAGCACAAACGTGCTCTGGCTATGGAATACTCAAGCCGAAGTCCCACTGATTGTTGATGGGGGAGCAGCATTACTAGTGCGCGGGTTCCGGCACTGCGCTCACCAATTCCCCCGCCCCAATATTGAGTATAGGCAATACTTCCTCTAATCGTTTATGAATAACCTATATAACCGTCTGTCCGTGTTTGGCGCAGGTATCAAATGTCCGGTGTGCAGCAAGTTCGTGTTGCCGGACGACATCGAGTGCCACCTGGTGATGTGCCTCACCAGACCCCGGCTCTCCTACAACGGTCAGTATCCCGACTGCTTCTTAGATCATTGATCGTTCCACACGCGTCTGCGCTTACTCAACGTCCGCGCGACAACGAATTATCTCGGAGACGACACCTACTTTGGCAGGTTTTTTTTTTAAGAAGTTACGTGTGATGTCGGCGTAAGCGTCTGCCTACCCGTGTAAGAAGTACGAGGCGACTAAGGGAAAAGCCTTGACAATAGAACGATAACCATTTCAAAGAACACCCAGACTAAAAAGAAGCGGACCGGAGACGGGAAGCAGCGTCCAAGGTGCGAGGTGTCCTGGTACTGCGAACGCCGAACCGCATGCCGAGTGGTGTTAAAAAATTATTATATGTTTCTGTACTGCACCCGGTGGCCCTGATCTTCAAGTTAACCCGCCGACCTTCGGCTTTTAAATGATTAATATTGATCCCATCTGCGAAGAAAAGCTCGCAGAACGAGCATCGAAATGTCGATGACCTTAGACGCTGCGTCCCGTCATCGCTCTGCTTAATTTTGGATGGTCAACCCGCCATCTTTTAGCGGCTTTTGCTGCTGCTCGAATGGGCCGGCTCCACCGGGTTGGTACAGCGGCCTCGCAGAATACCGACGTGTAGTAGAGGCATCTTGTGCTTCTGCGTTTCGTTCGGTGAGTGAGGTAACCGGAGACCCATATCCCCCTCCTTATCCTCTCTCCTATCTCCCAAATATCCTTATAGACCGACAACGCACCTGCAGCATCTATGGTGTTGCAGATGTATGTCGGCGACGGTAAGAACCGCTCGCTCGTTTACCGTATTTTCTTTTAAAAAAAAAATCTGAAAGTAGCCAGCCGTGGCTCTTACAGCGCCCAGGGGAAGCGAGGCGTGTAGCAGTGGTATGTTTGGCAAAAAATGTGTTCGATGTGTTGTGTTCACGAGAAATGTGAATAACAGTGTACTGGTTATAGCATATAGAACACTCGACACTCTTAAAATTGTCAAAAACAGAACGATTTGTGTGTAAGCGATATCAGCCTGTGTTTTGTTTTTTTAATATTAGATCACCTAATTTGTCTTTGGATAGACAGACGTAGAAACAAGAGTCTGCTTCGTCAATATTTTCTGAAGCAACTGCGCAGTATACATTACAGTGACGACCGCCTGGCTTAATGGTTATCGTATCTGACTAATGAGACGTAGGTTCGAATCCTAATCGAAGCGCATATATTGCAGCGAGAACAAATGATTGGTTTTCGGGTCAGCTCGTGACGTGTTGTGTCTCTGACACTACATCGCACTGATCCAATCGCACGTGCGTTGCATCGGACACGGGGGAGTGAAGACCAGAAAACCTATAATTTCGGTTTTGGTGCAAATATTGGTTCCAGCCGATATTCGAACCCAAGGCACGTGGCACTCGAAGCTGTGCTCGAGCACGGATTTTGGAATCTACTACTCTGCCGTTTGAACGTTTTCGTGTGTCCAAAAATGACGTTCCTTCAGTAGAATTTCCAAGCTTGGCAAGTGGTAAGGTCGCAAGGGCTCGAGTCAAGCGAATTAGGAGGCAGAGGACCCACAGAAACGCTTTCACTGGCCATAAACCCATTTATGGAAATGGTTTTTTTTTGGGAACATTTTCGAGCAGATCTTTCTCATTATAAATTCATTGGTCTTGATGAAACGGTGGTGTCTAACTCTAAATCAACCGTTCCCCAATCATTCCGACCGTCTATCGACGATTTACTCACTATGTACATTTAGTACATACAGATCAAGATTAGAGGCTCTGTGGTGAATGTGGAGTTATGTAGGTTTGTATTTTTTTTAATTCTGCGACCTGTGCACTATTACAGAGGACGTGCTGAGCGACTCGAAGGGCGAGTGCGTGATCTGCTTGGAGGAGCTGTCGGCCGGCGACACCATCGCGCGCCTGCCCTGCCTCTGCATCTACCACAAGGGGTCAGTATCCCGTTGCACCGCTCCACGAGCGATCCACAGAACTCCTGCTAACAATTGGGCATTAAGCGAGCCCTTTAAAAGCTTTAAAAGTATGTATATCGTCTATTGAAAAAATACAAAAAAATGGGATACTTCCGGAGTTTCTTTCGCCGGCTTCTTCTCTGTCAGAGGAACCTCATTAAGAAACGGTGATAGATTTTTAATGGAAATGACGTTCAACAAGTTAAATGTACGGTTCTCACGTTGAATAAATGATTTGATTTGATCTGCGTGTCAAATGTTTTAACAAGTAACAGCTGTTTGGAATAGCGTTAAATAGTATACGCATAGGTATACCTGTTATACCACGAGGTTACTTAACCACAGACATTTAATACGGAAGGAGACTAAACAAATACGGTTAACAAAACGTTATCGAAACACGCACACCAATAAACCACTCACACATGTCTGATTCTGAACTGAAGGTCATATTACCGATTAAAGGATAATCCAGCTTTATTTTAGCATGTTGTGTTCTCACACATTTAGGCACAACATTTAACCATTTTTTTTTCTTCATATAAAAAGGTAATTTAATACGTTCGCAATTCAACGTCATACAATGGTCGAATTAAAAATGAAACAGACGAACACAGTTTATGAATTGTCATTGTAGTAGTGAATGTAGCTGCACGTGAAAAGTAAAGGATAGCATTATACAACGTGTCATAAGTGTGGTCGAATAGGATATATATATGGTGACGAAAGGTTTAGTCTGCTACTGTATTAAATGTCTGTGTGTGTAATTAAGAAAGTACTTTTTAGTTGTATCTAAATTACAATGGTAGAGTCGGGAGAGGAGGACCTGGGCGAAAATTTCATGATCAAATCGGAGACGTTCTGAAAAAGGCCAGGTCAAGAGTAGTCTAAACCAACGAGCATGCATGCGAAGATTGATGAAAGTGGAAGAAGCGAAAGACGTATGTCAGGACCGTAGCAAGTGGAAGAATATTGTATCTACCCACCCCGTTGGGAACAAGGCGTGAATATATATATATATATATAATAATAAATTACACTAACGACAATAATACAGAACAAATTATAGCAATGATACTAAACGTGGCACGCATAGTCTCGTGACGTGGGTGTTGGTGTGAGACCCTTAACTGGTCCTTAAATCCGAAAGACAAAAACTCCTACTCACTTGAAAATATCCGCTTAGTCCATAAACAATTATTAATTGATCAATTACAAATATTATTGTTTTTTATTCTTTGTTTTATACCTGCCTACTACCTTTCACCATAACAAGGGTTGACTGGTAGAGAATGCCACTTGGCGTTAAGTCCGCCCATTGTTACCTTAAGCTTAAGGCTAACAATAAAGAATAAATAAATGAATAAATAAAAATAAATACGTAGACTAAATAAACAAATTAACGTTACACCTTTCCAAATTCAAAAATGTAACACAATCGCAGCTAACCGAAACGTTGCACAAATACGTTGCACTCAATTTGGACCTTGAAATTTTACTCAATACGGGCCCAAAGAGGTTTCACTGTAAAAAAAATGTAGATATAATTCACGCAAAGATTTTACCGACGGCACAGGGGAATATAGAAGAGTGAAACGGACCTAAATCTTTGTACGATATTTTACAAAAGCACTACATATATATATATATATATACGTTGCATATAGGAGTAGAGACTCGAGGATCGGAGAACCTTTTGTGGTTAAAGTGACGTAGGTGTAACAAAGGCACCGACAGGCCTCTAGGCGGATATAGGTCGAATGCCTCGATTGTTACTTGATCTAGGCATAAGCCTTAACGTGAAAAAGATTTTAAAAGAACTTTGCAAAGCTGGAGAACGATGTAACGAATTTTGAATATATAATATTTTATATTTATTTGTATAATATACACTTAGTTTAGATATAAAACCAGAGCCTTGGTAGCCAGAGGCGTAAATTCCATGTCAAGATCGTTACTAAGCCAACAAGACTTACTTAGTTAATTTACTAAATGAATACACCTGCTACGGCTATCTCACCAGCCCACGGGTCGACTGGCAGAGAATGCCAATAGCCATTAAGTCCGCCCTTTGTCACCTCAAATTATAAGGGTTGTGAGCAATTAATTTTTTAAATAAAAAAAATAAGACGGTGACAGGCTCACCACCTGTCACGGCATCCAAAATTAGCTCTGGTGAAAAGTGGGCTGAAAGGACTAAACTATCTAGTCCTCTGACTGATACTGGGGTGAGTATTGGGTAAAAGTAAGTGTTATTAAATCATACTATCTACATCTATTTCTGAACACGACTTCTACCCATTTTGTCTGTCTAATTAGTGTTGACAATATCAAACGCCTCCATTCATTTTTATTTATTTATTCTTTATTACGACACCTAAATCTAAGCTTGTATACCTTAATGGGAGGACTTAATGCGTTTTGGCATTATCAGCATTCGACTAGTTAATCTATTACCAAGCCCACCTGCCATGCGTTGAAGTTATGCCCTATGACCCACCCATATTTAGGTGTAAAATTTTTGAACGTGGTAGATCCCAGCGACGGATTTTGTTGCTGCTCGAATGGGCCGGCGCGTCCGGAGTAGCACCACGCCCTCGCCAGAATACCAGCGTGAAGTAGTTGGCCTAGTGCTTCTGCGTTTCGTTCGACCCCTCCCCTTCTCTTCTTCTTTTCTTTCCCTTCAAAATATATTCAAATATAATGTACTGGAATGTAGAGAAATATAAAACATTTGAATATTTTTTTTTTACTAATTCCACTTCACTGCTGCCATGATTTATGAGTGCGCGACAGGCGTTGTTGACAGGTGACGTAGGGTTGCCAAAATATTCGAAGGTATCGCGTAAATCATAAAATGTTGTCCTGTCTTTATTGGCACTTGGGAAGTTGAGTGCTCCTACTGGATGTTTTGGTAACAGATCCGAATCAGCATTGCGAACTTTTAACGGACCCGTCAGTCGCTTCCTCCGCGTGCACGTCACGTCACGTCACGTCTCGTCAGCAGTTCTGTCACTGCGATGGACAAGTATTCTCGTTTATGAAAATTCATTTTCTATCCGTCTCACATCTCAAGATTCATTTATTTGTCTTTATTTTTGTTATTAATCTTTCTTTGTTTGTATTGTTTCGTCTAATATTGTTATCAAGTTGTAGTGTCTTATAACTCATTATAGTGTTACTTCAAATAAGCAAGAGACCTGAATAATATTAATATCCATTTAACTATACTATACTGTGTCTACTGGCTTTACGTGGTTGCCTTTAAGTAAGCCTTTTGTTTTAAAACATTTTTGAATGAATTATCCGACCGTTTCAAGAGGCTTTTTGATGAGGTCATTCCGCTGGTGGATATGGGACAGGCCCAAGTTTGATGGAATCGCCGTACGCCGGACAATCAATATCCCAAGCGCCTGCTTCTTCATCACCTTGTATAAAAGCGCCAACGGAAACTGGCAGGCAACGCATGGAAGATTTGTCCATTCTCACCACGCTGGGCTGGCGGATTGATGGTGAGCGCAGCACCGGTACCCATGCCGTAGAGATGCTGCTCCCCATCACTGGTCTATCAAATTTGGGTTCGGTACATTAGGATGGACTTTCCGCCATCAGTCAGTAGCCGGGGACTCGTTCGTTGGTCATTTTATCTGCGTGTCTGTTTACATCCATTATGTCGACTGTTAGGTATTCGTTTGTCGAGCACACGACAGACAATGGCTGTTTTGTTGAGGACCGATGGATTCTTACGAGATGTGATGTACAAGCACGAAGCATTATGGATGATCCAATTGTCGCGGCCGTGTGGCAGCAGCGTAGTAATCTGTCTGGTTCCTTCTCGTGGGTGGGTGTCGGTCGTCAAAGCCGACTAAGGGAAGAGCCTCGACACACGCCGACCTCTACCTGCAACGTCGGTGACAGCTCACTAACACGTGATGTTCACGAAGAGGCGAAATGTTGGTCGTGAAAGCCCATTCGTGTTGTGTAAAATGGGAATCCTTAAACTTTGTCTCTCTGGGTGAGAGCGTGGTAGAGCCAAGCGGCGGCTTTAGCTGCTGCACGAATGGGCCGGCTCGACCGGATTGATACCACGGCCTCGCAGAATACCGGCGTGAAGTAGAGGCGTCTTGTGCTTCTGCGTTTCTTTCGGTGAGTGAGGTAACCGGAGGCCCACATCCCCTCCCTATTCCCCTCCTCTTTCCTACCATCTCTTATCCTTAAAGACAGCAACGCACCTGCAGCATCTATGGTGTTGCAGATGTGTGTGGGCGACGGTAATCACTTACCAGCAGGTGAACCGCTTGCTCGTTTGCCGTCTTTTTCATAAAAAAAAAGAGATCGACTTCTTGATGGTGAACACAGATTTTGTATACTTCGTCTCTACAGCCTTCTTAAGTCCGCTGCTGAACATAGGCTTCTCCGCGAGAGCCCCGGTGTAGGTCGACATGTGTTTCTCGAATGGAAACCTTTCAGTACACATTGCTCACCGGGCAAGCGAGGGGGGCGAGCGATCGTTCACACGTTTTTTTGTAACATTTAATTAATATTGTCCGTTTGTCCGTTTCCAGATGCATAGACCAATGGTTCGAGGTGAACAGGTCGTGCCCGGAGCACCCCGGCGACTAGTGCCCGCGCCGGCGACAGTGCTAGTGACACGGACCGCGGCCCCCGGGCCATGTAAATACAATACGATAGTGAGATGTTTTACCATTTAATGAATTGAACAAACAAACGTAAACAAAGACAATGTAAGGCTGCGCCGAAGGGTGATCTGTCGGTGGAGTATTATCAAACGTTCGCGTTACGCGTGCAGCGACACGATTGTTTCGTTCGGAATTAATTGAAGAGAGTTTTTGTTTTTAATTCATGTGTATAATGATATATAGATATATACGTTGTATAGTATATTGTGTACGGTGATGGGGTTCCGTCGGCGGGGGGCGCACGCGGGGGTCGGGTCGGCGGCGGCCCCGCGCCCCCCGCCGCCCGCGCGGCCCGCGCATCGGACCCGCTAGCTTATATATATCATTTGATCTTTTTCATCTTGATAAATAAAGTTGATTTGTTTCTAAATTTTCTAAAGTTGTTTTTTTTTAACACCCTATCATCGAAGACATCGCGAGGAAACCTGCATGTTTGGGAAATAAAAAAAATATTATTTCGGCGATATGAAGCCCGCCAACTCGCACTGGAGCAGCGTGAGAAGGAGGCGTTTGCCCAGCGGTGGGCACTGACAGACTACTATTTTACAGTGCAGGAGGCGTTTATTGATATACACTAGCTAGATGAACTCCTTTCCTTCGGAGCCGTTTGAGGACTACTCAGCCTCTTGCATATTCCTGCTGTTGATGCAGATTGCAGCAGTGCAGCAGTCGGTTTGAAATGTACGAAAAGCCATTCTACTACAGGCTGTGAGAGTTGAGTCATCAATCCTCAAAGGTGACAACACGTTTTTATAGTTGTTAGAGCCAAGCGGCGGCTTTTGCTGCTGCTCGAATGGACCGGCTCGACCGGGGTAGTGCTGCGACCTGGCGGAATACCGGAGTGAAGTAGAGGCATCTTGTGCACAAGAACAACACAGAAGTGTTTGCCTTGGGTGAGTAAGTTAACCGGAGGCACATTTTCCCCTTTCTCTCCCCCTTCCCCCTCCTCTCAAAACTTAAAGGCCAGCATCGCACCTGCAGCTCCCCTGGTATTGCGGATGTACGTAAACGTACGAAAAAAAACTACTCCTGTAGCCTTCTTTGTTTAAACTCGGCTGGGTGTTTCCATTGGTGACAAATTACCATCCGGTGAGCATTCAGGTTGCAACTTACTTTCAAAAAACATGGTATTCCTAGTGCAGTAATAACATTGTCGTCTTCAGCCTGCAGTCTTAAGCTGCACAAAGGTCTCCATGCGACGGATGGAAGGTTTTGCTCATACTGAGCTGAGCAGCAGGATTGGTGAACACAGCGGGTGCCCTGTCGCTGGAGACGCTGTTCCCCATCACTGGTCAGCCCTTTGCGGTACGGGCTCGGTATAATCGTACGGACATCCCGCCGCCACTGGGTCGCTGAGCCTCTTGGTAGGAGTCAGCAGAGCGCTCAGCGTACAGCCGGAGGAAAGATCTTCTTCTTCTTCACCGTTGACCTGCCCCCGGTGGTCAATGCAAACATGCCGGTTAACCGACGAAAAGAGAGGAGGAATGTAATGTTTAGGTCAAAAATTTCCTGTGGATTCAGGAGCAGGTACATTCCATCCCTGACGCAGGCATCACTAAAAATTTCATACACTCGGCAGGGAAATACATATCTTTCCTATACTGGACATGTGAAGTGTCTTTTCCTTCCTTCAAAAATTCGTTCCAGCTGTGGGAGATTTAAGAGTTTACATTATTTTAGTGTCGATCGGGTCCGACTTCACACAGCGCAATGTCCGTCACGCCGCCTTGTCATCAAGATCATCATCATCATTTCAGCCTATCACAAGTCCACTGCTGAACATAGGCCTCCCCAAAGATTTCTTCTACCTCTCATCATGGGGGGGAGGGGGGGTTGCCTTAGTTGCCACGCCTGGCGAGCGGGTTGGCAACCGGAGTTTTTTTTTTATCTAGTGCAGGAAGATGCTGCTGCCCATCTAATATAATTTTTACCATTAGTCGCCTTTTACGACACCCCTGGTCAGACAGGGTTGGCGCTATTCTTTACTTCCGACAGCCACACGGAAGCCTGTCCCACGAGATAGTAGACGTAAAATGATAGCACTGCAGCCGTGCCACGTGTGGTCAGTGATTGAACCTGAGACTCCTTTACAGGTGGCTAGGCGTTCTTAGATTGTGGGGTATTAGGAGCATATACTATGTTTTTCTCCAAGTTCTGGCTTCGCCTGCACGTGGTGCAGCTCGCGATACATGGGCAACAGCCGTGGACTTCAATAGACCGATGGAGATGAATAATGCAGATTTTGAAGATGCATTCTATCTTATATATTCCTTAGCGGTGACAATTTAATCCTTTATCGGGTATAAATGAATTGGGTGGTAGGACTCCTCTGGGTAGGTACCATCCTACCACACATACTCATGTCTGCTGCCATACAGCCGTGTGACAAATGTTGTTTGAATGGTATGGTATGAAAGACAGTATAATTTCAGGTCACATTAAGTGATTGCCTCACTAACATCGTTTTATGAAGAAAAACGTACACAAAGAAAAAACTTTTTAAACTTCTCGTTAATACATCACAAAACTATTTTGATTTACCTGAAATAAAAAGAAATTATAGGACTTTGTTCACTCGTAAACTTTGCGACTTTTTTCTTCCGCAACCAACCTGCTCGCAATGCTTCTAAAGAAATAGTTTTCCACCTCTTCTTGGGCTTTACAAATTATGTTAGTTCGAACGAAAACTTTTCCTCAATTCTCTTAATGTGCATCTAGTTAGCTACGACACAGTAGAGACAGAGAGATTGAGATAGAGATAGAGAATCAATGAAAATTGTTTGACGTAAGAAATTCGATTAGTTTTTTAATAGATTCTATACATACCAAACCATACAATTGAAACACATTGAGTATATTCACGCCTTGTTACCAACGGGGTAGGCAGAGACAATGTTCTTCCACTTGCTACGGTCCTGACATAAGTCTTTCGCTTCTTCCACTTTCATCAATCTTCGCATGCATGCTCGTTGGTTTAGAGTACTCTTGACCTGATCTTTTTTCAGAACGTTTCCGATTAGATCGTGAAATGTTCGCCTAGGTCTTCCTCTCCATTCTATGATCGAGCGAAATTACAAATCGTAAGAATTAAAAAACTCATACTGGATTTGAGGACCCGAGCCAGATCAGCTAGATAGACAGGCAGCCATGGCCCTTGTCCACCGTATTAATATTTAAAGGGAAGTGGACTGTACAATCAATGGACACAAGTGGTTAATGTAAGTGACTGTTATGTTATGGATTTAGAATCGAATCCCAGCCGGAGCTAATATACTCTAAAAAAAAACCGTGTTACGCGTATGTTTTAATCGTGGTATAACTTACCCTTTTGCGTATTAGAGCCGAGCGATGGCTTTCACTGCTGCGAACGGGTCGTTTCGACCGGGGCAGTACCTCGACATCGCGGAATACCGGCGCGAAGTGGAGTTCGTTCGGTGAGTGAGGTAACCGGAGGCCCGCTCCTCCTCTCCCATACCCTGAATATCCATAAACGCCGGCAACGCACCTGCAGCACGTGCTGTTGCAGATGTACTTGGGCGACGGTTAGCATTCACCATCACGTGAATCGCACGGACGTTTGAACGCTTTTCTGTTAAAAAAAAAAGTCGAGTTTGATATAAACGGAAACCAGCGCTGAAATACTATCACTTGACATTCTCTTCTGATTAAAAGTGATGCAGAATTCTTTAAGATAATTTCCTTTTAATGTATTTTCTTTGTAGATGTATCTTTTAAGTTATGTTATACCAGACGCAGTTACAAAAGCCGTTCACTAGAATGCACGTTCATGAAGTCATATTTAAATATATTTTTTTTACTGTTTCGTTGCGTTGCAAAGTAATAAAAATATAAATAAACTTTCTATTCATACTCTTTTCAATAGCACACGAGGCGAGCGAAGAGTTGAGGTGAGAGTATTGAAACGCCCGGCGCCCGGTCCCAGTTGACAAGCGACAGCGTGTCAGCTCATAGAAATTAAATGTCAGAGGTTGCAGTTACCGAGCGCCGCTCATACGACGAAAGGTGGGCTAGGGCAGAGGTGGCCAACCCCGCGCCCGCGGGCGCTGGTGCCCGCTGCGAGATTTCCACAATACAGACAGACCGATTCCGCTGGCTTAAGTGTATGCGAGGGAGCCGCGGTCGACACTCGTTTCGCGCATTTTCCAAATGGCCTCCTCTAACAAGCTCCTCATCTGCTCCGTTTCCCGGGCGACCGTTCCATTATTATTATTACCGTCTGCCATGTACTATAAACATTTTATTATATTATGCTAATATATGTTTATTTTTATTCACTCTCCTACCCAACTAAAAGAAACAAAAACTTGCACCCACCACGCTGTAATAATTTTTGCTATGGAAAGGTTGGCCACCGCCGGGCTGGGGTATGCGCGCGTCGGCCGTGTCGCGTTCTGTGTCCGGTCCTTAACTTATGACAGCTGAACTCTGCGGTCGCGAATTGTGGCATAGACCCTTCTCATGACATATCCAGTCCTCTCTGCAATCGAAATAAAACACCACTTGCGTCATACAGCAAAAGATAATTTATTTCATATGGACTGTAAATCAATAAAGCATAATAATGTTCAGATTATCACCTGTTAGGTACGTGAAATATTGTACGTTAGAAATTATTTTATATATAGAATGCTATGCTATATATTTTTTTGTTAAACTACCTACATAAGTGAAGACTTTATTGGATCTCTGTTAACTACATTGGTGTTTCTCTTTATAGAGTTAAGCTGAAAGTCTTGCAAATTAAAAATGAATCAATAAAACGATGCTCTCCTTAACTACTAACATCTGCAAGTCTGAGAAATAATAAAAAATATTATTTCGAGGATATGTGAAGCCCGCCAACCCGCACTGGAGCAGCTTGGCGGGCCCTTCCCAGCTCCTAAACCCTCTCTGGTGCTCGTATTTGAGAAGGAGGCCTTTGTCCAGCCCTGGGCACTTACAGGCTGCTACTTTACTTAAGGCTGGTAAATACTATACCGAAGTTATTTACACAAACAATGTTTAACGTTGCCTCCTCTAGACGCATTGCGTGGCGCATGGGGCAAACAGACCACACTCAGCTTAATGCTGCAGTTGAGACTACAGCGCTGGTTTTCAGTGGGCCTGTGTGTCGAGTGATGTACGGACATTCGTATACATACGGGGAAAGTTATTTTCAACTATATTGTACATAGCTTAAGAAGTATCAGTAACAATAATCAAATGAAAACTAACTTAACTAACTAATCAAGGATAAATAGATTTAATAAATACAGCTTTACAAAATTGTGTCTATGAGCTATGGGAGCTGTACTCTGTTCTGGAACTATACCACACTACACAATTATGGCATAATCGTAGGTATGTAATAATTAAAATACAATTATCATATCAGTTACCATCCACCAGATATTTATTTTAGTACCTTCCTGCAATAGCCTCCCTGCCTGCACTCCCAGTCGCTGAGACTCTGTTCGTCAGTGTCGTATGTCTATAACCATTGAGGTACGTATCTTATACCATATTTTTTTGAGAAATAATAAGATGATTTTTATACTTTGTTTTGAATGATTTTAATGTTTTCAGACACCGAAGCGGTGGCGGCAGGTCATTCCAGCACTTGGAGGCAGCATACTTAAAACTACCACGGAAGGCGATGGTACGATGGTAGGGCACGGCGAGAGAATAGCTTGATGCACGAGTAATTTTGATTGTACGTCGCGCGACCACACCAATTTTGGAAAAGATACGGCGGCACATTGTATTTAATTAAGCCAAAGAGTAATGTTGCTAGGTGATGTTCTCGACGGTACTTCATTTTAAAATGTTGCCCTCGTTCATGTACGGTGTGACATGAGCGCGTGGCGGCATCTTAAAACAAAATCTCGCACAGGCGTTCTGCACCCGCTGAAATAGTTTTTGACTGCGTACAAGTAAACGAGGGCCGTACACGGTATCCATATAATTAAATTTAGAAAGAATCAGCGAGTCGCAAAGTTTGATACGAGTATCCGTATTTAGGTAATTTCTGATTTGATATAATACTTTGAGTCTATAAAAGCATTTACTAGCAGTGTCTAATATGTGACTTTCGAATCGTAAACAATCATCCATTATCAAACCCAAATTTCGGGCCTCAGTCACGCGTTCAACTTGCTCGCCTCTTACGGTTACCCTAACTGCGAGTTTCGCTATCTTTTGGATTTGTTTAAATGATTACGATTAGTATCGTTGGCCAGGGTCCTAAGATGGCGACAGGCTCGCCACCTGTCACGTTATCTCAAATAAGCTCTGGTGAAATGTTGGTCGAAAGGACTTAAAATGAGCCTCCGACCTCCCCGGTATTGGGCATAGGGTCGAGAGAACTTTCATATTGATTTAATTTTGATGACGTAAAACTGTGTTAAATATCAAGTTCACAGTCGTATGCAAAGTGAGCTTAAGTTACCCAAAAAAATATATTAAATTGGGGTGACAAATGTACGTCCGATCAGTGAGGCTGTCGGAAGTAAAGAACTTCACAAAGCCTGTCTGACCATGGGTGTCGTAAAAGACAACTCTGTCAAAATGGTCAAAAAGTCTACCGTGTGGTGGCGGTATTAGAGAATCAAAGGTTGAAGAGCCAAGCGGCGGCTTTTGCTGCTGCTCGAATGGGTCGGCCCGACCGATCTAGTACCACGACCTCGCGGAATACCGGCGTGAAGTAGAGGCATCTTGCGCTTCTGCGTTTCGGTCGGTGAGTTCGGGAGGTCCACTCTCTTCCTCTTCCTCCCTCCCATCTCCCGAATACCCTTAAAGGCCAGCAACGCACCTGCAGCACCACTGGTGTTGCAGGTGTACGTCGTGGGCGACGGTAATCACTTGCCACCAGGTGAACCGCTTGCTAGTTTGTTACTAAGTAAAAAATAGATAGAGCTCCATTATGCAATTGAGAAAATAATATCAAAGAACCATACATTTCTTGAGAAGATTAAAAAAAATAACGAAACTTGACTTGACTTTCTCATAAAAAGAAAATCAATAAATGTTAACATAATAATTTTCGTTATGATAGAGTTTTAGAGTAAACAGCGCTCCGACCGATGTGTCGTAGTTAAGTAACAACTAAAGTTACTGGATATAAGGCCCCTTCTCTGCTCACGAGTGCCCACTCGTTTCTGCAGCTGAAGAGGGGCTGTGAGGCCTTCCATGTTCCATCTTAGTACTGAGGAGTGACGATGCACATGTGCCCTTCTTAGGCTGAAACTGTCTGCAGCAGCCACCATCCAGTCGCACTATTATTACCTCCCCCCCCCCTTCCCCTCACACATCGATTCAATAAAAAAATATTAAAATAAGTAAGAAAACCAGTTTTAAACTCTTGATTGAATTTATTAACACAAATAGAACGTCAGCGTGCGATGCAGGGCGGGCGGGCGGCGGGCGGGCTGCTAGCGCATGAAGGCGCGGTGTCGCGGTCCGCGCTGCATACGGGCCCCGCCCCAGCCCATGCCTGGGACGCAAGTGCAATTTTAGTAGGCACAAAGCAAGTTATCAAAAAACACAGTTAAGAGACTTCTCTTCTATACGAAGCTAATGAATAATAATGTGGGTTTTTTTCATATTAATATAAATTAAATGTTGTGGTTTCACCGTAAGAACCTTCGAGTGACGAAAAGCCTTGAAAATACCGATGGTTACCGATATCGTCTCGAATAATACCAGATCATAATGAAGCACACCGACCTCCTCCTCATCTTCATCCTCCCACCCATCTCCTAAATACCCTTAACAGCCGGCAACGCACCTGCAGCACCTCTGATGTTGCAGATGTCCGTGGGCGACGGTGATCACTTACCATCATATATATTAATTTCGGTGCTCACATAATAATGTGAACCCACCAAATCCCAAGGTGCACGTGCACGCCAAACTAACGAAACTCTGGCCACCGAATTTTGGCGGGAAGTCCAATCCAATTTGTCGAACCCATACTCCTCGGATTAACGATGAGGAGCGGCATCACCAGTGCCACGGTACCGGCCCTGCGACTCTTGGCAGCGCTTCTCGGAGAGGAGTGTGTCACTTATGGTACAAGGCAGTGGAGATGATAAATTAAAGATGGGCTTTCGGGCAGTACCTCCATAACAACCATCCAATCATCCAAATCAGAACAACAATACCATTCTAGAATCATTTTTAACAGACAGACAGGAAATCCATGTTCGTGTTTAGAAATCACTCTCTTTTTTCCTAGAAGTTAGTTTACAATCGATTTCTTTACTCGAAAATTTGCTTATTTTTCTGCTATACTAGTTATATTTTCATTGGCGACGTCCATGTCTCCCAGTGACGATCGCTTAGTGGTCAGTGTACCCGACTACCGAGACCCGGGTTCGAATTCAAGCCCTAGTCAATATTTGTAAAACAACCAAATCTCGAGCTAGTAAATTTTCGAGGACGCTTGTGGGAGTCTCTTTCTCCGGTCTGCGTCCTCCAACTTTCCGATTGCTTCGGGCTGTGTCGGTTGCCGCGGCGACGGGGCCCGGTGTCCCGGCCGCAGCGCTGCCCGCAGCACAATCGGTAAGAGATAGGAGAGTGAGAAGGCAGTATAGAGAGCCAAGCGGGAGTCTCACCCATCATGTACTGCGCTGCGGGGAAGTGGCCGAAGTGCTGAGCGCCCATCTCCCAGGCGCCGCGCCCGCGACTGTACGGGAACAGATTCGCCATGCTTACTCATGTATTGTACACGTTCGCAATGCATTGTAAAACTATGAATATAAAATAAAGAGTTCCGGAGGAACAACCGGCTTCGATCAAAAGTTAATAGTGAAGGTAACCGAGTGTTTCGGTACAAATCGAAAATTACTTAAAACGGAAGTTTCATCGGGAGAAATTTCATCCCCAATTTTTTCACCCGAAGGGATGAACTGTTTCCTTCGAAAATTAAATAGAACCACTCTCGAGCTGTTCAATAAAGAAACACAGTCTAACTGAGAACCTTCTGCTTTTTGTTTGAAGTCGGTTGAAAAATGTATGTTTTGTATGAATCAAAAATACTTTTTTAACCACGACAGCCGAGCGGTTAGAGGATCTAACTCCGAATCTATGTGGTACCGATGAGCTTTTTCAGGCTCACCGCCTGTCACGTCTCAAATAAACCCCGGCGGAGTGTGGGTCGAAAGAACTGAAACGCCTAGAGCTCTGACCACCCCGCTATTGGATATTAGAACGGTACTAGACAGGGTAGAACCGGAGACGGGTAACTCGACAGGTGTTGCGCCAATACAAGCTCTAACAACACGTTGAGGGTTAAAGACTCCCTCCTTCTCTCTTTCCCTCCATGATCATCATCATCATCATCATTTCAGCCTATCACAAGTCCACTGCTGAAGATATGCCTCCCCCAAAGATCGCTACAAAGCTCGATCCTGAGCCACCTGCATCCATCGACTCCCCCGCAACACTGCGCAGGTCGCCACTCCATCTTGTGGGGTATCCCCAGCAGTGGGACATTCATAGACCGATACTTTACTAATTGAACTTGAAGCCACTCAAAGTAATTTTTCACGCTGCTAGTAAGTAGAAAGGGAAGGGTTTTGATTGAGAAGGTGAAGATGTTAACTTTAGTATCATCCCCCTATAATACCCTTGACCGTTGTAGCCTGGTGGTCAGGGCGCTCGCTTTAGTTTCATAGAGCGCGAGTGACCTGGGTTCGACCACAAATGAATGTTAAGAGAAATTTTAAGTGCTGTATTTACCACGTGCTCAGCGGTGAAGGAAAACATCGGGAGGAAACCTCTCCGATACTCGTATTTGAGAAGGAGGCCTTTGCCCAGCGGTGGGCACTTACAGGCTGCTCACTTATTAAAATACAAATTTTGCAATATTAAAAGTTGTCCCTTTTTTATACTTAATTCAACTTTAAGACAGATATTAAGACAAATATAACATATTTGTGACAAAGCTATCAAAATTCGCAAATATTTTCACTGCAAAATGCGGATTTTGTTAAATAATATTTTCTGTAAGGCGGATCTAAAAAAATCATTTGCTGGTATGCGGATCTTAACTTTTAGCAAATGAACACTATATGATCAATATTAACGAAAAGCTCTGCTGCAAAAGCTAATTTCTTGGTTACTGCAGTGTAGTCTGGTGTGGTGTAGTGTGGTGGGGTGGGGTGCGGTGCGGTGTGGTGTGGTGTGGTGGGGTGCGGTGTGGTGTAGCGTGGTGCGGTGCGGTGTGGTGTGGTGTAGTGTAGTGTGGTGCGGTGCGGTGTAGTGTGGTGCGGTGCGGTGTGGTGTGGTGTAGTGTGGTGTAGTGTAGTGTGGTGCGGTGTGGTGTAGTGTAGTGTGGTGCGGTGTGGTGTGGTGTAGTGTAGTGTGGTGCGGTGTGGTGTAGTGTGATGCGGTGCGGTGTGGTGTGGTGTAGTGTAGTGTGGTGCGGTGTGGTGGGGTGTAGTGTAGTGGGGTGCGGTGCACTCACAGCTGGCGGTAGTGCGCGTGCGGCGGCGCGGCGCTCGCGAAGCGTCCGCGGTCCGCGCCGGCCGCGCGCCGCGCGCCCCTGCACATGGACACAGGGCTGTAGTGGCGCACACCACTAGCGACACAATCCTCTTCATTAATATCAAGTCCACAGCTGGACATGTCATTTGAAAGAAGCGTCAACTCACGCCAAGATTTCTTGGCCATTTTAGACAAACTCATCCCGCTGGCTTGGTTGAACGCCAGTCTCGTGCCACTAACGCTGGTTGCATTCTCCACTGCTGGTTCAATGCTCGAATCAGCAGCGGTGGGATCGATTTTCTGCAATGAGTCGTAGAACGCATTGCGAGCAGGTGAGATTGATACTTTAGAAAAACTTAAATAATTTAAGACACTTTTGAGGGTAATTTTAGATTTTGAGACTCCACCAAATCGGTTCAAATACTCTGGAGATATATATATAAAGGTTAAACACACAGCTTATTTAGGAATCTTAATCATTGTTCAGTTGATTTAAACAATCTATTACACAGTACTACTACATTCAATGTAGTGGCAAAGAAGTTTGATCGCAAACCCGCAGAGCGTTTTTTTTCTCCATTGAATTGAGTGACAAACGAACGTCAGCTACTTCGGGAATATACAAATAACATAATATACAGATGCGTTGTCACCCCTGAGGACTAACATAGAATCCATAGCAGCCAGTAATTACTTACGATTGGCTTTATTGCAACGTATACCTTGCCAAGTGGAACTCTGATCATTGGCGGAAATGGGTGGGATGGTAGTACTTAACCAGGCGACTCCTTGGCAGAGAAAGAGTCCACCAGTTGGAGAATATGGTCGTTCGCCAGTCGTGGAGCCTTGTACGATCGTTACAGCCAGTAGAAAGCGACCCTGTAACGTTCGCAAGACTCAGAGCTGATTGAGCGCTGCGGAGGGCTGCCGCGGCGCGGTGCTGTGGTACCTGTGGGCTGAGTAGGGCTGTCGCAACGCGGTGCTGTGCTACCTGTGCGCTGCGGAGGGCTGCCGCGGCGCGGTGCTGTGGTACCTGTGGGCTGAGTAGGGCTGTCGCAACGCGGTGCTGTGCTACCTGTGGGCTGAGTAGGGCTGTCGCAACGCGGTGCTGTGCTACCTGTGGGCTGAGTAGGGCTGTCGCAACGCGGTGCTGTGCTACCTGTGGGCTGAGTAGGGCTGTCGCAACGCGGTGCCGTGGTACCTGTAGGCTGAGTAGGGCTGTCGCAACGCGGTGCTGTAGTACCTGTGCGTCGCGTAGGGCTGACGCGGCGCGGTGCTGTCGTACCTGTGCGCTGCGTAGGGCTGCCGCGGCGCGGTGCTGTCGTACCTGTGCGCTGCGTAGGGCTGCCGCGGCGCGGTGCTGTCGTACCCGTGCGCTGCGTAGGGCTGACGCGGCGCGGTGCTGTCGTACCTGTGCGCTGCGTAGGGCTGCCGCGGCGCGGTGCTGTCGTACCTGTGCGCTGCGTAGGGCTGCCGCGGCGCGGTGCTGTCGTACCTGAGCGCTGCGTACGGCTGGTGCAGCGCGGTGAAGTCGTCGACGTGCAGCGAGGGCGGGCGCGAGGTGTTGGGCGGACGCGAGCGGAACGCGTCCGCGCCACCCTCCGCGCGCACCCGGCTCAGCGCCACTGCGGTCATGTCATACTTATATTATACTAACGCTCTGAACATGATAAATATAACTAATTATTAAACCTTTAACTTCATGAGCTTTGAAATTTTTAACGAGCAATGTCAAGCCGGCACTAATGCGTGTGTACGATCCAGGGGTTCTAAGGCATCCGACGTAAAAATCTAAACTTGTATTAAACCTCGTTTATTAGATAACACGATATCGTATGTATTCGATGAAGTTATTGCTGTTAGCCGTTTTGGCAGGTTTGCGCCTGCGTCCTTGAGGGCGCGTACGTTTATGCTTTAAGTAGATGTGCAAAGAGTACATCTACTGCTTACCTCTTTATGGTAAGCAATCTAAGGACCGTCCGAGGGAGGTTCGGGCCTCGTCTCTCGGACGGTCGTGGTGTTTCGGTAGTATTGGGCGGTAAGGACCGCCCTGAGTCCCGGGTGTACGGTGTGTTCGGTTAGCACGATACGCTCTTATGCGTCGGCGGTGGATAACACGATACTACGTCGACTCGCTCCTTATGATTTTAAACGCGTAACATTACACCGTGATTAACAATTTTACCAGCGCCATCTACAAACAAATGCGCGAACAAGTTGTGCGCATCGTTATTATTATTTATAATGTTTAAATATTAAATGTGCCGAGTGCCGAGTAACCTCATAGAAATTACAAGTGTGTTCAATAATGTTCTAACAGTGTTCCTCAAAGTAAGTTACGCGAGGCTTAAAGCTTGCTGCGCCGAAGTATGGCGCCACTGAACTGCGACGGCTTATTCATGTTGCATATACACAAGTCTTTATACCTTAATTTATTTATTTTATTTATTTATTCTTTATTGTGTACCTAAAAATAAGGTATACAATGGACGGACTTAATGCCTTTTGCCATTCTCTAACATTCGACCCAGGATGAGACAGCAAACATGACGGCAAGTTTAAAATAAATGATAAATATAAAAGATATCAATATTAAATTCATAACCCTAATTATATACTTACATTACTTATGACATATATAATACGCTATACATAAACATATTATACATATACAGACAAATCAAACAAACATATATAAACAAAATTTACCACGTGCTCAGCGGTGAAGGAAAACATCGTGAGGAAAACTACATGTTTGAGAAATAATAAAAATATTATTTCGAGGATATGTGAAGCCCACCAACCCGCACTGGAGCAGCAGCGTGGCGGGCCATTCCCGACTTCTAAACCCTCTCTGATACTCGTATTTGAGAAGGAGGCCTTTGCCCAGCAGTCAGCACTTACAGGCTGCTACTTTAAACAAATCAAATATGGAGAGAAAAATCTCAGATAGCATCTGCCTTCCTCTATCATCTATGTATGAACACGAATGTCATCATAGCGTAGGTACATCGCCGCGACCGAAACCAAGGTCACGGCCGAGCGTTCGGCGACAGCGCGGGCGCGGGTAAATGAACTCTCGTTATTACAAGGTTATTATATATACCTACCTATCTAGTAAGTGCATAGAGTCGAAGCAACAACATTTTGAACTTTCTATTTAACTGTTATAGTCAATAATTTAGTTAACCATTTGTTACTCGTTTATTTTAGGTTGGTACGTTTCGGCTCCAGAACCATTAAAAAATCACGGTGTATGATAATAAAATAAGAAAGATGAGAACCATATTTTTTATAAGTAAATGGTATCTAAGCGTGTGTAACTCAGCTCCGAGCCAGATCAAGTGTTCAGATCACGTCGGCTGGAGCCTGAAGCTGATTGAGCTTCGGCTCTATTGCTAACTTCGCGGTTCACAACTCACTATTAGTTCAACATTATCATTGACCGAGATATTAGCGTTTGGTCAATTTGTCTGCGCTTGGATTTGTCGGAGTGCATAGAGCGTTAAAAAGTTATGAGCTCGGAAGTCTAATGCGAGGGAGTGAGTACGTTAGGTGGGCACTCACCGGCGGGCCGCTTGTCCGCGGGCAGAGCGTCGGCGCGCGCGTCCAGCACCCCGGCCAGCCGCCGCACGCCCGCAGCCAGCGCCTCCGCGCCGCCCAGGTGCAGGCTGGCCAGCTGCACCACGTCGCACGACACCTGCCGACCGACACAATACTACTACTAGCTGGTACACTCCTCCTCTGCCTGCCTAGGAGTTGTCTGGGTAGGTATCGCCCTCTAACCCATTAGCAACTACTAATAAAGAGATGTAGAGAGCATGTTAGACATTCCATCTTAGTGCTCAGGGGTTACAATGGCATATTTGTTAGAAGTTTTGTAGAAGTTGTATGCATGTGTCTATAGGCCATAGTAGTCACTCGATGACCACCTGATGGCTCGTTTTTACCCCAATCCATAATTAAATTCAGTCAGTTATCATTTTGCCGCTCTTAAACCAGTCCCTCCGAGCGGTCGGGCAAATTAGTACAAATTAATTATGTACATGACAAATTCATCATTACCTCCTGACTGCCACATGAAAAGCCAACAGAACTATGCACTACACAAAAAAAGTCACTATATTTTTTCTTATAGAAGAAGGGGCAAACGAGCGTGCGGCTCACCTGATGGTCACCGACGCCCACGAACATCCACAACACCAGAGGAGCTACAGATGCGCTGCCGGCCTTTAAGGAAGGAATAGGCTCTTTTCTTGAAGGTCCCTAAGTCGTAACTGTTCGGAAATACCGCTGGCGACAGCTGATTCCACAAAGTCGAAGTGAGTGGCAGAAAACTAAAACTGATTTTGTACTTCGACCAACCGACTGGCTGACGTACCGTGCCAGTAGGTGACGTACCACGACGACTTACCAATTCGTTGTCATTGACGTCGTCGTCGCCGCTAGCCGACGGGACGTTCAGCCAGTAGCCGCTGGTCAAGCGTTCGTCGCTTGCGTCGCCGACGGCGTACATCGTGCGCGCCGCGAACTGGCTCACTAAGGACCCCGGGGCCGGCAGTACGGGATCCGGTGCGTCCGCTGCCGGCTCGTCGCTACATTTCAACTTCAGAAGCTGAGAGGTTAGGAAGCATGCGTTGGCAATCGCGTCTTCGTCAGAATTTCGATCCTGCAATGCAACAGCGGAGATCGTATCAGAAAGTATAATATGACATTGTTTAATTGATTCAACAATGCGTACAAGCTTCCTGTCTTATCTCTTGCCAATCTAAACGATTAAGGACAATCTGAAAAACATAGCTATGAAAGGGTCATAAATTAATGCTTAGGTGCCCTTGTTTTTTTGGTTTTAGTCTACTTTTTTCAACGTTATTTATTATATTTTACAACGTATGTATGTTGATAGATATTAATCAAGCTTTCTACAAGTAGCGGTCAATGAATGGTTCATCGAGTTTTATTAACTGCTCTCGAATCCTTCAAATATGGTTTTACAGTGATAAGCTTTACAACTAAATCATAAAAATGAATAGATATAAAGTGGATAAATAAAATACGAACCCTTAGCATTTGTTCTAAATTGAATACTGGATGATTCTGCATAGACTCCGCGTATCCAACCATATCTGCTATCTCGCTCACGGACATCACGTTCTTCCTACCGACGGGACCTTCTCCTTCCTCCACCCTTAAAATCCTAACCAAATCAATGTACAGGTTCAAACATTCGGCCCTATCTTCCCCGAGACCATCCAAAGCCCACCTGAAATATTTTCCGAGAGCGCCACGCTTTTTCGTGACAAATTTTCTGAACTGCTGGAAACCGTATTCGTGCTCCGTCAGCACGAAGTAAGCTCGCATGACAGACGAAGCCACAGCGTATGTTTTTGTTGCCGACTCCAGGCATGCGGCAGTCGCTTCAAGAAACGCATTCAGCGCGTCTTTATTTGGTAACGAGTTAGCCAATAAAATATCAGCCGAAGAATTCACAGGAGTCAGTGTAACTTCCGCGTCACAGAATGCTGCTAAAGCATGAGCAGCGAATTCCTGAGCGGCGGCGTGCTCGCTCGATGGATTCGACAAATTCAATACTCCACATAAAGCACTAAGTACATCGTTCGACTTGGGTCCGCCGCTATTCATTGTATGCAAGACTGCACACTTTACGGGCGCGTGTGATACCAGACAGGCGAGGAAGCCTAGGACTCTAGCGGAGCTGGGTGTCGATGCCTCCCCAGGCTTTGACTCTTTGATGACTGCTCCGACTGCGGCCCGGGCAACGGTCGCCGCTGTATTGGGCGCCAAATCCGCAATTTGTACACAGACACGTCTCAACATGTGCACCACCGGTCTGTACGTAGACACACATATTATTTGGATCATATCCGTCAAATCGCTCTGCAGTGCGTGCAGATGAGCGGACCATAACCTTCTTTCATTTGACGCGTCTTCCAATTCCCTTACAGTTGGCGCAGTCTTAGTTTGCATCGGCAGTGGTAGGGGTAGAAGCTCGGAAAACACTAAAAGGCCAGAAACAAACGTGTAAGGTGCTGTCATAGTATATTGTATTACTTCAGAACACAAAGATGTCCACGGACCGCGCCGTATTGAGTCACCGTCGTTAGCGTCATCGGCTATGGGCTGAGCGTAAGCGAGAAGTGCTTTAACAGCCGCTTCGGCTGCTCTCGCTGCAGTACGGTATCCAATAGAGCCTGCGGGGTAGGCTTTAACCATTCCGTAGGTTTTCAACAAAACGGGTGCTGCGGTCAGATCGCGGAATCTCGGGCCACGGCAACGAACTACCCTCGCCAGCATCTCATCGAGGAGCCGCAGGCACGGCAGCAATGTTTGCGCCAACTGCAACCCCTTGACCGAGGCGAAGAACGATGTGTGCATGCTCGGCTGTTCGAAATGCACGGCTAAGCGATCGAGTATACCCACCAAGTGAGCAACACCGTCCAATGAGAATAATTGCAGAACGTTGTATTTGTACTTCAGCTCTACATATTCTTCCGTAGGCGAGTCCGTCACAATCGAAACATTCTTATCGTAATCCGAAATACAGAAATGACGCAAAACTCTTAAGCAGGTGGTCAACTCGCCGGGCAAGTCAGGCGAGTGTTCTAGACTCGTTTTCAAAATTTCGACACACTCTGCCATGTCATCTCCCGTGAACAGATTCATTTTTTCAGCCGGCTTAAGATATGAAATTACTTCTTGCAGTACACTGGAAACGCTTGGCTCGAACTTATCATGCTCCTTGGCAACGTTCATCAATCTCTGTCCGTATTTCTTCAAAAATGGTACATTCGCAGAAAACCTAACCGCCGAGACAATAAGTTCTATCGCATAACCTTTGGCGGGTGATTTCTGCTTAGATGGAGAATCGCTTTTGTTTTTATTCTTTAGATCACTCTCGAAAACCTCCATCAAACACTCGGCTTTATCGTCCATGACGATGACGTCAGCTACCGCGGTTTTCCCTATGTTTCCGAAACTAAGACAGTATAGGGATTGCAATCTGTCAATCAATTCATTCTCATCGGCTTCTCCCACTTGTAAGTCACATATGGATTGTAAATAATACAACGCCTTCAACCTATAAGCCAGTTCGAGCCCCAGGATCTGCAAGTCACTGTAATTACTCAAATCGTGAGGATAAATTGAATCTTCCGAAGTTTGTTGGCCTATGGGTTGTGTTAGAGTCTTAAATAGAAGTTCGCTTATTTTCATATTCTTGTAGAGAAATTCGAGACCGTTCTGAGAATGGACCAATTCAAAGATCAGATCGTGAATTGGACTGGTAACCAGCAGGTTGTTACAGGTAGTCGGACACGTCAGTAAATAGAGACAAACTTCCATAGTGCGATGAATGTTGAAACATTCTAAAAGTATCTCGTTGGAGCATTCCTTATTGATCTCAAATTGAGCGGAGACCGGAAGGAAACGCTTGGGTTGCGATATATGGAAGCATTGCGAACGGTACATGCAGAGCACCTCCTCCAGACAATTTATTACGAATTCTGTATCGCTGTCAGACAACTCTTTATCCTCATTTTTGTTGCTCTCGGCTGCCATTTTATTAAAGTGAAATACCATATCGTGCAATTTGCTCAACGCTTCATAAATGTTTAATTTTTTCAATAATGAACTCAACGAAAATTTTATTCTAGCGAGAGGATTCGTCTGCATTATGGCTATTAGAGCTTGGTATCCATTTGTTGGTTTTGGAGTAGTGTCATTTTCATTTCTATTAAATTTGGGATAAACAGCTTCTTTCATGAAGTTTTCTATGGATATTTTAGATGACAGACAAGCATTTAATGATTTTAAAATCATTAGCCGTATACTTAGTGCCATATATTCTTTGGAATACATTTCCATGAGCAGCATCGGTATGTTAATGTTATTAGCCAATAATACGGAAGTCACACGGCCGTTATGGCAATGAGACATCAACGCTTCGGCGAGACGAATACCACATTTCATATGCCTTATTTTGTACGTAGGTTGGTGTTGGGTCAGAGCGAAATCAAAATTC
This sequence comes from Bhutanitis thaidina, assembly GCA_029286595.1. Classification (NCBI taxonomy): domain Eukaryota; kingdom Metazoa; phylum Arthropoda; class Insecta; order Lepidoptera; family Papilionidae; genus Bhutanitis; species Bhutanitis thaidina. The sequence continues at coordinate 16,489,400 of JAGSMS010000010.1, forward strand.
AAACCAATTTTGAGGAAATTGATGAGTAAATTGTAAATATCAAGAAATTCATCAGGGGGATCAGTCTTGTCGCGGCAACAGAATATACGTAAAACAATGTCCGAGTTCTTACAAACGTTTGTCAATGATACAAACATTTGTTCGCACTGATGCACCCAATCTTCCCTGGATGTGTTATCAACATCCGTGAATGTATTGACAGCAAATTTCTGTTCGCGTCTGTTAGATAATTTAGTTATTTCGAATATTTTTAACAGATCTACACTGGAATTGCACAGGTCTTGGAAGCTTGCGTTCAATACGTCCTTAACACCCTCGGCTTTGCTCTGCGAGAGGAAATGCACCTTATTCACGTATTCGTATTTGTTCCATTCGGCTTTGAACGGATTGTAATACTTTATAATATCGTCCACCGCGCAATACTCGTTAACGTCGTATTCCACTTCCATATAAGGCGGTCCATCTAGATCATCGCATATATCTTCATCAGACAGGATAGGCTCGAATTGTTCTGCATCCATAGACCGATCTTCTTCTTGAATGCGAGCAGGCGAATCCATCGCTTTCGATGCTGCTGCATTATCAACTATTTGAACGGTGACCAGACTGGAATGCTGTGGCTCCGTGAAGGTGTTATCAACTTCTTGCGATGGACTTCTAATGGAACTCTTATGTCGATAACTTTGATGATAGAAATCAATACGAGGGATTTGTTTACCACTCCTATCGTAGTCGACACCTTCTTCGGATCTAATTGAATTAATTGGACTTGATGTGTCTCCCTCTCTTGGCGATAACGGACGTCTAACGCCTTCGCCGGGCGGGGTTCTGGGTCGCTTTCTAGAATCGTCGCGGCTCGGTGATCTACTGCCGTAGCTCGAGCCTCTTATGCGACTGTAGGGTGAGTGTCTTTTTCTATCATACGTAGATTGCTTTTCGTATGAAGGCGCGCGCCGTTCATAAGACGCGCTTCGTTTGTCATAAGGCGACAAGCGTTTTTCAAATGATGGTCCGCATTTATCATATGGGATTTTACGCTCGTAAGAAGGAGGTCTTTTGTCATACGGAGAACGCGGTTCGTAAGAACCGCCACGTGACCTGTCGTACGAAATATCCCGATGACGGCGATAGTCGTCCTTTTTATACGATCCTCTATCCCAGTCACGATCGGTAGACAGCGCTCTCATTCTGTCTCTGTCGAGACTATGCGATCTCGAACGACTTAATTGCCTATACTCTCCCTTAACGACATAATCCCTGTCCCTGCTCCGTGACCTGGAATGTGAACGCTCTATTCTATCAAGTCCACGGCTTCTGTCCCTATGCCGTGACGAGTCGCGACTTCTGCCTCGTTCTAATGATCGCCGTCGGCTTCTTCCGTCTCTTCTATCCCGATCTCTGTCGTGCTCCACGGAGCGTGGGCTGTGGCGCGGCCTGTCCCCATCTCTTTCGCAACTCAAATCTCTGCGGTCCTTTTCCCAGTCGTTATCGTCCAAGTGGTGATACGTCCTGGGGTCCTTCGGAGGTTCGTTACTGTAATAATCACCTCTATACATCTGAGCATCGTAATTTTCTGGATAGGTGGTGGGGCCATATGAATCAGGATTGTTCGTGGCGACATTTCCCGTATACGAGGGTATAGGATTGGAAGCGTCTTGATTCCAATCGGCCGGCTGTGACACGGTCGGCGCTACCGTCGCAACTTCACGAGTAATGGGTTGACGTTGCACATTAGAGGGCGGATTGGTACCAACTGGTGCATCGCTAAGGACTTGAGTCAAGTTACCATATACCGCCAAGGTGATTGTAGTGTACCATCCTAAAAAAAAGATATATAGCAATAAGATTGCAAATACATTTTTATAACATAGGTTATGTGTAGTAGAGTCACACTGCAACCGCGTAATAGCGGCAGCAGGGGTGGATCAGATCAACCAGGAGAGGATCCTGGTTGATCTGATCACACACATTCACAAAATAGCAGAATAACACTGCTGTGTACAGTACATAGCAGTGTTATTCGGCTATTTTGGAGAATGATTGAACCGGAGGCCCATTTACTGCTAACAAAGCATTCCATATCAAAGCCCAGGTGCGACGACACCTGCAGTTTGATTATTAAGCAGAAACAGATCAAAAATGAAAGTCTGGAGAATGCGTGACCTTTATTTGAATAAAAGAAACAAATGTTTTATTATGCATAATCACACATGTCATATGTGGTAGAGCCAAGCAGAGGCTTTTGCTGCTATTCGAATGGGCCAGCTCGACCGAAGTAGTAGACCGCAGAGTATCGGCGTGAAGTAGAGGCATCATGTGCTTCGCCCACTTCCCCGCCCTTATCCTCGTTCTCCCTCCCAAATCCCAAATATCCTTAAAAGCTGGGTACGCACCTCCAGCTCTCTTAGTGTTGCAGATGTACTTTGGCGACGGTAATCACTTAGCATCAGGTGAGTGGCTTCCATGTTTGCTCTCTTTCCCATAATACAACATTAAATAAATAAAATTAAACACGACAAAGTAACAAAACTACAGTAATGAAAAAATACATGTTATGATCATATACAGTTTGGAACCACTTAATTTGTGAAATGCCTACCTCTAAGAACAAGGCCATCGGTCGGTATTCTCGGCTGATCCATGGTCGTTGCACACTCCATGTGAATTTGGCCATTTTGACAATAGTCCAAGCTTCCCAGAGCCTCAAAGGTGGATGCGCCTGGTTTGCTCAGATCATTTACGAAAAAATCAATATGGAACTTAGTTGGGTTTGTAGCACCAAGTCGCACACCGCCAGGGAAGTCCCCTTCGACTCTGGCACCCAGTGGTATGATGCGGATCTCCCTCACATATACTGATTTTGGAAATTGTACTAAATCCAAGTTCAGTTCCTGCAATAAAATAAGGCTAAGATCACATAATTGTAAACTTGGAACTATTTTTCTTACACATTATTTTTCAAGAACAAATATTAATAAAAATAATTATGTTAAATATTTGCTTATAGAGCTAGGAACTAAAGTTAGATGCATTAGATCTGGGAATATACATAGTAAGCTACACCAGAATTTCTTCACTGTTAAATGGTAAAATTTATAATAATTATCCTTCTGTGCCTGTAGTGCATAAACTTCAGGATACATACCTATTAAGGGTTGGAATAAATAGGGCCAGTGACATAGTTAAAACTGTACCTTAGCATCAGTCTGCTCTAGCAAAAATAGAAGAGTAGTTCAACTTCTGCCCCATGTGAGACCAAAATGTCATCTGTGCAGAGTTGTCCCCATCTCTTTTACTTTTACAACTAAGTTGTTCTAGCTCTTTTAGTTTATTAGTTTCATGATTGTTAATAATTTGTATAATTTTTTCCCAAACAATCACGACTTGATGTGAATTCCTAACCACAACCACTGATAACAGTATAATTCTCATACACACTTTTTAAGTTCCGAGCTTTATATAAGCTTTGTTTAATAATTTCTTGTATTTACACAAACATTACCCATTTTAAATTAAACTATTAAATACATTTTTGTTATGTTCCTGACGTTTTGAATGATTTACAGCACCTGATCTTACTGTTAACTTGGGCTACCTTCAGCTTTTAATTATTCATTTTGTCTCATCCAACAGAAAGTGCTTACAGTATCTAGGAATTGATATGCAATTAAACAAAAACCATACATTAATATGCATGGTTTTACATTTAATTTTATTTATTACATATTGCTCTATTGACATTAGGATGTTTTTGTACTACAAAAGCCTTGCAAATCATCCTTGACAGGAATCGGTGCTCTTTTGCAAGGATTTGTGGTCTATCAAATCTGATGTAATGGTTGGAGCGGTCATATTCTAGATCACCTCACCACACCCTTTGCGCCTCTAAATCACTCTCAGATATTTAAGGAGGCCTTTACCCAGCAGAAGGCATTTACTAGCTGCTACTTTACTTTTCTTTTTTACACTTATAGGACTTTTTATTCTGTAATACTAAATGTGTTACCACTTATGTAGTGTATGTAACATATAGTTGTAAACAGTATATTAGTACATAGTTACATTATGAATATTTCATCTTTGACATATAAATGCTCTGTGAATCATGACAGACACTAAATTATTTACAGACAGATTTTCTGTATTTCCTAAGGCTCTCCATATGATAAAAACACTGTTATTTATTTACCAGCTAGATCGATAATAAATAAGTCTCTAGCATAGAGACTTCTTTTTAGAATTTGTATTGAGACACTGGTCAATAGTTAACAATAATTATATGAAAGCATAAAATGGTTCATCCATTTAAGAGACAATTTCTGGACATAATAATACACAAAATATGTGACAGAATCTCCATTGGAAGGTAAGGTCTTTGTTTCTTTTAGTTTAACCTACCAACCAGAACTATTATATATTGCTATAATCGATTTAAGGCATAATGTTTTTAACTAGTCTAGCAAATCGGAATTTAAAAACATGAAACTAGTTGTTAGTAATGGTGTTGTAATGTAAAATGCGGTATGCATTATAAAACTTAATTTGATGCAAATACATGTTTCCAAAAAACAATACTTTCCACGTACTAATACACTTCCAATACTAGACTAGACAAAATTGTCTCACCTCGCTCGTATCGTGTGAAAATGTATCAAAAAATAGCAAGTCCGGCTGTTCTGTAGTCGTCATATTGTCTCATTAACGGTGCATTTACCACTTAAAATACATTACTTTACAATTTCAATACAAGTTGTCTGTAGATTTTTCACTTATTGACATAAACAATAGTAAATAATGGCCAAAAATTAAATCAACTTGATAAAAGTTGATTTTCCTTTTTGAAGCACAATATATTTTTGCCATTGGCATCAGTGTCACCAACAACAAAAAATCTTTCCCCGAAGAGTGACTTTAAAATCAAATTACATATATTTTCTCGAGTTCTTAATACTCAAGAATATTAAATTATAAGGTTTAGTGAATTCTGATGAAAACTCTAAAATCACTAAATATTTATCGCACTGGAAACGTCATTGGAATTTCTTTACCCCATAATGTAGGGAGAAATTCTCAAACTCGCATTTACATTGACAGTTGCCGTCTGACGGTTCAAGAATTGTGTTGCTATGCAGATAAATAAGGTATGTATTAAAGGAACACAACGACTATTAAGGTACTACCTTAGACATAAACCTGTAATATAAAGACTTATGTTTATCATAGAATAAGATTGCCCAAGAAGCTTTTGTTTACGGCATACAATAAACAGATTATAAAAGTTTTTATTCCATGGTTTACGGTGTGGCATTTTATCGTGATTCGTGATTTAAAAGATAAACATCTTCACTATAGACATAACATAACATTAGCTCACTTGATTTAAAAGTATATCTTTATTCCTTCTGCAATACGGTTCAGAGTCGACTAATTACTTAACAGCTTTGAGCATTTCTCGAAAGTCCAAATTAAATGGTTATTCAATAGTATTTACTATGACGCTCTGTCGTCCAAAGTTCTGTGTCTCTTGTAAGCTACTAATAGAAAAGAGTGATTCATATCACCATGCAAAAATCTTTTAACTTCAGTAATACACTTTGCGCACCTATACCACCAAAAAACTACGACCATTAACAGACCGAACTGGAGAAAAGTAAGAGTGAAAAATAGAACTAACACTTGGGAAATCTCCCAGCCTGCGTGATCCTTACATTGGAAACGTATTTTCTTTTCCCTAAACCTTAAGAACATTGCAACAAAAGGAGTCTCAGAATATTCGCACCCATATCGTGCGCTTCTCTTAACTAATTATCATCCTCCGTATACGTTGAGTCCCAATTTTCCGCGGACAACAGATCCTCTTAATATTTTACTTTTATCCTGCACAATGCTTTGACCGACCAGTTGGTCAATATTCAACTCATACTGAGCGGTCTCGTGCCGAGAAATTGACAGAGATAACAATACCTCGTTTGACAGTTTTGTATAAGAGCTGTGAACAAGCTATGGCTCCGTCCATTAATAATTAGTTGCACCGCGGAGTATACGATGTAAATATAACTAAAATATCGTAGACTTTAAAATATATCATTTTATTTCTCTTTGTAAAATATCAAATAATAGTTTTATATACAATTTTTGTAAAACAAAGTAACAGCAGGTTACTTTTTTTTTTAATTATATTAATACCGACTGTTACTCGCGACTTTTTACGCGTGTAGTTCATAAATTGAATTTACTTTTTTGTCATAAGTGTTCATAAATCCGTATTTTTGATATTGATTAGATATTAATTTCATCAGCTATTCTACACACCTTAAGGGACAGAGATATCACTATCCTTGCTCTGTGTCTAAGAGAAGTTTTTCAAATAATGCTTATACAGATATTCTATTATTTAAAAGTATTTATCTAAATGCCGACTTTAATGTATATGCCTTCAAAAACATAGTACTGTCATTAGGGTTTCCATCTTCCATTTCACCCCTTCGACGATTGTTTTTCGTAAAATTCAAAAACCTGTCAAAAATCTACCTGTCAAACTTCAAGTTTGTAGGGTTCATAATTACTAAGATTTTGTGATTAGCCAGTGGTATTTCGTTTTTATATATTGAATATAGTAGTAGGCCTTAGTAATATATAAAAGCGCGCAAACACAAACAAAGGCTTAAATAATATCTTATGGCCGAAAGAGAAAACTGAACGTGATAAAGTTAGTATAGAACATGGGGTTAGGTCCTCCATGGAACTTTAAGTTTTCCTATTTTAATAACATAGAGAATAGGTTTTTTTAACCGTATTTTCGCCCGCCAGCTGAAAAGAATTTTTTTTCTGATAATTTTAATGAAAAGATCTTTTTTAGCATTAACTTGTTGACAAAAAATTTCATTGACTCAATTGTCAATCGTCAATATTAAAGTTTCTACGGATCTTTTAACCTTGATTTTTTTTTTAATTTTCGCGTTTTTTACATTTTTCAGGAGACAGAACAAAAAGTTAAATTGTTTGACGCCCTATAAAAAAGTTCTCAACGATTTTTTCCTATCACTATGAACAAGTATAAAATACTGGATAAAACACTGGATAAAAACTAAAAACTTAGGCTGAATAAACACCCAAAAAATACGTACACCTCTTGGCCGAGTGATTGCTGAAGGTGTTTGTGAGTAAAATAACTTTCAGTGCCTGGATTATTGTGTTACAGTCAGGATCGATCCTACAATATGGCGAAGGAAGCGCTGAAAGACGTATTTTTTTTAAATAGAAGAAGGGGGCAAACGAGCGTGCGACTCACCTCGTAAGTGATCACCGACGCCCAAGAACTCCAGAGGAGCTACAGATGCGCTGCCGGCCTTCAATCGCCCCATCTTGAAACAAGCCTAAGACCTGCACTGTTTACAAGAAAGGATATGACAGGCTTGAGGTAAACTGGTTAGGTTTGAATATAGGTAGAGTCAAACGTATACAGAAAAGAATACACATAAATGTACAGTAGAGCTACACTGTAACCGCACTTCGACTTAGGGACCTTCAAGAAAAGAGCCTATTCCTTCCTCAAAGGCCGGCTGCGCATCTCCTCCTGCTAGCTCCTCTGGTATTATGGATGTTCGTGGGCGTCGGTGATCACTCACCATCAGGTGAGCCGAACGCTCGGTTGCCCCCTTCTCTAAAAAAAAAACATACTGAATGCGGCCGCAGGTTGTATAACATAAACGGCTCGACCGGGGAAGTGACACGCTTTCATATCTAACATAGTAAAGTAGCCGCTGACAAGTGCTAACTCAATCTAAACGAAGTATTGCTTTAAAAATAGTGAGAGCATTCGGAATCTTTGTATATCGTTCGTATTTGAACAAAGTTTCCGAATTTCGCGAAAACTTCGACTGGGTTCCAGAAATACACACTTTCTTTCTCTTTTACAGTGTACTGTTCAATCTCACTAACCCTCCTTAACTTAAAGAGCAATTTGAATTTTTTAGTAGCGTTACGATAACAACCGCATCTTAAAAAGTCATTCTATTCTAAATAATTTAAAAGGATCAGCAAAGCGTAGTTCTTTCTTCCCTGGCAGTAATTTCTTTATATCTCTTCGTCTCTAAATATCCCTTTCACTCTAGCCATTAAAAAAAAATATAACTACCTATTTTGCCTTATTGAATACCTATTTGGCCTTGTATCATATCATATCTTTTATTTTGCTTATGTTAAATAATTGCTACTTTGCTTTTTGTGCTTGTAAATTATGTATTTTTTTTATTTGAGTAAGGGGGCAAACGAGCAAGCCGCTCACCTAATGGTAAGTGATTATCGTGGCCCAGGTACATTGGCAACACCAGAGGAGCTGCAGGTGTGTTGCTGGCCTTTTAGCATATTTGGAGACAGGGAGAGAAGGATGGGGAGGTGGGTGGGGAAAGGGGGAGAGGGCCTCCGGTTACCTAACTCACCGAAACTAACGCAGTAGCATAAAATGCCTCTACTACACGCCGGTATTCTGCGGGGCCGCGGTACCAACCCGGTCGAGCCGGCCCATTCGAGCAGCAGCAAAAGCCGCTTGACTCTATAATAATTATTGATAATAATTGCCAGTATGATGAAGATTCCCCAAATGACAACAACCGTGACTATAAATTATGTTTTCCTAAGAGGGGCCCTTGGGTTATCGTCAGCCCCCATCCCTAGTTTTTGTCGAGAGTCTTCCTTTCGTTAACAGGGGTCCGAGCGCGACACAGCATCAGCAGCGTCGTCGTTCCTTTTTGTTTATTTAACTTGCGGGCCTCCTGCTCGCGAGTCTTACCGATGTAGCTGTAAAGGCCACTGGGCCAACAGCGGATCTAGCGTGGAGGTTTTAGTCGGTCCGGCATCTTCAATGCTCCCGACATAACCAGTCACCTGAGACGGTGACGGGTAGGTGCGAGCACCTTTCCCCCACGTTAAACTAAAAAAAAATCAAAAGTATTTGTTTCAGAGGGCACACACGTAGAGCAGGGATCTGTGACAGTAAACACTTGACCACCGAGCTTCAGCACGACAACAAGCTTCGGGTTCCGCGCCTCCGTCGCAGAGACCGAGCGAACCCGGCCACAGTCGGGCGAGTGCCTGCTGCATTACCGTATGTCAGAGACGTTACGGACTAATTCAATCTAAATGTCTTGAAGAGGGCTTCTATAAAAACTTTTTTCAAGCCGGCGAAAAAGATAAATACATTTTTACCATCTGTCAAGTGCAATATTCCTTTACGCAATGCAGGAGAGTAGAAGCTTGATTGTGAATGTGGTCTCTTTTACATAGGGCAAAATAACACAGACGCAGTCGGAGGTCTGCAGTCTGTGATCATGTCCTTGATCGCCCCAACCATTACATCAGATTTGATAGACCACAAATCCTCGCAAAAGAACACCGATTCCTGCCAAGGATGATTCGTGAGACTGTTGAAATTAAAAAAGCATCCTAATTTCAACAGAGTAATTTCGTAAATAATAGCTTCAAATAAAACACATTTTTTTTATAGGGCTCACCCTTAATTTTTCCTTTTTGGTTTTTTATAACATTCTTTAGGATATCCACCAAAATTTCTGTTTAAAATTTCAACCGGGTACCTATTACGTTTCAAATACATACAGCCATTTAAAGGTAGGACAGACGGAGGGACGGCATAGGCTTACTAACAGAGCTCCAGTACTCACGTTGAAAATATTAATAAATAACAGATGGCACACACAGACGTTTCAACAAGGATCAACGAGCTAAATTAATTGCTCAGTTTTATAGCGCTGACGCAATCAGGATTTTCCTTAACGTGGTGCCATGAGTGAACAGGAAACAATACCACTGCGTCGCAACTGGCAATGTAAGATTGGCACAAGGTCATGAAGGTAAATTTCTAAGGAAAACATTATGTTAGACAAGTTATAAAGTTGCAAGAAGCGAGATTGTATATTTTATAGCTCTGTTTATAAAGAAATGTGCAATAAAATTATTATTTAGACAGCGCATTTTATTTATTCCTAAGAGGAGTTTTTATTGAATTACGATTACATTAGGTATATACGATTTTTATTTAAATTGCGTATGCATTTGGCATTTTATTGTATTATTTCAAAAGAAATATCAAAAATACCTTAAAAAGCCTAGTGGTCAGACATCGCTCACTTTAGTTTCATAGAACGCGAGTGAGCTGAGTTCGATCCCTGTTGACTGCACCACTAAAATTGTTTATAGTAATTTTAAACATCGTTAGGAAACCTGCAGGCCTGAGAAATAATAAAAGGGTATATTATTTCGGGGCCATGCTTCCCCGCACTGGAGCAGCATGGCGGGCCCTTGCCGGCTCCAAAAATCTGTGGGATATTTGAGAACTATTCCTTTGCCCAGCTGTGGAGACTTACAGGCTGCTACTTACATCTTTTAAATCGCTCGATCGTACAAAGTTTATAGAATGTGTTTTTGTTTTTTCATATCAAAAAACATCTAAATTTCTTTCCAATTTATACATAGGTTTAAGTATAGTAGCTTTACAAATTAAAGGCGTTATAAAATCTGTCTCTGTGTATAAAGTAAATTAGTAGACTGTAAAGGCCCACAGATGGGCAATGGCCTCCTCAGAAATATATGTTGGGAGTGATTGGAGACGGCAACATTCAGCCTTAGTGCGGGTTGGCAGCCTTCGCATGTCTTCGAAATAATATTTTTTATTATTTCGAGGACATCCGGGGATAGAACCCGGGTCCCTCGCGTACTATAAAATCAAAGCGAACCCTCTGACCAGTAGCTAGCTTTTATAACAAAGAACATCTGAAGATTATTTAATTACTACTCTTCAAACGTGGTAGAGCCAAGCAGCGGCTTTTGCTGGTGCTCGAATGGGCCGGCTCGATCGGTTTGGTACCACGGCCGTTCAGAATACCGGCGTGAAGTAGCGGCACCTTTGCTTCTGCGTTTCGTTCGGTGAGTGAGGTAACCGGAGGGCGCCTCCTCCTCCCCATCCCCTTCCTGATCCTCCCTTCCATCACCCAAATACCCCTAAATTCTGGCAACGCACCTACAGCACCCCTTTTGTTGTAGATGTAAGTGGGCGACGGTAATCACTTACCATCAGGTGAACCGCTTGCTCGTTTGCCGTCTTTCCTATAAAAAAAAAAATTACCAACGAACATATTTAGCTAATTACACTGGCAACATCTATAACACAAAAATGCAATTACTTGTTAGATGTTTTGTACCTCATAATCATCATTACAGCCTGTCACAAGTCCACAGCTGAACATAGGCATCCCCTAAAGATTACCACGATGCATGGCCCTGAGCCACCTGCATCCATCCACTTCCCGCAACACTGTGCAGGTTATCACTCCCTCTTGCGGGTGGGTCGTCCCACACTGCATTGACCTGTACGAGGTTGCTGCACGAGAACCTTTATTTTCCCAACGGTTGTCAGATCTGCGAGCTATGCGGCCGGCACATTGCCACGGCACTTGCTGAGCCGTATCCGCTGATCCTAGTTATGCTGTTTGTGTTGTATGTATGTTTTAATTGGAAGTATTTTCTGGAATAAAAGACCCGACATTTCTACCTACCACGACATTTATGGAAAATTGTCAGGCAGTGCAGCAATATAAAATAAAATTGATCGCTTAATTTCTGTCGAGTGTCGCGTCGCGTCGCGAATAAACAGAGCGGGGCGGGGGCGGTGGTTGGGGGGAGCGGCGACGTCTGTTTACCCGCGCTACCTGCCTACAGCGAAACGCGCCACCACCTGTATGAGCCTTGGGTTACCAGCAAGAAAACAAATACTTGTTGTCGGGTAAGTCATTTGAAATCTAATTTTTGTTCAGAACATTATGAATATTTATTTATTAAATTATTATATTGTTAAAATGTTAATACCGATAATTCTATACAAATACTTTTTGCAGGTACTTCATTAAATAATTATATAGTTTTAGTAAATATGAACACATTAATAAATTACACACTTAAAAAAATAGTAATGAAAATTGAAAATTATATCAACATTGTTATTATAAAATTGATATTTAACTTCTTAAAAACATTGTTAAATAATTAGCAACTACTTTATAAATAAAATACAATCAAGATTTGATCGATTTAATGTCCACATGAAAATCGAAAAGGATTCCGATTTAGTGTTTCGGTATAATCTAATTGATTTAATTTAGTGCAATTGGAAATTTCATGCCGGCCTCCCCACCTGTCCCGCCGGCCGGCATTCGCCAGTCGCTCTCCCGCGCTCGCAACGTCTGTCCGCTTCGACCGAGCGCCGCGACACGTCACAAAACTTTCCAAACTCGTTCAAACTTTCATAACTCAACGAACTGTAACCGTTCGCTAGTGCGCGCTCGTTCCTATCGGCCCCCGTTTGATTCCTGTGCGTGTTTTATGGTGTTGATGTGGTTTGAAGTGATCTGATGATGCGGGGCGCCTGGTGGGCGTGCTGGCTGGCCCTCGTGTTGGCCGCGACGGTCGCAGCTCAGTCCGACACCAGACATTTATCAGGTTAGTTTCATCACCACTACGTGGATTGCACCAATGAATATTGGAGTACCGTTTGCAAATCAAGTGATGAACGGTTCACTGTTCGGGCACAGACCTATAAATTTTAAGAGGGTATACGCTTAGTTTTGCTTGCTTTTTTTAAGCCAGTTATTTGTATGTTTGGCATGTTGAAACGAAAACTTCTGGTTTAATACTTTTAAAGTAAAGTTATATAGGGAAAGTCTTGGAATAGATAGATATTAATCGCGGGACAAATGCGTAGATGGCGATGCAGTGACGTGGTCACGTTGAACCGGTATGTCGGCGTTCGCTCGTGGATTCGCCCGTTCTCGTTGACCTCTATTCCATTTTCTTCAATAGTTTTCTTTATAACACGTCAGACGTGTACGTTTTTAGGACGCCTCTAATCGCACAAACATCATTTTAAACTACAAACATATTATAATAATTCCGATAACAAAGTTTACGGTTAAAATATTTTATAAAAATCACCTGCATATGTAACGCAACATAATATTTTTGATTAAACCAGGGCTTTTTTTTAATAAAATTGTTAATTAAAATTATTCAGTCTAGTAACTAAAGGTTGAATATGACTAATTTTATTATGTGTTATATTTATTAATTAAAAGGAAACCTCCACATTTCACACGTAACAAGAGTACGCCACAAATATTCCGAATGGCCATTTTATTCACAATCCACTGCGTTCCGCTTCGATGGGCCCCATTCGTTGAAAAGACTTCAACGCGCACATTGTTACATCGAATATACTTGGAGCGTTTGTAATTGTAATATTAGACTATTGAAACGTATTGTTTTGAAAAAATTACAAAATAAAAAAAAAGAGGATACCTACGGAGTTTCTTTCGTCGGTTTCTTCACCGTCAGAGGAAGCTCTTTACTGAACGGTGGTAGTATTAAAAAAAAATATGTTGAATAAATTATTTGATTAGAACATTTCGGCAAGTTGATTCAATTAAAACATTAATTTACGTTACTTTTATAATACATTTATTATTTATAATGGTAGAGTCTGGAGAGGAAGACCTAGGCGAACATTTCACGATCAAATCGGAGACGTTCTGGACAAAGGCCAGGTCAAGAGTACTCTAAATCAACGAGCATGCATGCGAAGATTGATGAAAGTGGAAGAAGCGAAAGACGTATGTCAGGACCGTAGCAAGTGGAAGATGATTGTCTCTGGCTATCCCGTTGGGAACAAGGCGTTAATATATGTTATGTTATGTTATTTATAATATAATCGTGTATGCATCTAAGGACGTAAATAACGAAACCAAGTTATTATGTAGATGCGCAATAGCACGATGACTCATATTGTTTTTTCCCGTCATAAAACACAATCACATGCTTATATATACATATATTCACGTCTTGTTCCCAAGGGGGTAGGCAGAGACAATCTTCTTCCACTTGCTACGGTCCTGACATACGTCTTTCGCTTCTTCCACTTTCATCAATCTTCGCATGCATGCTCGTTGGTTTAGAGTACTCTTGACCTGCCCTTTTTCCAGAACATCTCGGATTTGGTCGTGAAATGTTCGCCTAGGTCTTCCTCTCCCGACTCTACCATTTTCTCCACATGCATATCTTTTTAAGAATTAGGTAACTTGCTCCGAGAAGAACGATTGAATACTAATTATTAGTGAGTTTCACTAAAAATGGTATCAACTGGGTCTCAAATCCATGCACTACTGCCTTAGTTGGTCAATGGTAAGAAGCCTCACAATCGAGGAACAGGTTTTTTTTAAGGATTTTTAACCCAATTTGCTTCGTATCTTTTTAAAAGAACTTATACTTAATAACTTCTGGAATGATCTGCCCGATAAGATCAAAGCAGCTCCTAATAGGAATTTATTTAAGAGAACTTCCTGAATGCCTAATGGATCATTGACAATATTCTTATCTATTATCGATTTTTGTTATATATATATCTTTTTATGTATTTGTATTCTTCTTTTACTTGTGTATTTCATATTATAAATATTTATGTCATTTAATTACATAGTGTTTATATGTATATTTATTAATATATTGTTTGAAGTATATCTATTATCATATTATTCTTCTTTGTTCTGCACCTGCCAACTATTTTTCACCATGACGAGGGTTGACTGGTAGAGAATGCCACTTGGCATTAAATCCGCCTATCGTGACCTTAAGCTTGAGGTCAACAGTGACGAATAAATAAATAAACTTAGATGCACTAAGCGAGGGAGTCGTAGTCACGTCGACGTTTTTTTTTTCGTCGCGCACTTCGTGACTAATTGTTGTCGCGAAGTTGTTTAAAAACGTCATTTCGTTCGATGTTCTAGGTCTTACGATGGACACAACCGATACGTGTCTAGTTTTTTTTTTTTTTTGGTTAGTGTATGTTAAATATTATATTATATTATTTCTATTTATAACTTGATATTCTACGTACGCAAACATAGAAATTTTAAGAAAATCGGTTCCACCATTTGACTTTTCTCAAAGTAGCTTCATCGTATGTACATATAGAAATACAATGATAAATTGACTCATTATTAATAATGTACTTAATGAAGGTCATTTAGAATGACCGTCACAAGTGTTTTTGTACGAAATTCAATAATTTAGTCTTAAAATTTAATTATACTTTAATACTAAAATCTACGTCTGTTAAAAAAAATTACCAGCATATATATGAAATAAAAAGTGTCTTATAATTTTTATTTCATATATATGCAAAAAGACCGAAACTATTTCTATATAGCTTTAAATTACTTAATATTCTTTAACTTTTTTACACCAAACTTTCTCAATCGGCTAAGACATCGCGTACCATACGTACAACAAAAAAAATACAGTCGAATTGATAACCTCCTTCTTTGAAGTCGGTTGCAAAAGTATGCGATGTGCATTATTCTCATTCTTGTTCTCATATTACTCTAGCGATTAGAGCTATTAAACAGCTGCATTAAATATGGCGGACAGATAATCACTCTCCACAGATGGTTGGAAATGAGATGTTTGTAACGCGACAGGCCCCGACAAAGAATCTACAACCTTAAGTGGTAATATCTATTTGAAATGAAACTATTATATACGGTTTTGATCGCGTTTAATTATGTTTTAATTTTCCCGATGTTTCGATTGCTTTACAGCAGCCGTGGTCGCGGGGGGACTGAGGTGTCAGACGTCCAGATGTTATAGTTAACTCTGGTTTACCTTCAGTTTTTATTAATTAACGTTTGATCCGATCTACGCAGACTGTGCTTACAGTATTTTGAGGTCGTGCAGTGGTATGCGTGGTTTTAGATTTAATTTTCTTTATTACTGGATCCCAAACCGATGGTAGCACTCAACCATCTTCTCTATTGTTATTAGGATGTTTTTTTGAATTCAACAGCCTCGCGAACCATCCTTAGCGGGAATCGGGTGTTCTTTTGCAAGGATTAGTGGTCTATCAAATCTGATGTAATGATTGGGGGAGATCAAGGATATGATCAGAATGATCACAGACTGCAGACTTCCTACAGCGTCGGTGTTTCATAAATCGGGAATATAAAAACACAATTAAACGCGAAAAAATCCGTAAATAATAGTTTCGTTTCAAATGTATAGTGTTCGCGTCAATACAAGAAATCATTATGTTAATATCTGACATAATTAATCAAGCAAACTGCTCTCTATATGACTTGAGCGCGTATTCACTTATTTCACGTTTTATTGACAACTCGTACTTGCGAACCGACCGGCTTCGTACGGACAGATCTGAAATATATAACATCAACACCAGAGGTGCTGCAGGTGAGTTGTCGGCCTTTAACGGTATTTGGGAGATGGAAAGGAAAGTTTCGGAGGGGGGTGGGAAAAGGATATCTCACTCATCGAACGAAACGCAGAAGCATAAGATACTTCAACTTCACGCCGGCCCACTTGAGCAGCATCGAAAGCCGCCGCTTGGCTCTACCACGTTTAACCAAAGCTCGTTTATTCATCGCAATGCATACTCGCCTATGGTTATATCCTTGTGTAGTGTTTAGGCTTTACGCAAGTGTACGCATCAACAAATCGCGCGATGTTCCACGAACACGCTTCATCGCGCGACTGTACGGGACACTGGTCGACGGCGCGCTCCGTTCGCAATTGACAGCCGGAAGACGATTCGTCTCGACGTGTTCGTCCATTCAACGAGCCGCTTCCGTTTTCGTCCTCGCCGTACGAACGAGCCACGCGAACGAATTTTAACTTAAACGTCTTGTTTTACAGTCTACTTTAGTTGTGTCGAATAATTATGTTACATGTCGACGGTCAGACGCGGCTTAGTTCGGTCAGAGTTACGGTTGTCGCTTGACCCGCTTATTATGAAAGTGTATGATTGATTTTGAACTTTATGTTATAGATATTAGAATATAAATATTTTTGGATATTTAAAATGTTTTCTGTTTTTGCCTTGGTAGCCTAGTGGTCGAGGCGCTCACTTTAGTTACATAGAGCGCGAGTGACATGGGTCGACTCCCCGGTGCTGGCACCATTAAAATTGTTAATAGCAATTTTAAGTGCTGTATTTTCCACGTGCTCGGCGGTGAAGCAAAATATGGTGAGGAAACCGGCATGTCTGAGAAATAATGAAAAATATTATTTCGGGGATATGTGAAGCCCGCCAACCCGCACAGGGGCAGCGCGGCGTGTCATTCCGGGCTCCAAAACTCTCTCTGATATTTGAGGAGGCCTTAGCCCAGCAGTGGGCACTTACAGGCTGCTACTTTACTTTACTTTTATATATAATGCATTCACGCCCGTAGCCTATAGGGGGTAGCCAAACAGCCATCCGCAATCCTTATGAAGGGTGGGAGAACCTCGTGACCGGACTAAATTCAGGAAAATGTCGTGATATTTTGAAGGGTTTTCGCTAAGTCACTTCTTATGCACACCTGCGGGGAAAAAATGGGAGACATAAAAAGCTATACTATCCATTTTTTTTTATAACTTGGACCAAAATGAAAGCTAAGACTAACTCTCTCGAAATCTTCAGAAGAAAAGGGGGTGGCAGATTATTAAGGGAACATATATATATAATTAATAATCACAAATATTGTAGGGGCTAATGGCATATGCTTAGGTTGCTATGCGCAGAGATAACAATCAAAGAACACGACGTTAATTTCAATATCTATAAGCATCATTTGTAAGCGAAGAATATTTATTCTCTATATATGCAAAACATTCTCTAGAATATTGATTATAATTCTCTATTATGTATATCTCTATAATATATATTACAATTCTCTAGAATGGTAGAGTCGGGAGAGGAAGACCTAGGCGAACATTTCACGATCAAATCGGAGACGTTCTGAAAAAAGTTCAAGAGTACTCTAAACCAACGAGCATGCATGCGAAGATTGATGAAAGTAGAAGAAGCGAAAGACGTATCTCAGGACCGTAGCAAGTGAAAGAAGATTGTCTTTCCTACCCCGTTGGGAACAAGGCGTGAATATATACATACATACATATACTCTAGAATATCGATGGGGCTAGATAATAAACACTATCAATCTCTGCACGCCTCTAGCTAGTGTAAAGACGGCAAGCAGATTGGAAACTGGTTTCGCGGACAGTCGCCTTGAACTCCCGCTACACGAACGCTTCGGCCGGTGTTCGCTACCGGCTCGTGAATGTAGCACAATTCTGCACCAAAAATCAACAACGCAATCACAGAGGCTGAGCACACCGCGAGAGTGATTGGTTCCAACTTCCAGGGTTGCCAACATTTCTTCGGGTGATTATAGTAATTTTCAGAATAAGCTAGAAAGATGTAGAACAGATTTTTTTGCATTTACCAAAATATGTATTATTTTACGGAAAGTGTAAAAAAAAAATCAGGTTTTGTTTGTATCTAATGTAATGATTTCTTGTAAAACATTTACGCGAACACTACACATGTGTAATGAAACTTCTATTTACGGATTTCATAGCGTTTAATTTTGTTTAGCCAATTCAAGCACATGTTTCTAATATGTTTACAAAATTATTGATACGCCTTTTATGGGAAAGGGGGGGAACGTGCAAGCGGCTTACCTGTTGGTAGGTGATTTCCGTCGCTCACGTAAATCTGCAACACCAGAAGTGGTGCAGATGCGTTATCGGCCTTTAAGGATATTTGAGGGATGGGGGAGATGATGGGGAGAGGGGTTGAAGAAGGGAGATTACCGAACGGAACGCAGAAGCATAAGGCTGTGGTACTTCGGTAGAACTGGTCCATTCGAGCAGCAGCAAAAAAAAAACAGAGTATTATTATTATTATTGCGTAATTTATATTTCCTCAACAGTAAATAATACGATTCTATATACTACAGCACGGTTGGCAACCCTAGTATCAACGGACCATTATTTGAATAGCCCATAATTACTGCCGGCCTGTGTGTGAGTGTGTGTGCAAATGCGATTTGTGCCTGTAACGTATCTATTGTACCGGAGAAACTCTCGAGAGGGCTCTTTATCTTCCAGTATATATGTCGAAATAAAGATTCGGAAGCATGGAGAAAAGTATATACCTCCACGCTGACGAGGCTCCTGCGACCGACTGATGATGGACCGTCCATCCGACTATGTCGTACATCACACTGCACAGGCTTGTGATGCGGAGCAGCATATCTGGTGTCAGGGTTGTGGCTCACCAACCAGCAAGCCCAGCGTGGTGAGTATGCTGTCTAAAGTTGACATTGCTCTTACTAGGCCTTTCTAATTTACACAAGTTCAATTTCTTAATTACTTTTATTTACCTTATGTAACTTACATTCTTCATGCGTTTCCGATTCAAACTTTGTAATAAACTTTTGAAGCATTTGCTGCCATCGCATCGTGCTGAAATTTGGCATACTTATGTACCGTACCTTCTATGACAATGCAACATTTATGATACCAGGAAACTGATCTGATGATGGAACTGAATGCTGGCCCTGGCGACGCCTCAACTAAATTAGCTAACCCTCATTGTGTGCTTTAAGCTCGTTGGATTTATCTCGACATTTACTGTGGTCCTAGATAAAACATAAGGCTGGATTTAAAAATATTTTTTTTAATAATTTAATACTATACTTCTTAAGCCTTTGAGCCGTGGTAGCCTAGTGGTCAGGACGCTCACTTTAGTTTCACAGAGCGCGAGTGACCTGGGTTCGATTCCCGGTGCATTGTTAGCGGCACCAGTAAAATTGTTAATAGCAATTTTAAGTGCTGTATTTACTACATGCTCAGCGGTGAAGGAAAACATCGTAAGATATGTGAAGCCCGACAACCCGCACTGGAGCAGCGTGGCGGGCCCTTCCCGGCTCCTAAACCCTCTCTGATGCTCGTATTTGAGAAGGAGGCTTTTGCCCAACATTGGGCACTTATAGGCTTACTATAATAATACTTAAGAGTTATATGCGCATTTAGACGGTCGTAGAAATATGGAAGATTCACAACGGAGCTTTGTTATCCTGAAGTTAAAGCAAGCACGTTCTCTATCAAAAGTTGTTTATTGCGGAAGTGACGTCAGCGGAAGGTTCCGCTGGTTTTCCACTTTAAGTGCGTTTCCGTGCAGTGGCATACGGCGTAATATAAAACTCAACAGTAAGTTTATGTGATGAAGCTTGGCAAGGTTGAACATAGTTAGGTTTTCCTTATTGTTTATATTCAAATTTGTTGACTTGAACATGACGACGTTAGATCTTGCGAATGTAGGGAAGAACGTTTTCTTCAAATGTACCACACTAACTTTGATGCATCGCCTGCCGATTGACAGACGAGCCCCTGGCGGGGACGACTGATAGCCGAGACATACAGGATGCCTTAACAGCCCATAATTGCCACGCGGTGCGAGTGGATTGGCCATCACAGTACCCGACATCATGCACCCTAGACGCTACTGCCCGTCATCGAACTGCTTAACTTCGGTCTGGTATTTTTCGAAATGGTTATCCCGCCATCTGTCGGTGGCCATTGCGACTTTCAACCCTTAGTCGCCTCTCAACCACGAGAAGCAAACGGTTCCTGCACCTTACGTTGTTACCGCACGGCTGGATAAGTATAAAAGGAACTCTGTAAAGCATGGTATTGGGCACTGGGCGAAGATCTCTAGCGAGCTTCAGTGTACAAGTAAAGTAGCAGCCTGTAAGTGCCCACTGCTAGGCAAAGGCCTACTTCTCAAATACGAGTATCAGAGAGGGTTTAGGAGCCGGGAAGGGCCCGCCACGCTGCTCCAGTGCGGGTTGTCGGGCTTCACATATCCTCGAAATAATATTTTTATTATTTCTCAGACATGGTTTCCTTTACCGCCGAGCACGTGGTAAATACAGCACTTAAAATTGTCAATTTTAGTGGTGCCGGCACCGGGGATCGAACCCATATTACTCGCGCTGTATGAAACTAAAGTGAGCGCCCTGACCACCGGGCTACCACGGCTTTTGAGCTTCAGCGTGGTTTGGTCGAAGTTCACGAGTCCACGAAACCATTTTCCACTCGATGTTCTCCATCACCGCTAGTGAATACAGTATTTGGTTACAATCGACAATTATAGCGATACCGGAAATCGAACCCACTAAAACATTAAGAATTGTTCGATAGCTTCATACACAAGACACGGCTTCTAATGAATAATTAACTGAATCTACACGATCTTAACTTTCGAGATTTATTCCTATTAAACAAGCTCGAAGGAGACAGGAGCTGCACAAGCGTTGGCTATGAAATCTCCATACGATTCGAGTCCGGGCTCGTTTGTTCGGATGTTTATTGACTCAAGGGTCATCGATGTTTATATGAGGGGTCTGAAGATCCTTATTGTGCTAATGTTAAGGTTTGAAATAATCTTTACATATGAGTGTGAAGGCTTTTTATTTAATATTGGACGTACTTCTGTACTATAAATATTGTTTTAAAGATCTTTGCTTTTGATTTCGTTTTTATGTTTGTGCAATAAAGTTTTTTTTTTAATATATTAGTATTTTGTACTTACGTTGTCAACTGTTATTAACGTACTGAAAATAAGTTAATAAACAAAATCGGGCGTTACTCTGCGGAAATGCATTATTTTAAAGATATATTAAAATAAAAAATTCTAAATTTCTCCTTCCCCTCTCTCACATATCACTCTTCTCTCTCCCTCTATTTGTGGGAACAAATACGTGCACTACTTCTTCCACACCATGCACCTGCACCACACCAATCACCCACAGAAGCACTTCACTCGACGCTGGCTAATAAACACCACCAACATTTAAAACGCGACACACGTGATTCGCCTCGCAACTTTTAATTAGACGATTAGACTGAACAACTTGAAAATAAGTTGTCTGTACGTCATGTTGTAATCATTACAAGTACTTTTTTTTTTTATTTGAGAAAGGCGGGGGGGCACACGATCAAGCAGCTCCATGAGCAGTACCATCAGCTGAGCTGTTTACCAGTAAATCTGCAACACCAGAAGAGCTGTAGATGCGTTGCAGATGTGAGTGAGGAGCGGAATGGTGGAGGGGATGGGGGGGGGGGGTGTACTACTCCGGGCGAGGCGCAAAGACCAGGTCAAGAGTACTCTTAACCAAGGAGCATGCGAAGATTGGTGAAAGTGGAAGAAGCGAAATACGTATGTCATGACCGTAGACAGAGGAAGGAGATTGTCTCTGCCTACCTCGTTGGGAATAAGGCGGGAATATATGTATGAATGTACTATTAGTTTCACAACACAATTTGTTTTTTCCATATAAGCAACCGACCGGTTTCGCCTTACGCCATCTTCGGGGCGTATTCAATTATACATAATTGTCAAATAAATTTCCACAGTCAAGTAAGATATGCCGATGATATGTCGAATATTTCCGCAATCGTTATATATTAAAGACTTGAAGACGCTTGCGTATTTTTAGCCCAACCATCAATCACGACAGTACGCAATAATTGCTTGCTAAACTTGATCCAGTTTCAACTTAGTTAGTTTTTAGTCTTCGATTGCGTTTTTCTTTAATACCTCAACGCTATGTTGTGTTAGATTTCTTTTATAATTGCTAATTATCTACGAAGGTGTATACAGTCGATACGCAAAACAAACCATACGTTTTGTTTATGTTATTCTGTTACCAAGGAATTGAAAATAGTTAGTACGCAATTTGTATATAGAGAACGTGATCTTTAGATAAAAAAAAAATATGTCAGCATGAACGTGGTCATATACCACACGATAGTAGTGAAAAATTATACATTTTTTCTAATTATGAAATATATGTATGATAATAAATACTTGTCTGTTATATGATCTACATGAGAGCACAACGAAATTGGATAATTTTCCACGTTTTTGGGCAATTTGACAAACAAGGTAATGAGTCTTTCAGAATCATTACATCATCATCATTTCAGCCTATCACAAGTCCACTGCTGAACATAGGCCTCCGCCAAAGATTGCCACGTAGCTCGGTCCTGAGCCACCTGCATCCATCGACTTCCCGCAACACAGCGCAGGTCGTCACTCCATCTTGTGGGGGTCGTACACACTGCGTTTGCCTGTACGTGGCGGCCACTCGAGAACCTTTTTTCCCCAACGGTTGTCAGTTCTGCGAGCTATGTGGCCGGCCCATTGCCACTTCAGCTTGCTGATCTTTACGGCTATTTCGGTTACCTTAGTTCTGCTGCGGATATCATCGTTGCAGACTCTATCACGCAGAGAAACACCGAGCATAGCCCTTTCCATAGCGCGCTGAGCAACGTTGACCTTCCTCATACGGCCTGCAGCAAAAGCTTCCGAATTGAGTTTCGTCCACTACCCGGAAAAGTCTACTGGAGCAGAATTTGTCCGGTGCATCATCACCGAACTTTTACTGCCCAAGAGAAGTTTGTGTTCTGCGCCCAAAAAAAGTGTTCACTTAAAATTAGATACGGTGGTCCTGGGAGCCACGAGCCCTGTACCTGATAAAGGGACGGTCAGACAGTGTTCTTTTTGATGAATTTCCTTCATAGAGCAATCACTTGGTAAGTTACGACCAGGTAACAGGTTTACATAACGTAGGAAGTCTGATGCACGAACAATTGCCAATCAATTATTTTGCGCAAAACATGGCAACTTAAGCGCACGCGACTATCGCGTGTTCCTAAGTGAAACTTCGCGGAGGAAGTTGTGAATGGTGTGCGCCGACTTTTGCGACGTGGTTTTTGAAAATCGGCAGTCTGTGAGGTTATGTTATCAGGTTATAACTGATTAAATGACATAACTCAATCATATAGAAGATAACACTAGATCCATAGTTCATCTGAAGGTAAGTAACTACAATACAACTTCAGTCGAAGGTTAGACGTGAAGTCGCTGAGCACTAGGATTGAATGCCTCGAGGCATGTAATTATACTGGCTCTAAGTACCCTTCAATCGGAACACAATAGTGGTAACACTGATTATTAGATGATCATTCAATTGTAAGTAAAAGGTAGTTGCAACACATCTAGTGAAATGACCCTTTGGGGAGAATAAGCTACGTATATAGGCTTCCTGTCACCTAGTGGATTAGTGGATAGAAGCAGAATCATCGATCGAAATGTGGTAACTTATTCGTTTAAGATACTCGTTGTATCTGCTTCTGTCTGTATATACAATAGTGCATTTAGTAACTTCGCAAACACGGATGTTGTGTATTGTACCTTGGTGTTTCAATTGAATTAACTCGGATAACGATAGAACGTTTAAACTAACTCTCCACTTACGACCCAAATTGATTCTTGGCCTCGGTTATCAAGAGACATCGGCTTGTTTAATGCTACCTTCGGCCAATCACCAGTAAGGGGTTCGAAGTTTTTTTTTTTTGATATCTTGCATTGATCTTCGCGTCTCTTCAGGCTTTGCTATAGTCATGGAGAGCAGGGCGTCGGACGTGGGATTTCCCAAGGTTGCCAGCTTCGCCGACCGAGCTCTTTTTCAATTTATCATCTTATTAAAGAATATAGCGAAAGAATGTTTTCTTTTTATATTATACGCCAGAATAAACTATTACATTATTCTTAGTCTGAAGAGCACAACATAGAAATATTAATTACAAGATCAGTGAGATAAGTCAATATCCTTAGACATTTCGGATGAAATACCCGAAGGTAAGTCTCTTAATTTTACTGCGTCTTGAAAATTTTATCATTAATTGATGAACACTTCTCCTAACATCATATTCCATAACCGAATGCTAATTCTTAGATCATTTTTAAGATTGTACTTATTACGCGGTAGACCTAAGCGACTGCTTTTGCTGCTGCTCGAATGAGCCGGCTCGACCGGGGTTAGTGCCACGGCCTCGTGGAATACCGACGAAGTAGAGGCATCTTGTACTTCTACGTTTCGTTCGGTGACCCCCCCCTCTCCGTCTCCATCCCCCTCCTCGTCGTCTCTACCATCTCCGAAATTCCTGCCGAATACTTCATAACGCTACCAAAGGAAAAACAAATGAACATTATGTTTTTCCGACCTGGAAATAATTAAGCAAGTTTATCGCATTACGCCATGTTTCGTTCGTTAATTTGTCGGGAATTCTCGGCATTATTGACCCTGCCCATGTAATTATGTCCCATGTGTTGGAATTTGTTTAGTTTAACACAATATTAAACGTATTATGAGTTGTTTACGTTCTCGTTTTTAAGTATAATAGAAAAAATCGAACGACGCTTCTAGTTAGTGTTAATATGTTTTGGACACTACTCGGGTTCTGTTCTAAACACTCGGGTTCTCTTATAAGTCAATGTATCCAAACGTTCAGATTATAACAGTAAATCGCAAACAAGAAAGATAAAATTTTTACACACACTGTGCGTATTAATTTAATAGAATCTTTCAAATGTATTTTCACCCACTTGCAGACCGATTAAGAAGTAATTAAGTTTTTTTTTTTTTTTATTATGAAAGAGATTACAAAGAGAAAGCAGACATGTTTGCCTCTCTATTTGCGAAGAATTCACAACTAGATGCAGCTGATAACTGCCCACCTTTGCTACCTCGTTGTGACTCTGCAATGCCTGAGGTACACATTCGGCAAAAAGAGGTACTCAAAATACTCAGAACTCTAGATGTGAATAAGGCTAGTGGGCCAGACGGCATTCCTGCCATTGTCTTGCGGTCATGTGCGCCTGAGTTGTCTCCTGTTCTGACTCGTCTCTATCGCTTGTCCCTGAGGACTGGTCAAGTTCCGAAGTCCTGGAAGATTGCCAATGTCCAACCTGTACCTAAGAAAGGAAGTCGTGCCGACCCCGCCAACTACCGACCTATCGCAATCACCTCCATACTCTGTAAGGTTATGGAGCGCGTTTTAAACAACCGCCTCCTTGCATACCTGGAGGACAACGACATCCTCAGTGACCGTCAATTCGGGTTTCGTCGAGGCCGATCTACTGGGGATCTTCTTGTGTATGCTATTCACCACTGGAGCGAAGCCATTGAGAGACACGGTGAAGCTCTTGCCGTGTCTCTTGATATCTCTAAGGCTTTCGACAGGGTCTGGCACGCAAGTCTCATTGGCAAGCTTCCGGCATATGGTATTGCTCCCGAGCTTTGCATCTGGATCGAGGATTTCCTGAGGAACAGATCGATTCGGGTTGTCGTTAATGGCGCCTCGTCCGATCTCCATGATATTAATGCCGGTGTGCCTCAGGGGTCTGTGCTCTCCGCGACTCTTTTTTTGCTGCACATCAACGACCTGATGGTAACACCCGATATCTTTGGGTATGCAGATGACAGCACAGTCTCGGGGAGATACTTGTCCGATGCGAAGTCTGGGGTAAAAGTCCAGTCTTTCAGAGAATCGATGATTGAGGGGGTGAACTCGACTTTGGAGGCTGTTTCCCAATGGGGTGATGCCAATTTGTCGAGTTTAACCCCTCAAAACACAGGCTTGTCTTTTTTCGGCGAAACGGAGTCCATTCCAACTGACTCCGACTTTCCGGAATGTCCCCGTTCCGGTAAATGACCGTCTTGAGCTCTTAGGTCTAGATCTCTCTTCTAACCTAAATTTCGGCCGTTACATCGAGTCCATAGCAAACACTGCTGCCAAAAAACTTAGTATCCTCTCGGGGGTGAGACGGTACTTCACATCGGAGCAGCTCTTAAATCTATACAAAGCTCAAGTCCGCTCTTGCATGGAATACTGTTCCCACCTCTGGGATGGTTCGGCTAAACATCAGCTTGATGCTTTGGACTCGTTGGAGCGCCGAGCGAAGAGGATCATAGGCAGTGACTCACTAGTAGAGGCAAAACTTCAAAGCCTCGAACACCGTAGACGAGTGGCCTGCCTCTCGGTTTTTTATCGAATTCATTTCGGAGAGTGTGCGGAGGTTTTGCATAACCTAATACCCTCTTTCCCTTTCCATCACCGAACGACTAGACGCGGCGAGAAGTTCCACCCTTATGTTGTAGACATTCCTCCATTACGCACGAGGCGGTTTGCCTCTTCTTTCTTTGTGCGGACGGCTAAGGAGTGGAACTCTCTGCCGAGGTCGGTTTTTCCGGAGGCCTATAACCTGGATATCTTCAAGGCCAAAGTGAACAGACATCTAGGCAAGCGTGTACCATCCTAGGCCTCATCTTCGCTTTCCATCGGGCAAAATTGAGGTCAAACGCAGGCCTATTTTTTCATAAAAAAATTAAGTGTTAATATTTGAGTTTTGAGATTTCCTCTACCAACTCTCACGGCATTCACTTGCGACGCATGGTTTTTTTATTCTTCCATTTCCAGGCTGGCAAGATTACATCAAACATTTACATACATATAAAATTTATTACATTGACACATATTAGACACTGGAAAAATAAAACAATTAATATGGCAATCTATGCTATTGTTAGTCTTTTAATGTCTTGATAGGAAAATAGCCATATAAGCCTTACTTATGGATATGACCATGGCATTAGACGACGTGGATCTTTATGATCACTTATTACAAAAACTTGACAGCTAGTAGCCGACTAGAACAAGGGGAAATATTTTCAATCTATTAAAATCATATTTTTCTAACAGGCCTATCGCCCTACGAATTAAATCAGATACACTTTACAGATTAAACATTAGACAACTTAAAACCAGTGTACCGCGGGGAAGTGTTTTGGGCTCTCTACTGTTCTTGATCTATATCCGTGACGTGCTTAGATGTACCAATAACCCAATGAACATGTTTGCGGATGACTCACTGGTATAACAAAATGTAACAATAAAAGGACTTATGAGAATGAATGAAAGCAATAGAAGTGGCTTTTAAAAAAAAAACGAAGGTCTAACGACAGACAACAAATTGACATAAACATATAATTTAAAAATATAATGCAAAAAGGTAAGAAAAATAAGCAGTGAATCACTCTTATGTCCACCCTGTCATGGCGACGTGGCGTTACATTTTCGGTACGGCAAAGTATTTTGTGGTAACTGCTATGAGTAGGAAACTATATAAAAATCTCGTAAAAGGTGTATAAGGGATACTTGCAGTTTAAATAAAAATAAAGGATGTAAACCTTTATATATTAATGTATTTATCATTTTAAATACATGATAAATACATTAATATTAATATATTTTATTTTATATATTTTTTCTTTGTGATATTACTGATTTTTTTATTTGAGACATTTTTATTACCTCTGCTAATTGTAATCTGATTATTATGTTTTGTGATTATTAAATATATTAATACAATTATTAAATAATGTGACGAGCTCAAACAAATAAACAATGAGGCAATTTATATAAACACTTTCACACATACATTTTATTTATTTATGTAAAGAATTCAGCCCACTTCAGGGTATTCAAGTTTTATATAATTAATATTTGCATACTCTGTAAGAAGTAGAATATAATAAAATAAAATACTAATGATCTTAAATACCACCAATAACGATTATTATTATTACATATCAGTCTATTTAAGCCCACTGCTGAACAGAGACCTCTCCAAGAGAGCGCCAACATAAGCCGGGAAATATTTCTTGAAAAATTTGCCCCAACTACTCACTGGGCAAGCGGTCTGTGACTTGGGTTCGGCCAATATGGATGAATATTCCGTCATAATTAGGTCTCCAGAGCCTCCTTGTTGGTTAACTGGTTTCACCACGTGCACAGGCATTTGAAGAGGGAGATGGTATATCCATTTACCTCACCATAAAACCTATTATTGACACTTGCCCATGGAATGTCGAGTTTACAAGAATAAAATATTATTCCAAGCACTAAACATCTCGGACCTCACTGTCAATGTCAATATACAACCTCCGCGCGGGGCTACGCTCACAGACTATAAATGCGCGCGCGCATTGAATACCAACGTAACAAACCGAACGGCGCATACGGCACAGTACAACACCGCTATGCAGCGAATCCATTTACGCATTAAACCTATGTTGGTTAATGTTAGTGCGGAAATAACCGGTAATGTATTGTGATGCATAAGTTACTTTGGTGGCGGCTGTTATGATGGACGTGTCTGGCGGGGTCGTCGACCGCGGGTTGCCGCGCTCCGCCGCACACCGCGGTAAATCGTTGGCGTGCCTGATTTGGCGTTAGCTTGAAGAATTAAAATTTATC
Organism: Bhutanitis thaidina; assembly: GCA_029286595.1. Lineage (NCBI taxonomy): Eukaryota > Metazoa > Arthropoda > Insecta > Lepidoptera > Papilionidae > Bhutanitis > Bhutanitis thaidina. Next base: position 16,518,467 of record JAGSMS010000010.1, read on the forward strand.
GATACATTTGAATTGGACACGCCATTCTCTATGCTCGATTATATGTTTTCAGTGAGGTGAAAGCGAGTGAGTGCCTCTGGGTTTTTGATAGCTTTTACTTGGTGTAAGGAGGAATATATTATCCCTTTCTCCGAATGCAAATCTCATCAGCACATGGCAGAAAATATTCAACAGACCGGCGATGGAAGGCAGCACTGCTAGTTATTTGTTTTTTTTTGAAACGGCGGCAAACGAGCTAGCGGTTCACCTGATGCTAAGTGATTACCGTGGCCCGCGTACATCTGCAACAGAAGAGCAGATGCAAATGCGTTGCCGGCCTTAAAAATGTATATGGGTGGGGATGGTAGAGGAGGATGAGGGGTCCCAATCCCACTGCGGTTACCACACTCACCGAACGAAATGCAGAAGCACAAGATGCCTCTACTTCACGCCGGTCGAGCCGATACATTCGTGCAGCAGCACAGCCACTGCAAGGATCTACCACGTACGGAAGCAGTATGTACTTAGTGCATAGACTTTGAGTGTTGAAGTTGAGTAGTTGAGTGGGAGGGTGGGAGTGGCTTCATGAGCAATGGACAAACCAAGGCAAGAAATGAATTCTGGCTTTTACAGGCGTTTTCTTGGAAATGTTTAACAGTGGACTAAGCTAGACCGATGTAGTAATTTAAACGTTATATTCCTTTTAAGGTCGGGTATATAAAAACTAAAATTGAAACAGGAATATTCATATCCTTTTAATATATATACATTGTCATCACATATTCATTGTCGTCTTGTTATTTAATTCTCTTTGAGCAGAAGCTATGGAAAGCTATAATATATTTCTGTCTTATAAATCCGCTGTTACACGCAGAAGATGATTTCAATCACCAGGTTGTTTCGATACTTATCATTATTTCAGCCTATCACAAGTCCACGGCTTAACACAGCCCTCCCCAAAGATTGCCACAAAGCTCGGTCCTGAGCCACCTGCATCCATCGACTTCCCGCAACACAGCGCAGGTCGTCCCACACGACGTTTGTCTGTACGTGGCTGCCACTCGAGAAGCTTTTTTCCCCCCAACGGTTGTCAGTTCTGCGAGCTATGTGGCCGGCCCATTGCCTCTTCGGCTTGCTGATCCTTGCGGCTCTGTCGGTTACCCTAGTTCTGCTGGGGATATCATCGTTGCAGACTCTATCGCGCAGAGTCAGAACACCACGTCAATACACTCGAGGCGAGTGTAAATGGTAGAGTCGGGAGAGGAATACCTAGGCGAACATTTCCCGATCAAATCGGAGACGTTCTGAAAAAAGGCCAGGTCAAGAGTACTCCAAACCAACGAGCATGCATGCGAAGATTGATGAAAGTGGAAGAAGCGAAAGACGTATGTCAGGACCGTAGCAAGTGGAAGAAGAATGTCTCTGCCTACCCCGTTGGGAACAAGGTGTGAATATACATACATATACAATACACGCGAGATTTAAGCCGCGAATCGTTCGGAAATTTGAAACATTCGATAAAGTAATTACAGTTGTCGAGTTGAGAAACCGGCGCGGAGTTCGCGACAGGCCGGACGTCATGACGGACGGGGATTTTTGTAACTGCACAACGAAAAAGCGTACATTTCCTGAGTAATTTTTTTTTGAAACGCCAATTTCTAAACGTCTGATCCTGACATAATTGTAAACTGAAACAGTTTAAAGTTGATATAAAGTAGGAGCGTCATATATATATATATATAACAACCTATCACATCTTGTGTCCAAGATCCAAGAGTTCGTTATATACAGTTATAAAGATGGAAAATAATGATTTTAATTACTATTTTTATTCATCGATTGTGGTCGCTGCCCTTTTTCACAAACAGCGATCCGGAAAAAGGACTACTCCCAAAATTTTAAACTATACTGAAGCAGTAGAGTCTTACCACAGTATTCACAAACGCTACTTCATAGTGACCCGACAGGGATACCAAAACCAATACCAACGCATTGAGAAATAACTTTCTTTGCTTCTTTACTTTGCCAATTATTGTTTACTAGCGGCCCTTCCCGGCTTTGCTCGGATGGACATTTATTTTTTTGTTTTCTTTATTTAACTATATTTTTTATTTTCTTTTTTTTTGATGGTCTTTATTTAAATGTTCCTGAGATTCATCAAGGACAGCGGCAGAACATCAGCGCTGCAACTACCCGTCCCGGCTTCTCACGGATGGACATTTATTTTTTAAACATTTTGGGATAAACGTGGTAAAGTAAATGTATCTTTATGCAGGACATAAGTAGCTTTTTTTCTTAAAATTTATATACATTTGTATTAATCCTTATCCAAATAAGTCATTTCGTATTCAAGACTGTTTCAATACATTAGATTACTTTTTGATTTATTAAAGTTTTAGTAGGGATCCCTAATTTTTCTTGTAATAAATATAGCCTATGTTACTCAGGAATAATGTAGCATTCTAACGGTGAAAGGTTTTTTTAAAATCGGTCCAGTAATTTTTGCAAAACTCGAATTTCTTTCCACTTTATAATATTACATAGTGTAGATCAGGGATTCCCAAAGTAGTCGATATCGGTTTCCCAGGGGTCGACATAAACGAAAAGTTATTTTGGGGGTCGACGAGGTCTAAAAATCGACAACTATTGATTAACACAAGTTCTTATTTGGAACTTTCAAGAGACTGTATAAGTTGTGTTACGTTAACCAACTTGTTATAAGAATGACCAATATTTTTGTAGGAAGTATCATTGTTGTCCTTAAAAAAAAAATTACTTAATTTGTATTAACAATTATTAACTACACTTGATATTTACTGAATTTAATGTCTATTTATTTTGTTAAATTTTGATGAGAAAATGATGTCAAGCTTACTCACATAACCAAACGCAAAGTTTTTGAATTGGAACAATCGGAAAAAAACTAGAGATAGGATTTTTAAAGTAATACGTCTATGGGGGTCTGAGGTATCAGTTATTTTTCAGGGAAAGGGGTCTCTTACCCAAGACTACTTTGGGAATCCCTAGATGAATAGGGGTGTAAAAAGTTCCGTTGTTTATCATTACATTAACAACCGGTAAATAGTCCACGGCACGACAGGCCTCTCCCGTAAGGAGGATTCACCATATGCGCAAGCAGACCGGCGATCACAGCACCAGACACCCTGCGCCTTAGACACTGTTTCCCCATCATCGGTCTGCTTAATTTTCATCGGGTATTGTTTGAGTTTGAGATCGTTATCCCGCCAGATCTTCGTTGTGGCAGAATCAGATTCCAATCACGACAATCTATCTAATCAATTCTATAATATAATTTATGAAATTATCTAAATGAACATTTACCACATAACACAACAATTGAATTATGGACATAAGTTTGGTAAGTTCCGTTAAACTGATTTTTGTTGGTAACTCATAGTGAAGTTCTCCAGCAGCTAAGTAACGAAGTCGAATCGATCTAGGTTTGACGGCGACGGGGGTTGTAGCCGACAGTTCATTTAAGTTGGCCCGAAGCTTTCACACGAGCAAGAATTAACATCGAGTCCCTAACTGGTTAAGTTTAGTTCAGAAATCGTTTCGAAGATATTCCCCCCACTCGCAAGATCATTCTGTGTGGTTAATCTCATCTCGACAAATTTAAGATTCAAACTGTTTAATTTACTTTTTTTTTGTATATCTGGAAACGCTCTTCTTGAGCTCCCTTCCAGATGATGATGTGAGAACTTTTTTTTTTTAATTGAAATGGTCTGACAAACGAGCTAACTGTCCACCTGATGGTAAATGGCTGTCCACCTGATGGTAAGTGGCTACTGCAGACCATGGACACCAGCAAACTACCTCAATTTTATATTTAATTCCCTTAACGTCAATATTTGTTTTCTTTATTTAATTTTGTTTGTTATTTTCTTTTTTTTTTTTCATGGTGACTATTTAACTGTTCCTGAGATTCATCAAGGTCAGCGGCAGAAATTCAGCGCTGCAGCTACATCGCTGCAGCATAATGCTGAGTCGAATACCTTTTCGTTGCTATAATCCCACATATTGTATTATCTGTTATATATTTGTTGTGTGTTTGTCTTCTTTTTTCTTTCTTCTCTCTTATTAGAGAGATTAGATTGAGCACAAACTTATGGGTTATGTTAAAGTCGAACATAACCCATAAGTTTGTGCTCAACCGATCGAGTGATCTGCAAATCTACAAGGGCCCAATAAAGAAACATTAGTTTGAATATATATGAAAGATAGATAGATTTAAAATCCCAATTTTCCTTTAAACGGCAGTGAATTTGGAAGATATCCATGTAGATTCATCTATAAAATTGGATTCCAGTTGAATAGTTTCGCGTTTCAATAAATCGAGAGATTCAATTAATCATTTTCCTTTCAGCGGTTTCATTGTCAATGCAATGAAACTTACTGCACCGACTATCGTCATTCGCGACGTAAATCCTTTAAAATGCATCGAAATAAAAGGTAATCGAGGTAAGTGCGTTCGAACAGAGCGATCTGCTTTGTTCTCAAATGTCGAAACAATCTTATTCGACGGTCCATTATCGAGGTAATGGCGGGTGGAGAATTTCGTAGAAAATTGTTATTGCTGCAGATGGAGTGTTGTTATGTGCCGTTTGCTGTCGACCTCTGACACGGCGTGACGGAACACTCGCGCAGCTCTCCTGAACCATTTAATGGTGTATCATTAAAACATGATAATGTATTCTTGATCGACTTCGAAATAACACACAGCTGTGTTATATGTTTATTAAGGATTTGTTACGCGCGCGAAATATATATGATGCGAGTGATGTACTCCTGGCCTGTTCCGAGCGCGGCGACAACTTATAACTGCGCTGAATATATAGAAAGAAAGTACTTTATTCATTGCCACAACTCAAGTAACACATAAGTAAACTTAATTAACATTACAAAAAATAATAATAATATTTTATTGCAACCCAATGCAGCAACAAAACGGTGTCCGACTCAGCTTAATGCTGTAGCAATGCTAAACCACAACTACAGCGCTGGTATTCTGTCGGAAACCTGTTTTTTTTTTTTCTTTTCGCGAGCGGTATATATCACATTTGCGTACACCTACGTGGCGACATACTTAACATCTTTACCTTCCCGCATGCGATCCGACCCAGGTTCAATCCTTGTGAGTCACGCCACAAATCAACACTACCCGTGCCGGCAACCATTTGATTGTGTTTAACTTCGGCCGGGATTCGAACTCGTGAACTATGCTAACCACAGATAACATATAATATGTTATCTGTGGTTAGCATGTTCTATACTTTCGAAGGAAACTATATGTGCAAAAAACTTACAATAAAGATTCAATCCATTTAGTTCAGCATCAGAGTTATCTTGAAAAACCACTTACCGATGTAGTTAAAGGATCCAGATAAAATAAATGAAAATTTTACGCACCTCATAACGCGAAGGCGTCAGAGTCAGTGAATTTTTATAGACATTTCAAAGTCACGCGATTATTTAAATCACGTCTATGAATTCTACACTGCATTTATGTATAATAAAAAATACACTATTATTAAGACTATAATTAAACTGATGATTTAAAAAAATGTTTAATTTAGATTAATATAAAAAAAACCGATAGATAATAGATTTTTAATGTCGTCAATTGGTCTGTCTGTGTGGGCTGTGGAAACTTAACGTTTCCGCTATTTTCTTTCCATTAGCCCCGTGCAGAATTGAAGCCTTCCAATATCACATCTCTAATCTTTCTAGTTTGTTTATAATAATTAAGATTAATAATTAAAGTGAGCGTTGAAGCGTCAAGAATTTTCCAAACTTGACAACGGTATTCCGCCAGATCTCGAGTCTTAGTGTGATAAACACAAGGTGTACAGCAGAGGTTCCCAAACGTTTTTTTCTCATAGACCTCTTTCATAATTTAGCTAGTTCCGGTGGAGTCCCTGCAGCTACATTTCTACCATATTCCCAAAACTCGACAAAAAATGCGAAGATTAAATCTAACTATGGAAATTTGCGTTGCGGCTGAGTTCCAACCGCGAATTGACAACTTGTTCTGACAAAGGCGAACACTAACATCGATTCACTTTACTGTACTTTACTTTTGTTTTCTAAATTACACGCAACAGTCGCTGATCTTCTTAAAATATTATCTGCCTACATTGATAGGTGAAGTCGAGCCAACATTTTAGTTCTTCACTTTCGAAAGCAAATAAATTTTAGAGAACCCCTGTTTGTTTACGAATTGTGAACCCCCACTTTTTTTGTCACGCCAACGCAGACCCCCGTAGAGTATCGCGTGGACCCCTGGTGGACTTTGGGACCTAAGGGTGTACAGTAATACAATGGCGTCTTACCATTTTATTCTTGTATTCGATTAGCGTTGTCAAACATGTTCATCGAAGCAACAAGCAGAATGAAAATAAACTTAGTATGTAATACGCACGCATCGCAATAAATCGAAGCTCTATCAATGTTTCCAACACTTTCTTACTTAATAAGTTAATTATTAGGTCGGACTTAACCAGCCTTCCACAAGTTTTTTAATATTTAAATTTTTAATATCCAAATACAAGCTCTAATGCTTAATCGGAGGGTTAACTGGAATATTAGAAATGTTAGTTAAATAGCATTGCTAGTATTCTTTATAAAAAAAAATATTCTCTTGGTGCACATTCTCGGTTAAAGAGACAGGGATTATTTAGGCACATGGCGGTTTTGATGCCAAGAGGCATTCTCTCCCAGTCAACCATTAGGCTAAGCAGAGATAAACACGTAATAGAGGCGATAGAGCTAAACAAAATTAAACAAGTAAAAATATACAAATATCAAAACGTATACTTGTGTACGTAGGAGATAGGCATACATACATACATATAATATACACATATAACCATTCACTTTAATATTAACCTTTGGATTAGAAACTTTGGCAGATTTCCTGTGACACGCTCTTCTTGGACGGCTGGCTAATGCTCCTACTATTACTAATCAAACAAACGGCTCCTTCAAGGGTTCATAATTTATTGTTTTTACTTTAACGTGGGGAAAGGTGCTCGCACCCACCCGTCACCGTCTCCGGTGACTGGTTATGTCAGGATCAGCATTGAAACCCCCACAATGTAGATATGCTGTTGGCCTTTACAGCTTCATCGGTAGAGACTCGCGAGCAGGAGGCCCGCTAGTTAATTAAGGTTCATAATTTATTATAAGCAAGGAAGTCTATAAGCATACCTTGCAGTCAAACCATACCGCGTTGCTAAAATGATGAACGACACCCAGCGACAAATTATTCAACTAAACCTTTAGTCGAAGAGATCAAGCAGCTGTTCGGCTGACGGCTCGGTGGCGAATTGGCTAAGAGTTTAGAGCTGCGGCGCTGTGTGTCGCGGGTTCGATTCCCGCGCGGGACTAGTATTTGTATGGACTACAAATAATTGTTCCGGGTCTGGGTGTTTGTTCATGTGCAATTTATGTATGTAAACTGCCTCTGCGACACAGGAGAAATTCCTACAGTGGAAGGTTAATTTTTTTTTTTTTTTTTTTTAAATCTGTGTAATTCAAATATGCGGAAAGATGATATATTTGAAACAGAAATACACTATTCAATTATGAACGATTAATATCGTTATTTCTTGCAAATTTAGTTTGTTTTCTATTTACCAACTTCGCGTGGCGTGAAAGGTGCATTGGCGTACTAACCTACAATATAATTTTAACATTTGTTGAGCTTGCCTCTGGCTCGTCAGAGTGGTTTCGAACTGTAAACCGTTACTTTTAACAAGACCTTCGTTAGTGAGCGAGTTCTGTTTGTAATGTATAAGCTAATTCAAATTTTATGTTATTGTGTTACAATCAGTTATTGCGTGCACAATTTTTTCATTTTTTCTTTGGTAGGATCACTGGCTTTTAAGTCACAATTTTATATTCTGTCGCAGTCGTGTCGTGGTCACTAAAATTGTCAATTGGAATTATATGTGTTGATGTTACCATGCTATTATACGTTGTGGCGTGAAAGACGATGTAGTGACACGAATGAGAAATGGATGCTCTTTCTTCTTCTCTCTGGGTTTCGACATGTGGAGAGGATGAATGGAAGTAGGTTGACGAAACAGATATATGAGGCGAGTGTAAATGGCAGAGTCGGGAGAGGAAGACCTAGGCGAACGTTTGACAATAAAATCGGAGAGGTTCTGAAAAAAGGCCAGGTCAAGAGTACACTAAACCAACGAGCATGCGCAGATTGATGAAAGTGGAAGAAGCGAAAGAGTTATGTCAGGACCGTAGCAAGTGGAAGAAGATTGTCTGAAAGTGAATATCTGTATGAATATAATACATACAGTATTATATATGTAGGAAAACATCGTGTGGGGGAACCTTTGAATAGCGTCTTGTATGGGGAAATAATATTATAAGAAATGTGAAGTTTTCGATATAATCGGATCGGAGCATCGTTTTCCGGCTCCAATAACCTCTCAAGTATCGAGAGAGAAGTCCTTTGACACATTCTGTTAGACATTTCCAGGCTGCCAGTTCGGTTGCCGCGTGCACAGAAGAATTGCTATGATCTTTCAAGATTTTAACGCGTTTTCTTTTTAACGTGGTGGAATATGCTTCACTTATTTTGCGTTTCTGGCTGGGAGGCCAACCAACAGATCTCAGAAGGAGAACCATATCGAATAAAAACCATCCCGGGATGCTGTTGGCCCGTAGGCATTTACAACTTCATTTGAAGAGACTCGCGAGAGCGAAGGCCCGCAAGTGAGATTTTAACTATACATCGCGGTAGCATCTATCATCCCATCTTGTCTCGTAAGTGTTTGTAAAAGGAATCTGAAAGAAATGTCAGAAAATACTGCGATTAAGCACAGTCTCTGTATCAAGTTAAAGTAGCAGCCTGCAAGTGCCCATTGCTGGGCAAAGGCCTCCTCAAATATCTGAGCGGGTTTTTGGAGCTGGGAAAGGCCCGTCACGCTGCTCCAGTGCTTGACATATCATCCAAATAATATTTTTCAATTATTTCTCAGACATGCAGGTTTCCTCACTTTGTATTTCCTTCACCGTCGTGCACGTGGTAAATACAGCACTTAGAATTTCTATTAACCAATTATGTGGTGCCGGCGCTGAGGATCGAATCCAAGTCACTCGCGCTCTATGAAACTAAAGCCTAGTAGGGTGTGAAAGGGGGGCAAACGAGCAAGCCTCTCACCTGATGGTAAGTCATTACCGTCGCCCACGTACATCTGCAACACCGGAGGTGCTGCAGGTGCCTTTTCTAAGGGATGTCTGGATTGGGGAGTTGGAAAGGACCCTGCCTTCGACGCTGTGGATTGCGGGTACGAATCCCGACAGGTGCAAGCATTTGTATGATGAATATGAATGTTTCCAACCGAGTCATAGATGTTTATATATGTAACTTATCATCATCAAATTACAAAGACAGAGGCTGTCCTAATTTGGTGTAACGTGTTGTGTGACGTGTTGGATCTTTTGATATATTATTACTTAAACGGACAGAACAATGAAGAGATAGAGATGAAAGCGTGGCTCTACAAAGTATGTAAAATGTTTTTAAAGAGTTTTTTTTTATGAAAAATAGGCTTGCGTTTGACCTCAATCTTGCCCGATGGAAGGCGAAGATGAGGCCTAGGATGGAACACGCTTGCCTAGATGTCTGTTGACTTTGGCCTTAAAGATGTCCAGATTATAGTTTTCCGGAAAAACTGACCTCGGCAGAGAGTTCCACTCCTTAGCCGTCCGCATAAAGAAAGAAGAGGCAAACCGCTTCGTGAGTTCCACGGATATATTCGTAAAATATGTTTTTCTTCTATGATGCTAATTATGTATTAGCTACGATGAATGTCACACCTACGCCAATTGTTTCCACGAGGCTTCGCAATCGACAACAATCATTTGTTAAGTTAAATATGTATACAGAGCGCAGTGCAGTGTGTCTGTGTGTGCGATGCTGTTTTGTTTTCGTGCGTTCGTTATAACAAGTGTTTGATGTTATTTCAATGTCAGTACATTTCACATTCAGCTGTGACATGCCACAAGCAAGTGTGATATGTGCAATGCCTAATATATATGAACTAGCGATTTGCCGCGGGTTCGTCTGCATGTCACATTCCATGTCACAATCGACCTCGGCGGCAAAATTCATTTGAACTCCGCTCAGTCCTTCGGGTGCGATTGATTGAACGACAAACGTTGTATAACGGCTTGGAAACATTCCACTGCAGGTCATTGACCTCTTTCAGAGGGAGGATTTTCCATAATCGCCAAGCACGTGGTGGAGCCAAGCAGTGGCTTTTGCCGCTGCTCGAATGGGCCGCCTCGCTCGGATGAGTACCACGGCCTCGCAGAATACTGGCGTGAAGTAGAGGCATCTTGTGCCTCTGCGCCTCGTTCGGTGAGTGAGGTAACCGGAGGCCCACTCCTTCTCCCCATCCCCTTCCTCATCCTCCCTCCCATCTACCAAATACCCTTAAAGGCCGGCAACGCACGTCCAGCACCTCCGGTGTTGCGCGTGCGTTATACCTGGGCGACGATATTCACATACCATCAGAAAAAAAAACGTAAGTGATAACACTGTGGACATTCGAAATGAAGATAATCGGTATCGTCGGGAATGTCATTCGAATGGATCGGTGAAACAATATAGAGAAAGAGATTTAATTCAAATATTTGAATATCGAATCCCCGCCACGTAAATTGAATTTTAAAGTTTGATGCTCTGCTGCTATTTCAACCTAAACGTAAATATCACATATGTCAGCTAATAAAACAAGATCGCGCCATTTCGAATTTTACAAATCAAATATAGATTTGTTCGATTGTTTTTCTATGTTCGTTTTGAAAAATAGTTTACTTTTTAATGATTGATTGATTGATGAATTAAGTGTTTTAATGAGAGCCTGGTTTCAAATTTTTTTTTTATGTTTAACGTGGGGGGAAAGGCCACCGTCTCCGGTGATCGGTTATGTCGGGATCAGCATTGAAGATGAAGACCGACTGAACCCACCTCGGTAAATATGCCGTTGGCCTAGTGGCCTTGACAGCTTCAGCGGTAGAGACTCTTGGTTAAGCATGGTTTCTGAAGGTATCGGTTTTCCTCTTTGTAGCGGTAAAAGAGACGCCGTTCCGTGTAGTACCTAACGCCATTCGATTTCGAACCGTAGGGTAATTATTACTCATGGAAAGTTCCACGTTGAAAAATGTTAAACGTATAGAGTTCAATTTCTTACAGCTTGAGCAAAAAATAAATTATACCTACATAACCTTATAGGTTGTTATTACATATCTCTGAATAAGATTGAAGCTATGTCGAATAAACATAAAAGTTATTGTACTCGGTAGAGCCGAGCGGAGGCTTTCGCTGCTGTTCGAATGGGCCGGCCCGACCGGGGTAGTGGAACGGCTTCGCGGAATACCGGCGTCAAGTAAAGGCATCTTGTGCTTCTGCGTTTTGTTCTGTGAGTAAGGTAACAGGATGCCTACTCGCTCCTCCCTCCCCAGATATCCTTAAAGGTGGGCAACTGCAGGTGGCAGCTCCCCTGGCGTTGCAGATGTACGTGAACGTGTAATCACTTATCAGGTGAGCAGCCAGCTCGTTCGCATAAACAAAAAGGAAACGAGATCTAGAAAGATATTTCAATATTTGTACTTGACTTATTTTATAAATTAATGAATTATGTGGCCCAGATTTTTTATTACAAGCAGAATGTCATAAATGTTACTTTGACCTAATTACTGAATACATCCTTACTTATGTACATTTTTTGTAATCATGTTTTTTGTTGTTGCGTTCAACAAGTTTTTTTGTCTTTTCCTTTGAAAATTACTTATTATTTTACTCGGCTCTAAACCGAAAAGGTTATCTTGGGCCTTTACATTTTTATCGGTACTGTATAATACAGACGTTAACTAATGTCACGCCATAATTAATTATAATGTGTGGTATAGAGTTATGTAGAGGTTAGGGAATATTTTTTCAATATTTAGTATTTAATTTATTGTCCGAATGTATTGTACATAACGTAATAACAATGTTTAATAATGCTATTAAAGTGCCGATGCGAAAAAAAAAAAAACGATTTGTAAACAAGCGGTTCGTTTAATTGGCAGCCCTGTCCGCGACTGGTACGGGCTTGTACGGCGGCTTCGTGGTGTGCGCGCGTGCGTACGCCATTGTTGGATAACCGGTTTTGCGTGTGTGCGTGCGGCCGACTCGCTCGAGATCTATACCTCGAAATGAATGATGAATTTGACGTCGTTCTAACCTTTCCATCTCTTTATCGTAACAAATACTATTTGGGTAAAGTTCATCACTGCGTCCATATATCATAGGAAAAAAATTATTACTTAATAACAATTTTATGATTTCTTAGTTATTTTGTTATTAGGCCGAAGTATTAGATATAATTGTTAATTTTTACTTATAAATAGTTTTTCTTTATTCTCCATTGACATAGCGAAGTACATACAGCCATGATGTTGAAATGACATAGAAATCTTAATATACATACATAGAATATAAAAACAAAAATTGAACGATATAAAATCAGCAAATAATAGTTTTATTTCGAATGTGTAGTGTTCCCGTGAATACAAGAAATCGTTAGGTGCTAACGAAGTTGAATTACTGGTCAAAGAATAATTTTAGGTTAAAATTCTTTAAGAAAAAAATCGATATGTTTTAACTGCATGAATACACTTAAGCCCTATATGTGGAACACACATACATACATTAACACACACAAACATGGCTGTTTCTCCCGTCCAGCATGCATATTCAAGCGTTAGTGATTGTCTCGTGACACATTCTGTTTTATTTTTAAACGTGGTAGAGCCAAGCGCCGCTTTTGCTGCCGCTCGAATGTGCCGGCTCGACCGGAATGGTACCGCGGCCTCGCAGAATACCGGCGTGAAGTAGAGGCATCTTGTGCTTCTGCGTTTCGTTGGGTGAGTGAGGTAACCGGAGGCCCACACCCCCTCCCTATTCCCCTCCTCTACTCTCCCATCTCCCAAATATCTTTAAAGACCGGCAACGCACCTACAGCATCTATGGTGTTGCAGATGTATGTACAAAGTAACGGTACATCTTTATAAAACACATATCTGTTTATTTGTGTACATGAATATAGTTAATTAATTATTTTACTAAAATATAATTTTTAAATCCACCATGCACATAATATTATTTCTCCACACCTCAGGTTGGGTGAGAGAGAATGCCAAAGGGCATTAAGTCCGCCCTTTATAATAATTAAAAAAGTTTAAATAAATAAATGAAATGTACGTCAAATGAAGTATTTTCTACTTGAAAATACTTCATTTGACGTACAAAAAACATATTTTGTTTTTCAATAGTAAATTTTTACAAACCACCACCGTTGCCGTAATGCTGTTCCTCTGACGGAGAAGAAACATGCGAAGAAAACATCATAGGTGTCGTTCCATTTACAGATTTTATACATAACGAAATATACAAAGTAAAATAAAAATTAGCGAATAGATTCTAGATAAAAAATATTAGAACAAATCTGACGAAGGATTAGCCAACGCTGGTCCTGGCGCCTGCTCCCCACGAGCAGCGACTGTTCACGAGCATGACCATGACCGCATGTGACAGGAATCGCCCTTCTCGACCCTATTAAAAGGGAGTGGACGTAACCCCACACAACGCGGCCGCAAGACACAACAATTTGTAACAACACAGATTGTCGTCTGCGATGAACGAAGCCGCGCCCCCCAGCATCTTATGTTATTTTATGACGGCCTGCTATCCCCAACTCTACGACTGTGCGCTTGTTCTGCGTGCGAGCAGGAATATGAACTATTCCAGCCAACCGATCTCGAGGAAAATCAGTAAACCCTTAAAGTTACCGGTGACCTCGGGATACTTAGCTGTAACAGAACGCGGGCCGTCGTTTCTTCCTCCTCTGTAACACCTATAGTAAACAGATGTTTGTTGAAATATCCATGTCCAGTTATGGGGCTAGTTACTATCCCAATTTGAGATTTATTCAGGCGCAGGAGCATCTTGGTTATGCGATTATTAACCGTTGGAAGGGCTTCCCTAGCCTGTCTACATACTACCTGGTTTGGTTCCTAGCGCGGTTTCGTATTCGTGAGCCAACGTGCCCAAACGGTATTGGGACGATGGGTTTCCGGTCCAATAGTCCACCGACCAGACCGTACCCGGGCAAGTCCGTCCGGCGCATCATTACCTCGGGTATCGTTACCTTTTATCCACTGCAGAATTATATTGCACCATCTTAATCGAACACCGAGCCGTCATTTACATATGGCTTGTAGGTATTCTATTTTACATAACATCACGTGTTTGATGTGCATAGGCAAGAACTTCTTGATCCACAACTGCATAGAACCGTACAGCCCTACACGCCCATTGTCTTTTACAGCTCCCACAGACGCTTCTAGATCTGTTTCACTGTTACACAATGGTGTTACGACATCGTAGGAATAAGAAATTACAGTTATTATGATATTTATCATGACTGTTAATGATGTCTTCTATTCTATTGTCACCATTACGGTAAGAAATAAAACTCGCAGACTATACTATCGTCTTTTTTTCTATATAAACACTCATCTAGTACCAAAACAGGTGATAAGACAAAACAAATAATTTATTCAACGTAATAAACATACATTTCACTTGTCGAACGTCATTTATTGTTTTAAATTACCACCGTTTCGTAATAAGGTCCCTCAGACTACATAACTCCATATAGGTTTATATACATATACCAACATAGATAAATAATCATATACCCTGTTATATGCATTCATGTTCATCATATAAATGTTTGTGTTTAGCGGGACTCAGGCTCCGAATGCAGGGTCACTAACAACTGGATCTACGACTATCGGGCAGTCATAATTAATTAAAACAATTCGTTAATCAGTACATGGCTGGATTGTTTTAATCGAAAACAGTATATTTACTTTCTAAGACGGCGACAGGCTCATCACCTGTCGCGTTGATCCAAATAAACTTGTCGTCTTAACTAAATATAAAAGTCTAGACGTCATTCCAGTCTATTATTGAGAATACGGTCTTGTATTTTTTTTAGTATTGGCAATGAATAAGAAAAAATAATAATAAAAAAATCATTAATGATAAGGAAGGCTCGGTGGCGTAGTGGATGAGCGTTTAGCTGCGGCGCTGTGGGTCGGGGGTTCGATTCCCGCACGGGACAAACTTTGTATGGACTACAAATAATAGTTCCCGGTCTGGGTGTTTGTTTGTCCGTGTGCAATTCATGTATGTAAACTGCCTCCGCGACACGGGAGAAATTCCTACGTGGAATGTTAATGTTTATTTAAAAAAAAAATTAACTATGTAATTCTAAATCAATTTACATTTCTATACTTATTAAACGTATTCATGTTTTTATGTACATACATTAAATTTTCATATATGTATTATGAGGTCAAGGTCAAAATATATGTTTCTTTAAATTTATTCCAAAGAGATGTTCTCGAATTAGGATTATAAATAGCTCTTTTGTAAAGCGAATTTATTTATTTAAACTTTATTCACAAAGCGATACACATGGCGGACTTAATGCCTAGAGGCATTCTCTCCCAGTCAACCATTAGGCTAAGCAGAGATAAACACGCAATAGAGGCGATACAGCTAACAGAATAAAACAAGTAAAAAGATATAAATATCAAAATATATGTAATACAACTAAAATATAACATATACACTCTAAGTGTCATCATGAATTTTAATACTAAAATACAAACAAATATAGTTGTCAGGATGAACAACTAAAGCGATACAATGACTATTAGCGACACTAGTACAGAATTCTAACATCTTTGTAGTGTTTGCGGATTTTATTTTTAAAGGCAAACTTATTAGGAGCTCTTTTAATGTCAAGTGGGATTTCGTTCCAGAGCCTTCTAGCCGTGAAAGCGAATGGACTTAGATAAGTAACCAGTACGGTGTAAAGGCGTCAGCAACTTGAGACTGCCCGAAGAGCGGAGAGAACAGTTATGAAAATCACCCAGGTATTGAAACTTAGATTTCAAGTGATCAGAAATACAAGGAACGTTAAGAATTGTGAAAAGGGTGCAAAGTGTTCCAACATTTCTGCGCTGACGAATTGACAGCCAAATGAGCTGTGCACGAGAGGAAGACAAATGGTCGTACTTGCGAATACCATGAATGTATCTGATGCAATTGTTAAGAAGACGGTCCAGTGTGTTGAGACAGATCTGTGTGTTACAACACATGTATCCACATTAATCGTACGACCCTCACACATAAGTAAAATAAACTGTGTTAGCTGTTACAATATTAGTAAGATATCTTATTTTTCTTACAGCTTTAGATAGATTGGGGCCCAATTTCTTTGTATCGGGAGTTATTCCTGGAGACACAGTGAACCAATTAAAAGAATATTGTATTTGTTCGTTCCTCCACCATCGATCATAGATAGATATCAGCCTCTCCTACAGGTTGGATTGCCAATATCGCCTCGCTTGGCATTGCTGGACACCTTGCACCTGCACTGCTCGTCACCAGTATCAGTATTTTCGGCCTGACACTGATGAAGATGGGCATTTCGCGCTATGACCATCTAGATAGATCTCATTTCTACCGTCACGCAGCAGTACCAGTACTGTAGTGTTCCGATAACGGTATAGAGGAGCTAATATAATTATTTATCTTCACAGAACCATTCAGTCCAGTCCTCAGGTGTGACAATGCATTTGTAATTTTCTTGAAATTAATTAGAGTGTTTATCACACCCAATCTGATTTAAAAAAAACACCTCAAGGGAAAAGAAGGGATGGCAGTTTTCTTAGGAAGAAGCCGCAAACTTAAAAATATACATAGCGTCTCTCGATTACAGCTTCTTTAAAGATTCAAATCCGCAGACAATAGATGGAATCGCAACTTTCTTTGACCCGAATCAACTGTTCGACGGAGAGTGTCTTTTAGCATTTTTATTGTATTCGAGTTAGATTTGGTCTATAACTTTCAGAAGTTCATTCCAACTATAGTAAAATCTAATCTGACTGTAATGTAACGGGGTGCAACAACCCTGCGGCTTATTGGTTAACGTACCTGACTCCTGTACCTCCTGGGTTCGAATTTCAACCGAAGTCAATATTTGTTCGAAAACACAAAATTGGTTTTTGGGGTCCGGTTGTGATGTGTTGAATCTGACCCTACCTTCGATATTATCGGATAACCGTTACATCGGACACGGGAAGATGGTTATCCGATAATACGCGCGTATGCTTACAGCACAATCTTATCTCCTAATATTGACGTAAGCGGCACAACACAGACGTGACAGTGTAGTGGTCAGGAGACTCGCTTTAGTTTCATATAGCGCGTGTGACCAGGGTTGCGAGTTGTTAATAGCAATTTTTCAATACTGTATTTACCACGTGATCGGCGGTGAAGCAAAAACATCGTGACGAAATCTGCATGTATAAATGGATTAAAATAATATTATTTCGGGGATATATGATTTGTCCAGCAGTGGACACTTGCCAGGCTGCTACTTTTACGGCACTACAATATCTCCTGCGCACTTGATTTCGGAAGTTGTCGAAATCGGCCAGGAAAGGACATAATCGTCGCGACAGAATTCGAAGTTCCATCGATACCACCTAGATGGTTGGCATTCCACCACAGTGCGTTTTAATCGAAGATTTCTGCCACGCACTTCGACTTTGTGGAATCAGCTGTCGCCAGCAGTATTTCCGAACAGTTTCGACTTAGGGACCTTCAAGAAAAGAGCTATTCCTTCCTTAAAGGCCGGCAGTGCATCTGTAGCTCCTCTGGTGTTGTGGATGTTCGTGGGCGTCGGTGATCACTTACCATCAGGTGAGCTGCACGCTCGTTTGCCCCTTTCTTCTAAAAAAAAAAAAAGATTTGTGGGTCCTAGCGTGATGTTATATGTTATAGCCTTTAATCTTCCTAAATGACCGGAATATCTTAGCTAAAAATATTTTTCAGATAATAAATATGTCGTATTCATTTACCTACGTGATTGCTCTTGGCGCTCATATAGGCAATGTAAATATTCAACGTCTTTAAAAGTTTTCGAAGAGAAATTATCAGAAACACTTTAGAAGTCGATGTTTTACTTATCTCGTATGAGCAGACGCCTCTCCGCGTTTTGTTAAGACAACATAATTAGCTGTTTTGATCGCGCTTGTTTGTTTTGATTCAGTTAATTATGGTTGTCATGGAGCCGAAATTTGATTACGTTTTGAGTTTCATTGTATGTTTAAGTTAACGTATAAACGTTTAGTGTGGCGTGCATTATGAAACGGGCTCATAATTAAGATGAAGCTGGAGACATAAAGAAAACGTTATTAATAGCTGAAAAGGATTATTGAAAATTCCAGCTCTAGTAATTTTGAACTTAAGGAACTTGTGATGTAAGCCGCGTGATATAGATAAGTTATATCAAAACTCTGAAACACCACATTTACGTTACACTTAGTATGATATTACAGATGATGAACCGTGAACCCCATAAGTATCGGATTTGTACGTACAGAGTTTAGCAATGAAAGTAATATATTGGAATATAAACTGTATCCATACATGGTGGAGCCAAGCGGCTTTTGCCGCTGCTCGAATGGGTCCGCTCGACCTTGAGTGAGGCGACCGGAGGCCCACTCTCCCGTACGCCTCATCCCTCCCATCCCCATATATCCTTAAAAGCCGGGCAACGCACCTGCAGCTCCTCAGGTGTTGCAGATTTACGTGGACGACGGTAATCACTTACCATCAGCAGAGCCGATTGGTCGTTTGCCCTCTTTCTCATTAAAAAAAATCTAGTAATTAATTCGGTTGTTCAATGAACACATGTTAGGAAGCTGGTCTAGACAAGGAGCTGAAAAACTGTCTACGTAATGGGATCCCCACAGCAGGGCGAACTTATTTCTCGCAACGAAGAAATTAATTAAGTTGTCGAGTGGGTTACAGGAAGTAATAGGTTCCGTGCAGGAGCGGGCGACCGCGAATGTGTATTGACGGGTCTGACGCGCCCGACATGTCGCGACATGTTACATGCCTTTATTGATTTATTTGTTATTTTCCGTGTAGTAGATCTGTACGAAATGAAATGATGTATATAAATATACGACGCAAGGAATAGTAAGTAGTTTTTTTCAACTAAACGAAAAGTGTTGAAGGAGAGATTAAAGAATAACTGTTTAGGGGGGAACAAAGTGCGCTTTGACGAGAGCCCAATATGTAGTGGTGGGGAACCGACCGACGTGGCTTAGTGGTTAGCGTACCTGGCTGTGTGACACGAGTCCTGGTCTCCAATCCCCGTCGAAATCAATATATGCGCAAAAAAACTAATTATCTTCGTCTTATACATACACATAACGGCGTTACGCGGGCTCGATTCCCGAACGCGACTTGTTTTTGTATGTACTACAAATAATAGTTCCCGGTCTGGGTGTTTGTCCGTCTGCAATTCATATAAACTGCCTGCGAGACACAGGAGAAATTCCTACAGCGGAAGGAAACGTTTTAAAAGAAAAAAAAAAGATGTATCTGACACTGGATCTGACCCTTCCAGTAAAGACTGGAAAGGGTCTCTGTTTTTGCGTACTATTGACTACTGCTGTAAAAGTAAAGTAAAGTAGCTGCCTATAAGTGCCCACTGCTGGGCAAAGGCCTCCTTCTCAAATATCTGAGAGGCTGTAGGACCCGAGAATAGCCCACCACGCACCTCGAAATAATACATACATTTTTTTATTATTTCTCAGATATATAGGTTTCCTCACGATGTTTTCCTTCACCGCCGAGCACGTGGTAAATACAGCACTTAAAATTGCTATTAACAATTTTAGTGGTGCCGGCACCGGGGATCTAACCCAGCTGTCTCGCGCTCTATGATACTAAAGCGAGCGCCCTGACCACTGGGCTACTGCTGCTGTAGTTATTTTTAATTGGATTGAGGTGAATATATGGCTAACAGTCCACCTGATGCCAAGTACAGCTCATGGACACCTGTTTGTAATCCATGGACAATTTCAATCGAAGAAGGTCACAGGTGCGTTTACAACCCTGAGGGCCAATTTAGATAAATCCGGTGTGTACACACATTGTCGTGTATTAATTGTACTGCTGAAGACAAAATGTCTAATTACTGAAAAGATAAGGCACGGCCACATAATCCCCTTCGATGCGCTACTGGAACAAGATGGCGGATTACGTGTGACTTTGAATGGTGTCTTTCTCGAGCGAGTAAGTCTCACGCAGTTATCACCTCTATATTATATGGTTTGGACTTTATTTTAACAAGAAACATTGGTGCGACTTAATTTCGCGTTCAGTTACGAAACAGTACAGAAAAGCAAAGTAACAGTAGAGCAAAGCTGGTTGCCTTTTGCTGTTGCTCTAATGTGTCGGCTCGACCGGGTTGCTACCACGACCTCTAAAAGTACAGGCGCGAAGTAGAGGCATCTAGTGCTTGTGCGTTTCGTTCAGTGAGTGAGTTAACCAAAGCCCCACCCTCCTCGGCCTCAGGCCGGCAACCCACCTGATGCTCTCCTGGTGCTGCAGATGTCGGTAATCTCTTACCATCAGATGAGCCGCTTGATCGTTTTCTCCCTTTCCCAAATAAAAAAAAACATTTACTTTTTTTTAAGTAACAATATTTACATATTTTATTTACTATTTCTGAGACATGCAGGTTTCCTCACGATGTTTGCCTTCACCGCTGAGCTCGTAATAAATACAGAACTTAAAATTGCCATCAAAAATTACATTGGCGTTTTTGGCATCGGGATTTGAATCAATGTTACTCGCTTATGATGAACCAAACGCGAGCGCCCTGAGCTATAACGGCTCTTTAATGAATGAAATATTAAATTCCAAGTCATTATAATAACTCCATAATAAACGTGAATGTGCCGATGTATTACAGCATAAACGATGTACTTTTCATTATCATTTGCCGAGATATAAGTTATCTAACGGTACTCTTCCGGGGTGAATCTCGCCGCGCTGGAAATTACCCGGACATTGAGACGGATAACGGCACCGGGGCGGTTCTGCGCCGGACATCTCGTTACCCGGACAATACGGACGACATAGTAGAGATTAAAGTTTTACTATTTGCGCCGTCTTATCGACTTCTTCTAAGATCTATGCTAAGTATATTGATGGGATAACTCTGTGAATAAGATAGCGAATTTTATTTCGGACGTTACTTTACGGAAATTTTATAGAATAATAAATAACTTCCCACAATTCCTAGCATTGTATTGTCAAGTGTTTAGACTCTGAGATGTTGAACAGTCGAGTTCGCCTTGTTGCGAGGTGAAAAGCGTGTCGCGTATTAAATATTGGGGATATAGTTGTGGTGAGGGATGTGGTGGTGGGGTGGAGTGGTGGTGTGGAAACGCGATCAAATCCTTTGATAATAGTTGCATTACGAATATCACTTTCCTCGTTAAAACACAACACGAAACTCGCTGAAGCTAGTCTCTCGCCGATATTATAAATTATTCCATTAAATAAAACGTACGTATTCATAAAATATTTACGGAGCGATGCCCTAAATGAAATTGTGAATTAAGATAGGATTTCCTATCGTAACAATGGAGGTTACAATGACAAATAACAGAGATTAATAAATGATTTTTCCAACGATGCACTTTATATATTTTTTTTTATTAATATTGCCCTTTGAACCGTTACATGCTATTGAAATTTGTAAAAGATTGCGGAAAATTAGTCCGTATAGCTTCCTGGGGCCTTATCCGCTATTCCACAAAGGGTTTCACGATAATTCCTTATGACATCGTCATATATCGTACGTTATCGATAAACCAAAGCGTGTCTTGAATGTGAAAAATTCTAAGGTATCGTATTCATAATCATCATCATTTCCGCTTATCATAAGTCCACCGCTGAACGTAGGCCTCCCCCAAAGATTGCCATAAAGCTCGGTCCTGAGCCACTTGCATCCATCGACTTCCCGCAACACTGCGCAGGTAGTCACTCCATCTTGTGGGGGTCGTCGCACACTGCGTTTGCCTGTACGTGGCTGCCACTCGAGAACCTTTTTTCCCCAACGGTTGTCAGTTCTGCGAGCTATGTAGCCGGCCCATTGCCCCTTCAGCTTGCTGATCCGGCTTACGGCTATGTCGGTTACCTTAGTTCTGCTGCGGATATAATCGTTGCAGACTCTATCGCCCCGAGAAACACCTAGGATAGGCAACACGCACTGGACGAGAAGATATAACGTAGTTTCCGGAACGCAGCCCACCCTAGTTGGATTCGTCGATTGACCTCTGGATCGAAGTTGGACTTACCTAATATGACAATATGTCCCAGGTATGCGTACTCGTCGACAACTTGGACCCCCATTGTTCCCAACAACAACCGGCATTGGTGTGACATGGAAGCTAGACGTCTTCGTCTTGTCCATGCTCGTCTTAAGACCAACCAGTCGGGTGTACGGTTCAGCTTTTTGTATTATTAGATCTTAGACAGTCGCAAATTAACGGCTGGTTTAGTAAAGGTTAAGAGAAGTCTGGTGCTATGACGTTCTCATTGTAATGACTTTTTATTTGTTATCGTTGAATTTTAAAACAATTTACGTGTATGTACGTATACATCATATGAATGCGGTGGTTGGATTATCATGTTTTAAGGTTCAGTGACCTGCCTTTAGCTGTCTTGACTTATTTTTCAATTTTGATTGTGCGTTTGTGTAATTAATTAAAGAAGTGAAATATTATTTGACTCTTTAAACACTAATGATTTAAAGCACTTAAAGATCACGCTTGCACATTTATCATTTTGGGGACGTACATCTGTTGTTTTGTAAGCTGTGGGTAGTTTTAACGCGAAACCCAGCGGTGGACTTCAACCCATTGATGAATGGATTCGACCATGTTTTTTTTAATGTTTCAGCTTATTGCTTCGTTTCTAATTGTGAGTGAGAGTCAAATGCGACTAAGCATTCCTTCATCGACCTTCTCCACAGGCGTGACAGTCGTCACAGTCCAGAGTCCGTGGACGGCACAGATCGCATACGACTTACATTGGTTCCAGGTCAAATGGACTGTTCGCTCTTTTGTTCCTAATTCACTTTCACTGCAATGCAGTCCTTCAAAGCTCTAGTGGATTTATACTGACCAATAAAGAGTATAACTTTATACGTTATTTCTGCTGCTGTAATGGATTGGGATTAGTATCAC
Organism: Bhutanitis thaidina; assembly: GCA_029286595.1. Classification (NCBI taxonomy): domain Eukaryota; kingdom Metazoa; phylum Arthropoda; class Insecta; order Lepidoptera; family Papilionidae; genus Bhutanitis; species Bhutanitis thaidina. The sequence goes on from JAGSMS010000010.1 coordinate 16,541,678, forward strand.
GGCCTGGCAGAATACCAGCGTGCCATCTTATGCTTCTGCGTTTCGTTCGGTGAGTGAGGTATCCATCCGGACGCCCACTGGGGGACCCTCACCTTCCCCATCCCCTCCTCATCCTCCCTGCCAAATACCTTTAAAAGGCCGGCGACGCATCTGTAGCTCCTCTGGTGTTGCAGATGTACGGGGGCGACGGTAATCACTTACCATCAGCTGAATCGCTGAAAAAAAGTAACTTCAAGGTGCCACAAAATTGCCTTGTAGTAGCGGCGTAAGAATCTACCACCCAACACCGTGGGTATGTTATGGCACCCACGGTAAGAGAGGGGAGGCTACTTAGGGGAATAGTCTTGAAACTCCCGAAGGCTGCCGACCGATGGCTGGATATACATCGTAATGATGATAAACGCAGTTTCTGCTACTGCGATCGGTAATCCGCTTGCGATTATGAAAAATATACGTAATAGGAGAGGTCTATGTACTATACAGGCCTATTTATAGGCTGTTAGTTTAGATTTCTAGGTTATGTATCGAATGTTAACAGTAGGTTATGTTCGCAAGCTGCGCCCAGACGCCGCCCCGCCGGAAGCGACCACCGCGTGCCGGAACACCCGCTTCCGAAGCACGCGGCGGAGTGATCGAGTTTGATGCTCGTTTTTTTTTTATTTTATGTGAGGGAAAGGTGCTCGCAGCTACCGGCCACCGTCTCCGGTGACTGGACCGACCGGAGGCGTGGTAGCCTTGTGGTCAGGGCGCTCCCTTTAGTGTCATAGAGCGCAAATGACCTGGGTTCGATCCCCGGTGCCGGCACCACTAAAAATTGTTATTAGCATTTTTAAGTGCTGTATTTACCACGTGCTCGGCGTTGAAGGAAAACATCGTGAGGAAACCGGCATGTCTGAGTATTATTTTTTCGAATATTTCTAATATTATTTGAATATTATTTCGAGGATATGTGAAGCCCGCCGTTAGCAGCGTGGCGGGCCCTCTCCCGGCTCCAAAACCTTCTCAGATACTCGTATTTAAGACGGAGGCTTTTGCCCAGCTGTGGGCCCTTACAGGCTGCTACTCTCACTTTATACCATCTTGTGTATATTCAACAGAAAAGCGCCAGTTAAGGTCATAGACTTTAAACAAGGTTTGCTCATACTCACCACATTGGGTATCATTCACGGAGTAAGCACAGATTACAGATTTACATTTGTCTTCCGTAACCCACTTTTCAGCTCTCCGGGAGATAGAACATTGAACGTGTAGAGATGATGAGCCTCGTCCTTGGACTTCCTCTCGTAGATTGTCATAATATATTTAAGGCACTTAACTTTGAATTATCTTAAGATACACGCGTCTTTAGAAATTCATTTGAAGAGTTCCTCACGCGTCATCGTGAATTAACCTCATTTTAGGTTATTATAATATAAGTTAAAACATTCTTAATACCACCACTACCAGCAACATAGTGAGTACAGTTCCGGTACTTTAGCGATGCTGTATCTTGGCGCCAGTTAGTGGGATTTGGGTTCGGCAAATTATGTATATATATTATAAATATAAATAATGCACACATGTAATAAATAATGATGTATATGTATTACATATATACATCATTTTTTTCTTCCTTTATTCGACATAAAACAATTTATGTTCAATGAATTGATAGACCTCTGTAATAATAGAAACTGTCTTTCAGCTCCCGTTCGATCAACAGAGCCTAGTTTGTTAGTCAGCAGGGTGGCACCACGTGCTGGTGAGTTTGCCATTTGGAGACAGTGATGGTGTCTTACACTCCTGAAACATTCTAAATATTAAAATATAGTTATTTAGTCCGTCCTGTAATCGTTTTCCTGCGTCTACTCGTGTGTAAACACCCCAACGACCTCCACACCTGACTACTGAATAGTTACCACCTTTAACGACGTGCGGTCGGAAGGGGTTCGCATCCGGCGAGGTGTGCCTCCAACGTGCCAGCAGAGGGCGGCACTTGCCAACGCTTTAGAGTGCTGGAATTATGCGCTGAAAAGTTACACCTTTATGAATGCTAATGTAGAGAACTTTTGAAATAGCCTAAATAGAGTTCGCTATCGTGTAAAAAGGTTTTGTTGCACTACGGTACTAGTATAATGGTTTCACACTTGTGATTTTAGGACACTGATTGCGCAGACGAAATTAAATTTTTTGATAGGAATGATGGTCTTAATAACGAGCTGGTCTTACAAACTCTTCGGAAAGTTCTAATAAACATGTCCCGTTTGGATTTTCTTTTGAATAATAGAAGAGATAGGAAGTTCATGAAAAATAGATAGATTACGTTTTGCTTAAACTTATTTTAAGGACGTAGAAGTCTTTAAAATAGACTAAGGGACCTTCCAGATATTTCTAGTGGCCTACGAGAGAATATGCAACAACCAAATCAAGTATACCTAACCTTACCTTGTAAACAGTCCGCTCCAGAACATAGGCCTCTCTAATAAGGAGAATTTGCTACAACCGCCCCGCTCTTTAGACGTTGATGCCCGTCCTTATCCCACCATCAATCTGCAGCCATTGCTCCCAGGCTTTTCTTTAGTTGTCTCCTATGACACCCGTGCTAAGAGCGGGTCGCAGATTCTTACGCCAAACCCACACGACAGCTCAAGTGTGTCAGATGTAAATTGTTCAGGCCGATTGCGGGCACCATTGTATGTCAAAAGGTGTCTGGGTACTGTGAACCCCTAAATCAAAGAAAGAAAGTAAGACGGGTAGAACAGACCACACTCGGCTGAATGCTGCAGTTGAGACGAGACTACAGCGCTGGTAAATCGAAGATCCTAGTTACGCTGCAGTTGTCTTCTTTACCTATCATGCGGAGAAACACCGAGCACATCCCGCTGAACCACTGTGTCCTTCATCACATGCAACACACTTCGGTTGTACAGATTAGTCATGAGAATACACGATGAGAAGATGTAGCCATGTTCTTCGAGTAGGATTTTTCGATTGACTTCTGGCAGTATGAATTCCCTGGTCTGACAGTTTGTCCCGGTCTTCAACTTAAAGCGTAGTGTCCCCCAACTGTACCGTGTTGAGACTACCTAATTCTTTTAAATAAATTCTTATTATAACACGTGTTACAATGCCTTACAATTTACAATGTTTTTTTTTTATTATTTTGTTAGTGTAGTAGATTTCAAGGTTAACGATAAACAAAATGGCCGGTGTCGTATAATCTACCAGAGTAATAAAAACAATTACATATTGTATGAATTACCATTACAATGAGCACGTGAATATTATCTTGGTTTAAAGTAATTTTGTGGGTAGGAAACACTGTCAACACTATTCCACCTGCGGGTGTCCCAAGAATGTAACTTAAGGATAAGCTTTAAACCTCTCATGGAGTCCTAGTGATGGCGAATCTGAACAAAGATGCAGGAGTCTGGTACCGCGATTGCCAACCCGTCTGCCAAACGTGGCGATCATTTCAAATCACTCCCATTAAATAAGTAAATTGAGCTCTGTGCTTACAATTTTTTTATATTTTCACTCCATAATGTATGCATACTTTATGTTTAATTTATTTATCAAATCAATTAGCACGGTTTCACCGATTACACGAATAATTTAATATTCAAAAGAAAAAAAAAGTTAATTAAGTTCTGAATCATGTACATTAATTAAAACATAATTATTGTGTTTGATGAAAGCCATGTCTGGTTACAGACAACATAGAATTCTACGTTAATTACGTTATGTAATGTACTGGTATGTAATGTAACCATTTTAAAAAATAATGACATTCCCTGGACTAGTTTTTACATGTCCTGTTACTTTTATCACTTTGAGGATTAATTAATCCTTAGGGATTAATCAAAGAAAACTTATAATTAATAAATGTTTTATTATTAATCTTAATCGATGGCGAATTACGCTTTGGTTAAAATTATTATAACTATTCCGAAAATAAATAATAGAACGAAATAAGCACTTCTTAAGTTTTCTTTCAACTTGAGCAATTAAGGATAGATTAAATATATTTATCTCTTTCCTTCTTTCAGATTCCCCTTGCCTATAAATGACATACGCACAAAACACCGTAAATAAAATACCAAAAACCTCTAGGTATCTTATAAGCGATATTCTAGATTAGTATAGTAGTAGAGTAGAAGATTTTTTAATCCGTGTTACCGTGAGCGAGCTCATCAAACACACGAGACGTGCAATGCACGTGGTGCGGCGCGCACGGCATCGGCTTCGGGGCAGATCGTCCACCTTCGCTTAGAAATATTCGCTGTGATCGTGTTGCGTGTCGATTTAAATAACGTGGTATCTATCCATAGATATCCTCCCAAGGCAACTGACCCACTTTATCCCTAAATTATTTAATTATCAACAAGAATGTGATAATTTTAAGTTTCTTTCGCCATTTCTTCCTCATTGTGGTGGTGTAGATTGTAGAAAAACCTTAAGCGATGTTGCAGTCGAATTTGATTCGCGGTTCAGATGGACAGTTTCATTTTAAAATATAGATCTATACAGCACACAAATTCAATCATAAAAATTCTCTCTTAATATACTGCGAAATTACAGCCGTTGAAATAGTTTGAGAACCGCTGTTCCGAGTCCTGCGCAAAAGATTAAGCGTTGCACCCGCATATCCGCGCCGTGGAGACGTCATCGTCCAAGGCCAAGGCGGTTGGAGCGTGACGAGACCAAGGTCAAGAGGCACCCGGTGTCCCATTAGCTTGTGTTGCAAAGTAGTTTTCAGCCAGCGATAAGCCGACGTTCGTCGGATCGCGTTTTGTACGTACAGGACGTGATGCTTATGATTCTGTTAATCTTTTCTCGGAAAAGAATCATCGAGACATTACGATAATGAGGCAATAGGATTGTCATTTACAATATAACCATCCTTTTATCTTTGGTGATATAGACAGAGTATGTATGTCAAGTGAAGTCAATGAATCAACACTTTATGTTACAAACGTGACAATTAAATATTTATAGTCTGGTCCTTAGCTTAAATAGACTAACGGTTCAGGGTGGAGGATTGTGAAACGTCATGTCGCAGGTTCGAACCCGCCGTTCGGTGAACCACACCAGATATTAGTAACGTTAGCGTTGTCTGTATTCCATTATTATAATATATTATGTCGCTGGTTTTAACCCGCCATTGGATTCAATTTGTGGTCCAAGCTTTGAACTCTGGAAGCCCACTCAAGGGCCGAGCGCTAGTAAACACACAGGTAACTACTAGTTTCAGTACCGGGGTATTGACACTAATAAAACTTTAATTGTAATTTTAATACAATGAAGTTAATCACTTTCATATTTCATATTCAACCTAATCATAGATGACGATAGAAATAGAAAAAATATAGAAGGATTGCAATGCGATGTCCATTAATATTATATTAGCTACCAGCTATGCAAGCATAATAGGCTTATATGGAGTCCATTGTGGTTTGTATGGGGCATTGTTGTGGAATTAGAAGCTGTCACCTATTGTACGGGCGGCGGCCGTGCCGGCGCGCAAGTTCGAACTGTAACCAATATTTTTTAAACATTGTTATGTAATCCCAAACGGTTACACTGTGTAATGATAAGCTCGGTTTATTGTTTGTTTAACTGCCGCGTATGCTCTTGAGGTTTGTATAAATTGTATTTAAACAGTTAAAAATAAACTAAAACTTGAAACTCAGCTGTCATGTATTTTACACGAGTTCTGATAGAAGTGTACATACTACAAAAAAAGTTTAAAGCATTAGCATCTAAATCCTGCTTTGACATTGCTACAGTTAACTCGTGGGTTAGTTATGAGTGTACCAGTCTATGATTCGAATCCTTACCCGCGCTGTGGAACTGTTTATAGCATGTATTTATACGTGGTAGAGCCAAGTTGCAGCTTTTGAAGTTGCTGCTCGAATGGGCCGGTTCGACCGGGGACGAAAGGCCTTGCAGAATATTTTCTATTTTGCATATTTTACATTTGTCCAGTTAGTTTGATATAGGGGTATCCTTTGAATGGTAAAATAGCAGCCTGTAAGTGCCCACTGCTGGGCGAAGGCCTCCTTTTTACTTTTCATTTAACACGATGCAGTCACGCGTGCTTCCAGGAGCCACTTTCTTAAATAATTTTCTTAATTTCATTTTTATAATTAATTCATCTTAAATAATTTTCATTAGTAGCAGCCTATAAGTGCCCACTGCTGAGCAAAGGCCTCCTTTTTAAATACGAGTATCTGAGAGGGTTTTGGAGCCCGCCACGCTGCTCCAGTGCGGGTTAGCGGGCTTCACATATCCTCGAAATAATATTTTTTATTATTTCTTAGGTATGTAGGTTTTCTCAAAATGTTTTCCTTTATCGCATTAACAATTTTAGTGGCGCCGGCATCGGGAATCGAACACTGGTCACTCGCGCTCCTTGAAACTAAAGTGAGCGCCCTGACCACTATGCTTTATCCTTTGAATGTTGCTTGATATAGTCACAGACAGACTTATCGCTTATCGAAACTTGTCTGTGGCTGGTCTTATCTTCTATAAGATATCGCTTGTGTAAGGACTATAGTTAACTTCGTTAAGTTAACCCGCATCAAATAGATCTCTATCATCAAATTGAAGTGAATCACTATGTTAAGTAATAAATGAGACATAAGACAAGGGTAGCTTTTTAAGGGTATAAGAGAGATTCCTACATATTTTTGTTTAAATGCCAAACTTTCCTGTTCGCGATGCACCCTTACAGTTAACAAACGGGGCTCTGTCGTCTGCTCAGGGTCCAGCTTGCACAGTTTCCTTAATGGTAGAGCCAAGAGCCAAGCGGCGGCTATTTCATCGGGAAGTGCCACGGCCTCTCAGAATACCGGCGTGAAGTTGAGGAGGCATCTTGTGCTTCTGCGTTTTGTCCGGTAAGCAGGTGAGGTTCTCCAGTGGCAGCCGCGTACAGGCAAGCGCAGTGTTGCGGGAAGTCGATGGATGCAGATGGCTCGGGACCGAGCTTTGTGGCAATCTTTGGGGGAGGCCTATGTTCAGCAGTGGACTTGTTATAGGCTGAAATGATGATAACAAGGGGAAACAGATTCAAGTCCAGATTAAAATTAATCTCGTTGAACTATTCTAGAATGTAGCTTTCACTTTTTTCGTATGCAAGTTTATTGCGTTTAACACAAGGTTATTTACATAAAATGTTATGAGCGGAATTATTATATGCAATGCGCCGCATAATTACGTAACGGCTCGGAGAAAAACTCGGGGCGCGGGAGATGCTCGGAGCGTACGGATTGTTTCACAGGCGCTGTGTTACATTTTTCGAATTAATTAGCGCATACTTTTGTGTTTGAAAACGCCGCAGTTTTAACACCGGTATCATATTTTCATGGAAACAAACAATCTCCGGCTTTAGATTGTGATACATGACCTCTTGTTTTCAGCTGAACTTAATATTAAAAAAAATATATATTGGTTACAACTTGTATATATTAGACCATTAACCATTACCACGTGCTCAACGGTGAAGAAAAACATCGTGAGGAAACCTGCATGTCAGAGAAATAATAAAAATATTATTTCGTGGATATGTGAAGCTCGCCAACCCGCACTGGAGCAGCGTGGCGGACCCTTCCCGGCTCCTGAACCAGCAGCTCCTCTAATGTTGCAGATGTACGTACGCGAGGATAATCCCCCTTACCCATATAAAAAGTAACGAAAAATGAAACCTTTATTGATCCTTAACAAATTGCTCTTGCATTGTTTTGTTATAATCTGTTGTGTTCTATCTCCCATTTTAGACAATAACATTGGCATACCAAATGCAATCTCATATTTTATTAGTAAAGCACAACCTATAACCGTCAGAAGTAATGATGCTTTATGACATTGAATTGATTGTCGAACAAGGGAATAGCAAACGCTATCTCCTCCTGCTGGCTTGGTTTCAAAAGAACGTGCTGATCGCGGACCTATTAAATTCGAATCGAGTAAATACATGGAGACCAGGAAATCAATAAATTAGTTCGGAATTGGAACCCAGACAACGAATGACACTGATCCACTCAACTCATCCAGGACATTTAGCCATATGAAATAACGCTTGGAAGGCAGTTACAACTTATTTGTCGTTTATAAGTTTTATCTGCCTTCCTCTGCACTCCTCAATAAGCATAGCTCTGAGTGCTACGGGAATCTAATTACAATTATTTTGTTTACAGGTAAACGACGATTTCAACGTGATTCTACTAAAATATAAATAAGGACAGAGGTAAAATTATAACTTGCTAACTGGTGTACAATTGTTTATTTGCAAGGATAATAATGTAACTTTTATTTTTACTGAAGTAGGTAGCTTCGACATGGCCTTACCGTACTTGTAATACATCAACTTCTCTTTCGTTTTGTGATGACTAGGACAATCTGTTGCTCCCATCTAGACCCCGCGGGTTTCCTGAGATTCGACTAAGTGAAGGGAAAAGCCCGATATAGATTTCGATGTTCACGAGAGCTCTAAGAAAGCCTAAATTGAATAAAAGTTGTGACTTTGACTCTTTTCTTTCGTACGTTGTCGGAATAAACATTTCAGGATTCAAGACCTGAATAATCTAGACGGATGCGCTGATGACGGGCTCCAGCAGATGCCTATGTGTCACTTGTTGCAAATCTTCCTACCTCGTTATAAGCCTAAATCCATTGGACACTAATATAAAGGATCATATTAAGTCTTCCACAGTGCGTAGTGTCGAAATTTCAGCTGAACCGGAAATTGATACCAGGATTTTATTATGGAAAGCTTATTTTTTTTTATGGAAAAGGTGGCAAACGAGCAAGTGGCTCGCCCGTAGGTAAGTGATCACTGTCGCCCACGTACATCTGGAACAGCAGAAGAGCTGCAGGTCTGTAGCCGGTTTTTGAATGATACTTGTGAGATTGGAGAAACGCAGACGTACTTACCTACTTCACGCCGATATTCTACGTGGTTGTGGTACTAACCTGGTGGAGCCGGGCCATTCGAGCAGCAGCTAAAACCGCAGTTTCTACCATGTCAAAAAAAAATATGTCTCGAACAGCCTATATCAGTGTCACGTCCCTTCAATAGCCATATTAGCTTCTGAGACGAAGGACGGTGGAATACTCACCCATCTCATATCTTCCACTCCCTTTCTACGTAGGTGTTGTAAGAAGCAAATTTGAGAAAAGCGATAATAATCTCCTGGCAACATCCGGGAACGAGCCCGGGGACGGTGCGCGACACCGTCACCTTCCATCTCTCGGAGAGGCGATGAGTGAGTTACAAAAGCCCGTCTGGCCAAACGCAATCGTGCCATCTGTAAATCCGTAAACCCTGCGTACCCCCATGAGTGAGTGAGGTGTGAGTGTTTATATACAACCACGAGAGTTCATTTAGAAAGAAAGGAAGAAAAATACTTTTTGGTACCAGCATAAATAGACAACATACACAGAATATGTTAATCAACAATAATAAACAAAAAAGCATAAGGTACAAAATAAATCAAAAGTAAGGTCAGACTTCACAATTGAAGAAAAATAATACAGTGGGCATTACATCAGATTATTGTCAAGCTTTAGAGTCTGACGGTGGTTTCCATCTGGAACCTATGTTCATCACGGATATCAAATATAAAGCATACTGAAAACATATATTACGTAACCCAAAAAATAAGCATAACATAACATTTGTAGGTAAGGAACCTTAAAAAACGAGTTTAGACTATGCGTTGGTAGAGAATTAAAAGCTGCAAGTAATACATTGAAGTTATTTATAAGCTCGAAATGCATGCGGCGGTGACTGCGGCGACATTGTGATTCCAGAGCTGGAGCGGCGTCGATCCTGATGGATGGGGTGTCAGGCTGCGGTGCTCAGTGGGGCTTATCCTCGCTGCAAGGCACGGGATGAAGCGGGAGCAGGGATGCTTTGCCAGCGGGATTAATAATAAATAAGAACTCCTTGGAGTTGAGTAGCAGCGCAACCACTGTCGTGTTTCGGTTTGAAGGTTATAGAGAGCCAGTATAAATACCGGCTGGAAGGCATTCAGTTTCTCCTCCTCAGGGGTGACAACGCATCTGCTCCATGGGCTGCTGGATGCACTACGGTAAGAGGCTACTGCAGCAGATGGCGCTCTTAGCTTCTTCTCTCTAGGGTTTTCTTTTATTATATCGCATGTATATTTTTATATATGTATATACGTACGATAGATAAAATCCTTTTAAACTTCGCACCAGTTTTTTTTGATTACGAATAAACATTAAAGGTGATGGGGGTATAGATATAAGGATATCTCTTTCGAGTGTGAGAAAAAAAGAGTTCGAATCGACTTTTATTATTACGTATATTTATTTTAACATAATTATTTATAGTTTTATTGTTTGTGATTACTCTGGTCATTCTGAACGGTATTTAGATGCTATTTTTCTTCGGAAAAGGATCTACTTCTAATTGAAATTGAATGTAGTTTGGAGATAGTGCGAGAAAAAGAGGAGGGCCCTTTCCGTCTCCTAAACCCTGAGAAATGAGAAATGTTTGTTTCGCTTTCGCTTTGGACGCACAGCGCTGTCAGACATCCCCCGATACACCCATGCAAGCGATTATTTCAATTTTACTCAGCACTCACGGGGCTGTTAAGCCAGCCGGCTGAGGCTTTTGTTTCTCCTCCTTTTTAGTAGCTAGACTACGGCCTAGCTTCCGGCCGAGACTTCGTCCGCTTGGGAATATATTTCTGAACCTCCCCCGGGATATGAAGTGAAAATTGAATGAAATGAAAAATATTTATTCTTCGCCATAAGATAATTCGTTTATCATACGTCAAAATTTATAATCTACCAGCATGGAGAAGCAGGCGAAAGAAACTCCGTAGGTATCCTTTTTTTATTATATTTTTTATATTCAATTATTATAGTGTACATCATAAAATAAAAGTAAGGTCAGAGCCAAGCCAGAACTTGCATCTGGAGTGGTTCATGACTGTCAGTCGAATGGCGGACTCGAACCTATGTTCGCAGTCCGCAACATAACCCAATAGGCTATTGGCTCCCATAACTTATAATATAATACGACATAACCACGATACCAACGGTAGCACCCCAACATCGCAGAATACCGGCGTGAAGTAGAGGCATCCTGTGCTTCTGCGTTCCGTTCGGTGAGTGAGGTAACCGGAGGCGCGCCGCCTCTCTCTCCCCATCCCCCTCCCATGTTGGTAAATATCCCTGAAGGCCGGCAACGCATCTGCAGCTCCCCTGGTGTTGCTGATGCACGCGGGCGACGGTCATCTCTTACCATCAGGTGAGCCGCTTGCTCGTGTACCTCCTTTCAAACCTCAACAGCAAAGTATACAACCAGTGCGTGTTGCCAGTGACGACAACACGCACTCACGCACGGACGGGACACCGGGGGCCGACTGAAAATCAGCACTGCGACACCTCGTGGCTCATGCTGAGACGGTCCTTTCCGCCGCTTCATCACAACACACACAAATTCCTTGTGATATATTCACTTTTTTTTTTTTTTATAGCACAATTTATTTGTTTTTAATTTCCTGTTTTCATTTTCTCTTTCATATTCATAGTTTGTTTTATTTATTTTTTCTTGATTTGTTATTTTATAATTGTTATGTATCGCCATATCATGTGCTGTGTTTAGATGTAAGTGAAGGAATAAATGTCTTTATGACATAAAAGATGTCTTTACATACGGAACTGAGACTTGGTCCTTCACTGCAGGCCGTAAGAGGAAGCTTAAAGATGCTCAGTGCGCTTTGGAAAGGGCTATGCTCGGTGTTTCTCCGCGTGATAGAGTCTGCAACGATGATATGCGCAACAGTACTAAGGTAACCGACGACCCCCCACAAGATGGTGTGACCTGCGCAGTGTTGCGGGAAGTCGATGTATGCAGGTGTCTCAGGACCGAGCTTCGTGGCAATCTTTGGGGGAGGCCTATGTTCAATAGTGGACTTGTGATAGGCTGAAATGATGATGACGATGATTCGATTCTCTCCAGGACGATATTCGTACAACGGTTATTTTGCTAAGAAAAAAAAACAAGTTTTTAACTGGGCTTAAGTATATCTCATACTAGGTATTAACTACCGTTTTTAAATTAGGCACAGTATATTGAATAAATTAATTGAACTTGCCTTTTCTTATTTTTTTTGGTGTTAAAAATATGTTAATTAGGTAACAAATGGACCTCGTAACTTTTTGAGATATTTGTGGGTGTCGCTAGCCGTGAAAATGTGGTGTCGAGGCGGGCGGATGTCATTGACCCGACGTCGAGAGGCGCAGCTTTGCGTTGCTGAATGTGCGCAGATATACAGAGTTACGTGTTTTTGTTTTTAGTTCTTTGGTTAAAAGAATATTATCACTATTACAGGCATACTCGCAGACATACACGCGCACTCACACACACACACAAACAACTCACAGGGACTGCCTCTTGTCATATCTTCGCGTTCAGAAGTCAGGACATCGCTGATATGTAAAATCACGGTGTTACAATAAATATTTATTATTATATAAAAACAATTAAATCAAATATAGAACAAATGACGACATAATAGTCTGTACATGTGCCGTGTAGTGGTATCGTTAAGGAAACAGCCTCCTCCTCACATCTCTACTAACGGTATAGGCCGGAAAAATCTGGTGTACTTTTTTTTATGGGAAAGGCGGCAAACGAGCAATCAGTTCATCTGATGGTAAGTGATTATCCGACACCCACGCATATCTGCAATACCCGAGGTGCTGCAGATGCGTTGCCGGCTTTTAAGTGTATTTGGGAGATGGGAGGGAGGACGAGGAGGCCGTGGTAGCAACCCGGTCGAGCCGGCCCATTCGATCCGGCCCATTCGAGCCGGCCCATCCGAGCCGGCCCATTCGAGCCGGCACATTCGAGCCGGCCCATTTTAACCAGCCCAATTCGAGCCGATATCTAAATAATCTAGACCGGTGACGACGACAAAGTCTGAGTCGTGCACAACGTTGTCATTTTACCGTCCGAAATGTCACAGCATGTCATGATCCCGTTGGCGGTAAAAATTAAAAAAAACTTTCCGTAATGACATGTCGTAAGCCCGCCCATTAGCTTGAAGCTATGTCATCGTAGGGTTGCCAACTTATGGATTTACCCCAAAATTTAGGAGATTAAAAGAGTTATCTAAAATTTCTGTTTAATCTGTGCTAAAATGAAAATTAATCAATTAAATTGGAAAGTATTTGAGATTTAATGAAGTAAACTAAAATGAATAGAAATAAAATAGTAGAGAAGGCACATTGTTTTATGTAATTATTATCAATAACATATTACAAGTACAGTTATTTAAAGTACGTATGTATGTACGTACGCACGCCTGCACGCTCAAGCTCACTAAAGGTGGTCAGGAGACCACGGTAGGAACCCTGCGTGATTTTACAGACTTTAACGAGGGTCGCGCGAGCTGGCGCCGGTGCACTGTGGGATAGGTTTTTTTTTTTTTAGAGAAGAAGGGGGCAAACGAGCGTGCGGCTCACCTGATGGTTAGTGATCACCGACGCCCACGAACATCCACAACACCAGAGGAGCTACAGTTGCGCTGCCGGCCTTTAAAAGGTTGGTCCTGTAGTGTAATGGCAGCAGTAGTTTCGTACTGCGATCGCCCAGCTGTTCGCCAAGCGTGATGATGTTAACAAATCCTATGGACGAGGCGTATGTCCAGAGGTGGACTGATTCCGTATGTTAGCCAAGCGGCGGCTGTTGCTGCCACTCGACCTGGAATATCGGTGTAAAGTAAGAGATCTTGTGCTTCTGCGTTTCATTCGGTGAGTGAGGTAATCGGAAGCCCACTTCTCCCTCCTCCAACCGCCTACCCCATCATCTCTCCCATCACCCAAAAATCCTTAAAGGTAGCAGCTCCTCTGCTGTTGCAGTAACATGGTAATCTCTTACCACTAGGAGAGCCGCTCGCTCATGTGACATAACGTTTGAACTATAAATTAAAAAAAGTACAGCACCCTAACAATCTTTTAGATATAGCTTTATCTATGTAATACTTGATGAGATATTTCTAAACAACAAAAGACTTCATTAACCCACCTTTGATTAAAAAAAAAACATGTTCCATTTGTACATTTGTCAAAGATAGTCGGGATTATAGAGGCCTTCACACCGTAATATCTACAAACATCTGACTGATACCGGGCCGGCGGGGACAGTCGGAAAGAAAATTGTTCAGAGATTTATTGAAATATTTACACTCTTTTTTTTTTTTGTATGATAAGAGTACGTATTTATCTGCATTGCTCATTTAATTACTAAATTAAAACAAATAAAAAGTGATTATTATTGTATATGTATTTACGCGAACACTACATATTTAGTGGTAGAGCCAATCGGCGGTTTTTGCTGCTGCCCGAATGGGCCGGCTCGACCGGAATGGTACCACGGCCTCGCATAATACCGGCGTGAAGTAGAGTTAACCGGAAGCCCACTCCACCTCCACATCCCCCTCCTCGTCCACCTTCCCATCTCCCAAATACCCTTAAAGGCCGGCAACGCACATGCAGCACTTCTGGTGTTGCAGATGTACGTGGGCGACGGTAATCACTTACCATCAGGTGAACCGTCTTTCCTATAACATAAAAAAGCTTTTGAAATTAGAAACTATTATTTACGGATTTTAATCGCGTTAAATATTGTTATCATATTCCCGACGTTTCGAGTGCTTTATAGCAGCCGTGGTCGCGGGGGGACTGAGGTGTTAGACGTCCAGATGTCATAGTTAACTCGGGCTATCTTCGAGCTGAAGCTTTTTATTAATTTTGCTTGGTTTTAGATTTAATTTTGTTTATTACTGGATCCCAAGCCGGTGGTAGCACCCAGCCATGTTGTCTATTGAAATTAGGACGTTTAAAAATCTGTTTTAGAAAAACTAATGATAATTGATCGATTAAGTCGTATGTATGTATTCACGCCTTGTTCCCAACGGGCCAGGCAGAGACAATCTTCTTACACTTGCTACGGTCCTGATTTGGTTATTTTGTATATTTCAAGTTTTGATGTGTAATATATTAATCCGCAAGTACTTGTTATTTTTGCAGTAATTAGAAAATTGAAATATATATTCTAAAGTTGTTATAGTATATCTTTGACGCTGGCTGATTGTTAAACACTGTTGCTATATATATATACCTCCGAGCCCGAGAAAAGGAAGAGTCAATAATATTACTAAAAATATTTAATTTTCAAACATCTCGTTTAATTTGTAATTTTGTTAGCGTTTGTACCTCAGCAAGGTATAGTTTAGCTCATTGTCCGTTCCGTCTGTTTGTGTGAATTACCATACAATGCAGCACAGGGTGGATGACCTGTGACGTCACATACGCCTGCCTCCCAGACCGATGTACTTTGTCATCTCCAGTTTAACTTATACATTTATGATGTTATGCCCCATTTAATGTCTTTGATGGATCGATCAATCTCAGCAATTGTTGAAGAGATTACACAAATTATCGAACTGCGTACAAATATATACGACGTTTCTAGATTTCATGTGTCATGTGTAGGTATTATTTATGGCCTCCTGGCCGCTTCACAGGCACAACTCTTCGAATATTGTCTATGATTTGTCAACGCCGAATAGTACTTTAACTAGTTTTTTTTTTCTCGTGGGGAAATCCTACATGGATACCCTTTTGTCGTGAGGCCAACGAAATGGCTTATGCCGGACTCTTACCGACTAAAACCCCACGGTGTTCTTCTCGTCGTCGTTTATCGCGACCACGGGAGCGCTTGCGCACACTACCGCAGTCCCGACGGCGCTTGCCCATATAAGAAGAATAGAGGAACCCTCCTTCTTATAGGAGGGAGCTCTCCACCCTTCCTCCATATAGGGACGCACGGGAACACCGCGCGCGCCACCTTCCTAGCGACGGATTTCCCCCTCTATCCGTCGCCTTAACCTCTATTATGGAGGACGAGGGAATAGTTCTTCACCTACATCAGCCTAATTAAGTTGTCTGCTGTACCTAGGCCTCTCCATGAGATCGTCAGCAAAAGCCGGCATGTATTTCTTGAAACGTTTCCCCGTACTCACCACGCTGGGCAAGCTGGAGCCGGTGAGCCCAGTGCAGGTACCATCGCACTAGTGTTGCTGCTCCCTATCAATGGTCTGTGTGGGGTTTTTGGGTTGGGCATCTACGGATGAATACGCCGTCAGCATTCGGTCCACGGTGCCTCGTTTTTGTTTAACAGAATGCGCCACGTGAGAACTGGCTTTCGGAGATGGGATGTTCCCCCCCTGACCGAGGATAGTTACCATGCCGTATCTGCTGTAACGGTTACTTGTCCGATAAGATCTGAGATCTGTTTACGCTGACACCGTATCTGACCCTCGCGCAGGGTAAAGGTCAGATGCAGTTTCAAAGACACACCACACAACACGAGAATCAATAATATGTGTTTTGCACATTTAGTAGCCGCCGAGACTAGGGTTGCCAACGTTTTTTAGAATATGTTGTAAAAAAATAGGGTATTATGGGAAGGGTAAATAAAATATATGTTAGTTAATGATTTCATTTGAAATTAAACTATTATTTACAGTGGCAAAATAAAAATTTGGTAGATCCAAGAGAAATATAGTACTTTTCCGTACTGTAAATGTCTTCGTCGGAATGAATGAAACCAGCCCCGACGTACAGTATATTACTATAACTATTATAGTACGGTTGGCAACCCTAGCTGGGTACCAGAACCCGTGTCTACTTCCAACAGGCCATGACTCGTGTTCGATCCTCTACGTGTATTGTTCGGTTATGGCTTTGTGTAATTTTTAAGACGTAATATTACACAGACCATTAATCTAATTAGACGTTAGAGATAATCTCAAAGAAAAAGAGTCGTGCTTGCCTAGTGGTTAAGCCGTTCGCTTTAGTTTCATAGAGCGCTAGTGACCTGGTTTCGATCCACGGCGCCGGCACCATTATAATTGTTAATAATGTTAATATATCTAAATTTAAGCGCTGCATTTACCACGTGCTCGGCGGTGAAGGAAAACATCGTGACGAAATCTGCATGTCTGCGAAATAATTAAAATATTATTTCTAGGATATTCGAAGCCCGCCAATCCGTACTGGAGCAGCGTGGCGGGCCCTTACCGGTTACAAAGCCTTCGCAGATATTAGATAAGGAGGCTGTTGCCCAGCTGTGGACACTTACAGGCTGCCACTTAACAATTTTTTTTTATATCCAAAATTACACGTGTTTTTTTATCAATTGTGATCTACTTCTTTGGCATTGTTTAAGATGTCAAGTGTCTAATTACGGTCATTGTCGCATTCTAATGAGAGAAATAAAAAAAAAATCAAATTTACCAAAGGAAATATTTAATATAAAAACTATTAAAAAGGCTAGCCTTAAGAACTTTCATCGAAAAATATTACTTTGTTTAATGTTCAATAATATGCAAAAGTTCCACTTCTACCTGACTCCCATTCATCGGAATTGGCGACAAAGTGTGAAACATTTCGGTACCCTCGGCGAGAGAGCGGATCACACTTGACCGATCCCTTGTTTCATATAAAAGGCTCTGCGTTACGGTAAGAGTATTCTACCAATCTACTCGTTAATTCATTCAACTGTAGCATCTATATTCATACGGGTAAAGCTCAAATTAGCACGTTGTCACGTGATTAGCATTCATCTGTCATTTGCAGTGACGAGTGATTGACCCCAAAACAATGCTCTCTATGTTAGCAGAGGAGAGGACGTTGACCTTACAAGTCAAACCGCTCTAGACAGAAAACAACGTGACTTTCAAATGAGGACAATGAGCACCGCGTCTTCTAAACATATTCTATTAATTACGAATAAATATCTCTAATAAATAAAATTGATCTTGTGAGCTTTGATAATAGTACAGATGCTGTCGAGTGTAATGGGGCAGCAGCGCATGCCCAGTGGTTTGTACAGCATCCATGTAATGTATGTATGTATGTATGTATATACTTTATTACAGCAGAAAAACAAATCACAGAAAAATAAACTTAAGTGGTAGGTACAATAAGGCGGTCTTATGCGCTGAAGAACGATCTCTTGCAGACAACCTTTGGCCCAAGGAAAAAATTACCCATTGAACAGTGGCAGGTGGTGTAAATAATAAACTTTCACTTGCTAATACCTAAATAAACTAAAACAATATTTTATATTATAATAATACACTAATGTACGGGGTTATTGGTAATCCGACGTATTCGACGTTAGGAGGTGAGAGGGTTTACTATTTGCGATAATTTTAACCCCCATATGCATTATGCAAAGGTGAACCATTTTTTTAGCTGGAGCTTTTTACACTGGTTATTTATCAAAGATAAAACAACAATTATCGGTCCAATTTAAAAATGCGAGACGAATAACGATATTATTTCAATAATTTTAAGAGATTTTTTTCCACTAAAATTCCTTAAAAAACTAAAAAAACGTTATGATACTGGGCTTGAAGATTATTTTAAAAACACAATCGTTTTCTTAGCTGTACATATAATATATATACATAGAGGTTACAAAACACACCCAAGGTTAACACTCCCCATGCCCCAAATATATGCTTCATCTGCTCGACCCCAACATCGGTTGTAAAGGGGGTGTCCATTAGTCCGCTTTTACAACACTCACGGCGTCTAAAATTGATTGATATTTAAGCAAGTTCATTAATATTTACACGCATTCTTATTTACCTTCATGTAATAGATCAGAGAGGAAAAAAAATTTACCACAATGTAATGTGTAATGCTATAGAGAACCCAGCGCAGTTCGCCCCCTACGCCGAAAAACCATTAGCTGAGTAAACTCGGCCAATTAAGAAATGGACAAGCTGTTCTTCCGTGTGCCGTCTCGTCGGACGCATCAATCAAGCGGGGCTAATCTTCTGTCGCCGGGGCGAGGAATTAGACGCGACCACCACATGCGCGATATTTAGTGCCCTATTATAATTGCTAAAATGTGTTACGTACATTACTGTGATCGATTTACGGCCATGCAGGGTGGGGTCTAGCGGTTTAGCCAAAAGATTTATGTATACAGAAATACCTAGGCGACTGCAAATGTTATTACAAATGAAGGTTGTCTTTGAAATAAAAAAAAAAGTTATTGCAATAGTGAAGATGGCTGGGTACTGGCAACCGCCGGCTTGGGATCCTTACCAAGCCACACCACTGCACGACCTCAAGATATTATCAGCACTTTCGGCATAGATTTGATCAAAATTTATTATTAAAAGCTGAAGGACATTTAACACTTCAATCTCACCATAAAGTAAAGCGCTCGAAACGTAGGGAACATGAAAACAAAGATTAAATAAAGAAAAAATATAGCTTAAATCCGTAAATAATAGTTTCATTTCAAACGTATAGTGGTTACGTTAATAGAAGAAATCATTGTTTGTCTTATGACAGTTACTTTGATTAATGCCATTATTTTGACATCGGAGTAATATTTATGTCTCGATTTAAAATGATCAAACTCCTCTGAATAAACGTGGTAGAGCCAAGCGACGGCCTATGCTTCTGCTCGAATGGGCCGGCTCGACCGGGTTGATACCACGGCCTCGCAGAATACCGGCGTGAAGTAGAGGCATCTTGTGCTTCTGCGTTTCGTTCGGTGAGCGAGGTAACCGGAGGCCCACTCCCCTCCCCATCTCCCCGTCCACATCCTTGAAGGCCGGCAACGCACCTGCAGTACCTCTGGTGTTGCAGATGTACGTGGGCGACGGTAATCACTTACCATCCGGTGAAACGATTGCTCGTTTGCCGGCTTTCCAAAAAAAAAAAAAGGAATTCTTATAGTACGCAAAGTAAAGTGCTTACTGCTTGGCAAAACGATCTTGGCAAATTTTGTGGTCACCCCACTGCATCAGTGCGAGTTGGGCCGTCCTCGAAATTAAGGTTTTTTTTTCCACTTCACCGCCGTGCAAGTGGTCCAGTCAGAACAGTCGATTGAAACACGCGTTAAGAGTTAATCTTAATTTTGTTTAATTCAAAAGATTTTAGGTAAAAAAAAAACTTGACGCAACGCATTTTAGTTTCCGACCTCGTGTCGGTATGTCGTCTGCGAGAAGAAAAGGTAGCAGCCTGTAAGTGCCCACTGCTGGGCAAAGGCCTCCTTCTCAAATACTAGTATCAAAGGGTTTAGGAGCCGGGAAGGGCCCGCCACGCTGCTCCAGTGCGGGTTGGCGAGCTTCACATATCCTTGAAATAATATTTTTATTATTTCTCAGACATGCAGGTTTCCTCACCGCTGAGCATGTAGTAAATACAGCACTTAAAATTGTTATTAACGATTTCAGTGGTGCCTGCACCGGGGATCGAACCCAGGTCACTCGCCCTCTATGAAACTAAAGTGAGCCGCTTGACCACTAGGCTACGAAAGGGTTAATGGAATTGCCATATACGAATTAAAATTGTAAATTTCTGGAGAAGGGGGACGAATATGAGAAAGGAAGGGTCCGCGGATTGGTTTTTGACGTTTATTTCTTATTTAAATAGGCCCTTTGAGCCTCGGCTGTTTCAAATGTACACTTTCATATTTCAACATATTGACGGAATGGCCGCGTTTGCGGGACACGATGTTATAAAGCGATCTATTTCGCAGAGATGGTGGGACTATTGACGTAGAGATATGAATGGATCATTTATAACGCTTTTTTTTAACCTGCGTTCCCGATCAGCACTTGGAAACCGGATTTGATTTGGATCCTTTGAACTTTAATTTCAATGATCCTGTCTAATATATATCTTCTAGTTTAAAGATTGTTAATCTAGTTTAAGTTCATTTACAAATAGGGTTTAGTTAAACATAACACAATGCAGAGATTACGACGTACTACCATTCGGTACGATTCAGCGTAATGAAACAAGCATCCGGAACCTGGTTTTTCGCCTCGCCGTGATGACGGGTGGCGAGCCTTGTCATCTGCCATGGTCTCCGAGATTGTCAAGAGACTGTGAAGGCAACCTTAGTCATCTCTTACGACTAATAATGTTTCGATAAGACATTTTCACTATTACTTCTATTAACTATTTTAAAATAGAACGCAATTTAAGTTTGTATATTCCACTTCTATATTTAACTTTGTGGCATTTGGCAATATGACAGCAGAAGGTGTGAAGGAAAACAGTAATCCCTCCAGGTTTTTGTTCTAAATATTTATACGTGGGGGAAAGGAGATACTAACATCCACCCAATCACCGAACGAGGTGAGTGGTTATGTCGGGAGCAACATTTAAGATGTTAGATGGTTTTTTTTTTGTATCACGTGGAGGGATGTTCTCTGCCATCTCCCAACTAACAGTTGCCGAAGGCGGTGGGGTGACTAGTTATGTCGGGATCAGTATTGAAGATGCCGGGCCGACTAAAACCCCACGCGGGGTAGGTACGCGGTTGTCCCGGTGGCCTTTACAGCTTCGGCGGCAAAGACTCTCCAGCAGGTGGCTCGTGAGTGAAAGAAGATTTGAAGAGCAACGACGCTGCACTGTTGGCGCGATGCTGGGCTGCTGCGGTGCTGTGTTCTGACACATGTTAACGAAATGTTGGACCGTTTAATAAAACCTCCCGATAGATGTGGAATACTCTGTTGGCCCGGTCACCAGGCAGCTTCAGCGGAAGAAACTCGCGAGCAGAAGGCCCGCGAGCTACTTAAATCCTCCAGGGTGTATTTTATTTCCGCGGATGGAAAATCCTTTGAGATCGGATGTAGAATCATAGCGACTTAAAACCGTCCACGTTGCTGCTGGCCCGGAGGAGGGCTTTACGGCTTCGTCGGTAAGACTCGCGCGCAGCATCCAGGGTCTTTTTATTTTTTAGTGTAACGTGGGGGAAAGGTGCTCCGCGCACCTACCCGTCATCGTCTCCGGTGACTGGTTATGTCGGGATCAGCATTGAAGAAGAAGACGGATCGACTAAAAGCCCCCCACGGTCTGCTGTTGGCCTAGTGGCCTTTACAGCTTCATCGGTAGAGATATGTATATGTAATGATTTGTAGAAACTTTGATAGTGCGATGATGGTATTGAGACGAAGTGACTCCATCTTGAGAAATGACTTTTCCTAAATGAATGTCTACCACTCTAGAGCTCCTCGTTTGTGGAGTGAGTAAACTTTTATGTCATAAGGAAGTTTTATAAGTATAACATATTTATTTTTTATATTACAACTCTGTCCGTGCAAAGCCGCCGCGGTTCGCTTGTATTATAAATTCACAAGCTCTCACTAATTGCATCTCGGCTATTCACATTCAAATTTGTAGACACATTTAAAATCTTCCATTACGTCTTATCCTGACAATGTATTCCGTAAACCTATTCGACGTCTATTTTACTAGCTAGAAATTGCGCTCGAATCTCTAGTCGTCCAGCATCTTTGTCGTAATTAACTAATTGAGCTCTGGAGTAGCCGCAGATCGCACTAAAAGTCTATAATTCACACAAACTGTCCCGGGTGGCTTTCGTCGCTGGATCGTCTTTTAATCACATTACTTGGCTCGTAAAGTCGTCTGTCAGTTTGTCGGTTTATTCGAGGGCGGCGATAAAACGCAGCCGATGCCTGCGATAAACGGACCTTGGCCGTCCGTCCGTCCGTCTTTAGAATCGCGTCCGCTCCGCGAGATGTGGATTTTTATTGCTCAACTCGTAAGTATTCGTACTTATCTATGGGTACGCGTACTATTTTAATGAGTTGCGGTGAAATTCACTGATCGGACTTGATTTCGGGTTTTCTTTTTATGGAAAAAATATTTTCACCCTCGATAATTCTTCAATATTTGTATGGTTATGTCATGTAACATATTATTTCGACAAGCTTAATTTATTATTAGTACATATTAAGGGCGTCAAAGCCTAGTGGTAAGGACGTTCTCTTTAATTTCATAGAGCGCGTGTGACCTGGGTGGGATCGGATAGATGCCGGCACAGCTAAAATTGTCAATAGCAATTTTAAGTGCTGTCTTTACCACGTGCTCGGCGGTGAAGGAAAACATTGTGTGGAAACCTGCAAGTCTGAGAAATAATAAAAAAAAACAAACAAAAAAGTCGAGGACGTTTTCACCTTTTTTGTCGATACCTAAGTTTTGTGGTAGAGCGATGTGATGGCATTTGCTGCTGCTCGTATCAGGTGAACTCCTTGCTCGTTTGCTGCCTTTCCCATAAAAAAAAACTTGTGAAGCCCGCCACCCCGCATTGCTGCAGCGTGGCGGACCAGTCTCTATCCCAAAAACCTCAGATATTTACGAAGGAGCCCTTTGCCCAGCTGTGGGCATTTACAGGCTGCTACTTTACTTTACTTTATATGGAATATTTGTTACAACGCTAGGCAAATAGATTGGGAGATATATCGGCAAAAGGTTTGAACGTCACCGCTTGCGGGTGAGATTGACTTGAGAACATTTCATTTCATTATTTACTATAATAATAGTTTTGTACTAATTTAACGTTGTACTAATCACATTTTGATTAATTTTAAAAATTCTTTTAAAGAAATATCAAAATGCACTAATAATTTAGCTTCAATTAACTTTAAAGCGAACCGGTTAATATTCACAAAGAAGCCGCCACTTAACTGTCACTTTGAAGTTAACAAACATGGCTGCACAGTTATGTTGAACATAATCTAATTCTTTGTGTGTTCGTTTGTGCAATAACAATGTGAGAGCGTTCGCGTATATTCAAAAATGTAAGCTAACCACGCGTGTACAGGCCGGGAGAGAAGTTTTAAATATTAAAATTTATAAATTGCAAATAAATATCAATGAAACTATTATTTACGGATTTTATCTTTATCTTATATCCTAATATCCTTAAAGATTTTTCATAAAAAAAAAGGCGATATGATAATCATATTAATTTATTATTCGTTGTAAGGAGATATCATGTCTCTCATCGACAAGCCCTCCCAGCGTGGTGAGGAGGGAAATTTGGGAAAATTGGAAAATCTTCTGCTGCATATGCCTCATGGCGAAACCGGTCGGTTAATTCTATAAATAAATAGAACATGATGTGAAACTAATTTAAGTAAATACTGTAAAAGTTTTGTTTCATTTAATCTCTTATTCATCATAACTAAATAAGGTATTATTATTTTTATAAAGTTATATCGTTAATTTCCTTTCCATTCAGAATCAATTAACTTAACTAACCATTAACAGCCACTTGCGTTATGCTTGTGAACAGGTGTTGTTTGTGGAGGCTGATCTGCTCGGGTTCGCAGTGAACTTGTGCTTTAATTTAGAGGATCTGTTTAATATGTAAATTATTTTTAATATAAAATGATATAGAATAGTTTATATCGTCAAACTAGATGGCACTAGTCATGTTGTAGTACACGATAACGTTTCGTCTTTCCTATGTTTTTGTGTTGTGTTCTGTGATCTGTTTTCTGATGACCATAAATGAGTATTTTTGTGTGTACAGTATGATGTTGTATTCCGAGCGCGACAGGATCACTGTATTCTTGTGACATGCTTTCGGTTTCCTATCGGGACCATGCCTTTTATTATACGATGTACATTGTAATTATTGAAAAAAAAAAAATTCCTTCTCTGTCAGAGGAGCCTCATAAAGAAACTGTGGTAGATTGTAAAAAAAAATTGTAATAAAAAGATTTGATAAACGAAATTATGTTTCTTACGTCGTAGAATAAATAATCTTGTTTCATCTTTGTTCCTTTTTCAGAGGATGGACCATCTCATGGGTCGAAGTGACCTCGTAAAAAATTGTTTGAGGTTTTTTCCCGGTGAATGTACTTAAGCCAACTGGCTGTTCAGCATTGGCCGCGGGCCAACTGCGAGGGGCGTGCATTACACAAATGAGGACATAGCTTAACCCCCCCCCCCTCCTCCTCCTCCTTTCGGTCGCTTTGTACAATACATACATGCATTTTGTTGCACCCGCAACCTCCGCGCTCGTCCGATACCTGGCCGTTGGAGATAAAAATTCTAACCATGCGTTTTATATAAAATTCTTTCGTTATTTCGGGAGCGTTTATCTTCCCATAAAGCTTACAGAAACATGTCTAGTCTAGTTTAGCTTTCAAAACAGATACGGACGTTATTCATTATCAACCGTAAGGTCCACAAACCATTGCTTTTCAGGTCCGGTTTTATTGCTTTGCGTCCCGTATCCAATGAGATAATGCATATGACCCTTCAGTCGATCATATTGTATATGCGTTACGTTGGATACGAGAAGGTGTAGACAAGTGAGTGCCTCTGTTGAAGACTTGCGGCACTATAATACCTCCCGCGCAGTTGACGACTGCCTGTAGTGTTCCGGCACTTGCCCCCGTGCTCGGCTTCGACCAGGACGCCATAGTCTTTCCGTAGATTTCATTAAATTACTAAAATCCATTCAATACTTGCTACGCTTAAGCAATCGGAACAATATAAATAGGCTTTTAGAAGGGCATTGTGTGTGCATGTATTTAATATACTTTTGAGATTTATTTCTTTAATAAGACAGGTAAATTGTGTTTTAAATGGTACCTAAAGTTAATTGACATATCGAGATTGATACATTCTGTGTATAAATGAATAATTAAAAGCTGAAGGTAGCCCGAGTTAACTATGACATCTGGACGTCTAACACCTCAGTCCACCTGCGATCGGGGCTGCTGTAAAGCTTGCTGTAATTTTAAAATTATATTAAGATACTAGTATTAATGGAATACTAGTTTGATTTCAAATCATATATCGAGGTTGAACTTTGTTTAAAGTGACAGTAGTCTGGGTGCACGCTTTGCTTTCGTAGAGTGCGAGTGACTTGGGTTCGAAACCCGAAACCGAAAATTGTTAACAGCATTTTTTTGTGTTAAATTTACTACGTACTCTACGGTGAAGGAAAACGAGAGGAACCAGTGAAGTCCGTCAACCTGCACTGGAGCAGCGTGGCGAACCCTTGCCGGCACCAAAACTCCCTCAGATATTAGAGAAGGAGAATATTTGTCCAGCTTCTTAGTTTTTTACTTTTAAAGATTCTAGCGTTTTGTTTCATCAATTGGCATACAAGTTTTTACAGGACGTTATTTTTATTTAAAAATATAAAACATTCAAAGACATACTAACATAGGTATATATGGATCTACTGATCTGAATAAAAAAATACTATTATTATTAATTATTAAAAGTTATTGATTGTATTACTTACTAACTACTATTAATTTTAATAATAACAATATTAACCACAAACAAAATTCTAAGTTCGTAAATTAATTAAATGTCGAAACAAAATTCAAATATGGTCCACTTTCTTATTAGTAAATAAATTTATTAACACAAACCCTCGCGTGACGTTAGAATTAGAATTGTTTCAACATGTCACAATTATATCAAATCGATGTTAACATCCTATCACCCGCGGAGGAGCAAAAAGGGTATATTGGCTATTCTGGGTCACTTCATGTCCGTGATCCATGCAAATCAGGTGATAGCAAATCTAACAGACAGTCCCTAATTACTGTTTAATCTGTATCTTATTCCCATGCATCACAATAGCGATTGTTGATGTTGCCTCGCTCCGTTTGCTTCATTTCAATAGAAAAGGAAAGAGATAGCGCGACGCGTCACCGCGGTGGAGCCGCCTGCGCAGCGCACCGTTAACGGTGGAGTTTGCGGCGCAAGTTACAGAACGATGCGTTTTAATTGCCTTATGACATATGCATACGACTGGCCGCGCCAGACGTCGCTCTGCCCTTTCCGGTAGGTGGCGCGATGAGCGTAAGACTTAAGATTTATTAATAACTAGACGGAAGCCTCTCCAAAGATACTATACCAGCGTATAAAATGAATATGAGTCATTTTGATCCATTAATATGAAATTAGTTAATAACTCGAACTCGGCGCCACCTATCGGGTTCTAGCCTAGATATAAACCATCGTCTCGACAGTACAAATATATTGACGGAATATGACCTCAATCGGAGAGTTACACGATCACTAACAGATGCACACAAGATATATAAAGATGAGAGTAAAAAACGAGCTATGACTTCACTTCATGATAATTAGAATACTCCATTTTTTTTATGGGGAAAAAGGGACAACAATTAAGCGTCTCTCACCTGATGGTAAGTGATTACCGTCGCACGCGTACATTGCAACACCAGAGGAGATGCAGGTGCGTTGACGTTCTTTAAGGTTATTTAGCTGATGGGAGACGGGGTGGGTCTCCGAACGCAGAAGCACAATATGCCTCTAATTCACGAGGGTTTTTGCGAGATCTCGGTACTACCGCGGTCGCGCCGGCCCATTCGAGCAGCAGCTAAAGCCGCTGCTTGGCTTTACCAAGTTAAAAATCATCCCCTGGACATCTGCAACCAACTTTAAACAAAGGAGGCTGCGTTGCCACCACTACGGAATGAGATGGAAAGCCTCACAACCTGTAACACTAACACGTAGCGGTAGAAATAAGCAAGAGTATGGTATCTACCCAAATGTTTCATATGACACACACAAAAGGTGTGTCTGCACTGTCTAAAATCTCTTGTACAATCTCAGTCGAAGCTACACCGCCGCTCTCTGTATGCCAAAAGATCTTTTCCGTCGTGATGTGAGTGATTGATTGATTGATTGAAAGGTGCACGCGGAATTCCATAACGCAAAAAATTAAACACGTGAAAGACGTTAAAGCGCCGACATGCACGCCGACACGCACGCCGACACGCACGCCGACACGCACGTTCGTAGTGAAATTAGCCGATTTGCATTTTATACTTACGATTGTTCGCTATCGGTGAGGGCTCAGTCAGGCGTTTGCTTTGAAATTATTACCTAGCGATGCAGTGGGGAGCTGTGGTTTTGTTTTTAATAATTATTGACAGTTATAATTATATATCAGAAAACATCCAACAATGAATAGTGTGTAATGTGTTTTATATAATCTATGTTTGAGTACCAAGATATAAGTATTCTATCGAAGTATATACGAGTAGAAACAATAATAAACATACACAATAATAGAAAGTAAACATAATACTTAGTTTAAAGTTATAGGTCCTCTGCACTCTACACCCTTTCACATTCTCTGCTCCATCTAATGTTAGACTGGTGGAGATTGTCTCTAAGTCAAACTGTCCTTATTACATTATTATTTAACACATTTAATCATTAGTTTCAACAATCAATCTTTATATATATAAATTTTATTTACAACTTTTATGTTTTGCACCTTAACTATATCTCTCCACGCCTCCGGTTGACTGGCAGAGAATGCCAAAAGGCATTAAGTCCGCCCTTTGTAATACTTATGTAAAGTAAAACATAAAGTTTAAATAAAATAAATAATCGTTGGACAATCTTTAAGTGATCGTGTAACATTTGAACGACATGACCGATTCTGAAGATTCCTTCTATTCCTACAATATATTTGAAACAGTCAAAACGATGTTTCGCAGCTCTACCAGAATCCGATAGATGGCGCTGTAATCAAGCTATTAACAATTATTAGGTTTACGATATTCACGGAGCAAAATTACACATTTTCCCAATATAGGTAAGTAGTAATAGGTAGTTTAGATCCTAGAAAGAAAAACACAAAGTCTGGATACGATAGGTGGTGTCGTTGTAGAGTTAAATAATTAAGAAATCAAACTAATTGCACCACCTAACCAACCGGGGGTAGTTTACTGCATAATCATAGACTGGTTCACATAATGATTTCTTGTATTTACACGAACACTACACATTTGGAATTAAACTATTATTTACTGATTTTATCGCGTACAATTTTGATTTTATATACCTCCTTAGATCGGACCAAAATTAATAAATACAAGCTTAAAGTAGCCCGAGTAGACTATGGCATCTGGACGTCCAACACCTCAGTCCCGCGACTGCTGCAAAGCACTCGAAACGCGACAAAATCCGTAAATAATATTTTCATTTCAAATAATCGTAGACCGTTCGATCCGCTCGCGCAATGCAATAGGGCTTACAATTAAACTACAGTCAGACTCGAGTCGCTCTGTCCGTCTGTTAAATAAAGATCTTTAAGCCGATATTGCATCTTCGATTTTAAGCTTTCGCCTTCCACTTTGGACGCTCTTCAATGAACCGTTACCGCTGCGGGGCGACGGACGCTTTTGGGTTCATTTGCGCGGGAACCGGATCACCGCTTGCACGTGGCCTGCCGGGCGAAGGAAACACTTCCGTCCGGCAAACTCTCGCACCATCTTGTTTCCGTTGCTCTGCCGATTGTCTTTTTGTTTGCGATCACCTCGCCCGAATCGTTTTGTTTGTTGTCCGTTATTGAAAATGTTCTTGCGTTCGTTTTTAATCATCGGCGATATTGAAATTCGGATTGTGAGTGTTTTTCAAGAAACATAGACAACCTTTCTTATTTTTTATCGACCTT
The DNA here is from genome assembly GCA_029286595.1 of Bhutanitis thaidina. Classification (NCBI taxonomy): domain Eukaryota; kingdom Metazoa; phylum Arthropoda; class Insecta; order Lepidoptera; family Papilionidae; genus Bhutanitis; species Bhutanitis thaidina. The sequence goes on from JAGSMS010000010.1 coordinate 16,571,019, forward strand.
TTAAAGCACTCTACTAGACGGTTTTATCTCCCTATTCCCCTCCTCTTCCCTACCACCTCCCAAATATTCTTAAAGACCGGCAACATTCCTGCAGGATTTATGGTGTTGCAGATGTATGTGGGCGACGGCTTGCTCGTTTGCCGACTTTTCCATAAAAAAAAAATTGTTTTTAGGTTAGTTACGATCTGCCTCGGATTATTCGTTAGACTTTTAGTTAACGTCTGTTTCTTCACACACGAGATAGTTTCAATTCATAATAATTAATTTGTGAAGATGTTTTTTTTTTTTTATGGGAATGGCGGCAAACAAGCGATCAGCTAATCTAATGGTAAGTGAATACCGTCGCTCATGTACATCTGCAACACCTGAGGAGTTGCAGGCCTCTAATAGAGAGAAGGTGTGGTCCTCCGGTTACCTCACTCACATATTTGAGCACATTCTAGCAGCAGCTGAAGCCGCCGCCTTGGCTGTACCACATCAAAGACTATATGAATTTGTTATTAATTATTATTTGAAATCTGCCCGGGACGCACGATATATATATTGGATTGACTTTTAGTTTTATCACAGTGCGAACGCTTGCGCAATGTTGCTTCACACGCGCGAGAGTTTCAATTCATATTCATGTTTTGTTCTAAGTAGCGTTGTTTTTTATTCTCACAATGCACATCGGTTAGGTGATGTGTGTGCGTAATAATAATGGATGGATGATTTCATTCGAATCCGTTTGATTTCAATTGTTATATATTTTTGCATTCACAATAATATTCTCTATTACGTGTTTATCTCTGCTTAGCCTAATGGTTGAGTGGGAGAGAATGCCTCTAGGCATTAAGTCCGCCGTGTGTACCACTTTGTGCATGAAGCTTAAATAAATAAATAAATATTATCTGTTTCCACTTAAGTATATTCGATGAAACGCACGCTTTTAATAACCCGGTCAGCAGGTTACAATATTAAAATACCCTCTCGTATTCAAAAAGAGATAGTCCTTTCTATACTTATTTTGTAATTTTTGTAACAAAACTTATTTTTGTATTAGAAAGTGAAGGAAAGAAATACGTGTATTCACGGTCTAAATATACACCAAAATATAATACCGGAAAATTATAAGACATACGTACGGACGTATATATATAGAAATATTCATATATGTCGGTCGGGACATAGACGTCCGGATGGGACATGGAACATCACTATGGGCGTTTTCAAAATCCTCCTGGCAACGAGCACAGTACTCTTAATTCTCATTTTTTTTTTCAAATGTAACATTGAAATTTAATTAAACATAATAGGCATACTGAATATTACTTTAAAATAATTGGAGCTATTTAAAAAATGTTTTAGACGATCACAGACAAGTCCCCCATTTTTTCAATCTTGACACTTTTATGCCAAAACCTAACCGTTTCTTTTTAAAATCAAATCATGCAAGTCATGCGCCTTGCCCAGGCGCATCTGCCAATGACAGACGTCCCCGTCGATCCGCTCGACAACCAATCAAAACAATTTTTTTTTTAATTTTAACGGTTCACCTGATGGTAAGTGATTACCGTCGCCCACATACATCTGCAACACGATAGATGCTGCATGTGCGTTGCCGGTCTTTAAGGATATTTGGGAGATGAGAGGGAAGAGGAGGGGAATAGGGAGGGGATCTGGGCCTCCGGTTACCCCACTCACCGAACGAAACGCAGAAGCACAAGATGCCTCTACTTCACGCCGGTATTCTGCGAGGCCGTGATATCAATCCGGTCCAGCCGGCCCATTCGAGCAGCAGCTAAAGTCGCCGCTTGGCTCTACCACGCTTAAAATAACGGACGCTACAAAACAGTAATTCTTAAATAAAATCAAAATACAATGCTTCATTTGTAAATTATAACGAGACTAAATTGAAATAGCTTCTAATAAATAAATCGAGTACTTGAGGTATTTTGGTCGTACAATTCACTCTCGCGGCGGCTTCTATTTCCGACATATATATGTATTCTATCTATATATTCTAATTTATACACATATATATTATATATATGTATAAATTACTGTAATCAATGAACGAAACATCCTCGTAAAACTTTACCAGCTAATTAATTATCTATGTAATTCAGATTAAAAAAAACTTCTTAGGAATTTTAATGACTTCCCTAGCGCTGACACAGACGCCATTGACATTTAACGAGTTCACGGTTCAGCCAAAGTCCAAGGCAATGCCTTCATTATTTCTTTGACAGATTGGCCCAGATTCATGACGTGACGATATTTAAAGATTTTTAAAAATTTGTGTTGCAGAAGCGAGAGATAGAACTGGCAAGAGACGCCCTGGACGATGTAGCGTAGAAGTAAATTAAGAACATCCATAACCGACGAGCATGTATGCGTAGATGTGAAAGAGTGTGCGTGAGTGTTGTGTCAGGGGTGTGCCAAATTGATACTAATAATCTCTGCCTAGCTCACCGGGTGACAGGCGTGAAAGTTCATGTCTCATCAACAGATAGCGTGATACTAAATTACAAAAAGTGTTAAACTAGTTAGGTTTCAGAATGTTTTCAGTTAGCGTTATAAGTTATAAACGACACTTCGTCGCGTCACGAATTGATTATACGCTTTTCAAATCCGAACTGCAGCCAATGGCGAGTGGCTGTGTATGCGACCCAGATCGCCGTAGCCTGGTACCCGGAAACTGGTCCCCATTGTTCCACATAATTCTTGGTAGGTACTGGCTTCTTGAGATTGGATTCGGATAAAGATATTCGGATAACGGAGAAAGTGAAAACTTGCGCGGGTCTTTGACCCACAGAGAGCCATTTCGTTGGCATAACTACGCGAAAGCCGCCATGAAGTTGAAATTCTGTATATTGTAAATATTTTAAAATTTATCTGTTAAAGTTTTAAGTGAATCGGAATAGATTAAATGTAGATAAACGCTCAGGAGAGAGGAGGATAGGCAACCTTTGGGGGAGGCCTATATTCAGCAGTGGACTTGTAATAGGCTAAAATTATGATGATGATGTGATAAACAGTTTTTTCTCGCCAGAAGGAGAAATCTGTGCGAAAAACAAATACGTATTTATACACTTTAAAGATATTTTAGACAATTGAAATATGAAATTGTTTCTAAGTCAATTTTAATCATCGAAGGATGCGAAATAAAAAAAAAAACGTTCGTAGCTCAGTGGACATGTGAAGTGGTTCGTATCGTGATATTGGTGCGATTCTAAGTTGCTAAGTTTACCATGCTCTCGGTGGTGAAGGAAGACATCGATAAACGACCTTTCCGATGTTTGCACACATCGATGTACGTATATACAGTATAGGAAAACATCGTGTTGTGTTGTGTGAGCGGGCCCCGCGTTGAAGACGAGACGGACGCTTTCCGGTACCAAAATCCTGTCAAAAAAGGAAGAGCTCTTGACCAGCAGTGGGACAATGATAGGTTTTACTTTACTTTTACGTTACTTTTGTGATAATTTTCTATAAATCTTTATATAGCATACCGGCTTTTATTGTGTGAAGGCTGACGAAGAAAGAAATCTTTAAAATAACAATATCTATTCATCATCATCAAGTCTACTTTAAGTCCACTGCTGGACATGGGCATTAAGAAAGCATAAGCTGTAGCCGGCATACATTTCTAGGAAGGGTTGCCAATTCACACAGCTGGACTAGAGGATCAGTGAACGCAGTGCTGGTACCCTCGCACATGTGATGCTCTAATAGCCTGTGTGATTTGAGTTCTTCAAACTCGAATAGATATTCCACCATCGTTCGATTCGCGAGAGCCTCGCCCGTTTACCACCAGGGTGCACAAAGTGCCGCTGAGGTTGACATTTGGCGAATGAAGCATATAACAATATTTAACACGAACGTATTATGTTTATATTTGTAACATATGTATGTTGGTAGATGTCAATAAGGTTTTCTACAAGTACCCCTGATTTACGAGGCAGTCAATAAATGGTGGTTGTACTGTTCAGACGTGTTTTATTAACTGCTCCGAATCCTTTAAATAGAGAAGGATATTACAATATTAATTAAGTACCCACATTAATACAAGCGTTTCGCAGTTCAATGCCTAGTTAAACGACAGTGTTGTAGATAAACATTTCTAATGCTTAAGCAAATTGTAACGCACGCACAGACGTACAGACAACGCCCGATAAACTCCTTAAACAATGACTAATCTTCGAGACAGTTAAATAAGGATACGTGGAAGTGCTATTTGTCCTGCAGTTGTGACTTGGATAATGAAAGAATGTTATCACTTCTCATTGTACTGCGCATGCGTTAGTGATGCATTGCATGGAAACACAGCTTAATCATAGGAAATGTCTTCTATAATATGCATGGGTTCGGTCTTGTATTCTAAGACATCACATGAATTTCTTACCTCAATTAGAAATGTTCTTAGTTCATTTATATTATGCATGCAAGCGTTCACGTACTCTTGAATGTTACAATTACTTAAGGTCACTTGTTTATTTGTGAGACGCCTATGTCCAGCGATGGACCCGTAGCCTTATACTAAGTAAAGATTAAAGACTTTTTAACTTCATAGAAACAGATCTGAATTGCAGCATTGTTTTCTGTTTGTTCAGTTTCTTTTATTTGTCACGATATAACCATGGTTGGCAGGATAAATGGGGATAAGAGGAATGATGGGGAGGAGGGTTGAGAAACGGGGAAGGGGTCTACCTCTGCCACTGAACGAACCTCTACTTCACGCTGGTATTCTGTGAGGTTATGGTACATACCCCGGTCGAGTTGGCCCATTCGAGCAGCAACAAAAGCCGCCTCTTGGCTCTACCATTAATCAATTGATAAATAAATTATATAAAATTTAATAACTCCGCCATAAATATTACATATAGGTATCAAGGTCTAAAGGAACAGGTAATTTAAACCATACAGTTACCTAGTCCTATAACATAATATTGGACACATTTTAATCACAGGGACACAATGTGAAGGTCATTTGATTATTGATCATTGTCCAGAAGTGGACTTCCACTGGCTGCTGTATTATGATGTTAAGTTTACGTGCTAGAAATACAAAAAAAGAAATCGTCCCTAGTGCGAGTCGGACTCGCGCTACGAGGGTTCCGTACAACCACACAATACATCTGTGTTATGTATTTACCAAAATAATTGTATTTTCTGTCATTCAGTTCTAGGTCCTTTAGGCGAGTCCGACTCACGCTTGACCGGTATTTATTATTAGTGATTTTACTTAAGTTTGCACTAAAATCACACCAAGTTCAACGCTTATATGCGTTACCGTTTTTACGATTGAGAAAAACCAAAAGAACGTTGAAAAACCCACGTTTCTTGTATAGAGAACCCCCTATAATTTTTACTTTTAATAACATAATCTATGAAAATTTCAACCGGCTACCTATTACGGTTCAAAAGCTACAGCTCTCTAAAGATCGGACAGTCGAACGGACTGACGGACGGATAGACGACGTAGTCTTAGTAAAAGAGCTCCTAAAGGTGAGAACCCTAAAAATCAAGTGAATTGATATGAAACTGTTATATACTGATTTTATCGCGTTTTTTTAGAGATTTTAAAACCCCATGTTTCCCGTACTTACGGCTGTAAATTAGAAGCTAGATAACAATTACGCAATTGTTTATTAAATATTTTAATCATAACAATTGATTAAACAATGCGCTTTGTTCTAGCGAGTGAGTTGAACGGTTGTAGGTCACAGTACACACGTAAATAACCCACAGGTGCGCTTCTCTCTAGGTTTTGTCGTATAGAGGCAACGTCACGGTATTAACAATAGCGTACCGATAGCCGCCATTGTTCACGTCACGGCACATTATTACATTTATAATAGTTCATTTACGGAATTACAACGAAACCGTGTAACTCATACATTGCCCCCGCTTCGTTTGCAAGCGAATTATTACTTGTAATTAAAAATGGAGGTGTCATGAATGGTGTATGAATCAAATAAAAAAAAAAAAATCCTTTGACGACCATTTTGAAATTAAATCATGGGACTCGATTCACACAGAAGTACGTAACTTTTCTCTCGTAACAAGTAAAAAAAAAAAACGAAAACACTCACAGATTCTCACACCTTCGGATTAAATTTGAAGAAACATTTTCTGCTTTAAACAACTGTAAGCTAATGTAGCTACTGTAAGAGCCGTGGTAGCCCAGTGGTCAGGGAGCTCGCTTTAATGTCATAGAGGGCGAGTGACCTGTGTTCGATCCCCGGTGCCGGCACCACTGAAATTGTTAATAACTATTTTAAGTGCTGTATTTATCACGTGCTCAACGGTGAAGGAAAACATCGTGATGAAACCTGCATTTCTGAGAAATAATAAAAATATTATTTCAAGGATATGTGAAGCTCGCCAACCCGCACTGGAGCAGCGTAGCGGGCCCTTCCCGGCTCCTAAACCCTCTCTGATACTAGTATTTGAGAAGGTGGCCTTTGCCCAGCAGTGGGCACTTACAGGCTGTTACTTTACTTTTTTAATTTAAGCTAATGTAAAATTATGTATCATTTAACGAATTATTTAAAATATTTATGTGAATACTCAGATGTATTATTCTTTATAAATTGATTATTACATCGAGTAATATAATTCATCTAATAAATTCGTAATGTTGACAGTATTTTAAGTTACCGGGTGTTTAGTGTTGGCAACATTGTCCCAGTCAGTAAGTGGATACAGGTTGGAGACCGATGGGCATTACTACTTTGGTAGCGGTGAAGGAAAGACGCAATTCGAATTATCTTTGTATTAAGTATCTGAGTAAAGAGAAATACACGAATATTTGATATGTGAGTGTTGGGTTTAATTATCGATGTTCCTGATGTATTTAGTTTTACACAACGTATAGAGGATAAGCGACGGATATGAATAGAAAATTTTATACAAGTAGTTTTATAAAGTCTCGTCAAATATCTAAGAGGGTTTTGGTGGCGGGAAGGGCCCGCCACGCTGCACCAGTGCGCAATTATTAAACCAGTATTGAGCCGTGGTAGCCTAGTGGTCAGGGCGCTCACTTTAGTTTCATAGAGCGCGTGTAATCGGGGTTCGTTCCCCGGTGCCGGCACCACTTAAACAATGTGATTAACAATTTTAAGTGCTGTAGTGGGCTTTACCACGTGCTCAGTGGTGAAGTAAACCTGCGTGTCTGAGAAATAATAAAGAATATTGCGGGGCGTGACTGCGCCTTCCCGGCTCCGAAACCCTCTCGGATATTTGATAAGGAGGCCTTTGCCCACCAGCGGGCACTTACAGGCGGCTACTTTACTTTACTTTTACAGGATATCAACATAAAACTTCGGATACGAAATGTTAATGAGGTTTTCACTATTCAAAAGCTTATGATACAACTTAAAAGCTGAGATACTTTAAATCTCTGACAAAGACAAGGGTTACATATCACATCCGAAAACCACTTACATTTATTTTCGGAACCTTGTGAATTATCAATCAGTGTTTGATAACACGCCGTCTTATTCACGTATAGGTATTTAATAACTATCGGCTGTCACGCAAGGGGTAGGCAGAGAATACGAAAATCGATTTGGCCTATCTGAACATAGCCAAAAGTAAGAATATAATAAATAAAACACTTTGTTTCCATACAAAGCCAAATGGTACTGTGAAAATCTAACAATTTAAAGTTTTAACAGATTCCAATAGAAGTTGTAAATTTTGTAAGAAAGAAAAGAAAGAAAGAAACACATTTATTTGGCAATCACACAACAAAACACAAAATAAAAAACAAAATGAAAAAACAAAAAAAAACAAAAAACATGAAAAAGATTAATTTGTTGTGCGATGTCAAAAAGGTTCCCGTCTCAGTGATACCACAGCACTGTTTTTCAGTTGGGTCCTTCGTTGACTTCACGAACAATCGGACAAGTATATATAAATAAAAAAGCATTATTAGTAAATAACAAAAGATACACAGTTCTCAAATCATTGTAACCGTTGAGCAGAATACCCATCTCGAAAAAGAGAATTAAACAAAAATAGAGCCAAAACAAAAACAAGAAAAGCTTCAGCGTGCGTTTCACAAAAAAAAAAAAAAATTAAATCAAAAATCAAAGAACAAAATAAGTTAAATAAAATAAGTTAAATATTTAATATCATGATGAGATGAAATTGTACGAGATTATGGTAAGTAAAAAAAAAATATATATTAAGTGTTCTTCTGTGATGTTATCAAGTAAAGGCAACCCTGCCCATACCCTGTCAAAAGTACGCTCGATATCGTTATTTCGTTCGACCGATGCTGTCGAAATGTTTAAGATATTATCTCCCATACTTTCGATTCTTCAAACAAATCGCTTAACTTTGATCAAAGTCAACTTAAACTTAACAAAGGACCTAGACTACAAAGTCAATGTCAAATCACTACGTAATCGATAACTATTAAATTTTTTTTTTTATAGAATGCTAGCAATGCTATTTAACTAACATTACTAATATTCCTGTTAACCCTCCAACTAAGCATTAGAGCTTGTATTTGGAGTGGTTCACCACAATAGTCGAATGGTGGGCACGAACCTGCGACGTCTTGTTTCGCAGTCCGCACCCTAACCCATTAGGCTATTGGCGTTTATGACTATTAAAAATGTATATAATAAGGTCTGCTTTGTGAGGTATAGTTTATAAATTTGGCGCAACGTACCGGCAACTTCTGTTGTTGTGGACGGTCGTGAGCGTCGGTAATCACTTACCACCAAGTGCACTGCTGAACATGGGCCACTTCCATAGATTGTGACAAAGAACTGACGTGAGCCAACTGCATCCGTTGACCTCCCGTCTTCTTTTCTCGACTGCGACGTGACCTACCCTTTTCGCACGTGGCGGAGCCAAGCGGTGACATTTGCTGCTGCTCGAATGGGCCGCAGAATACCAGCGGGAAATGTAGGCATCTTGTGCTTCTACGCTTCGTTCGGTGCGTGAGGTAACCGGAGGGACACTACCTCCGTCCCCTCTCCTCTCTCCCATTTGTCCTTCCTTCTCCCTCTTCCCATTCCTTTTTTTTTAGTTTAACGTGGGGGAAAGGTGCTCGCACCTATCCGTCACCGTCTCCGGTGACTGGTTATGTCGGGATCAGCATTGAAGATGCCGGACCGACTAAAACCCCCACGGTAGATCTGCTGTTGGCCTAGTGGCCTTTACAGCTACATCGGTAGAGACTCGCGAGCTGGAGGCCCGCAAGTTCCTCCCATTCCCCCTACCTAATTATTCTTAAAAGGGCGGCAACGCACCTGCAGCTCCTCTAATGTTGCAGATGGACGTAGGCGTCGGTAATCACGTGCCATCGGGTGAGTCGCATGGTCTTTTGCCCCCTTTCCCATAAAAAAGACGACTCTGCTATCTAGGTACATCTAATATTATAAATGTAAAAGTAACTCGGCCTGTCTGTGACATTTAAACTGATTTTGATAACATTTGGCGTACAGCGATAACTTGAACTCGGAGGATGGTCTAGCTCTAGCGTATTCTTTATCCATGGAAAAGCCTAAGGAAATTTTTCCGGATGTGTTCTCGAGCGGAATCTAGTATTGGAATATGGAGGAAGTGAACACTTATTATCGATCATATAACATATTATTACATGGACACAATCTGCATCGGTACACGTCTTTAATATTATAATGTTCTACAACTTCTCGAGACATACGCTAGAGAATATTCTCGAGAGCATGACTGGAGGCGTTGAGAAATTTTGCTGCATTTAAGGTTAGAACCAGGTTCCCATTTAATAAATATTATATTCCCAAATTATCTTGACGATTTAGAAGATATTACAACTAGGACTTCGTCTCTGTTATTCCTAAAGGTGTTGCAACAAAATATATTAGATTGACAGTACTCTTGAATCGTTAAATAATTATTTAAAAATAACCCACACTTGTACAAATATCAATGCAGATAGAGCAAGGTTTGCTAAATTTTTAATTAACAAAATTTCAACCATTGTTGGTAAGTGATTACCGTCGCCCACATACATCTGTAACACCAGAGGAGCTACAGGTAATAATATTAGCGGCGGCTTTAGCTGCCGCTCGAATGGGCCGGCTCGACCGGATTAATACCACGACCTCGCAGAATACCGGCGTGAAGTATAGGCATCTTGTGCTTCTGCGTTTCGTCCGGTAAGTGAGGCCCGCACCCTCTCCCCATCCCCTTCATCCTCCCTCCCATTTCCCTAATACCCTTAAAGGCCGGCATCGCACATTCAGCACCTCTGGTGTTGCGGATGTAGGTGGGCGACGGTAATCACTTACAATCTATCTGGTGAAGCGCTGGCTCGCTTTTTACATATAAAAAAAACGGGGAATTAACTCATGAAAAATCCATTTTTTTTGAAGGGCATTATCCAGAACGTAGACTAACGCAACAATGTAGGCTCTAGTTAACTCACTAGTTTAATACCTAGGTATCCGAGGAGGCTGTACCTGAATTGTTTGAATTTCAACGTTAATATTTACATATGAAAGTCGATTTTCGAGTTTTATCACTTTCCCTCCCATTTAATCCTTTGTCGGCTATAAGGGTTTTAGGCTATAAGCAGGTATCCTGTCACTTGATTTTTTCTGTTCCAAACAAACTACCAGAGAAACAGTCAATATTATAATTGGTAGAAAAAAACAATTAACATTAGCGAAATCAGGGTTTTAGTGTCGGTGATAATTTAAAATATTTTCAAACTAAACCCGATAAATATTATATTTATGTTTGGAGGGTCTTGTCTTTTTTTCTTTCCGTTTGATTCTAATATTATTTACAAATTCTGTTTCGACATTCAAAAGAAACAACTTTTTGTTATTGTGTTAGGTTTATTCAAAATTCCATTATCAAACAAAGATGTTTTTTCAACGAAGTAATAAAAAGAATTCGTTGCAAACAAATGCGCAGAGATTCTTAGGGTACAGTAACTATTAATGAATATTTCACGGAACCCTTAGATAAGTAATGTCGTCCTTCTGTTTCCGCGCAAAAACTTTTCTTTGTAAAAATTTAAGTTTTGAAGTTTTTAAATCTTCGAATTGAATTAACTTTTTACATCTATGTAAACTGCTTATGCGTATAAAGGTACATAAAATCGTTTTATACGTTTCGAAGATTTTGAACTTGAAGGTTGTATGAAAAGCTGGGAGGCGTAAAAGCTCTACATGTTATAAATATCATCAGGTCATCACAAGCTTTAATTTAAAATTATCCGTGTGACCTAGGGTCAAATCTCGGGCTTCCGCAATCCCCTTTTACCCTTAGAGTTGTGAACCGTTTCCTCGCGGAGATTTCAAGACTTTTTTAGTCGCCTTTCCTCTTTTGCCCCCTTAAAAAAGTCGGTGGCAGATTGTTACGCCCCTACCCCATGGCTTACAAAGTACCTAACACAATATTAAATATACAAAACCCTGAGACCCCAAGAGATACTCGCACTTGACCGTTTTCTTATCTACTCTTACAGTGATCGTATCTTGTGAGGCTGCAGCGGGCTATGAACCGACTAATCAGAGAGAATGTCACTGACGTCACACAGACGTCCGCGTATATTTGTTTGTAAATATATGTTCTTTGCTTCGAATCATATTTTTCTCTCCTTCACCGAATGCCAACCTAAACTGCACGTGCACCCCATTTGCTAACAAATGCGGTTCCGGCTTCTGATATATGAATTTTACCGAACCCAAATCCCTAGACCATTGATGGGGGGCAGCTTGACTAGTGGCCGGGTGCCGGCATTATGCTCACCAGCCCGTCTGCGCAGCGTGGTGAGTGTAGGCAAATCTTTAAGAAATGCATGCCGACTTTTGAGCTGTGTTGTATAGAAGTAGATTTAAATAAGCTGATGAACAGATAGTTTTGTAGGTAATACAATTCGATATATAGATAATGCATTATATAATAATATATATTTGAAAGACGATGTAGTGACACGAATTGAGAAGGGGATGCTGAGCTGGTTTTGGACATGTGGAGAGGATGAATGAAAGTAGGTTGACGAAAGAAATGTATGAGGCGAGTGTAAATGGTAGAGTCGGGAGAGGAAGACCTAGGCGAACATTTCACGATCAAATAGGAGACGTTCTGAAAAAAAGGTAAGGTCAAGAGTAGTCTAAACCAACGAGCATGCATGCGAAGATTGATGAAAGTGGAAGAAGCGAAAGACGTATGTCAGGACCGTACCAAGTGAAAGAAGATTGTCTTTGCCTACCCCGTTGGAAACAAGGCCTGAACATATACATATATTTGAAAAAGAATATACGCTAAATATTTAAAAATACACAAAAAATTTAGTTTCATCGTAAGAATAATCAATAACACTACGTAATTCTGTGTTACACTTGGTGGGATGGTTTCATTGATATTGTCGACACTTTGTGTCGGACGTCACTTACAACACGACGTCAATGGATGCTGTGATGCGGCCGATAGATTGAGATAGTCACACGCTCGGTAATTAAATTGAGACTTCATTAATTAACATCTACGTTTCATGTGTCTGTGTGTGTGTGTGTTGGTATTTCGCGTCCGGTTGTGGTGCACGAGCCGCGTCGGTGCCATACATAGAAACTCGGTCATGGCTCGGAAAGTTTTTAATGAACTTTTGTAATTTGGTCAAAAACACCGCCGATTAGCGGTAGACGATCGCGCCTGGGTTGGTGTCCAGATTAGGATAATATACCTTTATTTTTTAATGGGCTTAGGAGCAAGCGGCACGTCGGCATGGTATTCGATTACCGACGCCCCAGTACATCTGCAACACCAGAAGGGGGCTGCAGGTGCGTTGCCGGCTTTTAAAGCTATTTGAAGGATTAGAACTCCGGTTACTTCATTCACCAAACGCAGAAGCACATGATGCCTCTACTTCACACCGGTATTCGGCGTGGTCGCGGTACCGACCCGGTTGAACCGGCCCATTGGAGAAGCAGCAGCCGCCGCATGGCTCTCCTAAAATATGTAAGCGAAGACTGATGGTCTTTCAACCATACGTCAGAAAGGATGCTACAATATTTAAAAAAAAAATAGAAAAGTTATTATTATCGAAAGAGTTTTTCCACTAATAAAACTGCATCAGCTATGTCTTAGGCTATACTAAATTAATTAACGATTTGCTTGTGTGTTTGTTGTTTACGAACTCTGTACACCAGTTGATCCTTATATAATTAATAAGCTCGCAACACTATACCCAATAATGCAATGGTGATCGATTTCTCTCATGATTAGAAGGCCGTACTATTTTTGATGAACCGAGGTTTCATTTATTACAAAATTAATAAAAAAAAAATCACACCTTTGGGAACACAGGGCTAGGGGGTAGTATGATGTAATAGTAACACAAAGATGTCACCCGGGTCCAAGTTATTGGACCACCGTAAACTTTACACTAACGTAAACCTGTAGCAACACAGCCTGCCTTATCTTCAGTGGCGACATCCGACTAATGGTAATGTCTTCAGCACTTTGTCGCAACGCGATAGAGACGCCATTTCAAAATAACGTCGCACCTAATGCAATGAGGCTGTATACAGTCCTGGTAGGACTGTATTGACTGTACCTTTTTGATCCCTACTATTATTTATTTATTTATTTAAACTTTATTTAAAGGTATTCACCTTTAAATAAAAGTATTACAAACGGCGGACTTAATGCCTCTTGGCATTCTCTGCCAGGCAGCCCAGGGCGTGGAGAGGTGTATTGTAAGGGTGCCAAACATTATATATATATATATATATATATATATATATATATATATATATATATATACATACATACATACATACAGCATACAAATATGATTATAATTCCACTAAGTGGGAACGGATGTCTTGAAGTGGTGTTCACGTACCAGTCTCTTGAACGATAACTTACTGGACACTTTCCTGATGTCTTCAGGCAGAAATTCCAGAGTAGTGCAGCCTAAACAGGAACTAATGAGGAATGCTAATCTTATGATCATATTTAACTATACAAAATTAAGTTAAGAAAAACACACTTTTTGTGTACACACTTTTTTGTACATTAAGGGGAAATCTACTAGGTTATATATCAAACAGTATACATTTGTTAGTTATTTTAGTTATGTATTTAGGTATTAAAGACAAATATAGAAATATTTAAATAATATAATAATTTAATATTGTGACCCCCGTAAATGGTCGTAAAGTTATAAGAAAAATAAAAAACATTAATTAAAAATATTTTAAGGCAGTTAAAATATTTACCTTACTTTATCATAAATTATAAGACCTTAAGAGACTACAAGATAAAAACAATCTGTTATCGTTAAAGGCACATGCAGTTGTGTTCACAACTGATATCGCCGCCGCAATAATCGGGCAAATTGCCTCCCCCCTCCCCCCTCGGGCCGGTAATTACAGCTATCCGGTAATATCCGACGATATCCGGCTATTGACGCCCACTTTACCCGGTAATCGGATTTCCATAGATTTAACCGTAATCAACATATTGGATAAGTTATTATACCCACTATTGTGTTATTATTTTTTTCTATACACACTCATCATTTACCTATCAACACGCAAATGCTTTTATAATAAAGGGCTGAAATAAGAGGTTCTTAACGTGGTAGAGCCAGCTGGCAGCTGCTGGAATGGGCCGGTTCGCCCAGGGTAATACCGCGAAGCGTTTCGGTGAGACAGATATCCGGAGGCACTCTGCGCCTTCTCTTTCCCATCATTCCTCTAATATCTTTAAATACCGCCGACGCACCTGCAGCTCCTCTGGTGTTGCAGATGTACGCGGGCGACGGTAATCACTTACCACCGGGGTGAGACGCTTGCTCGTTTGCCCCCCCTTAGTATAAAAAAATAAAATATAACAAGGGATGACACTTTACGTCGATGTTGTAATTTTTTTATAACATTTAAGTGACGGACAAACTGACATAACCGCCCAACCAATGGTAAACGATTACAACAGCTCATGAACATCAAACAGCTTCAATTAAAGAAGGTCTACCCGTGTACCCTTCGAATCGGACAACAGTGTTTACACCACTGATTTTCAGCAGAAATACTTAGTAAGTTCACTTGTTAATCTGTCCGTCTCTATTACATTTCGGTTTTAGTTTCTTGGGGATACTCACTGTCGGTCTTTTCGCTCTGATAACAACCTTACCTTGAAATTCCATCCCATAACACTTCCCTCTATTCTAAATCCTTTTCCATTGAAGCTGTTCGGCTCTGTTAATCCCTACCGCTTCAAATAAAGTGCAATCCCTAGATATTTTAAAAGGCTGGTCAAAGCGCACTTCCTTCCTCCCTAAATAGTTATTCTTTCATCTCTCATTATCTCTTTATATCTCCTTTAACACCTACTTTTCCTTGCGTCGTATGGCTTTTCTTTTATTTATTGTTTACTCTTTATTTTCTTTTATATTTATGGGTATATATTATGTATGTATGTTTAAGTATATTATATATATTTATAATATTATATTTTGTTTCCTTAGTAACTTGCGTACACCCTTAACCCTTGCTCACTGGTCATTATATCCTCCGCAAAGTGGTTGCACGCTAGAGATCGCTTCTAAGCGATAAGGCCGCCAATTGTACCTTTGTGTATTTTATGTTTCTTTTTCTTTCTTAATTGGTGTACAATAAAGTATATTTCATTTCGTTTCATTCATTTCTCTCAGTCTCCAGAGACCGTGCGTAGTGTAGTAATGGTGGTTGTCATTTTGATAATGTTTAGACCACTTTGAAATACTATCTTAGTATGTAGGTATGCGCGCAGACAGACACACTCCTTCATTTTCTACCCGTATTGGATACAACGCTTAATTCGGAGTGATCAGATGCAGCGTCGGAGATAACATAATCACATTTGAAAAATCAATAATTTGTGTGAAATTAACTAAAGACCTAGGGCTTAACAGTCCTTCACCACTGAGCCGATCGTACAGACACGTCAAATCTAATGTGATGTAGGAAATATTCGTATTGGCCCGGTTAAGAATAATTGAGAGTAGACGAATATTGGTGCGCGATTTGATTAATCTCTTTCCTACTATGTTCGTACTAAATCGATTGGGATGATTGTTTATCCATTCGTACCTTCTATGGAACGACCACATAATAATGTTTTTCGATTAAGTTGTCCGGAAAACGACATACGATTAGCACAATGCTCGACGTCGACGTTTCTGTTTGTATGTAATATGATTAAACGTGAGTTTGAATAGTTTTAATCGTGAACTATGTGCAATTCTCAAATCGACATGTTTTAAGTGAATTCATGTCAATTCATTCATTCAATTTTTTTTTTAAATTTCAGGTATGTACTTTTCAAGTATTCGGCCAGTACTTCGCTTTGTCACCTTTCAATAAAGGGTAAGTGATAATTAATGTTAATAGAAATTTGTTTAATTTATCAAGGTATTTAAGAGAGTACATGCCAACTTTGTCTTCGAATGCCGCATGCAGGCGATGCACCACTAACGGACGTGGTTTATGACGGACATCTGGATGACGTAGACGATCCATTAGATATAAAGACATAAAGACATTTATTCCTACACTTACACACACACACACAGTACATGATATGGTGATACATAATATTTTTAAAATAACAAATCATGAAAAAAAATAAAAAAAAACAGAAAATTAAAATTAGCCCAACTTTAATCCCACGGACCGTCTGAGCGGAAGCTTATAAAGTATCACTCCAGTGTATGGGTACCGGCTGCTCTACCCAACGTGGTGAACCTGAACAAACCCCAGCAAGAAATGTATGAAGGCTTGCAGCCGCTTTCTTGGAAATGCCCTTGTTCAGTAGTTGGCTTAAATAGGCTGACGCAGCAGAAGCAGCTTTACACAATTTGAAACTATAGGAAAATAATAAAGTGGTAGAGCCACGGATTTGATGGGTCGCTTCGACCGGTGTGAAGTAGAGGCATCTTCTGCGTTTCGTTCGATGAGTGAGGTAACCTGAGGTCCACGCACCTGCAGCTCATCTGGCGTTGCAGATGTACGTAGGCGTCGATAAACACTTGCAATCAGGTGTGTCGTTTGGTGTTGAAAAAATGTTGGTGTTTTTCCCGTTACAGCTCATTGATTAATTAATTATTTTCATATTAAAGACTCGCTGTGCACTCGTCATTTAATTTCGCATGCTCGTTACATTTAACATTGCACCGCTAGGTATTACCGTTCCCCGATCTCCGCGTAATATTTTGCACGATCGCATAAACTTGCAGTTTTAAAATAACAAGCTTACGTTGCAACGGTTAACTGGGTTAAATGAAAAACTCACTGCCGTGTATTATTGTTTAGTTTTTCACGTACGAAATACGCCAACGTCGTATTTGTTCGCGTGCGTTTTACGTTGCAGGTACTCGTTAAAATTATATTGAACCCTGTTGAGGTTATTTCACTCAAACGAGTCTTGAAGATATGATCAAACGTGGTAGAGCCAAGGGGCGGCTTATGGGCCGGCTTCACCGGGTTGGTACCGCGGCCTCGCAGAATGCCGGCCTGAAGTAGAGGCATCTTGTGCTTCTGCGTTTCGTTCAATAAGTGAGGTCAACAGAAGCCCAATCCCCCACCCCTTCTTCCCTCCCATCTCCCAAATATCCTTAAAGACCGGCAACGCACCTGCACTATCTATGGTGTTGCAGATGTACGTGGGCGACGGTTATCACTTACCATCAGGTGAGCCGCTCGCGTTTGCCGCCTTTTTCTGAAAAAAAAAAAAATCAGATCAAGTTTTAGATCAATACCTTCAGCGGTTTTTGAGTTTAGCACGGATGGACGTAGACCTTACATTTCCATTAATAATAATCATCGTCATCAGTAGCATATTCGAATCCATTGCTGAACATAGCACTCCCCAAGAGTACGTAAAAAGTAAAGTAAATTATCAGCCTATGAGTACCCACTGCTGGACAAAGGCCTCCTTTTCAAATATTTGAGTGGGTTTTAGAGCCGGGAAGGGCCCGTCACGCCGCTCCAGTGCTGGTTGGCGGTCTTCGTATATCCTCGAAATAATATTTTTTTATTATTTCTCAGATTTGCATGTTTCCTCAGTGCACTCAAAATTGGTATTAACAATTTTAGTGAGTTATTAGTTATGAGTAATTAAAGTGAGTGACCCGACCATTAGGCTACCACGGCTCAATCCGAATCCACTGCTGAACATAGGATTCCCCAAGAATACGTAAACGAGTCGGTTAATATTTCTTGTATATAACACTCGAAGCATAGAGGAGAAATTCCTTCTTTTTTTTTAAATGAATTCACTGCGCTGCTATCGAGGTAATCGACCAGCAACGTAAAAGCCAACCACAATTTACGCTGCGATGAGTTTTAATTGAAGCACTAACGGATCATTTGCGGCAAGAAGACAGCCTCAGTCGAGTGGCCATTTCAGAAATTTGCATGCAAGCGTTGAATGAAAGACAGCGTCAGGTAAATTACAGATGTTCACAGGCTTAATAATGTCTGCTCGATAATTGGCCATTGTACTTCTTTGTTTGATTACAATTTACAATGATTGTACGGTATGTAAACTTCTATCGCGTAATGCTACATTGATAAACTTTAATATATTTAAAAAAAAAATTGAAAATTTATCTGCCTTGCGTAATAGTATCACCTAGATGGTTGGCATTCCACCACATTGGCATTCCACCACAGTGCGTTTTACTCGAAGTATTCTGCCACGCATTTCGAATTTGTGGAATCAGCTGTCGCCAGCGGTATTTCCGAACAGTTACGACTTAGGGACCTTCAAGAGAAGATTCTATTCCTTCCTTAAAGGCCGGCAGCGCATCTGTAGCCCCTCTGGTGTTGTGGATGTTCGTGGCCGTCGGTGATCACTTACGATCAGGTGAGCCGCATGCTCGTTTGCCCCCTTCTTCTATAAAAAAAAAGTTCTGATGATAACTAAAGTGTTATTACATACAGGCTGCATGCGTCCTTAATTCATCAAATTTAACTTCATATTTTACAGACCAATACTAGGTCTTAAATCAAATTTGAATGATATAGGTACAGGGTTAGACACGTATCTTTTTTTTGGTTTTGCTTGCATTTGCATTTTAGCCTATCACAAGTCAGTAAGTGGCTGCCACTCGAGAACATTTGAAGTTTTGTTTATATTTGTGAAAATAGTTAACTTGGCGTAAGATCTTATTAGCGTGTTTGAAATTAATGTCAAATACTGCGAGGTCGGCGTTCTTACAGAGGTCAGTAAACTATAAAAATATTGTTTAATTTTTTCCGAATAATTATGACAAGTAGTAAAACATATTTTTCATTGAATATCTATAAGGTTACATCCATTCTGTATAGTAGTATTATGCTGCTATATCTCCAAATCTGTGGAGAGGATGAATAAAAGTAGGTTGACGAAAGAAATATATGAGGCTAGTGTAAATGGTAGAGTCGGGAGAGGAATACCAAGGCGAACATTTCACGATCAAATCGGAGACGTTCTGGAAAAAAATGAGTACTCTAAAACAACGAGCCTGCATGGTAAGATTGATGAAAGTGGAAGAAGCGAAAGACGTATGTCAGGACCGTAGCAAGTGGGAGGAGATCGTCTCTGCCTACCCTGTCGGTTCTGAAGTCAGTTTGCTTGCGTCGGTTGCATGGGTGGCAGTTGTGAGTGCTTAAATGATTTTATCCGTATTGCCAGATCTTTAGTTGGGCTTAAAAGTAGTATATATAAGTTATTCCCCCTTACATCACGATCGCTTTAAGCTTCATATTCTTTTAATATTCGCATCCATCGTAAAATCGTTCGCCGTTTACCTGCAGCCGTATAAAATGTTTAATATAACACGGGGGTGCGGTGGGGTCTGCACAGGGGCCGGCGCGTTGCGCTCTCGTAAAAATTTTACGCGAACGTCCTGATTTCACTTATAGGAACATCTAATTGTATTGATTGTTCACTTATGAAATCAATAATTACCAGCCTTACTGCAATGCATGACACGTTCTCTCTCGCAAGCCTATATATCTTATAAGCCTATACATCTTCAATTTTTTTTTCGGATTGGGATCACAAATGATCTAACAGTTCACCTGATGGTAAGTGGTTATCGCAGCCCTTGGACCCTTAGCCCTTGGATATGGAAGAATTTGATCTCAATGGGGTGTTCTGAATTCCGATAGTATAATGAATCATTGATGTTGCAATTTTTTAAGTCATAGGAAATTTCTAATACGGATTGTCTTTTATTTTCATGAAAGCTTTTTTTCAGGCTATATAGAATATTATATAAAATTAAAAGTGAATCCTAAAATTAGAATAGATTAACCGCTTTGAAAAAAATAACTAGTTCTTTAAGCTACGTGTAAAAATATTTTCGAATTGAAAAAAAAAATATTAGCATTTGAGGAAAGTAATAAAGTTAAACATAACCTTTGGCGACCGTATGTGTATTCCCAACACTGGGCTATACATATTAATTTTAGGGGTAATTTTAGACCTTTCAATCCACTTCACACCAGAGCTTATTTCTACATCAGTGTCCGAGCCAAAAATGTAAAATGAACATAAATTTCCAAAAGTTCATTGGTACGAGCTCTCCCCATATAGTATCGAAGTCTAGTCTTCTAACTCGGAAGCAAATCCCCCAGGTATGACTACGAAATAAAAAAAAATAACCTAGAAAATATCTGTCTCTGATTCTATCTATTGCAAATACTGTTGAATAGTCGATTTACCTTGGTGAATAAATAGATAAGATTTAAAAACGTATTACGCAATATCGCTCTAGGGTTCCGATCAGCTCCATACTTCCCGATAGTTGTCCCGCTCATATAATATAAATAAAAAACTTCCACGCTTGCATTTCCCCAAGCTGGCGACCTGAAGCATTATAACATTAAATTTATACTCTTATCGTGTTCATAATACGGTCGCTTTTGCATTAACCAACCTTCACAGTTGAACTTTGAAAGTGTATCTAGTTTCAAAATCAAATCTATTGTTGGCGGTTTGTGATGAACTGTAATGTGGTTCTCTTTGGATTGTCAAAACTTCGCATGGATGCATTATGCGGTTGCCGGATTCGTTCCCTGTAAACGCCATGACACGGTTGAAGTTGGCGAAGCGTATATTAAGTTTTAACATCGCTAATTGAAAGAAAGAAAGAAACACGTCGTCTATCCAGTCTTGATATGTACAACGCAAAATGCATAAACAAAAATAAAAATAGAGAGAATAACCGAAAAATCGAACCTAAAAAAAGAAAAGAAATGAAACTAAATCTGTACTGTAGCAGTTAACCGTGAAAAGAAACGTACTCAGTGATAGCCGACATTCTAAATCCCAGCGCTGACAATTTTTTGTGTTTGCTCTCTTCAAAAGATTTCTTCTTTTGAAGACGTGGGTCGTGGTTTTTTTATTTTTTGTGAGAAAGGCGGCAAACGAGCAAGCGGTTCACCTGATTTTGCGGTTCAACTGATTCAGTGATTACCGTCGCCCACGTACATCTGCAACACCAGAGGTGCTGCAGGTGCGTTGCCGGCCTCTAAGGGTATTTGGGAGATTAAAGGGAAAATGAGGAGGGGGAGTGGGGCTCCGGATACCTCACTCACCGAGCGAAACGGAAGAAGCATAAGATGCCTCTACTTCACGCCGGTATTATGCGAGGTAGTGGTACCAATCCGGTCGAGCCGGCCCGTTCGAGCAGCAGCAAGAGCCGCCGCTTGGCTCTACCACATTCACACCGGCACCGAAGATAGAAAGACTTAATGGATGAAGCAATAAATGTAAACTTTTTCTTTGTAGATTTGGAGAATAACACGCGTATCTTGCTTAAAAAAAACGTACAAAGTACATAAACATTATGTGTTACTATATACCTCTAGTTTAGTATGCTATATACCTTTAGTATTCGTTGCTTTGTTATATACCTCTAGTTATATTGCATTAGTTGAAATTAATGTGTAATAATTGTAAATCATTATGCCACATGAAATGTCGTTGGTCGATTCATACATATGAGATTTATAAAATAAAATTTGCATGTTTTCCCATATCGACATTATAAATCGCTGGGCTTGCAGTTATCGACAATCCTTTTATAAATTTATTGAAATGTCCGGCTCTACAGTGTTCATGAATGTTAATAACCCTGTGCATGCCTCCTCCGGTCCAGGATGATAATGGATGGAAGGGAATGCGTGATCGGACATGCATTTATAAGAGGACGTCCCGGGGCTTGGTTCAAAGTGCTGTTTCCTCAACGAACCTAACAGAATCAATAGGCGGTAAACGATCCAGATATATTTGTCCATTATGATTTCTATTCAGAAATTGACAGTAGCTGATGGTAGCCTGATCAAAACTGACAGCAGCCAAGGTTAACTAGGACATCAGGACGTCAAACAGCTCTGTTCCCTCGCGACCATTGGCTGTTTTATACGTGGTAGCTCAAAGGCGGCTGTTGCTGCTGCTCGAGTGGGCCGACTCGACCGAGTCGGTACGCAAAATACCGGCTTGAAGGCAGGCATCTTGTGCTTCTGCGTTTCGTTCGGTGACCGGAGGCACACTTCCTTCCTCATCCCCGTCCTCATCCCCTATCCCATCTCCCAAATACCCTTAAAGGGCGGCAAAGCATCTGCTGTACCTCCGGTGTTGCAAATGTACATGAGCGACGGTAATCACTTACCACAAGGCTTAAAATGCTTGCTCGTTTTACCATTATGAAAAAAATTATACGATTCGTGAATTAAAGTTATTAGGATTTCATTGTTTAAAATATTTGATAAAACATTTTATGTAAGTATTTAGATTGACGGCTCGGTGGCGTAGTGGCTAAGCGTTTAGCTGCGGCGCTGTGGGTTGCGGGTTCGATTCCCGCACGGGACTAGTATTTGTATGGACTACAAATAATAGTTCCCGGTCTGGGTGTTTGTTTGTCCGTGTACAATTCATGTATGTAAACTGCCTTCGCGACAAAGGTTTTTATTTAAAAAAAGAAACATGCATCGAGAAAAAATATGTTACAAGATAAATCACCAGCAGATACAACGTCTAAATAAAATCTTCTATAAACAGTAGAAGGCCAGAAGAACCGCATTTTATATGCACATTCATCACGGCGCTGCAATAACTTGGGTAAGCACCATTAAGGTCGCACTCAATAACTGTTAAGGAGACCCCGGACGACCGCGGCCGGCGGCCGGACGATATATGCGCCCGCCTTGCCGCGTTTATGGCCCGAGCATCGAACCCAGCTCGGTCCCTATCTTCGCACTAGATTAACGAGGCCGCCGAGACGTCTCGATGTGCCGAATGGGCCGGCCGTGCCGATCGTTGGACGTTTATGCACCAACAAACATACAAAATGTCGTATAAGTCTAGTTTAGTACAATGGCAATCGCAATTATGTTTAACGCAACGTCTTCGGCCATTGCTACATTAACTCATCATCATCATCATCATTTCAGCCTATCAGAAGTCCACTGCTGAACATAGGCCTCCCCCAAAGATTGCCACGAAGCTCGGCTACATTAACTACTAACTAAAAAGCATATATTAATAATTAACATAAATATGTATTCATAAGAATATATAGGTATGTATAAAGTATTTTAGTGAGTTATATATATTTAATATTACTGTAATAATCCTTTTATCATAATATAAATCAATATTCTCCAATCAGCCTGTAGATCTATGCAACGTAATAATTTACTAAACAATAAGTATTCAAATCAGTAGATGTATAGATCGCTGTGCCTTTGTAACTCTTTTTTTTTTGTTTTCCTCGCGTGCCGCGTTCGTTGCTTGAACGAATATCAGTGAATACTAGTATGCACACAAACCTATTAAGGTTTCCTCATACTATAAGTCCAAATTTGAAAATATATATAGAAAAAAAAAACTGAAAAGCTTGTGATTATTATTGGAATTTCTGCTCGTTTGTATATTCTTGTGTTTAGGGTGTCGTACGGAGCCCATTTATTAATAAGTCCGCTTGTCTGTCCTACCTTTAAAGGACAGGCCTTTCGAACTGTAATAGGTAACCGGTTGAATTTTTCACAGAATATCTGTAATTATGACGGATGGCCTAATAAATAATAAAACGCCAAATAAACATTAGGAGATCTTAAATACAGTAATACACACAATTGTCAAACTCGGTTGATTATAATGCGAACTCTAAATTAAAGCAAAAACCAACAGACAAAAACCGGCCGAGTGCGAATCGCTAAGGATCCCTAACTGGTAAATACTTAAAACCAATATATTCTGTGCTTGTACGGAACTCACAGTGCACGAGACCGACTCGCATTTTGCCGTTTTATCAGCATCTCTTTAGTCATATTATTAAGTCTGATTTTACCGATGGAAGAAAATAATGTGACGATTATGCTTAACTCCCACTTCTGTGGGACCGGATATTGAAGCACGGGAGAGACGGCTGTTGGTAGAAGACTGGGGAATATATGTGTGTTTGGTCTTCTTCCTCTGGGTGGCGTGAAAGGCGACTGAAGATAAAGCCTTTAGAAATTTCATCGCAATCTCACATTCCCATTGCTGTCTCTCTCCCCGTTTGGTTACGACGTGACGTAAAGATTAGAACCGCGTAATCTTTACCTACCGTAAATCCGTGTAATCTTAAGCATGTTCTTCCTTATCACGCACGTAATAAATCGGTACTCTTCAAACACTAAATGCTTTAGCAGCTTTAATCGGATAGTGCTGACCTTCATTAAGATCTCTAATTTATTCAGAGATCCAATCTTAATACTCAGAAAAGGGTAAGCGTTCTATCCGGCCAGTCGGTTGGCAATTGATTCGGGTCTCGGGCGGCATTGGTAGTCGATACGAACCCGTCGGTTATTTATACTGTTTGCGGTCGCTCCGGCTTGTCCATGTTACAATTAATTGCGTAAACACCTCGACTTTTCATTAAAACACTTACACACCACACGTTCTTTTGTTTTTAATAAAGGTCGGAGGTCAATTACAATTCAATACAATTTAACCGTCCAATCTATATAAAGATCGGCAAGCTGAAGTGGCAATGGGCCGGTCCCACCGCTCGCAGAACCGACAACCGTTGGGGAATAAAGGTTCTCGAGTGGCAGCCGCGTACAGGCAAACACATGAGAGACGACCTGCGCTGTGTTGCGGGAAGTTGTTGGATGCAGTTGCCTCACGACCGAGCTTCGTGGCAATCTTTAGGGGGAGGCCTATGTTCAGCAGTTGACTCGTGATAGGCTGAAACGATGATGATAAAGACGAATCTATATAAACTAGGTATATAGATTGGAAACATTGAACACCGTAACTCCATTGGGCTTTTCAAGGCTTTTCGCCATGTCGCCTCTTACAACACCCACTGTACGAAATGGGGGATAGCAGATTCTTACGCCGTAACCTTACGGCGGTACATTCCCGAGCGTTAATGCGACTCCTAAATATTTAAGCATCAAACAGCCTCGCTCAAACCTCCGAGTGTGTGTTTGTTTAAGAGACGCCTTTTATGGCAGGCCCTTGTTTTCTAAATATTACTTTCGGTTCGCAGCAATCTGTACTTTAACGGTTTTCACTTAAAGTCGATTCCGTTTTGTTTTGCGTTCGCTCCTGTGCTAATTCTAGGCGCCTTATCACAAGGTAAACCGAAGCTGTGGAGGCTTACGGCGCATTGTTGCCACTTTTTGAAATTACTTTAGAATACGTATGCACGTACTGTGATTATAGATCGTTCTAATTATTAGCTGTTGTTTTCTTTAAGAATAAAGCAAACGTAATGTGTTAATTATTATTCCATAACAGTTTTTGGTGACCATAGCCTGTCGCAAGCCCACTGCTGAACGTAGGCCTCCTTCATAGATTGCCACAAAGCACGGTCCTGAGTGAAGATCGTCGCCCCATCTCGAGGGGCTTCTTTTGCCTGCACGAGGTTGTTGACTCGAGAACTCTGCCGTCTGCTCAGACCTTTGTCTGTGTAACGACCCATTGCCACGTCAGCTTGCTGACCCTTAATACTATGTCGGTTGCCTCAGGTCGGATAACATCGTTACAGATATCATCACGCATTATTAAAATTTTGCAGTAAATACTGTTAGTTGCTGATGAATAATGATTATTTTTATTAAAAACTAGCAAGTTCCCTTGACTTCGTTCGCGTGGTCTTCAATTGAATGCAATACAGTAATACACTGAAAACACACACACACAGCCGCTAAACTATAAATGCACACCTTTGTTGAAACGTCTCGCGCGCCACCTATTGTACTTTGATGGTACTATCTCAGAAACTTTCAGCAACTGTACTAAGTTTAAACAATTATAAAAGCGATGCGCGAAAGCATAGAAGACCTAACAACACACAGACATACATTTTTATATATAGGTAAGACGATTTAGAAAATTTCGGTTTGTCGCACTCATACAGGATTGGTGAGTAAGCCTGCAATCAAAATTTACCACTTTTCTAAATGGACAGGTTTCAATATCCTCAAAATGACAGGGATGTCATTATCCTGGTGCAGAAGATATCAAATACTGATTTGATATTTATTTTTTTACGAGAAATGCGGCAAACGACCAATCGGCTCACCTGACCAGAGGACGCAAGTGCGTTGCCGACCTTTCAAGGATATTTGGGAAATGGAAGGGATGATGGAGATTGGTGGAGGAGGCGTGGGCCTCCAGTTACCACACTCACAGAACGAAACGCAAAAGCACAAATGGCTTCACTTGCCACGGCCGAGCTGGTCCATTCGAGCACCAGCAAAAGCCGCCGGTTGGCTCTGTCATGTCACAAACGTACTAGCTGGTAACCCCGACTTTCGATGTAACCCAAAGTACAACCTTCAATGTAATTTCCTACCTTCTCGTGAATGTCCCGTCAATATCTAAGACAGATAGAACTTTTTTTGTTCAATTTACATGTATAAATTTATTTGAAGCTTGATGACTTAAAAACAAGAAACTAATTTTCTGTTGTTGTGAAACGAGGGTTCGCATCGGGACTGTAAAGAAAATAGAAAAAAAAAATACACGGAAACTGATTAAAAAAAAAAATATATTTAAATAGCTTTCCACCAGCCGCTGAGGTCCTCCTGGCGGGGATGAAAAAAAAAACAAAAAATAGAACACCGTATTCAATCTGCCGGTTCGAAATTCCACAAACTTTGTGCTCCATCAAAAAACCCGACGCATCGGTGTCGATATGTATTTTTTATTTATTTTTTTGTTATTTTTCAGTCCAATCTCTTTCATTCCCTCGCCCATCCGCACGTCGCTCGGACCGGGATAGCTTTTCGACTTTCCGCTGCGGAAACAAAAGTAACAACCCCGTCAACTAGAGAGTTGGTACAAAACATTACCGATCTGCACCAGAATTTCATTTTACCGGATACCGCGTATCCGGATATGAGGCGTGTTCAGTGTACTGTATTTCTGTACTCACTAAGTTATTGCGAGGATTGTTGCCTGAAAAATATTACTCAGTACTACAGAGCCATGGTAGCCTAGTGGTAAGGGCGCTCGCTATAGTTTCATAGAGCGCGAGTGACCAGGGTAAGATCCCCGGTGGCCTGCACCACTGGAATTCTTAATAGCAATTTTAAGTGCTGTATTTACCACGTGCTCGGCGGTGATGGAAAACACCGTTAGGAAACCAGTGGACATGTGAATTCCGCCAACCCGCACAGCGTGCCGAATCTGGAGCAGCGTTGCGGACCTCTCCCGCTTCCCAGCAGTGGGCATCTACAGGCTGCTACTTTGCCCAGCACTAGTGTTAACTAGCGGCTTCGTCCGCGTGGGTACAAATTCATCTCAGTCAAATTTTCTCAATATCCGTTCAGTTCTTTAAGCGTGATTAAACGATAAACTGTTATGTCCATTGAAATTCGTGAAATCGGTTTTAAATTAAATCTGATTGATGATGAAGTTTATATGTAAGTATATAGTATAGATTAGAATGCTGGACTTACCCATAGCAGATGCAATACCACCCAGAACTATTAGTAACCCTATGGACCTTGTGACCAAAGCCTTAGTGATATTTCAAACAAAATCACGATAGACCAAAGATTAAATATGACCACTCCCCTCCTCTTATTTCTTTTACTATTATTATTTTTGAAAGTTAAAAATACTAAGACACACACACACACTCTAGTTTCTAACGCGGTAGAGTCAAGCGGCGGCTTTAATTGCTGCTCGAATGGGCCGGCACGACCGGATTAATACAACGATCCCGCAGCAGAATACCGGCGTGAAGCAGAAGCATCTTGCGCTTCTGCTTTTTGTTCGGTGAGTGAGATAACCGGAGGCCCTCTATCCCCCTCCCTATCCCTCCCATCCCCCAAATATCCTTGAAGACCCGCATCGCACCTGTAGCTCCTCTGGTGTAGTAGATTTCCTATATTCCTATGTGCTACGGTAATAACCTACCTTCAGGTGACCCGCTCATTTGCCTGTTGTATTGCCCATAAAAAAAATATACTATAGCATGACTAGAGCAAATTGCAAACATTCCATTTCATAGTGCATAGCTCTCAAATAAAATTAGACGGAAGCTCGGCCCGCGAGACAGACCTCAGGCGGGCGGTTTCATCTTTAAGAACATGTGCAATACCGACTACATCTCTCAGAGCAAAGTTCGCCATATCTCTTGCTGCAGCGTTCCCTCACTCACAACTCGGTTTTGATTTCAAACGAAAGGTAACTAACCACAAGCGGGATATCCGACTTCACTTAGGTACCGTGTAGCTTCCGATTCCACCATTTTGGGGTCTCCCGTTTACTATCTTTGATTACTTCACAAATGAGTGCATTAACGATGTGTTGGAAGTGATTTTTATTTATTTATTAATTCTTTATTGGGTCCCTAAAAAAAAAAAAAAGGAATACAATGGGCGGACCTAATGCCTTTTGGCATTCTCTACAAGTCAACCCTGGGTGATAAAGAAAACATGTTGGCAGGTACAAAATAAATAATACATATAAATTAAATATAAATATTAAATATATAACCATTATAATATACTTACATACTTATAACATACATAATACACTATACATAAACATATAATACATACATAAACAAATTAAATGTTAAGAGAGAAAAATCTTAGATGGCATTTGCCTTCAGATAGTGACGACGGAGCAGGGTTTTGAAGGAGTTTTTGTTCGGAGCTTTCTTGATATCATCGGGGAGAGCGTTCCAGAGAAGTGTGGCTTGAACGGTGAAAGAAGAAGAAAAGAAACCAGTACTATGTGGTGGAACACTAACCTTCAAGCTGTTTGAAGTTCGAGGCACTCGGTTATGACTCGAATAAAGAAAATTGAAGTTATCCTTAAGATACGAAGGAGAGTTTGCATCGTTTAAAACGGAATAAAGTACTGATAAGATTCTGGAGCTACGCCTTTGGTGAATAGTAAGCCATTTTAGCTTTGAACGACAGAAGGAAATATGGTCATACTTACGCAAACCGAAAATAAATCTTATGCAGTTATTATTACAGATATAGATGTTTGTTACTTCGCAAACCGCGCTTTAATAACATTCTCAAATTATTATTTTTATCAAATATATCCATACAGTATACAGGATACTCTTGTTCTTCATCAACTTTTCAATAATCCAATACTAGGTTCTAAACGTGGTAGAGCCAAGCGGCAGCTTTAGCTGCTGCTCGAATGGGCCGGCTCGACCGGGTTAATACCAAGGCCTCGCAGAATACCGGCGTGATGTAGAGGCATCTTGTGCTTCTGCGTTTCGTTCGGCGAGTGAGGTAACCGGAGGCCCACTTCCCCTCCCCACCCCCCCCCT
This sequence comes from Bhutanitis thaidina, assembly GCA_029286595.1. Lineage (NCBI taxonomy): Eukaryota > Metazoa > Arthropoda > Insecta > Lepidoptera > Papilionidae > Bhutanitis > Bhutanitis thaidina. The sequence goes on from JAGSMS010000010.1 coordinate 16,600,798, forward strand.
TATCCTCCATCCCATCTCCCAAATACCCTAAAAGGCTGGCAACGCAACTGCAGCTCCTCTGGTGTTGCAGATGTACAGGGGCGATGGTAATCACTTGCCATCAGGTGAACCGATAGCACGTTTGCCGGCTTTCTTATAAAAAAAAGGTATATGCCCTGTTGCTTATCATCGGTATGTGTATTTTCCACATCAAGAGATTTTTAAGGCTTTTCCCAAACCAGAATTAACGTGCTGTGGCTGGGCAGTCGACAGTTGTAGAGAGAGTCTAATTGCTTAATAGTGGTGCTTTGTTTCGAAACGTTTGACGTTGGCGGTGTGTTTCAGCTACTGTCGGATGTTGGTCTAATGTTGTTGATTGGCGAGGTGTTGGTGCTTTGTGTATTAGGATCAGTGCACGCACTTGTACGAGAAAGAGGCTGGTGCTCTTTTTCACTTCGAACTAGAAAATACTGTGTTATCTCAATTTATCGAATTTCTTGATAAATCTAAATATTTTCATACCCCTTGAACTTACTTGTCTATCACTTCTATGTTATTTTTACCTCGACATATCGAAGGTCTTGCGAGCTAGACCTCGATGTTCAGAATTTTGTTATTGTTGAGCTTGGCTTGGTTTTCAATTGGGAAATCTCTATAAATCGAAATTGAAAAAATGGTCTTAGGGTAAGCCCTATGACGACTTTTGTTTACAGTTTAGTGTTTATTATTATTATTCATATACGTATATCAAAGTCAGTCAGAAATCGAGCCTAAATATATCTAAATCCTAGATAATTTGTGGTTTTCTCGTTCCCTTTAAAATTCGACATATCGAGGATCCACTGTATTTTAATATTGCATTCGTAATTGTACGAATTGTCGTCTTTTTTGACGATGGAAAATATATATCATATGTTTGTTGTTGTTTGAAGTGTTATTGAAGCCTAGTTAAGCGCTGAAAAGTTCAATTTAGCTCCAGGACATTACACGTTAGTCCGTACCGAGAAACGCCTATTAAGAAGCAAATTGCCTGCTGCAAATGACTTTCGGACGTTTCTCTCTGGCTAAACTGCACAAACTCGGCTATCCCATATTACGGCCCGTAATTTCTACGTAGAGGCTATCATTATTTTCATCATTTCAGCCCATCACAAGTCCACTGCTGAACATAGGCCTCCCCCAAAGATTGCCACAAAGCTCTGTCCTGAGCCACCTGCATCCATCGACTTCCCGCAACACTGCGCAGGAGGTCGCCACTCCACCTTGTGGGGGGTCGTTCCACACTGCGTTTGCTCGTACGTGGGTGCCACTCGAGAAGCTTTAGTAGAGGCTATTGGTTTTAAATGTATCAATTAGGAATACGTAAGAAGCTATCCCACTCATTTACCCCGTGGGCAAAATATATCTACTGAAGAGGCGAAAGTTGGGTTGCAAAATTCCGTTTGGTAATGTCGTGCCAAAACGTTTTTTTATAAAATAGTTACTCTGTATAAAACAGATTATTCGGTACATCTTTTTGCAAACGTTTCCTTGGTAGAATCGCCGCTGCTGCAGAGCCTGCATGAAGTTTGTATATTTCAAAATGGCGGTGCGACGCGCCAAATTGTGCATTTCGAAATTTAAATTTAGTTGGAGAGCGTTCAACTTTTATTTAGACTACATTTTGTTGTAAATTTGATTAGTTTTGTACTTTTGATGTTTTCAGAGGCTTTAATTTTAGTTTTGCTTTGTTTAGAAACGCAGTAAACATTGTTTAGTCGCGGAATATTGTGCTGTTGACTTATGCATAATGAAAAGTTGAAGTTCCTTTAGCAAAATAAGTGGCTTTGTGATAAAAAATTGCATAGTTCATTTAAGTCTCGTACAGTTTTAAATTTTAATACGTAACCCGAAAACAATAAAGCTTTTTAAGTACCTATTTTGTATTTTAATAATCGTAAATATTTAACTTTTTAAAGCAAGCTTAATATTCTGTGGTGGGTCGATGTTCATGTGTATAAGATATAAGAAGATAATTTTAAACGAAATAAATAATTTTTAAACGTTACGTTATAGCACCTAGGCTTTTATGGTATTTCAATAATAATAATAATAATAACCATCGGGAATGAGTTGATCGCCCCCGATGAGTTTACTTAAAAAAAATGCCCACGGAGTATCTTTCGTCTGAGGACCCTCGTTACGAAACGGTAGTAGATTTAAAAAAAAAAAATTGTCGTTTGACAAGTGAAATTTATGTTTCACATGTTGATGAATAAATGATTCGATTTGATTTGAATGTAAAAGAAGCGTGGGAAAGTGTCTATTCAGTTTAACATCAAGTAAAATAGGCACTGGGATTTGGTGAACCTTGTGCCTACCAGATAGTGCAAAAAACCAGTGCCCCATGAAAGTTAAAAATCATATGAGGCTCGGCTGATTTTTGCTGAACCCGGAGTACGATCACATCTAGGTTCCACACTACAACGTGAAGGTTGTTCCTTTCAAGGCCGTGGCAAGCTTTATTTGTGTATAAACGCCAAGACTCCCAAGCACAACGGTCCGATTTCAAAGCGCCACTTGAATGGGAAAGTGAGATGAAGCGACAAAGAATAGCCATTTAAACAATGACTTACAATTTGTCGATGTAACACGTCATGGAATGTGAAATAAAATTGTTAAATCCTCAACGTTATTTAAGATTTAACACTTTTATCAACGTTTGAACCCATTCAGTGAACCTGAATTAATGAACGCGGCGCTAACTCTTAAGTTCGACATTTCCACTAATAGCATTAGTTCCGCGAAACGAAACAATCAATTAATGCGCAAACTTCACTACGAAAGCTCCGTAAACTGTCTGTCGGTCGGTTGAGTCGATAGATAAAGTTAAGCTTTTTGCTCGAAGCGGCACGACGTCCGCGTCTTGAGGTCAAGTGCTCGGACTTCGAAGTTTGTTTTTGGGTTTCCGTAAGTGTTTTTGCAGGGACTTAACTGTTTTCTTAAGTTTACATTGGCTTCAATGGAGCTCGATTGGATTGAGACGTCTCTTACCGCATAAAGGTGTGGTTGTTTTGCAAAATGAGTTTATATTAAACCACCTTCACTTTGCTGGACTATTCGTGTACACCTCGGGTATGGTACAGTCATCTCCTTTACTTGAAAGGGGTATTAAATAATTAGCCAAATAACTATATAGTGAAAACTTCCATCCATTCAGTAGGGGTGTAACTTTTCGGTGGTCTATGGGTGTAGGTAAAAAGCATTTGTACAGCATGGGATTTTACGTACGTTTACTTGACTTTTTTATTTAATACTTCTGTCGTTGTTAATTTTTCTAAATATTACTTATGTACGTAGAAATATAAATATGTTTAATGGTCAATCACATTGTAACCTGGCAATAGAATAAAAATATTGCAGTTTCTTGCCGGTTCTTCTCTCAGAAGGCACCCGCGATACGATGTCACAAAGCAAGCCCTTCTCGTCTTAGAATTTGAGCGTTCATGAGAGCTTTAAATTTAAAAAGAATAAAAAAGTAAAAAAATATGCCGTTTCAGCCTACTACAAGTCCACTGCTGAACATAGGCCTCCCCCAAAGATTGCCATAAAGCTCGGTCCTGCGCCACTTGCATCCATCGACTTCCCGCAACACTGCGCAGGTAGTCACTCCATCTTGTGGGGGGTCGTCGCACACTGCGTTTGCCTGTACGTGGCTGCCACTCGAGAACCTTTTTTCCCCAACGATTGTCAGTTCTGCGAGCTATGTAGCCGGCCCATTGCCACTTCAGCTTGCTGATCCTTACGGCTATGTCGGTTACCTTAGTTCTGCTGCGGATATCATATCGAACCAGTTTGCTAGATAGAAAATTGAATAAAATTTAAAACGTCTGTATCTAAACAAAACCACCATGAGTATTTAAGGTACGTACCAATATACCTTGAACATTTTTACGCCGTCGATAAAGCGTAGGGTTTACAGCCAAAGGAAAGTTTCTCGAAACTGCGCTAAAACTAACTAATTATTCAAGAAACCCTACTCTACCATCTTAACGAGTACAGCTAACCCTAATTCAGAAAGTTAGTATTAAAATTGCATCAGACGGTACCAGGTGTGGATAAGTTGTCAGGAGTTGGGTCCGGGCTGACCCCTCTCGAGTTTTACAACTGAATTTAGTTTCGGCTCTAAATTAGTTTTTAGTTGGACGATTGCCGAACTAACTTCTGTATCGGTTACAAATGGGATGTTGGTACAGCGTTCGGACCTCGGGAACTTCCACTTGTTTTTACGTGCCGCTGATAGAGTTTGGTTTTATCTTATTGTTCAACTGTCCAGGCTACTTTGTATTGTGTGCAGATTAAACGTTAGTACTTTTCAATTGGTTTTGTGTCCGTGAGATTTTTTTTTCTAAGAAAGAGGGCAAATATCAAGTGCCATCTATCTTAGCTGCTGGAATGTGCCGGCTCCACCGGGGTAGTATCACGACCTCGCAGAATCCCGGCGTGCAGTGGATCTTGTGCTTCAGCGATTCATCAAATGAGGTGACATGAGGACCGATAGGAGACATAGAAGGTCTTTTTTTCTTGTGTTTACGCGAACACTACACATTTCAAACGAAACTATTATTTACGGATTTTATCGCGGGGGTGACTGAGGTGTTAGACGTCCAGATGTCATAGTTAACTCGGGCTACCTTCAGCTTTTATTTATTAATCTCGGTCGGTGACCACGGCTGCTGTAAAGCAATCGAAACGTCGGGAATATAAAATTAAACGCGATAAATAAAGTTAATAATAGTCTCAGTTCAAATAGAAGGTCTGTACCATTCGCTCTATGAATGCTGGTACCCAAACACTAGTCTGCGTTTCGTTCGGTGAGTGAGGTAACCGGAGGCCCCACTCCCTCTCCACATCCCCTCTATCTCATCCTCCCTACTTACTCACAAATACTCTTAAAGGACGGCAACGCACCTGCACCACCTCTAGTGTTGCAGATGTACGTGGGCGACGGTAATCGCTTACCATCAGGTGAACCGCTTGCTCGTTTGTCGTACCTCACAAAAAAAAAACAGTCTGCCAGGTCAAGGCTCGGCGGATTCGGAACGATTCCCCGTCCACCACGGCCCGGTCACAAATCGACAGGTTGCACAGAGCGCAGGTGTAGGTTTTCCTCTAATCACTGTCGAGTTAGGGGCTTAGAATTATATATTCAATTATTCTTACACTCGTTATAAGTTCAGCGCTGTTTAATCCGTCGAGCTGGGGAAACTGGCTTGCTTAAATCTAAGGCAGTCTGGCACAAAATAGGATTAGGTTCCTTAAGACTTTGTCTTAGATATATAAAGAATACTGAATTTGTGAAAAGTTAAATTTTCATTTAACTATTCTACCCGCATCATATGAGCGTGGTAGAAGTGGTCAGATCGCTATCTTGACCTAGTGCGACCTGACCTTTAGGGTGACCTAGGTGCGACACAACTTATTTTGTTAAAAGCAACCCTCACTGGAGCAGCGTGGCTGGCTCTTACTGATTCCAAAATCCTCTCGGATAATTGAGATGGAGGCCTATGCCCAGTCGTGGGCACTTACAGGGGTCCTACTTTACTGTTACTTTGTCCCGAAACAGATCGTAGCTCTCGCGGGTATAATTATTCGGAATTCAATGGTAACGTGATTTCTGCAATACAAATAAAATATAAAATGCTGTCGTCCATTTTATTTTAATATGTGTATTGTTGTAGCATGCTTACATATGGAGTCATACCTTTTGTTTTATGATATACATTATAATTATTGCAAGAACAATAATCAAAAAGGTGCTTATCTACGAAGTTTCTTTCGCATGTTTCTTCTCCACCAGAGGAGCGTCATTACGAAACGGTGGCAGATTGTGAAAAAAAATATTAAAGATTTCCCAAACGTAATTATCTTTCTTACGTCGAGGAATGATGAATCCATTACATAGTAATTCATTCGCAGTAATACATGCTAAACTATTGAAATACTAAATGGTTTGGTTGTCTATTAGAAAGCGGTCATAGACGGTTTTTTTCTTTTTTTTTTTATTCCATTTTGGTAGTTCGGTGAAGGACTAGATAATTGTTTGTGGCTATGGAAATCGGACAGAGCACACTACTATTTATCTAAGTGTTTCTCTGACATAGATTAGAAACCTAGATGAAGGCTAGATTTGTTCATTGTGTCGTCTCGTGTCATAACAATAGAACTCCAATTTTCAATTTCAATTGTGTCAACACCGTGGTTGCCCAGTGGTCAGGGCGCTCGCTTTAGTTTCATAGAACCCTAGTGATCTGGGTTCGATATCCGGTGCCGGCACCACTGGAATTGTTAATAGCAATTTTAAGTACTGAATTTACGGTGTGCTCGGCGGTGAAGGAAAATATCGTGAGGAAAATTGCATGTCTGAGAAAATAATGAAAAATATTATTTCGAGGAAGTGTGAAATTCGCTAACCCGCACTGGAGCAGCGTGGCGAGCCCTTTGTCCAGCGGTGGGCATTTGCAGGCTGCTACTTTAGTTGCGTTAGATATATGCAAACTTCAACAAAGCAATTCCGAGTGTTATTTCTCTTTTAGCCCCTCTACAATTCAACCCAGAGCTGTAGAACAAATTGCCTCAACGCAAACTTGGTTATTTACTCGTATTGTTATCGTTCGCACGCCAGCGTGACTCTGTTAACTTGAGAATCAAGTTAACTTCGACTGGATAATGCGGACCTGTTCTCGCGCTCGGCGATTTAATTCTAATTAACTTTGTGTTAGTTCTCGGTTCATTACGAGCGTCCATCTTGTTCTCATAAAATAGATTATTTACAACCTGCTAGAAATATTACGATATTTTTATATTTTACGTTAAGTCGTAACATCGTGTTTGTATCGATATTACGTATATTTTATCGTATTAATTCGTAATTTTCTTACATATGTTTAACTATGTTTACAAAGACGAATCAAGCAAATACAAATACCTAGTATTTATAGGAAACAATCATATGAGTATCCTAGTAGGAGGGAGGCACAGAATTGTTAAACAGATACTATACTATACTATATAAACTAACAAACAATGAAATAGAAAATCGATTCAAACACTATGGTTGTTTTTTTTTAATTTCAATCACCACAGCTTAATTTCTTCGTCTGTATCGACGCGCTATTCAATTGACCCGCCTTAATAGACACCATACAGCAATACGAGCTTAAATAGCGAGCTTTCTAAAGTTTAAACTGAGAACGGTATTGAACGTGGTAGAGCTAAGCGGCAGCTCTTGCTGCTGCTCGAATGGGCCGGCTCGACCGGATCGGTATCACGGCCTCGCAGAATACCGGCGTGAAGTACCGGGGCATCTTGTGCTTTTCGTTAAGTAAGTGATTACCGTCGCCCACCTACATCTACAACACTTGAGGTGCTGCAAGTCCGTTGCCAGCCTTTAAGGATATTTGGGAAGTGGAAGGGTAGACGGGAGAGAGGGAGTCAGGCCTGCGATTACCTCACTCACTGAACGAAAGGAATAGCACAACATGCTTCTACTTCCCACCGATCGAGGTTTTAAAAGCCTAAGCCACACAGACTATCGTATTTTGCATATATGCAATGATATCGAAAAGGATTCAAACTCCGAATTCTGTAGATCGGTTTGCCGTCACTTTGAGTCTAAGCTAATACGTTAGGGACTTAAAATAAACGTATAATTATACTCTGATATTTAACATTGCTGTAGCATTTCGTAATTTAATTTGCTACATTACCAGTTAATCCGACGCAGCGACGCCATTAATGTCTACACGACGTGAGACTGTCGCTTGTCAGATTTAGGCGCAAACTTGTTTACGAAATTAACACGAAGATATGAAAGAACTTTGCCCGCTAACACCATTAACTTGCGCCTGATGATTTCCTATTGTTCCTTTGTTGTTTGGTATGGCTCCTCTGGTACGTGGGAGTCTGTACTCCCTGACTATCGCGGGAGCAGCTTGCTCCTTTACCCGCTGTCCCATAGTAAAAAAAATTCAATGTCAAAGATTTTCACCAGCGCTTACTTGGAATAAAGAGACAGGTGGAGCAGCCTATCGCCGACTTAGTTTTCAGAGCTACGATACAATTCGTGGCACTCGGCAATCGTGGCATTTATAAATCTATTTTTTTATTTCTGCCCTCGATCACGTGTGTACTTTTTGAAAGCTCATCGAATCCGGGTCCCGGTCTCTGTACCCCGTTTGGAATTGAAAAAGTTACAAAGCGAAAGGGTCGGAAGGTCCAGTCTGACCGGACTTGCGACTTGCGGCTTAAATGCAGGCTCGGGCAAAGTAACCCGCGAGCGAACGCCGCTTTCTGTTTAACTTCTTGCTTAGCTCAAGCCATCCCTTAGTTCAAGTTACACGTTAGTAAATATGCGAAGCTTAAGCTGTAAGCAACTTTCGATAATTATTTAGGGAAAATGTTACAACATTGAGGTATTACATGTCGAATGTTATAAAGACCGTCAACTAAATAAATACACATATAATGATTTCTTGTGTTTACGTGAATACTACCGAATCTACGCAGAATGTGCTGCTCACAGTGTCTTGAGATCGTGCAGTGGTGTGCTTGGTCTTAGATTTAATTTTTTTGTTATTACTGGATCCCAAGCCGATGGGTAGATCGGACCAAAATTGATAAATAAAAGCCCGACTTGACTGTTTCGAGTGTTTTACAGCAGCCGTGGTCGCGAGGGCACTGAGGCGTTAGACGTCCAGATATCATAGTCAACTCGGGCTACCGTCAGCTTTCAATCATTAATTTTGGGTCCTAGTGTCTTGAGGTCGTGGAGTGATACAGTGCAGTGTCCTCTGAGTTTGCAAACATACATACGGCACTGTTGTATACCTTCGTGTCGTAGAATTGAAGGCCCGACGGGATTCTAACGTACACTTAACGGGTGAGAACTCTCATGGAGAAAATCGACTACGCTAGCGATTGTTTGTGGTGGAGCCGAGCGGCGGAGATTGCTGCTGCTCGAATGGACCGGCACGACCGGGGTAGTGTCGCAGAATACCGGCGTGAAGTAGAGGCATCTTGTGCTTCTGCGTTTCGTTCGGTCTTTTCTCTTCCTTTCTCCCAACTCCCAAATATCCTCAAACATTGGCAACGTGTTTGAGATCTACGCACGGTATCACTTACTATCAGGGGAGCCGCTTACTCGTTTCCCGCCGATCCCATAAAAGACACCGCCGGTTTGCACACAAGTTTTTCAGAAAATCCTGTGTGGAAAAGCTTCTTGGTACATTGCACCGCTAATTAAGTAAGACAAATTTGTTGATATCATTTATCTATTTTCTGTCTACGATATGTTTTCTTTTAAAAATTCTTTATTTTGCATAACTCTGCTGCTGGACCAGCATTTGTGGTGCATGTACTGAATAAAGGTATCTTTCTTTCTCTCTTCCTGTTACTGTTTGACGAAATCCGCGGTTGCCGTCAGACGCAACCATGCCCATCCACTCGACTAGAAACAACGTATGGACGTTGCAGCCCCCCCCCTCCCCTCTTTCCCCTCTCCTCTACACTACCGCAACTCTCCTATTTTCACTTGTATTCATTGGAACTTGGTTTTTTTTTTTCAGACTTGCGTCACCGAATCTTTTGATGACAATACTTATCTTCAAATTGGTCCTCTGTATGTCGTTTACAGCATCGATAACTTTTGGGGATCACTACCACATGCGTCACGCTTGTGAAGAGACGCCGCTCGTGGAGGCTGGTCAGCTCTGGTTTGCGAATCCTGCGTTAGTTTTTATTATTACGTATTTTTTTAGTTTCATTTTATTTTAGAATGTGCTCTCTATTTGCCTGTCAGACTATAATTATTATATTTAATTTATAAAATCTGTTTAAAAACTTGGATATCTACGGGAGTTTCTTTCGTCGGTTACTTCTCCGTCAGAGGAACCACGTTACGAAACGGCGGTAGTACAACAAAAGATAAACAAAATCTGAATTAAAGATATTTCATTTCACTGTACGCACCTTTTACAGTTTACCTAGTTATTTAATTATTATTAATTAATATTAAATAAACATATTTAAGCTATTAAAGTGTATTGAGACGATGCAAGCTGAAGTGGCAGTGGGCCGTACACATAGTTCGCAGAACTGACAGACGTTGGGGGGAAAAAGGTTCTCGAGTGGCAGCCACGTACAGGCAAACGGAGTGCGGGTTGACCCCCCACAAGATGGAGTGACGACCTGCGCAGTGTTGCGGGAAGTCGATGGATGCAGGTGGCAAACTTTGGAGGAGGCACTATGTTCAGCAGTGGACTCGTGATAGGCTGAAATGATGATGATGATGATGAGACGATATTACAAAATAAATCAAACCTTATTTATAACAACTAGAAAGAAAGAAAGAAAATTTGTTTATTACACACAATTAGTTAAAAAGTTATTAATAAAAAAATAACGAGATTAAATTTTTTTTCTGCCCTACAGTGTGATGCAACAAATGGGTCTACGCTCAGTTTATGTTACGGTTTCCCGGAACACTGATTTTCAGCGCAGCCTTATACTACTATTGAGCCGGCAGTGTCTGCAATAGATACAGCTCATCTATATATAAATAAAAATAAAAGAAAAAGACATATTAAACCACCTGAAATAAAATCAAGGGCTTATAATAATAAAGTGAGATACATAACAATCTGGTATGACTTTATACAAGGTACACTAAGCTCCTTTTTACATACATACATATACATATACACACCCACACATACATACAAATATATATTTTTTTAAAACATATCAGATATATAATATGCGCACACAACACACAACAACTACTTCAGACAATCTAATATATTCAGAACGTTAAAGATATATTGTTCCAAATGAGTCTGTATACATTATATAAAATGACTGATTGAAGCCGATCCATCAGAAGCGCTGCTTCACACAGGCAGACAAAGCTGAGTGCTCGGATAATTTGAACAGATGTATACCACGTACGGAACATTTGTCGCTGAAATTTGCTTCGTCGTAATACTAGGTTTTTTTTTTATATCTCCAGAATCTCCTTGCACTCAATTTGCGCGAACATAAATCAATAGGCACGCACTGAAGATGTCTGACGGTTCAGCGTTCCCGATATTTCGAATAACGAAGACTTGAATACTCGACGATTTTATTTTAACATTTGACATTTGATACTGTATCAAAGCAGACTTGATATTGACAGATTCTTCGGCACGCTTCAAAGCTTATCCCTTAATAATTTTACTTAACTCACAGGAAGAAAGGAGGTTCAAGATTTACTTAAGTTTACGGCGAATTATCTTTTGTATAGTTTGTACGTGGTAGTTTGTACTCGAGTGGGCTGACCAGACCGGGGCAGTACCACGTTCTCGTAGAATACCAGCGCTAAGTAGAGGCATGTGGTGCGTCTGCAGTGAGCGAGGCAACCGGTGGCCCCTTCCCCAAATATTCTTAAAGGCCGATAACGCAACTGCAGCTTCTACGGTGTTGCAGATGTACGTGGGCGTGGGCGCATACCGGTATGTGAGACGGATCGCTCGTTCGTTTGTTGCGTTTCCTATATAAAAAAAAATGGAAACCACGCGGTACGCGGGCCACTTTATATACAGGCATATAAAATGATAATACTTTTTGGAACAGTGTTTGAAAATTAATATTCCGTCTAGTATAATAATAGTAGAGTCGGGAGACGTTCTGGAAAAATGCCAGGTCAAGAGTACTCTAAACCGACGAGCATGCATGCGAAGATTGATGAAAGCGGAAGAAGCGAAAGACGTAAGTCAGGACCGTAGAAAGCGGAAGAAGATTGTTTTTGCCTACCGCGTTGGGAACAAGGCGTGTATATATTCAAACATTCTAGAGAATTAAGAAGAGTTCGCCACGCCATCGTGTAAATAGATTACAAATTCAATGGTATGATATTTTTTCAAATGAAATCAACATAACTTACGCTTCGCCGTCCAAATCGCTGACAGCCGTGTAATGTCCGGCCTTGGTGCCACATCGTGCGCTGTAACGGTGTCCAACTTTTACCTTCCACTGTAGGAACTTCTCCTGTGACGCGGAGGCAGTTTACATACATGAATTGCGCACGTACATACACCCAGACCTGGAACTTACTATTTGTGGCCCATACAAATACTAGGAGCCGTGATAGCCTAGTGGTCAGGGCGCTCACTTTAGTGTCGTAGAGCGTGAGTGACCTGGGTTCGATCCTCGGTGCCGGCACCACTAAAATTGTTAATAACAATTTTAAGGGCTGTATTTACCATCTGCTCAACGGTGAGGGAAAACATGGTGAGGAATCCTGCATGTCTGAGAAAGTATAAAAAAAATATATTATTTCGAGGATATGTGAAGCCCGCCAACCCGCACTGGAGCAGTGTGGCGGATCCTTCCCGGCTCCTCAACCCTCTCTGATATTAGTATTTGAGAAGGACTTACAGGCTGTTACATTACTTTACAAATACTAGTCCCGTGCGGGAATCGAACCCGCGACCCACAGCGCCGCAGCTAAACGCTTAACTACACCATCGAGCCGCATTGATTTCTAAAATGATATAACTTTAGCTTTTTACGAAAAGCGTCTCAAACCGGAGAGCTCGTGGATTGCGCAACGATGGATCCATAGCCGCCGGCTGATAAATGCAGGGATTATTTGTGCTAGATTTTAGATTTTTAGACTTCCTAAAAGTCCCACATGAGGAGGACGAAATTTTGTATCATCACGATATTATTATTGCATAATTTCTTAAACGTCCTTACAAATCACAAAGGGACGAATGAAATTGGAAATAAGAAAATAGACTTAAAAAAAAAGTGCTTTGATAAAATGTACGTAATCCGATCCCCCTGTGGCGGCGAAATTGTTTATTCATAGATTAAGTCATTTATAAAAATGCTGAATTCGCCACGACGCGATCGGCGGTGAAGGGAAACGTAAAGAACCGAAAGTCAGAGAAATATAGTGACATGTAAAGTCCGCCAACGCGCACTAGTGCTCTAGAGCAGCGTGGCAGGCCTTGGGATAGGCCCAGCTGTGGGATGTTAACAGGCTCGATGCTTCGGTTCGATCCACTTTACTCAAACACTTATCATTGTGTTAATTCGATCTGCAGACGTATGTTTATGTCAATCGAAATTAAATTAAACTTTTCTGTCATGATAAATGTTCGATTTCATCTGACATATGAAGAAGCTGGTAATTTTTTCCTAATTAATATTTGAAAATATGTATACTTATATGTGTTATTGTCTTTCTGTTACTATGAAATATTTGTAATTTATGTGATCTGTACTTTTGTTGTACTTTGTAAATTGTACTGTTTACTTGAGAAGGAAAAGATGTTTTTCTTTATTGAATTTGGGTGACAAACGTTCTAACCGCCCTCCTGATGGTAAGTGCAAACAACTTTAATCTAAAGTATTTTTTTTTTTTGAAAAGGCACGCCCTCGTACATCTGCATCACCAGAGCAGCCGCAAGTGCGTTGCCGATCTTTAAATTAACATTTAGGGAAAAGAAAGGGGCACGAAAGGGGGGGGGGGGGCTCTGGTTACCTCACTCGCCGAACGAAACGCGTGTCGAGTGCGAGGCCATGGTACTACCCCGGTCGAGCAGCAAAATAGCCCCCTCTAGGCTCTATCACGTACAAAAATATCCTAATTTCAATAGAGAGGATAGCTGGGTGAAAATCCGTAAATAATTAACCAGATGTCTTCAAACTTGCATTCATTTAAATGTTATTTTCACGTCTAATATATCAGTAAGTAGATAACTTCAGAACTGTGGCATCTTCCTCTGTGAAGGTTTACAACAACTGGCTATATTATGAAAGGCATAGGATCTCGATGTTATAGCTATGTTTATTTTAGTTGCGAGTTTCAGCTTTCCTCGGTATTCTACTGTAATATCCTTCGCTATTTGAAGGATTCGGAGCAGTTAATAAAACACGTCTGAACAGTACAACCACCATTTATCGACTGCCTCATAAATCAGGGGTACTTGTAGAAAACATTATTGACATCTACCAACATACATATGTTGGTAGATGTCAATCTTCATCATCTACCTTTAATACCCTTTATGTTCCGATTAAAATTAACCTCACAATTCACTCACCAGTCTCCTCCGCGACGTGGCGTTAAACAAACTTGTGTATGACAATTTTTTTAATATTTTTTAAAAGAATACTAGCAATGCTATTTAACTAACATTACTAATATTCCTGTTAACCCTCCAACTAAGCATTAGAGCTTGCATTTGGAGTGGTTCACGACAATAGTCGAATGGCGGGCTCGTCACCTGCCACGTCATGTTTCGCAGTCCGCACCCTAACCCATTAAGCTATTGGCGCTCCAAATGTTACGTGTTAGACTGTCTGATATCGCAGAGAAATTGTTTCGTGCTCCGCTGGACTCTCCCGTCCGAAGAGCTACAGCTGTCTTATCTGTAGAGCGCAGGGTATGATGACCTGCAACTCCTCCACAATATTATATTAGTTAATGATCGGAAAGACCGTCCGTTCACATGTTTAAATAAGACGGTCGGGTCGCTCGGGTCACCGTGAACGTTACATAAAGACAACATAAATATGTTATTTGTTTAAATTTAAAACTCAATATTCGCCTTTAAGTGGACAGTTTTATTGACTTTAAGGCGGCGTTTAAAAATAGAACAAGATAAAAATTTCAAATATCGATACTCTACAATTTATTGCTTCTCTACATTAATTCGATTGATGAACGTGAGCGTTAAATGTATTCATAAGCTAAAGAGCTAACTGTCTAAACTGTCCGTCTGTCTGATGGTAAGTGGTTACCGCAGCCTATGGACACCGGTGAACGAGTTCAATCGAAGAATGATACAGGTGTGCAGTCACACTTGAAGTTAAGTAGCAGCCTGTAAGTGCCCGCTGCTCGGGAAAGGCGTCCATTCTCAAATATTTGTGAGGGTTTCGGAGCCGGGAAGGGCACGCCACGCCGCTCTGGTGCGGGATGGAGGACTTCACATATCCTCGAAATAATATTTTTTATTACTTCCCAGACATGCAGATTTCCTCTCTTTATTTTTTCTTCACCACCGAGCACATAGTAAATACAACAATTAAAATTGCTATTAACAACATTAGTGGTGCCGGTATCGGGGATCGAACTCGGATCATTCGCGCTCTCTAAAATAATAGCGCCTTGACCACTAGGCTACCACGGGCTAAGACTAGATGGTCATGTGAGATTAACTTTTAAGAAACAGGATTTGACTAGTCTGGCCATGATATTTTTATTTATTTAATCTTTATGCACAAATTGGTACACATGGCGGACTTAATGCCTAGAGGCATTCTCTCCCAGTCAACCATTAGGCTAAGCAGCTATACATATAATAGAGGCGATACAGCTAAGAGAATAAAACCAGTAAAAGGATATAGGTGTGCGTAATACGTATTCGTATGGACATTAAACATTTGTAAAAGTCCCATCGCATCCCTCAGCGCTTGCCCAATTGGAAATTCATGCGATGGTGAATAATTCCATTATATGAGAGGGCTCTTATAATGACCAATCGTTTAATTTATTGCCTACTGAGGAGCGGCGACCTGGAACCCCGAACAGTGGAGGGGCGAAGAGAGTCGCGTGGTTAGTAATAATAATTATAATAATTGTAATAAACACAATAATAATATATCCAGTCGCTAACTTTAAATGGCCTGTCTTAATGGTAACTATAAAGGAAGATACATATTACCTACATAGATAAATAGTTTTAGTTGTTTGTCCAGACATGTATATTATTCTATGTATATATGGTATATTTGTATAAATGTTATGTATGTATCTGTGTAAGTATATATTTTGATATTTATATCCTTTTACTGGTTTTATTCTCTTAGCTGTATCGCCTCTATTATGTATATATCTCTGCTTAGCCTAATGGTTGACTGGGAGAGAATGCCTCTAGGCATTAAGTCCGCCATGTGTTCCAATTAGTGGATAAAGATTAAATAATTAAATAAATAAATAAATATGACCATGATCATGTTTCACATTTTCGTACTAAGCTCTAGTGGCTGGCTACCTATTCACCTTCGCCGGAATGCTCATGTTATTTTTCTTCTATATGATGTGTTGTATAACCCTTCTTAAAACTACGTCATATCTTCTCGTCAAGTATACCGCCAAGCCTCAAGACCAGAGTATACAACCAGTGGGTGTTGCCAGTGATGACATACGGATCCGTGACTTGGTCCTTCAGTGCAGGCCGTATGAGGAAGCTCAAAGATGCTTCGTTGCGCGCTATGGAAAGGGCTATACTCGGTGTTCATCTGCGTGATTGGAGGCAAGTTCGCAACAATTCTATAAAATAAAAGATACCTTTCTGTCTATCCGGAAACCAATGGAAAGTAAAAAAAAGAATGAAAAATATTTGCACACAGATAATTTTTATTATTCATTTAGTTTTGAGCGTTTAGTAAATTGGTGTAAGTGCGATATGCATTATTTGCCAGTCTACTTTAGGAGTAACAAAAAAACCGAAAGTACGACACAATTATATAATACAATGAAACAGCCTTGTGTCATTGTATTATAAGTAAAAAAAAAATATATATGTATTCTCAAGTTGTTGAGCTCGAACGAAATATGTGAACAAGGTTCGGTTCGGTTACAAATAGCCGAATTAAGAGTTAAAGTGAAAACCTTTAGGAGGTCATGCTTTGAAATGGTCACAATTGCAATTGGTTTGAATACATACTATTAATATTTGTATGAAAGAGCCGTGCTTGCTCTGTGGTCATGACGCACGCTTTATTTTCACGGAGCGCGTGAGTCCTGGGTTCGCACCACAGTTGCCGGCATCATTGTCAATAGCAAGATTAAGGTCAAATAACATCGTAAGGATGTCCGAGAATTGTTAAAAAATATTATTTCGAGGACTGTGTTTTCTAGTGTGTGTGCTTCAGATATTTGTGAAGGAGTCCTTTGCCCAGCTGTGGGCACTTACAAGCTTCTACTGATAGTCATAAATTATTAACTGTAACTCACATGACGGTCATGCATGCTGCATGTCTAAATATTTGAACATCATGGCGGACTTTTCATAACTCCAAAAGCCACACATAATATGAGAGAAGCTTTTAGCCCAGGACCAATTTGTTATTTTTCAATTTTCTTATCTGTCTTCATACAGAATTGTAATGATGAAGATGTAAAAACCTGGGTAATTGATTCACTTTAACCTGAATGACATTTTTAACCAGTCCGCCTAATCCTGCTTCGACGGGATATAATCCTCTAATCGTGAAGCCTGCAGCCCGCCCGAGGGCCGCAGCGCCACACAGCCTCTCTCTGTGACTACAATCATGTTTTTGACATTGGCATCGGACGATTTAATCCTTCTCTGAATTGCTTCTCCAGTTCAATTTATTAAACAAAAGACTATAAAATGAGACCATGTTCACTTGGGACTTTTATATATTTATTTATTTTAACTTTATTTGCACTTATAAAAGAGCAAAAATACGGACTTACAGCCAAGAGGCATTACCAGTCTAACATTAGGGGGAGCGGAGCAAAATGAGAAAGGGTGCAGAGAAGATAACTTTAAACGATTAACGTTTATATATCTTCCACTTCTTATACCACCCTCTTAACCATTTCTACGGCCAAACGGCTGTTGTTGTGCTCCGGTTTGAAAGGTCCAGAGAGGCAGTGACTTCGATTGAAGTTGTCCGTTTATCCATGGTACAGCATACCATCAGGTGGAACTGGTAGAACGTTTCTCAATCCCAAAATCTCCTCAATCAACTACAAAAAGAAAAAAAAACAAGGACATGTGTGTAGGTTTCAGGAGGTTAAAATTTTAAATGGTCAGTTAATTGCCATCTGTGGTTAGGGAGCTCGCTACAATTTCATACGTGAGATACGTTTCACTAATATTGTCAATAGAACATTTTTGAATGAAAGTTACGCGATGAAACCTTCATGTCTGAGAGATAATGAAAGAAATGTGACATTTACCAGGCGCTGGTTTAATTTACGTAACAAAAAAAAACATCTAAGCGTATGCTCATACCGACGCAGAGCCGGTGTCGGCGTTCCACGATAACGTCGGCGTATTATTTTTTATGACATCAATTCCAGCTGAAGACTGCTGGTTCCACAACGCAGTACTGAATATTCCGATGGCCTTCGCTGCGGTACGACACGACGTACATAAAAAAAAGAAATGCCTAACTTTTATGTTAAGAAACCACTTTAATATTTGATCTTGTTTACGTTGAAGGCATATTTTCATCCCGAGCTTTGCTTCTGCCTGCATACATTAGCAGCGTTTGTTATATTGTCGAAGCACTTGAGCGTTTTCTATATAAAAAAAAGTCTTCAGACAAATAATTAATTATTATTTTCATGTGATAATTATTTAGCGGATTGTTAGCAACATTCAAATACTTTTTTGTTTTTCAGTAAGAGAGACGATTTCTATGACTCTAGAACAGAAAAAGTAAAGTAGCAGCCTGTAAGTGCCCACTGCTGGTCAAAGCTCTCCTTTTCAAATATCTGACAGGGTTTTTTGAGCCGGGAAGGGTCCGCGACACTTCTTCAGTGCGAATTAATTGTATATTTTTATTTTCTTTAAAAAAAATATATAATTTATTCATCATAATTCTAGTCCACCACCAGTGCACTTCTTAACATATGACTCCCCCATAGATTACCACAACGCACCCTTTGATGACATTGTGGAGAAATGGAGAAATTCTGCCAATAAACCGATATTTTGGCGCATCTCTTTTAAATTCGATCTAATCGGATTTCTTCGCTATTGAGTACATATAGGTAAAATAAATAAGTTGGGACGTGACAGGTGGTGAGCCTGTCGCCGTCTTAGTGTTAAGGTTGTATACATTATGCATACAATTGTTCCCTTGAATAAAAATACGCTCAAGTAGCTACAGGGAAACGTTTATCCGATTCCACGTCGCGACACGTCCCGTTTACACGAGTGACTTCTAAAAACGAATGTCCCAGGTATATAAGCTAGGATGCTCTCAGCTGTGTTGTTGTGACTGTTAATTTCTCACACGTACTGTTGGCAGAAATATTTAACAATATAGCAAAAACCAACGCAAACCTATCGCGATGGACATGTTCAGATATAATACTACTTTTTAAAGAAAGGAGATCCCGAACTGCTCACGAATTATTGACCCATAAGCATTATGTCATGTTTCCATAAAGTATTCTCTACGTATACGTACGTAATTAGATACCTAACAAAAATACTAGACGAGAATCAAACAGTCGAAGGTCGAGGGTTCATGAAATATTTCTCTACTGTAGACCATATCCATGCTTTGAAAATGATAATAGAAAAGTATACGTATAATAGAAGAGTACAAAAAAAGGCCTCTTCGTTTACTTCATTGACTAGTCTAAAGCATTCGACTCTATACGCCATGAGTCCATGTGGCAGGCTTTAGCGGATTTTTTAATAAAGGTTATATCGAACTAATTAAAGAAAATTACATTAATAGCACGGCACTAATCAAAATTGATACCCTAGGTCCGTCGTGGCGTAAGACAAGGAGATCCTCTCTCCCCTAATTTATTCCTGGCAGTACCAGAACATAAATATATGTTCGAATAGAAGAAAAATCGAATAGAAGAAAATGGGTTTTAGAATAAATGGAAGATACCTTACACACTGCCGCTTGGCTCTACCACTTTTCAACGGGGTAGAGCCAAGCGGCGGCTTTTGCTGCTGCTCGAATGGGCCGGCTCAACCGGGTCGGTACCACGGCCTCGCAGAATACCGGCGTGAAGTAGAGGCATATTGTGCTTCTGCGTTACGTTCGGTGTGTGAGGTAACCGGAGGCTTACTCCCTTACCCCTTTCCCTTCTTCATCCTTCCTCCCATCTCCCAAATACCCCTAAAGGCCGGCAACGCACCTGCAGAACCTCTGGTGTTGCAGATGTACATGGGCGACGGTAATCACTTACCATCAGGTGACCCGGTTACCTCGCACACCGAACGAAACGCAGAAGCACAAGACGCCTCTACTTCACGCCGGTATTCCGCAAGGTCCTGTCACTACCCCGATCGAGCCGGCCCATTGGAGCATCACCGAAAGCTGCTGATTGGGTTTACCAAGTCTACGTTGTAGAAGATACTCCTGTGCAAAATTGTATGCTTCTGAACACACATAATAAGGCTGTGTATAGTCTGTCAGACAGTTTTATTAAGTATATTAGAACTCGTAGTTATACTTCGTCTTTACCTATGTCTATAATAGATTATGATACGTTTTCTTTTATTTTTGTTTGCAATATTCAGACAATACCGTCTTGGGTTCCAATCAACATTGTATTCTATAAGTATTTGTTCGTCGGCATGACTCGGTGTCGAAGGACGAACCGGACAATAACGAACCTGTCACTTGCATTTGTCGCTCGAAGACATGTCCATTGTAACAAGTTACGCTTCTAATAACGTGTTACATATAACGTGTTAAACAAGTTCTAGATATATGTCGTGAGATTTATTTGAAGATGTTCGTTCTAAACACATGTCATTTTTATCTCCTATGTGACCTAAATGACATTTAGTGAAACAGTGATGAAAAATTTACGGAAGGACTTAAGAAATCCTTTTATTCACACTAATTGAATAGACTTATAATACAAATAAAACGGTAGGGCTATTCGTCATGACTAAAAGTTTAATGACCTCGGCAAGGGCGGCGAACTAATATATCTTGAGGCAAAATAACAAAAATACGTAAAAGAATTGTACTTATATAATTTGTGGGCGGCGGTAATAACAATCCAGCGAGCAGCTATCTCTTTTGTCCAATTAGCCACAAAAAAAAAATTTTTCTAAGACTATAAAATTGTCTGTATATGTGATTAAACTTTATGTCGTAACGTCGCATCCAGCCTGTATTCTCCTCGCCCCTCCTGTAGTCACCACAGCGGAAGAAAGGGGATGGCAGATGCTTGCGACGTTACGGTTTTGGTTTGAAAAAAAGCTTTCGCGGCCCTATACCCATTACTACTATGGTCAGGCGTCAATTCTTTTGGATTTTTTTTTACTTACGGCTTACGTTTGACCTCAATCTCACTTGATGGAAGGCGAAGCTGAGGCCTAGGTTGGCCTAGAAGGTGTCTGTTCACTTTGGCCTTAAAGATGTCCCGATTATAGCGTTCCGGAAAACTGATCTCGGCAGAGAGTTCCAATCCTTAGCCGTCCGCATAATGTAAGAAGAGGCAAACCGCTTCGTGCGTAATGGTGGAATGTCTACAACATAAGGGTGAAACTGCTCGCCGCGCCCAGTCGTTCGGTGATAGAAAGGGGAAGGGGGTATCAGGTCATGCAAAACCTCCGCACACTCTCCGGAATGTATCCGATAAAAAACCGAGAGGCAGGCCACTCGTCTACGGTGTTCGAGGCTTAGAAGATTTGCCTCCACGAGTGAGTCACTGCCTATGATCCTCTTCGCTCGGCGCTCCAACGAGTCCAAAACATCCAGCCGATATTTAGCAGAACCATCCCTATCCCCTATAGATGGGATCAGTATACAATGCAAGAGCGGACTTCAGCTTTGTATAGATTTAAGAGCTGCTCCGTGAAGTACCGTCTCACCCCGGAGAGATATTCTACAAATTGTCCAAAATCATTGGGGTGGTGAGTAGGCCTGCTTTAATATCTTCTATACCATTCCATAGGACGCCTGATTTAGTTAGCTCTGTCATGGAGAAGCCTATGTTCAACAGACAACTTAAACAGTAAGAAGAATAAAAAGAAATAAGAAACAAATCACAAGGATTTGTTCATTTGTGTGACTCACGTTCTCTGTAACGCTTTTTTTTGTTTTTATTTATTTATTTATTTATGTACACACAAAAAGGCATGAAAAGATTAAAACATAGTATTAGTACAAGGGCACAATTTATTCCATACATTGAAATTTCTTACAGCAGACCCTAACAGTAAATTTTATTGAAATGGCAAACTTAGTGCGTGGTAGAGCCAAGCGGCGGCTTTAGCTGCTGCTCGAATGGGCCGGCTCGACCGGATTGCTACCACGGCCTCGCAGAATACCGGCGTGAAGTAGAGGCATCTTGTGCTTCTGCATTTCGTTCGGTGAGTGAGGAAACCGGAGGCCCACACCCCCTCCCAATTTCCCCTCCTCTTCCCTCCCTCTCCCAAATATCCTTAAAGACCGGCAACGCACCTGCAGCATCTATGGTGTTGCAGATGTATGTGGGCGACGGTAATCACTTACCATCAGATGAACAACTTGCTCGTTTGCCATCTTTCCATAACAAAAAAACCTTTCTAATACATAATATGTATGTATGTCTTATTGTAACATTCAGTGTGTGTGTGTCAGTGTGGCGCTCTCCACAAGTGGGCTTAACAGCGTGCCGAGGTGGAGTGACTGCCGGGGAACGCGAGGGAACGTACTCCGGACCCACTTCAGTTGATATCGCTTTATTTATTCACATTCATGTTGTGCAAGTTATATGCACTTTCCCATTTGCATTCTTGCCACTTTAACCTTATCTAGTTCACGCATCTGAGATAGTCTAGTTTATTGAGTCATATATTCCGTCCCAGAGCAGTCTTCTATGGGTATAAAGATTTTCGATTTTAATTAAAATGTCTAACATAACATCTTAACTTTGCGAAACAAGAACTATTTGATTGGTAAATTGCTGACTAAGGCTTGTGTTCACTGATATTTTATATAACCATACCTTCGACACTAGTTCTTCTGTGATAAAACGGTAGATTATATATTAGCGGTCTGTTAACTTGAGCCCAAATGTGCTCATAAAGAAAAATGGAGCAAGCAACATAGGAGCTACAAGTGAATTGCCGGCACTTGAAGGATATTTGAGAGATGGTAAAGAGAACCGGTCACCTCACTCACCGAACGAAACGCAGGACGCATCAACTTCGCGTCGGTATTCTGTGAGGTCGTGGTACGCCGATAAAGCCGCTGCTTTGCTTTGCTCCACAACGTCTCAAAATATGCATTGTTAAATACTAATTAAAACTTTAGGTCACTGACTAATTAAAATACGTTTAATGTTCAAAATAAATTGTAGTACGGTAATGGTTTATTTACGGTCTGATAATTTGTTCCTGAAATCGTGCTTAAATGTCAGAACTTTTGTGTCTTTCTATCAGTAAATTTAAACCCTAGGGTAATTAAAATAGTCGGTAACAATCCGGATTACAAAACGCAAAAGCATTGTTAGATATAAATAGCAATCTATTCATTTTGACCGCGTATCAACAATGTGGGAATGCTGCTGAACGTCGATTAAAGTTTTAATTACTAAAGCGCCACGGTTTAGGTGACGATATCTGATGATATTTAATGTTTATTAGGGAATCAAAACATCCAGAGCAAAGTATACAACCAGTGCGTGTCGCCAGTGATGACATACGGATCCGAGACTTGGTCCTTCACTGCAGCCCGTATGAGGAAGCTCAAAGTTGCTCAGCGCGCTATGGAAAGGGCTATGCTCGGTGTTTCTCTGCGTGATAGAGTCTGCAACGATGATATCCGCAGCAGAACTAAGGTAACCGACATAGCCGTAAGGATCAAAAAGCTGAAGTGGCACTGCGACCTGCGCAGTGTTGCGGGAAGTCGATGGATGCAGGTGGCTCAGGACCGAGCTTCGTGGCAATCTTTGGGGGAGGCCTATGTTCAGCAGTGGACTTGTGATAGGCTGAAATGACGATGACAATCAGGGAATCAGCTATGGGGATGAGCTAAGCTATGTGGCGTTCGTTGTAAGCTGTAGGTCGAAAAGTATTGTTTTAAATAATTGCGTTTTTGTAATGGATTATGATAAGTCGGTGGTAGTTTTAATATCACAGTAAGCGATTGTCCTAGTGCTGAATTTACCAGCTGGTAAAGAATGTGAATTCCGTCAACCAGCTCAATACCAGCTGCCAATGTTTTCACTCCTGAGGATTAAGATCAAATTCCTCACAGACTGTAATTATACTTCCTCCTCTTTACCTTTCAAACCGGAACACAATACTTGTAACACTGATATTTGGTGGCAGAACTGGGAAAGAGGGACCTACTGCCTACCCTGATGACTCCTAGGCTCAGCAGTGTGACAAAATATTGATGAAATTCAAATACTCCGAACGGTTCTGAGAAATAAAAAATGTTCAAAATCGTTAACTAGGATTGTTCTCCTGATTCTTCGTTAATGCTGTAACTGTAAAAAACCTAAACAGCTATGTTTTTGATTTCCCCGGACAGATGGTAAAAACGATTTTGCTTGAACGTTATTATGAAGTGAAACTTTTAAGTTAACAGGTACCACGGTCAATTCACAACTTTCCAGTTATCTGTACAACTGGCTTTTTTTGTTAGTTTTAAACTAAGTAGATACAAATGTATGAAAGTTTAGTAACGTAGGTATTTAGTAACGTAAAGTGATTTAATTAGTTTAGCATTGATTAGTGAAATGTCAAAAATAGTTTCTTTGTAATATCGTAAAGTATTTACCATTGAAGAAAAAGATGCAATTATATTACCAGCAAAGGAGTTTGGTGTTGACCATTCGACAATATCAATTATTTAATAGTTTTTTTTAAAAGAATCAACTTGTAGGCTTTGTATGTATGACGTGGCGTATTATTGTATTTTCTGTGGTGGTAGAGTCATGCAGCGTATTTAGCGGTTCGAATGGGTGGGCTCGACCGGTGTAGTGGGGGTGCCACGACCTCGTAGAAGAGCGTGAAGGAGACGCCTGTTTCAAGTGTTTCTGCGTTTAGTTCGGCCTCTCCTCATCCTCCCTCCTATCTCCCAACTATCCTAAAACGCCGGCATTTTCGGCTCCTCTGATGTTGCAGATGTACATGGGCGATGGCATTCGCTTTCCATCAGGTGAAACGCTTGCTCTTTTGCCCGTTATCAAGACAAAAGATTACCTAATTCTCATTTACCTTCGATGTCATTATAAGCGATTTCTACTGGTTGGAACGCATTCATAAATACTCATACACACCACGTAAGTGGCTTTAAGTGGAATAAAAAAAAAACGTACTACAAATAAAAGCTTCACTTAGTATGTGCCATTGCTGAGCGGAAGCTGTGATATGTCCTGTAGCCGGTGCTTTCCCGCGGAGAGACGGCTTAAATGCATCTGTGTAACGGACGTGGCTTGTCTAGAAATATCGTTCTCTACCCGCTGGGTTCATCTGGTGTTATGTTATTATAGTCTTTGTTGCGGTTTACTGTCTTGTATTCGTTGGGTAAATCATAATAAAAAAAACGGGATATTAGCTAACACAAATGATTCGCATAAAATAAATAATAAAGCCATTTACTCCACATTTCATTTTAGTTTTACCTTACAATTTTTGTTAGTAGGTTTTAGCTTAAAAAAAAATTCTAAATTCTAATAATGAATCTTACTATTAACTTATGTATGTTAATAATTATAACTATTACTTATGTTAATGTTAGTTTTATTGTATGAAATATGGATCCCTGTTTGGGTAAAGGCCTCCTCCATCTTCTTCCAAGACTCCGTGTCTTTGCTTGACTTTATCCAGTCGCTTCTGATGACGACAGACGACGACAGAATGATTTGCATAACGACAGACTAAATATATGCGTTTACCGTATGTATGAAAACATTAGACATCAGAAATTATTATATATGGATTTTATCGCGTTTAATTACTTTTTTTATTATATTCCCGATGATTCAAGACGACTTATCTCAATAGAGAAGCTGGCTGGGTGTTATCACCTGATTGGCATCCGGTAAATAATAAATAAAAACTAAGACCAAGCATAGCCCTGCATGACCCCAAGATACCGTGAGCTCATTCTACGTAAATCGGACCAAAAATTAATGTTTAGAAAACTGACGGTACGGAGTACGGAGTACTGATGGGTTTACTTATTAATCAAGACGACAAACATCTCAGTCCTTTCGTGTCCACAAAACGTCGAAAATATTTAAAAAAAAAAGTTGTTACATTTCAAAGAGATAGTTATGAAAGGTCCAAGCGAAAGAGGTATAATCCCAAAATGTTATATTATCATGGGGCATAAAAACCAAATAAATTTAAAATTGTAAAACATTTTTCTAGTTCTTGAACTATTCCATACTGCTCACATTCCTTGATAGGAATTAATTAAAGTAACACAATACTCAGATCTTTAAATCTAAATATTTATAACGATCTTTATATGGACTAAAACTAATCCGGATATATCTGTATATGTCAACATTTTCAACCATGCATTATTAGTATGTAATTTATTTCCTATTATATAATTATATTTTAATTGCATCATTCACTACGTGGTCGGCGGTGAAGGAAAACATCGTGAGGAAATCGTATCTGAGAAATAATAAAAAAATATTATTTCGTGGATACGTGAAGCCCGCCAACCCGCAATGGGCGCAATCAATTCCCGGCTCCTACACCCTCTCCGATATCAGATACTTGAGAAGGAGGCTTTAACCCAGCTGTGGGCACTTACAGGCTGCTACTTTACTTTAGGTAATAGCTGAAAATCAGTTTTTTGCTCAATGGCAAATTGTACACTGAGCTATAGCCATTTTGTGCCACTGCAGAAAACACATTATTTTTGTACGAAATTTAATTTTATTTGATTTTGTCTAAGATTACTTTTCTGTTTATTTTTGCTATGCAGCTTTTTCGTTGTTACTGTCTGTAATGTGTATTTTAAATATAAATATGTAAGTGTGCTGCAGTGATCAAATAAACGGTTTATCTATCTATCTATCTATCTAGGTCTTATAAGGACAGTAAGTTATTTAACTTAGACGGTGGTTTGTCGTTACCATTACGTAACATGGCCATTAGTGTCAAGAGGCGGAGAAGGTAAGGCTATCTGGTTACTGGTTGCTGTTATGTACGACTTAACCGCTGCATGATTAAACTTATGAACGTACCACTATTTAACTTGTATTGCATATACCGAATTACACCTTTATTTTTATGTCTCATGTTTTTTTTTCCAAATGTACGTCACTAACTCATTATGAACGGATGACAGAAGCTTAACGATAGTAGCTAATGACATAAAAGCTGCTGTCCTGCGTGTTATCTTGCAAGACACGTATGCCAGACTTGTAAGGACTTTCTTCGAAATGTCCGAGTCCTCCAGTGAGATTGAAAGGGATAATGCTAAATAGATCATAAAATAATTTTGCCTAACCTGATACTCTCTTCCTCTTTCCATCACCGAACGACTGGACGCGGCGAGCAGTTCCACCCTTTTGTTGTAGACATTCCTCCATTACGCACGAAGCGGTTTGCCTCTTCTTTCTTTATGCGGACGGCTAAGGAGTGGAACTCTCTCCCGAGGTCAGTTTTTCCGGAACGCTATAATCTGGACATCTTTAAGACCAAAGTGAACAGACACCTTCTAGGCAAACGTGTACCATCCTAGGCCTCATCTTCGCCTTCCATCGGGCAAGATTGAGGTCAAACGTAAGCCTATTTTTTATAATAAAAAAATCTCCCGCTCTATTTCCTCCCGTGGGTATTGTTAAAGGCGACAGGGGGAGATTCAAACAAAATTTCCTCGCTTGCGGCATATGGCGGAATACCAGAAATAAGAAACTGCTTCTTAAGCGCTAGTCGTCTGTTCAAAGCGTATAACGACTTAAGAAATACAAATTTGACTTGTAAAATGTCACTTTTTTATTATTTACCTACTGACGTAATGAGGTTCCTTGTAAGGGAGAAGAAACAGGGGAAGGAATCTCAGCAAAGCACCAAGAAAGCAACACTATCGAAGGTTCGGTGGTGTAATGTAGTGGGTACGCTATGTGTCGCGGGTTCGATTCCCGCACGGGACTAGTATTTGTATGGGGACTACAAATAATAGTTCCAAGTCTGGGTGTTTGTCCGTTTACAATTCATGTATGTAAACTACCTGCGAGACACAGGAGAAATTCCTATAGTCGAAGGTAACTTTTTTTTGTAAGAAGAAGAAGAAAGCTTAAAGTTTCTCACCGCGCTATGGACCCTTTCATTGCTCGGTGTTTCTCTGCTTGATAGAGTCTGCAACGATGATATCCACAGCTGAACTAGGGTAACCGACATAGCCGTAAGGATCAGCAAAAAAAAAACTATATCCAAAGTTTTACAGTAAACATATTTTGGTAACAGCCTGGTAGCGACCATCTCATTCCCAGGGGTTAATATCGTCCATGTGCTTCTTAAACCGTATATCGTATTACGTATAATAAGTTTGAAACAATCGAAAATCCATTGTTATATCTCATGTCAGGTTATTTCACTAGAAAGGTATTATAATAAGCCATTTTAGAAGCATCTTTGTTTCATGAACTTTTTAAATCTGTTGACGGGAAGACTTTGTATGAGACTGCTTTTTAGTGTTAATGTTAAATACTACTTAGTTGGGGGAAACATATGTCCAGCAGTGGACTGTTTTTCCTTCAATCTATGCAATAGCATTGCTCATGAAACCCGTGATAAGAACATATCGAGTCGAGTTTATATGTTTTATGTGATTGTGACTTTTAAAGTTAAACCATAAACCTCATTTAAACAATTGTTCAAATCGTGTTCTCGAATTTATAAAACGAATTCATTAGTTTATTGCTTAATAAGCATTTATCATCCCATACAAAACAATTGGAGCGGGGCAGAGCAATGAACCGTTCTGTGTAGCGCCGACGAACTCATTAATTGCGCCAATTCGAATAATTACATTAACGATTTGCGCCGGCGGGCACCGGTGCTGGCGACGAACTAACACACGAACTAACCAACGCTTTTGTATATGTTCTCATTTGCAATGTCTTTCGAGGGCTATAGCTTTCAATAGTTCACCGAGACGCCGATGGCGACGTTGTCCTTATCAAAGGTGTGCATACGCTTATGATTTCTAAACTTCTCAATGGATTTCAATGCGTCCATAGACAAATGTTTTTTTTTTTAGTTTAACGCGGGGGAAAGGTGCTCGCACGTACCCCGTCACCGTCTCCGGTGACTGGTTAGGTCGGGATCAGCATCGAAGATGCCGGACCGATTATAATCCCCCACGGTAGATATGCTGTTGGGCTAGTGGCCTTTACAACTTCATCGGTAGAGACTCGCGAGCAGGAGGCCCGCAAGTTAAACAAATGGGTTAGAGAGCGGACTGCGAAAAATAAGGTCGTATGTTCGATGCGCACTCCAGATAGAAGCTGTAATGCTTACTTTGAGGGTGAATAGGAATATTAGTAATGTTACTTAAATAGCATTGCTAGTATTCTTTAAAAAATGGTTAATGATACTCTTTTTATGGATCTCAGCTAATCTGGCTGATTATCCGACAGAGGCGCAATTCTAGAATTCTTCTTGTTTTTTACTCCACTTTAAATTAACCATTTTCGCCTTATCTCGGAGATAAATTTCAGTATCTCTCTTTATCCAATGATAGGGTTCTTAGATCTCCTTCTAATAATAAGATTTATAGTCTCTCACACTTCATCGGGTTCATTGGTAACGCCTTCACTGTTCAGGCTACACTGCTATGGAATTCCTTGCCCGATTCTATAAATTAAGCTACCAGTAAGTGCTCTTTTAAAATATTGGTCCGTGAACTTTTTTTGAAGACCTCGTCACATTGACACGGTCTTGTTTATTTTATGGTTGCTACTGACAAAAGTAAGTATGTATGTATGTTAGTATATGTGTATGTATATATGAAAGTATGTAAGTATGTATATGATTCTATGCATTTTATTATTAGTAATTTAGTTTTGTTTTATGGTTTTTTAAGTTCTTTGTTGCGCCTACTATTAAATTTCATCACACCATAGGGTTGACTGGTAGAGAATGCCTATAGGCATTATGTCCTTCTATATAAAGGAATGCAAAAAAGATTAATTAAATAAATAATAGATTTAATATTTTAAATGAAACTATTATTTACGGATTTAATCGTGTTTAGTTTTGTTTTTATATTTCCGATTTGAAATGTGTAGTGTTCGCGTAAATACAATAGATGATCTATAGATTTGATATTTTTACTTGTCTGTCCGTGAGAAGACGGTGCGTTTTCGCTAATAGTCATTACGTAATCGCTGCGTCGCGTCACAATCCTGGTTTTATAGTTCTGTCATATAAGTTAAAGTTATTCCGTCATCTTTGATAGATTTGGCGTAGTCCGATCGCGGGTCCGATTGCCGAACGGAACTAGCATTTATGGACTACAGTCTGGGTGATTGTCTGTGTGCAATTTATGAATATAAACCGGTTTAAAGACTTACAAAAAAGTTTGATAGGTTACGTATTTTTTACACTCCATGAAACTGTTTTATCTGATACTTCTTCAACACCATGCTTAAGACCACCGCTGAACATAGGCTTCTACAAGAAACGGCCGGCGTTTCTAGGAAGGTTTGCCCATGCAATACTCACCACGCTGGGCACGCGTGTAGGTGAGCAATGTGCCGGTACCCTCTCCCTAGTGATGCTGCTTCCCATCATAGACTCTTGGGTTCGACAAATTCGGATCGATCTCTCGCCATCATTCGGTCGCCCGAGCCTCGTATGTTAGCAGGTTGCATCACGTGCAGGCGGAGTTTGAACTTGAAGGAAAAGCTCGTGTTTTTTTTCTTAATGGGAAAGGCGGCAAACGAGCAAGCGGTTCACCTGGTGGTAAGTGATTACCATCAGGTGAACCGCGTCGCCCACGTACATCTGCAACACCAGAGGTGCTGCAGGTTCGTTGCCGGGCTTTAAGGGTATTAGGGAGAGGTAAGGGAGAATGAGGAGGGTGGGAAGGGGGTGTGGGCCTCCGATTACCACACTCACCGAACGAAACGCTGAAGCACAAAATGCCTCTATGTCACGCCGGTATCCTGCGTGTATTCCCGTTTAAGTCACACTTGGTGCAACAGCGAGGAAACTCCTTTACGATTATACTTACTCTGAGCATACAACTTATCTAATTTATTACCAAATTTAGAGGTAACATTTTTTTAATGGGAACACCAGAGGAGCTTGCTTTCTTTAAGGATCCTCGATGAAGGAGAGGGAGGAGGGGAAAGAGGAGTGGGCCTCCGATTACCTCACTCACCGAACGAAACGCATTAGCACAAGATGACTCTACTTCATAGTAGAGTGCTAGTATTCTGCGACGTCGTGGTACTACACCGTTCGAGCCCAGCAAAAGCCCCCGCTTGGCTCTACCACGTACATGACGTCACGTAACTTTATGTACTTAGGTATCGACGACGTAAAACATTCTCTGAAAATTTAATCTTACGTGACACTAATTCCGGTTTGGGGTTGTTTTTGAATATTTTTATTTACAGGATTTACGCGAATAATAGAATCATGATCTCATTTGACACGACACGGGTTATAAATTATAAAGTCGACTCGCTTCTCTTAAATTATTTCTTTTTACATATCTATTGTTTTTTCTGTATAAAAAAAATAAAATCGTATGATTGAAACTAATATACGGAATTTATCGCGTTCAATTTGAACAATTTAACTTTCCGAAATTTCGGGTTCTGCAATGCACATGATTTTTTTATAGTTATTCATAATATATATTTGTGCACGAGCGAGCTGGTTGATGTATATGTGTTGATTGTATTAGAGTCAGCATTAAAGAATAATGCAACGGAGTGCATCAAAGTGTAACTAATACCATACGCGGCCAAGTTTTATTTTCTCTAGGAATAAAAGCACCTCCACTATGCTATCGCTGCCTGGGCATTGTTCTGTCCACATTCGTTTAACGCTCACTTGCTTTAAGAGCCCGCTAGAATACAAAGCTCTATATTGAATTAACTTTTAACGTTTAGTATAAACCAAACATGTTTTTTTTATAGTTTCATACGAGCTTCATTACTAAATCTTTACACATAAGCTTCCCAACAATCTTAAACTCTATGAAATGAATTTATTAAATTATGTTTAAAATCAATAGTCAAATCTACACGCTCGAAGGTGATAGTATTTTTTCTCTTTCCTCGAGGGTTTGCTGGTAGAGAACCCTGCTTAGGGTTAAGCTCACCCTTGTACATTTTTCTTGCACGTTATTAAAATTTGAAAATTTTTCATGATGTGTACAATAAATAATAATAAAAGACACTTGTTAATTAAATTACGTATCCGATCTATAAGCGTTGTTACATCTTACGTTCACGCAGTTCTTGATCACAAGATATTTAAAAAAAATGATTAGGCATCCCCGAAAAAGTGGTGCCTATTGCAGTTTAATGTGGGTACAAAGACAGGGAAAAGTGCATTAAACCCAAGTGGGAGTATAAAGTCATAAAATAGCCTTAATGTAACGCTGTATTATTACAATTTCGCAAGAGACAATCGCACAAACACAACCGTACACGTGACCCGGAAACCTCACTAAGACCGGCTGAATGCGATCTGGTGGTCCAAGCGACGAGTCGCAGCGGATATAACATTCGTCGGCTTTTGAATTTAAAGGTCTCTGTTCACGCCGCGATGTATCTCTTGGTGTATGTTTTTTTTTTATTTATTCTAGTACGTGTAAGGGGATATCTCCAAAATAAAGACGAGATTCTACGGAATAACTGACTGATATGTCAAACCAACATAACATGTTAAGAATGGAGAACAACGACATGAATATGAGGGTTGTTAATGAAGTCTAATTACAAGAAAAAGCTTATGATCTCCAAGAAATAGTGCGCGAATTTTTTTTTTCATGTTTTTGTAGCATTAGATACCTGGCCTTCAGCCAGAACGGAAATTTAAAACAAAACACTTATTATACAATTATACAATTTCCAGATTCATGTTGAAATTGTCAATAATATTAGTGGAAATCGTGTCAAAATATCGACAGTTAATTGAAAGTACTTTTTTTTACTTTAAACAAAACGAAACTTGGCGAATGGCGAACGTACATATTCACGAGCACTTTAGCGGTGTAATAAGAATACGAGATTTAAATATTAAACATTTAAAATGGACGAAAAGTTACAGTCATCGCTTCAGGGGGTGTACAGTGTAGGTCCACAATGAGGCGTTTGTGGGGAAACATTTATTTATTATTTATTGAACACGCCGCAGACTTTGACTTGGGCTGTGTGCGCGAGGTTGCCGGCAACGGATCTCGTGGGAACACTTTCACTGGGCTTCTGCCGCTGGAACCCGAGGAGCGACGCCGGTTCCCAGCGCGTTCGCTGATGACGGAAAATGATAACTTTTAAACGTGACACGATGAGTAGGGTAACTTACCATTTTCTAATTCATCTAGCTATTGTTGAAGAGTCTTATGACGTAGCCTTTTAACTTATTTCGTTGCCTTTTGTCTTTTTATAAATGAAGTGGACAAGATTGAAAGACGACGGCTCGGTGGCGTAGTGGCTAAGAGTTTAGCTGCGGCGCTGTGGGTCGCGGGTTCGATTCCCGCACAGGACTAGTATTTGTATGGACTACAAATAATAGTTCCCGGTCCGGGTGTTTGTCCGTGTGCAATTCATGTATGTAAACTGCCTCCACGACACAGGAGAAATTCCTACAGCGGAAGGTAACGTTTTCTTTTAAATAATAAAAAAAAAGTCCCGGTTTTTTTTTATGGAAAAGACGGCAAACGAGCAAACGGTTCACCTGATGGTAAGTGCTTACCGTCGCCCACATACATCTGCAACACCATAGATGCTGCAGGTGGGTTGCCGGTTTTTAAGGATATTTGGGAAAAGAAGGGAAGAGGAGGGGAATAGGGAGAGGGAGGGGGTGTGGGCCTCCTGGGTTAGCTCACTCACCGAACGAAACGCAGAAACACAAGATGACGATCTACTTCACACCGGTATTCTGCGAGGCCGTAGTATCAATCAGGTCGAGCCGGCCCATTCGAGCAGCAGCTGAAGCCGCCGCTTGGCTCTACCGTGCTTGAAGATAGGATATTGTCATGTTATGCTCCTAGTAGGAGATACTAGTATATATATATCTATAAATATATGTATATATATGTATATACTTATGTATTCCTATTTGAAAAGTCTTATGACGTAGCCATTTAACGTCTTTTAGTAAATGAAGCGGTCCAATTATAGGTCTTAAGGACTTAAAGACATCGCGGATGTCGGAATGTAATGCTTCTTGTAGGAGATACCATACACAACATTGTGTGTGATGTATGTATATACATATGTAAGTATATATACAAATACACAGATATATATAAATATTGAAGTTTTGCACCTCAACAATATCTCTCTACGCCTCGGTTTGACTGGCAGGGGAATCCAAAAGACATTAAGTACGTCCTTTGCTTTTTTTAAGGTATACAAAAAAAATTTCAATAAAAAAAAAAACAATTTTATCGACTAAGATAACATAACAATACTTAACGTTTTGACCATCTGTACAATATTTAAAGTAAATTGGCCACAAGTAACGAATTCAATTAGCTTTATTAAGAAACAAATAATTTGGCGCGGAGCTTTATAAAAGCTAAGCTAGTAAGCGAAGTATTTCTAAATCAATTTTTCTGAAACCTTTTGTCCGCGAAGTTAAAGAAGATTAACGACTTCGGGATAAAATTAATGTTTCGTTAAGTCACTTAACTTAATTACGAAGGTTTTGTAGTCATTATTATTGGATTGAGTTGAGTTCAAGATATAGACATTTTCAAATATATTAGGTCATCTTCCGCTGTAGGAATTTCTCCTGTTTACATTCTTAAATTACACACGGACAAACACACAGACCCGGAACTTATTATTTGTAGTCCATATAAATATGCTAGTGCCGTGCGGGAATAGAACCCGCGACTCACAGCGCCGCAGCTAAACGTAGCCACTACCCCACCGAGTCGTCATATCGATAACTCTCTGTCTTGCATATAGCATATATATGTATATACTTATGTATTCCTATTTGAAAAGTCTTATGACGTAGCCATTTAACGTCTTTTAGTAAATGAAGCGGTCCAATTATAGGTCTTAAGGACTTAAAGACATCGCGGATGTCGGAATGTAATGCTTCTTGTAGGAGATACCATACACAACATTGTGTGTGATGTATGTATATACATATGTAAGTATATATACAAATACACAGATATATATAAATATTGAAGTTTTGCACCTCAACAATATCTCTCTACGCCTCTGTTTGACTGGCAGGGGAATCCAAAAGACATTAAGTCCATCCTTTGCTTTTTTAAGGTATACAAAAAAATTTCAATAAAAAAAAAACAATTTTATCGACTAAGATAACATAACAATACTTAACGTTTTGACCATCTGTACAATATTTAAAGTAAATTGGCCACGAGTAACGAATTCAATTAGCTTTATTAAGAAACAAATAATTTGGCGCGGAGCTTTATAAAAGCTAAGCTAGTAAGCGAAGTATTTCTAAATCAATTTTTCTGAAACCTTTTGTCCGCGAAGTTAAAGAAGATTAACGACTTCGGGATAAAATTAATGTTTCGTTAAGTCACTTAACTTAATTACGAAGGTTTTGTAGACATTATTATTGGATTGAGTTGAGTTCAAGATATAGACATTTTCAAATATATTAGGTCATCTTCCGCTGTAGGAATTTCTCCTGTTTACATTCTTAAATTACACACGGACAAACACACAGACCCGGAACTTATTATTTGTAGTCCATATAAATATGCTAGTGCCGTGCGGGAATAGAACCCGCGACTCACAGCGCCGCAGCTAAACGTAGCCACTACCCCACCGAGTCGTCATATCGATAACTCTCTGACTTGCATATAGCATATATATGTATATCTCAACATTGTTATTTACATCTGCTACTTTCCTCCCGTAAGAAGTAACTAACTTAACACATAACGGTGATCTCCCGGAAGATGCTTATGTAATGAAAAGTAAGTAAAGTGGTTGGCAGAAGTCCTTTTGGTTGCGCTGTGTCGTGCTCTTGAAAACCGAACTCTCTATCTACCCCCTATGAGAAACTCATAACCCTTCACAATAGCAATGTAGTAGTCAATAACGCCAATACCACCGCGGAAGAATATACCACTCTCATTCCGAGGGTTTCGTAAGAGGCGACTACGGGGAAAGCCTTGAAAGCTCGCGAGGAAACCGGCATGTCTGAGAAGTAACAGTGTTTCGAGGATATGTGAAGGCCGTCAACCCGCACTGGAGCTGGCTGGCGGGCCCTTCCCGGCTCCAAAAACCTCTAACGTACATGAGAAGGAGGCCTTTGTCCTCCACTGTGACCATTCACAGGCAGATATTTAACTTTTATACATTAAAGGAGGCTCCGGTGCAATATTCAGTGAGCTGATGACAACAATGCAGTAGCTTAAAACATAGATGGCGACACATTCATATCCAATTAACAAGGTGCTAATCCAAATTGATACGTAAATTTTTTTTTTATGAAAAAGACGGCAAACGATCAAGCGGTTCACCTGATGGTAAGTGCTTACCGTCGCCCACATACATCTGCAACACCATAGATGCTGCAGGTGCGTTGCCGGTTTTTAAGGATATTTGGGAGATGGAAGGGAAGAGGAGGGGAATAGGGAGTCGGTTACCTCACTCACCGAACGAAACGCAGAAACACAAGATGACGATCTACTTCACGCCGGTATTCTGCGAGGGCGTGGTATCAATCCGGTCGAGCCGGCCCATTCGAGCGGCAGCAAAAGCCGCCGCTTGGCTCTACCACGTTTAGTGAGTCGATATCAACCCCCATGGGTAGATTATTTTGTATCAATAGGAAACTAGGGGTAGTATTTTTAAAGTAATTTGGCTTTGGGGGTCTGAGGTATCAGTCGATTTTGGTAAAGGGGTTTCTTGCCCAAAATAGTCTGGGAATGACTGGTTTATATCGTATGTACGCTTGCGATTCCGGTTGTGCTTTTAATCGCACCCTTTCCACCGCTTCGATCAGCGCGCCATCTAGCCGCAATGGAAATGTAAGAATGGGACCCATTTTACAAAGTTGCCTAAACCTACCCCTAAAGGGGACATAATTCATCGGATCGCTCGTAAATCAAAGTTTCGCGAGGTCTTAATTCCGGAGCGCCGCGCAATGGACATCGCGCCAATTTTCCCTCTTATCAAAGCCGGGAGGAAAGTTCGCGAGCGGACTACTTTGTGAATTACTTATTTCCGCTGTCCATATTTTTGGAGCAGCGAAAGAGATTGCCTTCGATGTGAATATAAATTCTTTGTACCCCGAATCACATCTGTGTCGTATTGTTTAAATCTAGATCATAAGACGGAGTGCTTTAAAGTATCGATTGACGTAATATATTTAAAGTAGCAGCCTGTAAGTGCCCACTGCTGGGCAAAGGTTTCCTTCTCAAATACGAGTATCAGAGAGGGTTTCGGAGCCGGGAAGTGCCCGCCACGCTACTCCAGAGCAGGTTGGCGGGCTTCACATATCCTTGAAATTATTTCTCAGTCATGCAGGTTTCCTCACGATGTTTTCTTCACCGCCGAGCACGTGGTAAAATGCAGCACTTAAAATTGCTATTAATAAATTTAGTGGTGCCGGGACCGAGGATCGAATCCAGGACACTTGCGCTCTTTGAAACTAACGTGAGCGCTCTGACCACTAGGCTTTTTATATAAATATTTAGTTTTTTTAATCAATTATTAATGGTCTTAAAATAAGACTTAGTATTAGTATCATAAAACTTAGTACTATTCCCCGTTTATGGCCGGGATAACCCGTGACGTTCCAACATCTGTGAGACTCGGATCTCGTAAGGAGAACCATACCGACTAAAAACCATCCACGGGAAGCTGTTGGCCCGGAGCCCTTTGCAGCTTCATATGTAGAGACTTGCGATAGCGAAGGCCTGCAAGTTGAGAGTGAACTAGACGTTCCTATGAATCAGTTTAAAAGTCACGAGATTTGTGTGACACATATCACAGTTATTTCCGTGGCATATTACGCGTTTATAGCTTTTGCGTACATAACACAGACAGTTAAGCGACTAGCTGCAGCGTTCCCTATATACAATCACTCGCATAATAACCCAGGCTTATAGCAGACCTCTGTGGG
The DNA here is from genome assembly GCA_029286595.1 of Bhutanitis thaidina. Lineage (NCBI taxonomy): Eukaryota > Metazoa > Arthropoda > Insecta > Lepidoptera > Papilionidae > Bhutanitis > Bhutanitis thaidina. The sequence goes on from JAGSMS010000010.1 coordinate 16,638,831, forward strand.
TCATACAAGTTTCACTGCACGAATCTAACCCCCTGACTTTCACCACAGAATGTTTGTTTCATAAAAGAATACAGTTAAGCTTTCTTTTCCTCGTTCTCATACGATTTGCGAACTCCTTTGAACATAGAGTATAAGAGTAAGAGCTCGCTCTGAAATACGGTCTCTTGATTCGGAGACTTACTTACTATAAGTACTTGCCGGAAGCCGTGCTCGGAAATGACCGCGCCAGGCTCTTTTGGGACCGGTCCATCATCACAGATAAGACGATGCTTGCGAACAAGCCTGATAGCGTGTTGATGGATCGGGCACAGTCGAGGATATTTTTGGTCAACATCACCATTCCATATGACGAGAACCTCGTGAAAGCCGAAAAGGATAAGAAAACGATATATGTGGACCTGACTCACGCGGTGACCGACATGTGGGGTGGTATTCCGACCGAAATTATTCCGATTGTCGTCTCTGCAAATGGGTTAATCCCAGTCAGCCTCTCGAAACATCTGAGGCGGCTGGGACCCCGTGATGGACCGCTCCGAGGTCAAGCGCGGAAGGCGGTGCTTCTTAATACCGCTCGCATTGTCCGCCGGTTTCTTTCCCTTTCCGCCTAACCCTCGCCCGTCTGGTCTCCCTTGCCGAGGACTTCCGTCTGGATGGGTTATACTTTATTTTATTTTATTTTATGTATATATACATATTTATATTTATCTCCCAACCAGACGAGTATATATCTAAATAACCCCAAATATATTTTATTGTATCTCATTCATTTTATCGTATTATATGTACCTGTATATTCATATAGACAACCCAACCAAATGAATATATATAAAAATAGTCCCAAATAATAATAACTCGATTCCAGACGTAAGTTGATTTTTGTTAATACCCACAGGTTATTAGGAGTCCAGGAATTTACACGACTTCGCAGCTAAATGTTATATAAGCTCCAGCAACTTACAACTTAATTCATTTAACCGAACAACCCTTTGTCCATTTAACAGGTTGTCCTATTTTAACTCCAGCGTATTTGTTAACGTGAATTATATTTCAATCAGTTACGTTGAATATGGAGCCGTGGCAGCCCGGTGGTCAGGGCGCCCGCTTTAGTTTCGCACAGTGCGAGTGAGCTGGGTTCTATCCCTAGTGGCCGGCACCACTAAAATTGTTAATAGCAATTTTAAGTGTTGTTATTACCACGTGCTCGGTGGTGAAGGAAAACATCGCGAGGAAACCTACTTGTCTTTTTTTATGGTATAGGGGGAAAACGAGCAAGCGACTCATCTGATGGTAAGTGATTACCGTCACCACATACATCAACAACAACAGAGAAGCTGCAGGTGCGTTGCCGACATTTAAGTACATTAGGGAGTTGGGAGGAAGGACGAGGATAGGAGGTGGGGAGGGGGAGTCGGCCTCCGGTTACCTCACTCATCGAACGAAACGCAGACGCACAAGATGGCGATTTCACGCCCGTATTCTGCGAGGCCGTGGTACGAGCCGGCCCATTCGAACAGCACCATAAGTCACAGCTTTGACTCTACTACTGCCCATAATCTGAGAAATAATTAAAAAAATATTATTTCGTAGATGCGATACCCGCACAGGAGAAGCTTGGCGGGACCATCCCGGCACCGAAACACTCTCAGATACTAGTATTTGAGACGGAGGCTTTTGCACTTACAAGCTGCTATTAATATTCAACGTAAAGCAAAGACTTTACGTTGAATAATAATAATTTCGAAGTCCAGATAAGGCATTAATAACGCTGCACTAGAGCTTCATGTCTGCACCTTACGGGGGAGCAGAATTCCGTATACTTCAAATTGTCAAGGGTCTTAATTTTTATTTGTGGTCAATAGAAGCACCCACATCTAGAGTGGACTCTCAAGACTCTCCTGGCACTCAAAAGGTGGCACAGGATCAAGATGAAACGAGACTGTTGCTTGGCTGTATGTCAGACAACATCGTCACCTTTCTGTTCAAGTGTGTAACAAATAAAAACAGCTTTAAGCTTGTGGACAACAAATAATAGGCACTTAATTCATTATTTTAGTAGTTATCGTATTTACTAAGGGGTTAGCGAGATTAATATGTGAATATTGAACTGATCCCGGCTTCGAATCCCAACACTAGTGTTTGTGCAACACAAGAAATTAAAATTTTTGGATCTGTTCCGTATAATAAGCCACTCTTCTTTGGAACGCTCTCCCCGATGATATCAAGAAAGCTCCGAATAAAAACTCTTTCAAAACCCTGCTCCGTCGTCACTATCTGTAGGCAAATGCCATCTGAGATTTTCCTCTCCGTAATTAATTTTATGTATAGTGTATTATGTATGTTATAAGTATGTAAGTATATTATAAGGGTTATGTATTAAATATTAATATTTAATTTATATTTATTATTTATTTTGAACCTGCCAACATGTTTTCTTTTTCACCCAGGGTCGACTGGTAGAGAATGCCAAAAGGCATTAAGTCCGGCCACTGTATTCCTTTTTTTAGGGACACAATAAAGAATAAATAAATAAGCGTTGTACTTGAATTTGACTTGAACTTGAATTGGCTCTTGGTACAACTAATATCTTTTTTTTTTAAATAATACTAGCAATGCTATTTAACTAACATTACTAATATTCCTGTTAACCCTCCAACTAAGCATTAGAGCTTGTATTTGGAGTGGTTCACGACAATAGTCGAATGGTGGGCACGAACCTGCGACGTCATGTGTCGCAGTCCGCACCCTAACCCATTAGGCTATTGGCGCTTTAAATCTCTTGCGTAATATATCGAAATCGGCTATTACTACATTACTATGTACTTTATGGTTCAATGGTACGTAAATATAATACGACAACTTAATCCCTTCGCGGTTAATATACTTAAAGACATAACGATAAGATTAAAATCATTTTTAATATTAAAAAGACACAAAAGTTTAGATGTACTTGTTTATACCTTTGGCCACCGATACAACATAGCCATATAAGGCTTCGCGTCACGCGGTACGAGCGAGACGTGCTATGTGTGCGAGCGAGACGGCGCACAGCAAGATTGCGACGCGTGCGCGTGCGTCGAGCTCGCGCGCCTGGCACCGGCCGGCACCGTGTGCTGTTTACAATGCTCCCAACATTCATTTTACACCAGAAAAACAGAGAATAAGCAAAGCTTCTAGTACCTACATACTTTTTCTTTTCTTTTTTCTTTTTTAAGAGGCTTAATCACATATGTGATTATGTCGCCCTGTAAGTACCTACATACTTAAAGTTATACCATTTGCATACGAATATTAGAGATTTTTTTTAAATATTACCTTAACAGGCCATTGCGATTCTCAAAGCTTGACCGTTAGCGGCCTCTGACGACGCCCTTGGAAGCCATGCAGGGATACCATACAGTCGATACTAGTTACCTACTAAGATTAATAACTGTTTGTGTGTGTGTTTTTGTTATGGGAAAGGCGGCAAACGAGCAAGTGGTTCACCTGATGGTAAGTGATTACTATCGCCCACGTACATCTGTTACACCAGAGGTGCTGCAGGTGCGATACCGGTCTATTAGGGTATTTGGTAGATTGGAGAGAGGATGAGGAGGGGGAGTGGGCCTCCGGTTACCTTACTCACCGAACGAAACGCACAATCACAAGATGCCTCTGCTACACGCCGGTATTCTGCGAGGTATTAACCCGGTCGAGCCGCCCCATTCGAGCAGCAGCTCAAGCCGCCGCTTGTCTCTACCACGTTAAAAACACGTAAACGTAAACACACAATCTCTACGTATGTAGAAAAATTAAAGTACTATGCCTTATTTTTTTTTATTACTCGAACTTCATAGATTGCAGATTGAAGAACCTTTGCCCCAGGACGTATCGCAACAATCGAATTTCTATTGTTATAGGACAAGACGTCATGAGTTACTTTGATAACAACTCAGGTATTTTAAATGAAATTGTTATTTACGGATTTTTTCGCGTTTAATTTAAAATAATCATAAGAAATAAAAGCTAAAGGTAGCCCGAGTTAACTATGACATCTGAACGTCTAACACCCCAGTCCCCCCGTGACCACGACTGCTGTAAAGCAATCGAAACGTCGGGAATATAAAAACAAAATTAAACGAGATAAAATCCGTAAATAATAGGGGTGTTAGACGTCCAGATGTCATAGTTAACTCGGGCTAGGTTCAGCTTATTTATTAATTTTGGTCCGACCTACGCAGAATGTGCTCACAGCATCTTGAGGTCGTGCAGTGGTATGCTTGGTTTTAGATTTAATTTTGTTTGAAACGTCGGGAATATAAAAACAAAATTAAAAGCGATGAAATCCGTAAATAATAGTTTAATTCAAAATGTGTAGTATTTGCTTAAATACAAGAAATAACTGCTCTGGAACTTTTGTTGTGCGTTTACCAACTGGTTCCATCAGTGTTGTGACATCTGTCTGTCGCTAGAAATTAGACAATCTAATTTCTGGCCTGCTAAGTGGAAATTTGGAGAAAATTATGGTACCTTGTGAAATCATTGTGAGAATAGGATATTAGGAAATTAAACAATCAAACAGTGATCACAAATTTACGTTTTTATGAATGAATGAATATAAATGAACGGTTTGTTCCAATATCTTTCGAAAAACTCAATTAGTACGAGTCCTTCGCATATGGGATCGAACTCTAGTCTTTCTGATTCGGAGGAAGATCCTGTAACCAATCGACTATCGTGGTATTGTATATGTATATGTAATAAATATAAACGTTATTAAGAAAACACTAAAATCTTTATTTCCATCTTCTGCAATACACACCTGCATGCAAACCGGACCCGTCGGCGCCTTAATAAAGGACAGGGACAAGAGTATGTCACCTTTAGGATATTCCCTTCCACTCCTAAATGTCACTTATATATTACATTGTGATAACATCGATGTATATTGCTCGTTTAAACTGCGATACGTAGCCATATATCAGTTGCGAGCGGTCAATGATCCGAAATTTAAGTTTAAATTTAAGTGAATGAATTAAAACGATCGGGTCGTGTGCAAGTTGCTCGGATGACATTTGTCGCCAATGTTATTGGTTAATTTAAATAATTTACTACTTTATTACTTTATCTGTTGTTCAGTAAGAGCCGTGGCAGGGTGCTTCACTTCATAGTCACCTGGCTTTGGTCCCCTGTGCCAGCACCACTAAAATTATTAATAGCTATTTTTGGTGCTGTTTTTAAAATTTGCGTGAGCTCGACGGTGAGGGAAAACATCGTCAGGAAACCTGCATGTTTGTTTTATAAAAAAAATAATATTTCGAGGATATGTGAAGTTTGCCAATCCGGACTAGAGCAGCGTGGCTTGCCCTTTGCGGCTCCAGAACCCTCTCAGATATTTGCCCATCTGTGGGCACATACAGGCTGCTCCTTCATTTTTTTTTACTTTACTTTAGTTCGGTAAAGTGCCAACTTTACTCATTTACTTTTTAAGGTTGTGTACTTGGATCACTACGATCCATTTGTTTATCGGCCAACACATGCAGTGAACTGAAAATTCAAATATTTGAGTGTTTGAATTTATTTATGCATTCATGTTTTATTTCTCACTTACAGGTAATATTTATGGACGTGTGGCAGAAGAAGACGGCGCTTCTGTATTAGGTTTGAAATTAAAACCAAATATTATATTATATAGATACTGGCAGGGTTGAAAGGGAGGGGGTGGGGGGTTCTAGCTGCAGAATACCGGGGTGAACATCTTGTGCATCTGCGTTTCGTTCGGTGATCGATGTAATCGAAGGTCCACTCCGCCTCCCCATTCCTGCAACGCACCTGCAGCCCCTCTGGTGTGGAGAACCTATTGCTTTGCGCCTTTGCGTTTGCTGCCTTTCCCATAAAAATAAAAAAAAAGGTATTTATTCTCGATCCCAAATATCTTAACCGCGCAGTTGGACGTTGGCCATCTGTCTATTGCATAGTTTCTTTCCATTTATTTTACATCTGTACAGGCTTTTCCATAGCTTTAAGCTAAGATGACAAGCTAACAGTCCACCTGATGGTGAGTGGCTATTTGCAGCCCATGGGCTCACGCAAACAATTTTAATCTAACTTAGAGATTCGACGTACACTGTATATACAGCTTTGTAATTACTGGCTCTCTATACCTTTCCACGCTACAACAACACTAGTTTCACTGCCGCTTGGCTGCTGCTTGGCTGCTGATTGGCGGTAGAAATGAGTAAGAGGTTGGTGCCATACCCCGACAATTACTAGACACATATGTATTCGGGGAAGTTTATGCTGTTAGCCGTTTTTAACTTTTACAGTTTCATTGGTTGTTTGCAGGTCTTCTAGATAGAGACTTCTCTATATGAATGACATATGTTCTTTGTGGTAATATTCTGTGGTCCTATATTTATATCGCATTGTGCACAACGTGCTAGACTACTTAGTCCAAACAAGGACATATTTTATTCATCATAGATTAAGAACAATCGCAAACAATAAAAGACAAGCCATGACCTAAATAAAAAATGACAATTGAGAAAGACAAACAAATCTTTATTTAATCATTCATTTTATGAGTTATTTAGATAACCAATGGTTTTCCTTACATTTTTAATTACTTCTTGTTATTTTTTAATGACATTATTTGTAATTGGTTATAATAAATAATATATTTGCGTGTTGAATAGGAGAAATCGGAAACTATAACTATATATCACCATTCTAATATCTTATACGAAAGTCAATAAAGATGATACAATTGGTGTGGATATTGGTGTGGTGGATGTAAGGGGGGACATGCTATATCTTTCTCCTAATGCGGAATCTCTTATCAAATCTTATCACAAGTGCGAAAGTACCGACCCTGAGCTCGCTGACCTGCTTGCCCAGCCTGGTGAGTGTGGGCTTCCAAGAAATATAACCGGCTACTTGTTCACGGAGGCCGCTGTTCAGTAGTGGAACAATAAAAAGGGTTTTATCGTTTTCTTATTATAATGGCTATTAATTACACTGTGCCCGAACAATCGCTTTATGAATTATTTAAACGATGGAAGCCTACGGCGCGTCGAGGATCGACGTAAAGCAGCATTTACATACATTTGCAACCTGATAACGTAGCCCCAGTGTCGTTACAAAAGGAGGGGGAGAATTGAATCGATACGTTTTTAGAAAATATTTACCACAATTTAACGTGTTGATATTTGTGTTAAAAGGCCAAAATACATTATATCTGCTAACAGTTACCTAGTCCTTAACGCTATTTTATAGGGGGTGGAGGGGAGAATACACCATATCATGCTCCAAATGCCAACATCACCTGCACGTTGTACACCATGCAAGATGGCGAACGAGTCTCTGACCATCGAATGATGGCGGAACATCGATCCGAATTTGCCGATGAACCCAGACCCCGGGGTTAGAACTAGAGCAGCATCACTAGTGCTATGGTATCGGTACCACGATCTCCTAACTCCTTTGCACAGTATGGCTGGCTTAAGCAGACAGTTTCTTTTTGAGGCCTATCTTCAACGTGGTAGAGCCAAGTGGCGGCTTTGCTGCTGCACGACCAGGTTGGTAGCAGGGCCACGCAGAACACCGACATTAAGTAAAGTCATCTTGTGCTGCTGCGTTTCGATCGGTGAGTTAGGTAACCGGAGGTCAACTCCCCCTGCCTATCCCCATATCCCCATCTCCCAAATGCCCTTGAAGGCCGGCTACGCATCTGCAGCACATTTGGTGGCTGCAGATGTTCGCGGGCGACGGTAATCACTTACCATCAGGTTAACCGCTTGCTCGTTTGCCGCCTTTTCCATAAAAAAATAATAATAAATTCTGTGAATGTGTGTTCGAAGGATTTAACCTACCTGAAAACTATCTGACGGATTTTGTTCGTTGTTCAATTTCGTTTAGAGAACTCGGAAGCAGTACTAGTCGGAGACGTAAATTCTGCAACGGGTTTCTTTTCATCACAATTAAGAGTTTTCTTGCCTTTCCCATAAAAAAAAAACACACACAAACAGTTATTAAACTTAGTAGGTTTTATGATGTCCCTGCATGGCTCCCGTGGGCGTCGTCAGTGGCGGCTAACAATAAAGAATGCAAGAGAATTGCAATGGCTACCGACAGATGGCGGGATAAACATCTCGGTGAATACCAGGCTCACATTAAGCAGTTCACCGCATCTAGAATTGTGGTCTCCAATTCGCTCGCCTAGCGTGGTGATTATAGATAATTTTCCTTATGGGAGAATCCTACAGGGTAACATTTAAAAAAAAAATCTCAAATATTTGTATGATAATGTATTTTCTCGCCGCCTTTCCCTTAAACATTAAAAAACGATGGACCAAAAGAGGCTATAGTATAATTCTACTCCGGCATCCCGTTTTGACCGACCCGCGGTGTAATCCGTCGCTGGTAACGAACTCGAGCCTCAATTAGCACAGAGCATTGTTAACAGAGACTGCGGCTGCCTGTCTACTCGCTGCAACGTCAATCGCAACAGAACTCTAATCCTCGGTTTCATCTTACGTTATTACGTCTGTACATCAATGTTTTAAGTGAATTTGGTGCATGTCGGCTAGCATCGCATTGTTAATTAACACTTCCCCTAACTACACAGTTAATTATTCTTTTTTTTTTTTAAATAATAGTTATTTATATACATCTATGTAAGAAAAAGCAAGCTGAAGTGGCACTAGGCCGGCCACATAGCTCGCAGAACTGACGACCTTTGGGGGGAAAAAAGGTTCTCAAACAGGCAAACGCAGTGTGGAACGACCCCCCACTAGATGAAGTGACGACCTGCGCAGTGTTGCGGGAAGTCGATGGATGCAGGTGGTTCAGGACCGAGCTTCGTGGCAATCTTTGGGGGAGGCCTATGTTCAGCAGTGGACTTGTGATAAGCTGAAATGATGATGATGAGTCCCTCCGATCAACGAACACATTAAAGATGCTGCTGGTGGTGGTGCGTAGAAACGGATCGCTTCCTGATGATGGCCATGAATCCGTCAAATAATAATCTTAATATTATACAATAATATATAGAACAATCACACACACGTTCACAGCCCCATCCCAGTATAACCTGTGTCTTGGTTATAAGATGGTGTGATAAAAGGGATACCATGACTTGGGTAGAAACATTAACATACATCATACTGTGGTAGATGAAGGTGTGAAAGGAAAATAGTAGCGCTACCCGCCAGGTTGGATGTTCGTGATCTGAGGAAGGCGTGTCTCCCTCCTCCACGGTGTTATTAAAATCTTTTACGTCTGTAGTGACCCGTAGAAACTTTCAGAGTGCGATGACGGATTGTATGCCATTCTAGAGCTTCTCGTGTGGTGATATAGATGTCGCCACAATACAAAAGCCTCCAGCGGGATGCGAATTCGCGATCCTCAGGTTCGAAGGCCAGTAGGAAGGGTCACAACCAAACAGGCAATCGGGCCGTAAAACGATTTAACCGTTTATTTATTTCGGTATCTCCAGCTACACTGTACATCACCTTGTCATAAAAAGTAAATTAATGAAATCCCCGATGATTTCTTGTATTTAGAAAGAAAGAAAGTACTTTATTCATTGCCACAACTCAAGTAACATAAGGAAAACTTAATTAACATAACAAAAAAAAAAAACTAATTATACGCGATATAATCGGTAAGTAATCGTTTAATTAAATCGATTTGCGGTGCATTAACAATGGTCGTACTTGGGGTCTGTCTGTCGTTCAGAAACTTCCGTACTTGAGTAAAACCGTTGTCCAAACTTAAAATACTGGTTTAACCTGTATTGCTGTCCGAAACATGGCAGCACGAAATTAAATTCCACTAAATCAGTCCGCAATAGAAACACTGAGCGCTCGGAAAATATTTAAAAGCCTTTATTAAATTTACAACACAAGAAAAAAAAGTAAAACATGTAATTAGCTAGCAAGCCTTTGCTTTCTACTTTAATGACGTGTGTGTGAGCTTTCTCTGGGGTCTGGGATATAAGGGGGGAACGAATAGAACTGAGTGAGAAGAACTGGTGTACAGAGGCAAACCAAAGGTAGATACCGGGATTTCAATAAAAGCCTGATCGGTGACGAACATAGCCGAATTGCCAATACGTCTGAGTGAAATTAATGATTTTTTGTATTCTTCAACTTAAAAAAGATAACTTTTCAATTCTTTTGATATGAAACTATTATTTACGAATTGAATCACGTTTAAATAAAACCTGTCGTTAAGAGGGCTTTGAACTGTTTGACGTCCTGATGTCATAGTTAACCAGACTACCGTCAGCTTTATAATTTTATCATTTTTGGTCCGATCTACGCAGAATGAGCTCACTGTGCCTTGAGGTCGTGCTGTGGTATGCTTGGTCTTGGATTTAATTTTATTTATTACTGGATGCCAAGCAGACGGTAGAGCATCCAGCCATCTTCTCTATTGAAATTACGATGTTTTTTAATTTCAATAGCCTCGTGAATCGATATTTCATCACTCCCAAAAGCTTTACAAGCGGAGTATGCTTTCAGCATTATGTCCGTCTTTTGATCATATATTGTACTCGTATATGGTTCAGTAAAGAATAAATAATTGGGCCGTTCCAGAATATGATCACAGACTGCAGACTTCCCGGAGCCCTACATATGTGTTCCTTGGCGCGGGGTTGTCAATTCTTATTTTTTTTTTCGTGATATGGATCGATGATATGATTTCCACAATTTTAAAAATATAAATAAAAAGCATGGACATGTGCCATAGACACAGAGATCGACAGAATTAAAGAGCAAGCGCACTGCGAACTCGAGCAGCCCAGCCCGGGCCAGCCGCCACAGCACCTGTTTACAATCATGACGCATGTGGCACCAATGATATTATATTACCACCCACCCTCAATTATATTAAAGGGACGTGGTCGACCCACCTTTCGTCTACCGGAAAACCGCTGCAATTAGATAAGTGGAAATTTCAATATCGAGCCATATCGTCTGTTACGTTGTAAGGCGTTGGGTGTGCTTACAACGTAATAAGACTATAATTATACAATTACCTTTATAATTTATAAATTAACTTGCGAGTCACAAAATAGTTGTTCGTTCATTACACACACACACACCCAAACACTCGCACTCACACACACACATACATACACCTACGATTGCAGTATATATATGTTCAAAGCATTCGTTAAATTACTTTTAAAACATTTTTTTTTATTTTTTTTTTCTTGTAATTCTGTACTAATATCTAGACTATTTTAGCTGTTGTTATAAGAAATTATTATTGTTAATCAACTTGGGAGAAGACATTGACCTCTGTAATACAGGTTCTTAACCTACCACGGGTGTCAGGGATATAATACGTTCCAAATTCTTGTGGCAATAAAGATTATTATTATTAAGACTCTGCCACCCCTTCATCTAGTGGGTGTCATTAAAAGGCCACTATGGGAAACGCCTTGAAGATCTCATGAGACAATCCGGGATTCAACCCTACGCTCGCCTTTCGCTACGTTCTTTCATCCGATGGTAAATTCTTAATTTCTGCTTACCTCTATGTGTAACAGGCGGGCGTGCTGATACTATTTTAATGGAAAGGTGACGAAATAAATATGTACTTTTACTAAAGTTTGAAACTAAAGCTAAGCTCTTCCCGGCTCCCTCTCTGATACTCGTATTGGAGGAGGAGGCCTTTGCCCAGCAGTGGGCACTTATTGGCTGCTACTTTACTTTTTACTTTACTTTACTAAACTTTACACAGTTCTTCTTACGGAGGCTACAATCTAAAAGTAGATCTTTGATCCAGAAGTACCTACGTTGCACTATCACATCTGTTGCACTATCTCATCTGTTGCACTATGATATTCTCCTGGCCTGTTTAGACCACGGCGACAGATTCCGAGTACGTTCAGTAGTTGTCAACTGCGCCGGAGATATTATAGTGCTGTAAACACTGTGGCACTCGCTCGCCCTCACCTTCCCATATCCGATGTAAAGCCTATGCTATTAGATCGCAAGCAGAGTCCGAACATAGCACAACCATAATATTAACTCATTTCGGCTGGGATTCAAACCCCGGAGCTTTGGCTCGACAGTCGGTTACGCTAACCACTGAACCACACGACCGTCAGACTATCTGATCTACGAAGCCATTTAGATGTAAGATGGACGTCGCTTGAGAATCTCCCATCCGCACCATAAGTAGCCGTTGGGTAATGTTCGAAACGCGACCGGACGCATCGCCTCTCGGACCAGATTGATTTAATTTCCGCCTTACATCTGCTCCGGGACGTCTCACAGCTACCCCTGGTTACATACTTGAAGCTTGCTGTTTTGTCTGTCAGTGTAGGTGAATGGACGAGCGCAATGTCATAATATAAATTTGGAGCGTAATTCAATTGTGGTTTATATGGTGACTGGTTTTGGTTTGTAGGTATAAAAGTAATGTTATATTTATGTTTTATAATCTTTACCTTACCATCTGGTGAGCCGCTCGCACGTTTGTCCTTTTCCAAAAAAAAAAAAAATAGACACGGATTACTGTTACGCTCGAACACTGCATGGGCACCGTGGGGTAAAACCTCCTGACTCTCGAAGAGGACCATAGTTATGTACAGAGACCTTAGTACGTGAAGACATTACATAATGTATGGGTTTATATTGGGTGACGTTTCACCGTCATTTCACCGTCAAAGGAGTGGCAACGGATATGGTACATGTTAAATAAATTACTCATCATATTCGTAGACAAGTAATGTGGTTGCGAGCATGGATTACAGTAAGCCTAGGTGATTGTTAAATGTAGATATTCGAAAATTGTAATAAAACGAATCGTGGGTAGCCCGCTCGGAGGACTAAATGGGCTATATAGCATTACGGAATGTGTTCAAATGATAACGAATACGAAGAAGTGTGAGGTTAATGAATGAAATAGAAGAGGGAGCAAGGAGGCGAGCGCCGGAGTGAGTCATTTAATTAAGAGGGCGCGATGTCCCGCGAGAGGCGCCCGCGTAGACCGGCCGGTCAGAGAAATTACTGTTTAGTTTCTGAACAGCCTCTTCTATACTTTTATTTTTTTTCTAAATCCAAAATTTACGTAAAATTTAAGAAAAACAAATTGATTCGTTTTCATTTCAAATATGCAGTATTCGCGTACATATGAGAAATCTTATTAGAGATATTTATAGAGATAAAAAAACTACTCAATTTTAATGTGTAATAACAATGTAATGGTATAAATGCGAAAAAAAAAGTCAGGTTTTGTCAGTTGCTTTGTGCTTCGAATTAGATCTATTTCTATCTTTTCTGGGGTTCCTTGCGGAGCCTTATTGCTAAGCCTACGCAGTCTGTCCATCCATACGCCTGTTCGCCCGTCCGTCCGTCCTTTTGTCCGTCCTAGCTTCAAAGGGCTCTATTTTGTGAACCTCAATAGACAGGCTGTTGAAATTTTCACAAAATATGTGAAATAGTTATTAAAAAAAAATAAAAATGAAGGAGGTCCACAATTGTACGGAGCCCTCGGACCGCGAGTCCGGACCGTACTTGGTCGGTTTTCATTATTTTATTCCGAGAGTCACATCACAGCTGTATCACAGCTGCTGGACAAATGAGTCAGCCCGGTCGGGGGAGGAGCACGCTCGCAGAATATCAGCGTAAAACAGCAGCGTGTAACTGCTGTGCTTCGTATGGTGAGTGATTGAACCGGAGAGCCGTTTGCTGGTAAAGAGGCATTCGATCTCAACCCTCCAGGGCTACCAACTAATATGCATTTTGATTGTTAATCGTTGATAGATACTTGGTGGAGGTGTCCATGGATAGACCCCAGCGTCCACTTACCATCAGGTTGCCTGTGTGAAAAAAATATAATGCAAACATATAAATATTAAACAAATCAAAGTTTCGTTCGCCTTATGTCGGTCGAAGTGAACGCATACAACGGCCCCGCGTAGCCGAGCTGAAAATGAGCCTCTTAACATCTCCATTTCCAGCTGTGGACTAATTTGTGATCTATGATGACGAATTAGTTTATTTGTATGCTGTAATGTGTATATTGTGTACACACACATGTACTGTTCGGCTGAAGTCTAAGAAGAAGCGCTAGGAGTGTGACTTATACATTGTTTTAAAGATGTTTGAATAAATTACTGTGCATTAGAAGAAACGATAAAATGGCATGTGTTACCCAGTCCGAAGAGAAGAAGAGCACCGCCTCCTTCGACAGTATTTTTGACTTGAAATAAACTGGAATCGACATTAATCTTACGTATCCTACGTTTACATCAGCTTTGAAGACGGTTCTGGCAATTTCGGTGACGCGCCAAGGGACAGTTGGCGGGCGACGGGGCGGAAATTCAATGAAGGCGTATCCAGTCTTATTATAAGGCTGTCTGTCAGTTGAAGCTTCTACTTACCTTTCTTTACAACTCGCCATTTGCAAGTTGTTGAATGGAAAGTTTTCTCTATCACATGTATATATTTTTGTATATATTCACGCCTTTTTCCCAACGGGGTGGGCAGAGACAATCTTCTTCCACTTGCTACGGTCCTGACATACGTCTTTCGCTTCTTCCACTTACATCAATCTTCGCATGCATGTTCGTTGGTTTAGAGTACTATTGACCTGGCCTTTTTCAGAACGTCTCCGATTTGGTCGTGAAATGTTCGCCTAGGTCTTCCTCTCCCGACTCTACCATTTACACTCATTGATTATGTAAAATACTATTTAGTATTTTTCTGTTTGAAGATAATAAATGAAAACATTCTAGAAACATTGGCGTGCAGTGAGGATGGGGGGGGGACCTCCGGTTACAGCACTCACCAAATGAATCGCAGAGGCACAGGAGGTTCTGCGAGGTCGTGGTGCTACCCCGGTCGAGTAAGCTACGAGCATCAGCCAAAGCCGCTTGGCTCTACCACATATAATCATAACAAATATAATTAAACTCTACCTCTTTTGTATAAATTAAATGCGATACGCTTGTTAACCTTCCTGAGCTTGGATAATCCTTCGACTGTGTTGAGGTATAAAAGTCAATCATTTGGAATAGACCGGCACGGATGGTTCGACCAAAGTTTATTCCATAACTCCAATAATTGATGGAATGCGAAATGCGAGCCTACGTAGCGCGCCATATTTGATTCAAATCATAACTATAGTTAGATAGGACCGTTGACTTGTGTATTATTTGTGTAATGTCAATTTTATACTTTCAATCAATATTAAATTAACTTAACATACAATTATACCGACGGTAACTGGTTCGAATACCGCATGTGGAAAACATTTGCACGATGAATATAAATGTTAGTATCTGAGTCGTGAATGTTTATATATATGTACATATGATTATTTACATACTTAATTATATCTATCTAATCAGCATCCCGTTACCAAGAAACAGGGAATCCTTGCTCGGGACTGAAACACGTGTGTGATTGTTCAAAATATTAAGAACAATGATGTCTTGTATTTAAGCGAATACTTCACAATTGAAATAAATGTCTGTCCAGGCTTGGACTAAACATTAATAATTGGGGTAGCCGGGTTAACTACGACATCAGGACGTCAAACACCTCACTCTCTGATGTCTGCAGTCTATGATCATATCCCAAATCGCCCCAACCATTACAACAGATTTGATAGACCACAAATCCTCGCAAAAGAACACCGATTCCTGCCAAGGATGATTCGCGAGACTATTGAAATCTAAAAAAACATCTTAATTTCAATAGAGAGGATGGCTGGGTGCTGCCACCGGCTTGGGATCCAGCATAAATAAAATGAAATCTAAAACCAAGCTAGGTAATTAGTCAAATTTTCCCCCGCCACCGCGGCAGCTGTAAAGCACTCGAAACGTCGGGAATTAAACGCTATAAAATCCGTATATAATAGTTTCATTCCAAATAAAAAAAAAATCTTAAATATATATTCAATTCGCTATGATTAAAGTTACCTGAATTACTTCCGCTTGAGATCACCCATCGACCTCCCGTCGGAGTTTCTTTAACTTTACCGCCAATTAAAGGGTTCCGCCGACTTTATCTTCGGAAGTGTTTAAGAAAGCAAACCCTCTTTTGATCTATCCGTTAGCTTTGCGCTTCACCTCGGTTAGTTTTCAATTTGTTTTCGGATTTGTAATATTTTAGCTGCTGGCCTTTTGGCTTTTTGCAGGACTCGTCTCGGCATACATAATCTTTCAAACGAATTTCCTTGTGCACTTTGAAGGCGAGAATTTGTGCTTTTGTGCGAGAGAAAGAGACCGGAAATGTTTACTTTTATATATATATATATATATATATATATATATATATATGTGAGTGCTTTGTTTTCATGCGGAATTCGTATCTTTTGAAAGTGCTTACTTCTTTATATTCTCGCTCCGATTTTCTCTAACTAGAATTCGTCACAATATGCGCACACTACAGCGGGTGGCGTTTGGTTGTATTGTGTTTATTCTGTACACACGCTCGTACATCCTATATTGGTAAAGCTTTTTATGAACTCGTGGTAAAAGCCTTTATAGGCGCCTTTAGTGGAGCTTGCTTTTGTAATGTTACTTAGAAAATTCTTTGTTGAAAATTAATTTCTTTGCGACCCGTTAGTGTACTTCGAATTTTTAATCAAATTATTTACAATTTACAAACTTTTTATGGAAGGATATTTTATACTCTATCGCAATTTGATAAAAAAGGCTTCTTGTGAAAACTTTTTTCTTTTTATAAAATTTTTATAAATGTAATCATAATCAACACTTACAATACTGTAATTGTATTAATCCTTTTATATACACATATTACCCTCAGCTTTATATACCATATTGCCCACATTAGCATATTACGCAATTCGAGAAAAATTCCAACTTTGTATTAAATGAAATGTTTACGTGGAATAGCCCAACGGCGGGTTTTCCTCGGCCTCGCAGAATACCGGCCTGAAGTAGAAGCATCTTGTGTTTCTGCGTATCGTTCGATGTGTGAGGTAACCCACCTCCCATCCGGGAGCGCTAGGCTGGCATCGCACCTGCAGCTCCTCTGGTGGTACAGATGCACGTGGTTCCATCACAACCACAACCACCCACGAGCCACGTGCGAACATACCGCACAACAGTTGTATGTTCGCTTACGCGAGTCTCTCAAGAGATCATTAGAGACATTAGCCACTGCTGGCTTAACTCCTCACAGAGACAGTACCTTAAGCCATAGATTCGTGACAAGAGAGATTAAAGGCATGTATCATAGTCAAAGGCGGACTTTAATTTTTTTTTTAATTAATCGCTCAGACAAACAGATAAATATGTACACTTAAGATTATATATAAGATATACATTTAAAACGTATATGTATATATATAAAATACATATTACAAATTTGAATACAGACAAAAAATATGACTCGCATCATTATAGCCCTTCAACTCTTTACTGGAAATAGAAGACTATGTTGGCGGGTATATTTGCGGCACTATAATAACTCCTGCGCAGTTGAGGCCGATATAGTACACAGTAGTTGAGGCTGTGGTCGAAATCGGCCCCCAGATTTGTTTAGTTAATACAAGATCACGTGACATTTATATTAATTTTTATATGTATGTATGGTGTTAGTAATTTTTATACGTATATTTAATCCATATACTGCTTGTTTATGCCGTTCCGGTTCTGTGTAACATTTTATTTAATTATTAATTTATTATTCTGTTTAGTTGTTTGTATACCAGACGTTGTTAATGTCTTTGTACTGCAACATTGTATAGAGCATCAAAGATTACACGCATTATGCAAAGTGATCAATAAAAAAAACATTTATATATATATAGATAAATTATTAGTCTGTATTTATTTCAGCCAAAAGGTTATATAGATAAACATTAGATTATTCTCCGGGGCAAATGTAATCCTGTTTCGTTACGGAAATACTCCACAGATATTCTTTGAGGAGGAAGATTGTTATAAATGAGATTAGTGTCGTTTTAGTTTTTGGGTGTATTAACTTTCTTGTTCTCATAAGATATTTGTTGCGCGAGCGAAGCTGCTCGCATTCTGTATATAGTTTTGAAGCGCTATTGATGCCAGTGCCTTTAAGCCCACTGAATGGTACTTAACACCCCAGCGGAAGTTTAGGGTCGGTCAATTGAATTGACGAGATATCCGGTCGTCTGCGGGGACCGACGACTTATAATTACATAGACCGAACGCAAGGTTCGTAGACTGATATATGCACAAGACGGGTCTGGCGTTTCTGATCTGGAACGAATGCCTAGAAATGTATTTATACAATAAGTATTCTTCTCCTTTAGTCGACTTTTACCACATCTACGGGAAGAAAGGAGACGACAGATTTTCTTACGCCTCACTTACACGCTACCACAGGATGTGCGAGGGCAAACCATCTAATTCTCCAAGTGCCAACCACACCAGCACATGGTGCACTCTGCTAGCTAACGAACGAGGCTCTGGCGACCCGGAATCTGATGCTGAAAGGCAGCAGCATCTGTAGTGCCAGGATACCGGCGCTGCGTTCACCAGCCCGCTCTGGTCCAGCGTGATGACTATGGGCAAATCTTCCAAGGTAATATGCCGGCTTCTGCTGACGCTTCCTTGCAGAGCCTTATGTTCAGTGGACGAAAGTAGATTAATAAAAGAAAAAGTACTGAGACCTCTTTTTTATGTTAAATGAGAAGACGATCAAGCGGTTCAGCTGGTGGTTGATTACCGTCGTCCACGTACATCTATAACATCAGGAGTGCTGCTGGTGTCACGGCCCTTTCGAGCAGCAGCAAAAGCCGCCGCTTGGCTCTACCACGTTCGAAACAAAAACTCTCGCCAGTGAGAACTGTTGTAGTAATGTATTTCAGAAATATAATCTAACCATCTACTGAATACAAGCCCTCATGTTATAAATGATATTTAAATTTTTCAATAAATAATATGAGTAGCCCGCGTGTTTTTCTTCTCGCTTTCCATCATAAATGTCACCTTAAAAAATCTGAAAATGCGACCGTGAAACCGTCTTAAGTTATATTCATATGGAAATTAACGGCTCTATAAATCACCGGCGCGGCAGGTTTCTCATTTGCGGCCCGCCCGCGTCCTCCGACTAGCGCCGGCCTCCTCTGGCACTTGGCAATTTTTCTCGTGACTCCACAGAAAAGCACCCCGCCTCGAATTACTTTTCACGTCATTGTGGTTATGCGGGAACGTTCCGGCGTTATATTCAGCGGTATGTACGCGCTTTTTCATAAATTATTTGTTGTTTAATTTCTTTCATTGTATATTAAATGAAGTAAAGTAAAGTAGCAGTCTGTAAGTGTCCACTGCTGGGCATAGGGCACTCCATACTCTCAAATATTTAATAGGGTTTTGGGAAAAGACCACCAGGGTGCTCCAATGCGGATTGGCCGGCTTCACATGTCCTCGATTTTTTTTTTATTATCTTTCGGTTTCCTCTCGATGTTTTCCTTCACCGACCAGCACATGGTAAATACAGCTTGATATTAAGAATTTTAGTGGTGCCAATACTGGGGATCGTACTACTGTTCTTATATTTTTAATAATCTAAACTAAATCAAATGATATGACAATTTAATCACTTTCTATATTCTGTTCCGTAACCCATGGGGTCTAAACGGGCAACCACCACCCACTTTCCGCATCCCCGAGAGATATAACGCTACGCGTGGCAGCCGCGTCGCCTACTTTACTACCATTACACGTTTTTTTTTTAATCATAACCTTGTTTAGTGGCAGATTCCTGCGCGCCTACTTCACGGGAAAAAGTAACCTAGAAAACCTTTAATAGAAAACTGTAAATAACTCATAAATATTATGCAATCTACAACAGAATGTCGGTCAGGGATTCTGAAATTATGTGTGTTTTTTTCACGCAACCGTTGGCTTAAAAATCTGAATTTAATCTGTGCAATTCGAGTATCGGAATGTTTAATCCCGCTGCGGATAAGTGACGCCAGCTTTACCCCTAATGAGTGACCGCGGGTCGGGATTAACCGATAACATTTTTCTGGCACCGGTTATACTTTTTTAATGTTCGTAATTTTTTTTCTTATGGGAATGGCGGCAAACACGCAAACGGTTCACCTGTTGGTAAGTGATTACCGTCGCCCACGTACATCTGCAATACCACAGATGCTGCAGGTGCGTTTCCGGCCTTTAAAGGTATTTGGGAGATGGGAGGGAGGAAGAAGAGAGCGATTGGGGAGGTGGAGTGGGCCTCCGGTTACCTCACTCACTAAACGAAACGCAGAACCACAAGGTGCCTACTTCACGCCGGTATTCTACGAGGCCGCGGTACCAATCCGCTCGAGCCGGCCCATTCGAGCAGCAGCAAAAGCCGCCGCTTGGCTCTACCACGTATAAATTGTGTTTGTATACACCAAAGTATAATTTTGATAATTATAATATTTACCTAAATTACAACTTCTTGAAGCCGCCTGTATACTGTTTAATTAGTTCTGTGTTTTTTTATGCATATTGCTTTTTAATTTCAAAGTAATAAAATCGCTTCCGAAACCGCGATTTTAAACACATGGTTTTAGAATGATGACGTCATAGTTTGGTTGTGCTGTTATCTCGCGGGATCGTAATGAATAAATTTAATATTTACCGTTTGTGTTTCGAGGAACAGGATTCCCTTTGTACCAACAAACTTATCTGAGCGTGAGCAATGAATTGATGAATTGTTTGGATGTACACATTGCAAACGTACGTCAATACCAGGATTGTGTTAGACGTATGGAATGCGACGTGTAATTGTTTAACTATTAAAGTGACGTATTTGCTAACAGATAATCAACACGTTGTCTTCAATTCATGTTCTAACGAGACAGTCAAGTCTTAACTAGTGTGTGCTCCTGGTTTAACTCGGCGTTGGTAACATTTTTCTTATTAGTAATAGTTATGAGTATATGTATATATTATCATATACATATAGGGTTACAAACATTTATATAATTTTTTTTATGAGAAAGGCGGCAAACGAGCAAGCGGTTCACCTGATGGTGTGTGATTACCATCGCCCACAAAATACATCTGCAACACCAGAGGTGATGCAGGTGCGTTGCCGGTCTCGAAGGGTATTTGGGAGATGAAAGGGAGAATGAGGAGGGGGAGTGGGCCTCCGGATACCTCACTCACCGAACGAAATGCAAGAAGCATAAGATGCCTCTACTTCACGCCGGTATTCTGCGTGGTAGTGGTACTAAACCGATCGAGACGGCCCATTCGAGCAGCAGCAGCAGAGGCGCCGCTTGGCTCTACCACATTAGAAATATATTTGTCTTATCACAATCCAGTTAACCAAATACAAGGAATGCTAGTTTGGGTCTGAATTTATTAATATAACCAGACGTAAAGTCCCCGAAATCCATTGTCTCCGCTGCTTTCTTAGTACATATAGTAGCATGCGTCCTTCCACAGCCTTCGAGGTACCCGTATCTCCATACAACATATCTTCAATGTCACAATGATGAAAATTCTCATTTGTAATAATAAGTAGGGATTCTCCTACCGTTGGTTATTTGTACTTACATTCGCTACAGTAGCTAAGAAGCGCTGGGTAAACAGAAGTCGATTGTAACCCCTTCCTCTAGCTCCGGGTCCCTCTAGGGTGCAAACAATGGCGTCCGGTGCACTTAATTAAGATGTTTGTGCGGAAACAATTCCACTCGGATCTGATGCTTTGACTTGTTAGTATGGGGTCAGACGAGCTATGTCATTGCGTAGTAATGTTGTCCAGTTTTATATTATTACAATAGTTATTTTAAATTGAAGATCACGACAGCCTCCGAATAAGTAGTCCCGGGTTCGATACTCTATGTGGAGAGTTCGTACCAATAAGTTTTTTTTTTATAATTTTGTCGTTGATGTGGACGGCATCTGTCTCACTCTCTGTTGCGATGGTCTAAATAAGGTATTGTAAAACTGAAAAATATATGTCATGGCCTCTTACCATCTCATGAGTATTTTAAGTTTCCATAAAAGAATTTAAACTTTTCTTCGTTTTTTATGGAAAAGACAGCAAACGAGCAACCTGTCACCTGATGGTAAGTGATTACCGTCGCCCACGTACATCTGTGTTGTCAGCCTTTAAGGGTGTTAGGGTGATGGAAGCGAGGAATTGGAGGGGGATGGAGAGGGGGAGTGGGCCTCCGGTTACCTCACTCACCGAACGAAACGCAGAAGCACTAGATGCTTCTTTTTCACGCCGGTATTCTGCGAGGCCGCGGTACCAACCCGGTCGAGCCGGCCCATTCGAGTAGCAGCAAATGCCGCCGCTTGGCTCTATCTTTTCGCCTTTTGGATGCTTCATAAGTCGAAAGCGTTTATTATTTATATCTATTGCCAAGCGCACAGTCATAGAAGATCTGCCAGTCCATTATGACGTCAGGTTTCACTGTCTATTTGTTTATCTACTTACGAATTTTACTATACAGGTTGATTGCGACCTTACTGATAAATAATAAAAACTTTGTTTGGAAATTGTTAAAAAATTTTAACAAATCCAGAATTCAAAGCTCAAGGTAGTCTGAGTTAACTATGACATCTGGACGTCTAACATCTCAGTCCCCCCGTGACCACGGCTGCTGTAAAGCACTCGAGTCGACGGGAATTGATGAAAGTGGGAGAAGCGAAAGACGTATGTCAGGACCGTAGCAAGTGGAAGAAGATTGTATCTGCCCACCCCGTAGGGAACAAGGCGTGAATATATATGTATATATATATATACAAAAATAATATTTTCAATTAAACTATGCAGTGTACGCCTAAATACAAGAAATCATTATAATATCTCCTATTAAAACGGCTCTATTCTTGTTGCAGGTAAGTTCTCGTCTCTCAAATACCGGGATAGCAACTTCGTTTGTTAATCTCGAGCCGGCTTATCGGATCCGGATGAAGTTATAGTGGTTCACGTTGCGGATTAGCATGGGAACTATTTGCCCCGGTTCGATTGCAGCTGAATTGTGGGTGTACAGTTTCCCGGGGGTCGATAAATACGCGGAAGCCGCGGGTATACAAGGGGTAGAGAGCTTCGCTTTGTGGTTTATGTTGTATCGTTTGTAATAAATCTGGTAACATACGGCGGACTTATGGATACGAAACTATGTACTCTATAGTATCTATACAATAAATAACACGGGGCTGATCAAAGGTCTCTAATCTTTTAGTCCTTTCAACTCGCTTTACACTAGAGCGTCATTAGGGGCAACGTGACAGGTGGTGAGCCTGTCGCCGTTTTAATGTTATAGGAAAGGCGGCAAACAAGCAAGCGGTGACGTCACGAGGCTCCAACTGAAAATCAGCGCTGCAACTTCTGCAGCATTACGCTGAGTTGGAGACCTATTTGGTACTCATTTTTATTCACTGTATTAAATGTTATATATTTTTTTTTAATCTATGTATTTTGTATTCGTATTATTTTAAATATGTGTACCAAATAAATCATTCTTTCTTTCTTTCTTTCGGTTAAGTCTGATGGTACGTGATTACCGTCGCTTACGTACATCTGGAACACCAGAGGCGGTGCAGGTGTGTTGCCGGCCTTTAAGGATATTTGTGAGATGGGAGGGAGAATAGGGAGAGGAAGGGAAGGGAAGGGAAGGGGAGTGGGCCTCCCGTTACTTCACCCACCGAACGAAACGCTGAAAGACAAAATGTCTCTACTTCACGCCGGTATTCTGCGAGGTCGTGGTACCAACCCGGTCGAGCCGGCCCATAGGAGCGGTAGCAAAAGCCACTGCTTGGCTCTACCTCATTCTAAAAAAGTAACGTACATACGATTAGACATGTTTTAGTGTTTAGTGTAAGTTTCAAAAATCCTAATTGGTAGGGGTCCTCCATATATAGTATCGAACTCTGGTATTCTCATTCAAAGGCAGGCCCCTAACCAATCGGCTATCGTGGCTTAAAAATCTAATTTAGCGTGTATGAGAGAATATAGCAGGCTTTTCCAAAAGTCCCATCTGAATATGCCGAGGCCAAGCCCCACAGATCAGTGATGGGGAGCAACGAGACTGGTGCGAGGCTTCCGGCACTACGCTCTCCGACCCTACCCAGCGTTGGTCTTCATGGAAGGTCCTATGCCCAGCAGAAAAGATATAACATACACATATATTATTCGCTTACTATTATATTCATACACTCTGTCTGTCGATGTCAATGGAACAAAAACTATGTCTACAACTATTATTAATAACCATTAGGAGATAAAGAAGTACAAGACCATATATTTTACGTTAATATTTTCCTTATGTTATATGATCTACCGAAATTTGGCTAATGAATACTTGTTTATAATATATAATCACATTTGACCTTCTCCCCATTTAAAAAAAAAAGTGCCTCGTACCTGCTAAGCTTGTTTTTCCTCATCGATCGGGTAAATCCCGTGCAGGCAGAAGCGGCACCAAATATTTTAATGCCGATTATAGATGTGATGGATCACTCGGTTCGAATCATCATCACATGTGTCACTTCCGGCGTGAAGGAAATTAACTTTTGCATAAATGTGATGAAAAATCATCGCCATGTTTGGATTTCTGGAACAGTGCCGGCAATATCTGGAATGCCTATGGAACGTTTTATATATAGTAAACACTGCTATAGATCCCGCGTAACGTCTGTGGTAGCAGAGATCATCATCTCTTTTTATCAGTTGTAGAGTCTTGCGGCTGCTTTTGGTACCAGGGCCGCGCAGAATACCGGCGTGAAGTAGCTCCATCTTGAGCTTCTGAGTTTTGTTCGGTGAGTGAGGTAACTAACCAAATACCCTTAAAAGCCGGTCAACGCACCTGCGGCACTTCTGGTCTTCCAGATGTACGTGGGCGAATTCATCACTTACCGCAACGATTGTTTGCAGCCTTTCCCATGAAGAAAAAATAATAGTCCCAATACAGCAACATCCTGAGCCATATCCATGTGCCTTAATTCTTGCCTTGTGTACAACTTTTCTTTTAATTTTATTATGTTGAGGCAATAAACAATTATTATTATTATTGTTTGTCCATACTCACGACGAAGTGCGTTGGTTTGTACAAAGCTGGTACTGACTTCACTAGTGATGATGCTTCTCGTCAATAGACTTGTACATGTACGTTGTAAGATGTAGATTTTGACGTTCATAAAAGCTTTAAACCAGAGTTTTCCAGACTTTTTTTTTCGCATAGACCACTTTTAAAATTTAGCTGGTTCCGGCGGACCCCCTGCAGCTACATTTCTACCATATTCCCAAATCTCAACAAAAATGTGAAGATTAGATCTTACTATGGAAATTTGCGTTGCTGCTGAGTTCCAAACACGAATTAACTATTTTTTCTGACACTGGCAAACATCGATTCACTTTACTTTACTTTTGTTTTCGAAATTACAAGTAACAGTCGCTGAGCTTCTTAAAATATTATCAGCCTACATTGATAGGTGAAGTCGAGCCAACATTTTAGTTCTTCACCATCGAAAGCAAAATAAATTTTCGTGGACCCCGCTTACGAATTGTGAACCCACATTTTTTTGTCACGCCAACGTAGACCCCCGTCGAGTCTCCCGTGGACCCCTGGGGTGGACCCCTGGACCACTTGGTGGTTTGGGAACTAAGGCTTTAAACAATTCTAAATGTAATAAAACATGTTTGCACTTGTTACTTTAATTGAATTTATCGTACTGGCAATTACTATAAGCTCTCATTTATACTTGAGATTGTTGTCACTTGATGAAATATCAATTACCAATTATAATTACCTCTTGTACCAGTTTCAGCATCCACAGTTTCTTGGCATTTTCTAATCTTGATTATGATATTCGCTAATATAGTTTGACAACACTTTTAACACATATTATGGTATTTATTTATACAACCCAACCAGATGAGTAAATATAGAAATACCCCAAAATATTGTTTGTTGCCACGACATAATCAAATCAAAAGAAAAGTTGTAAACAAAAAGATAAAAAAAGAGATGAGATGATGATCTCTGCTGCCAAAGACGTTACGCGGGATCTATAGCAGTGTTTACTATATATAAAACGTTCCATAGGCATTCCAGATATTGCCGGCACTGTTTCAGAAATCTAAACATGGCGGTGATATTTTCGCTAATGTAGTTTGACAACACTTTGTTCTTTTTACTCAGAGTATTGAAACGTAGGTGTTCGTAGACTCAAGTACATTTTACTTTAAGATTTCTGAAATATAACAACAGCTAATATATAATTTATACTGGTACAAGTTTCACGATACATTGTATTTACTGTGATAACAGCACATTTGGCTATATTTACCTTAATGTGCTTAAATAAGTATAAAAACCATATGTCATATGTGATTACTAAACGTTTTGTTAGAGCAAAAACGAGATTGTTACGCGGTGCGCGCAAAAAGTTAATTGGCGGTATAATTGACGTTTTTCCCGAAGTCCGTCCTTTGTAGTTTTTGCTGACCCTTTTTGTCTCGCTTCTATTGACTTGCTATTACGTATTGCTCTGACCTCGGCAGATCTTTTTCAAGTTATGTTCAAACACTACTACAGATATACAGACAGCCTTGAAAGTAATTTTGACTATATTAACGAATGACATCTTTTACACAATACAAGTATTATGTGTTTAAGTGAGGTAACAATAAATATTTATCACACACCCAGTCTGGGTTATATTTATCACTACCAGCATCATCACCTTCATCAATAGCCTCCTGATCGTCAGCCACGTACATCTGCAACACCAGATGGGCTGCAGGGGCGTTGCCTTCCTTTAAGGATATATCGACACAACCAGACCTAATTTTTGCGTGGTGCACAGCTGGTGCTAGTTTCGGCTGAAATTCGATCCCATGAACATTTACCACATTAATGTAGTTTAAGACATATTTTTCACCAATCGTTATCTAACGATCCTAAAGAACCTAAAAACAAAATATTGAAATAATTTTTCATGACCACATAACTTTAGGTCCTCGTACTAGAGTGGTCTGAGGTCATTTAAGTCCAACCCACTTTTCATTAGAGCTCATTTGGGACAACGTTACAAAAAAGCTTATTTGGCGGCGAGCCTATCGCCGTAGAAATCCCACATAAGTTTCGAGGATCGAACTCGAGTCTTCTGATTCGGAGGCAGGCCTCTAACCGCACTACGATCGTGGCTGTTGTTCGAGTAAAGTAAGTTACACATTCAAATTGAAACGTCTCGTTCTTTCCACGCGCACAGTTCGGGTCGCCCCGTCATCCGGCGCTCGCGTGACGCAGAAAGTCATGGATGTTAGCACGCGAGTGATATATTATCCGGCAACAGGTGTTGCAAACCTTTGCCGCTAATTTCATGTTATTTATCTCTGCTTTAAGAACGTACCTTTGCCATTTAGATTTTACGTACAAGTAATTTACTGCAGTCGTAACTCCGAGCTTTGAAATCTCAACTTATATAATTTGATTCCATTACTGTTTAAAAAAAAACTCTGTTAATAACACTCATAAGATGGAGACCGTTTGGCGCAGTGATTACATAATCAATTGTCTCGCAGGTCGGGTACTTATTGAATGGCCCGATTCGTCCGGTATAGTACTGCGGCCGCGTGGAATACAAGCGTGTAGTAGAGTCATCTTTTGGTACTGAGTTTCGTTCGACACGTGAGGTAACCGGTCGTCTATTCCCTCCTCCCTCGCCCCTTTCCTTTTTCCCCAAATATCCTTAAAGGGCGTCAACGCACCTGCATCTTCTCGGTTTTTGCAGACGTGGGGGAAGGTAATCTCTTACCAAACATGTGAGACCCCTGCTCATTTGACCCCCTTCTCGTAAAAAAAAAATGTAATACCCAAATTATTAGTTGCCCGGATAGACACTTCACCGGAAACAAAAGGGCGACGTCTATGCTTTATTTTATTGGGGTTACAAACGTGCTTACATTGCACCCGAATTAAATAGAAATGTTTAGAACTCTGTCCACCTCGTATTGGATAAACAGTCGTGACAGATTGCATGTAAGCTTCGGCGAAACCGGATAGAGTTTCGCACTCTGTGGTTAACAGGACCATTCTCTACCAGACAGCAACGTATGCTGATGAGGTGGATAAAATTGATATGTAACGTAAAGAACACAGTTGGTATGTAAATATTTCGGGCTTTTAGAAAAATAACGAACTATTCTTGGAGCACAATGCTCGCTCTATGATTTCATGAAAATAGACAGACAAAAGCGACGTAACTTAGTCCAACAATAAGCTCTCCAACAAGAACCGGCAAATAATTTTAAATTGCAAATGTAATTATTTTCACCGTCCCAAGTGCGATGCGTTTTAATTACGTTTGCGAAACTGCAGTGGTGTTGTGCATCGCAATGAGACGCCGCTCGCGAGGTGCCGGGTTGCCATTCGAAACGCCTCGGCGGAATACTAATCCATCTCGCGGGGAAACTAATTAAAATAATTGATAATATCCAGAAAAGTCGGTTAATAATAGTTACATCGGATTTTTCGTAGTGATATTTTTAGTAGTTAAAGTATACAAGTAGTTAACCGTGGTAGAACCGAGCGGCAGCTTTTGCTACTGCTCGAATGGGGTAGATTACCGGCGTGAGGTAGAGGCATCTTGTGCTTCTGCGTTTCGTCCGGTGAGTGAGGTAACCGGAGGCCATCTCTTCCTCCCCCATCCCTCGCATCTCCCAAATATCTTTAAAGGTCGGAAACGCACCTGCAGTCCCTGACCTGCAGGTTTACTCCCGAAGCTCCTGATTTGAATTAGATATTCTATTCCATTTCGAACTCGACTTTAAATTCACACTCCCGAAATAATCCTTTTAAACGTGGTAGAGCCAAGCAGCGGCTTTTGCTGCTGCTCGAATGGCCCGGCTCGACAGCGTTGTTACCGGTGTGAAATAGAGGCGCCTTGTGCTTCTGCGTTTCGTTCGGTGAGCGGGGTATCCGGAGGCCCACCCCTCCTCCCCATCTCCTTCCCTTCCATCGCCCAAATCTCTCTGCCCACGAATCTCCGTCCCCGTGGTGAATTTATCCACTGCTAGCTCTAAAGGTTCCTCGAGTGACTGAGTCTCGCTCAATGTCGGAGCAACGTTTAGATCAGGCCATGTCCTCTAGTGTCGATCACAATTCGTAGTCCAACGGGTTCAGATCTGGAGCGGACGTGGGCCAGTCTTCAGCTCTCATTAAATCGTGTCCAGAAGGGAGGTCTTATTAGAATGTCCATAGTAGACTTTTTGAAGAGTGTTTCACTTAGATGCTTCACTACACGACCCATGATAGTCTCTTGATGAACTTTGGATCGAAGTCTTTACTCCTATTTCACAAACATTAAGCTTCGTTACTCCTTGGTTGGACACCCATCCACGGTTACAGTCAGTAATATACAAGTGAGTGAAATGGTTGGAAATTATTTTTAATACAAATATTTTAGAATTTACATTTTCGATTACACAATTTTATATTATTGAGTTATATAATAATTATTGGCTCTAAAGTGCTGTTTCATTGAACACGTTCTAGTGCTTTGCACCGTAAAGAGGATCGCATTAAAATAAAACGGCGGCAAGTGTTAAAACTGTGGCGCCTGCAATTTCTGTGTTTAACATTCAAACAGGCGCCAACGACTACAATGCCTGACAATTACGAGTGCATAACAAGAGGGGTTCACTTTCTATGTGGAAGAATATCGCACGGTGTAATGGCGCGAAATGGCTGCGCGACGCAAAATGGCGGACACTGGAAGGTTTCATCGTTACGACCAATAGCTATGTCATTCCATTATGTAAACAGCTACTGTATTTACGTCTGCTTCGAGATATTCTCAATTAGGAAACAGATAATTTGAATACAATCTAATGTAAACATTAGACATTTTGACATTCCACTCTTTAGCTTACCATTGTCAGTTACTTTTTGTGTATTTGTTTTTGTTTTTTTCCTATTCTCATTTGTTTTATTTGACTTCTCTTTTGCATGCTGTCATCACCCATAAGTAGAGAAACACGTAAGTTTTTTTTTACTGCCAAATTTATTTTTACTATAGTATGAGTGTTAACTATGATCATTTTATAAATCAATACAATAGAACGAAACGAATGACTAGCTGTCTTTAATTTAAAATGAACACCTTCATGATACCCTACAAGCCAATTTCTCCTCGATATCATCCGGCTAAACCTGACGTTATCATCTACGTAGCGATTACTATAGTGCCGTAAGTTTTATTTGAAAACACCGAAGCACTCGCTCGTCGTCACCTCCCCGAACGGTACGGTGAAACCAGATCATTAATCTCGATTAGAACTCGACCTAAACCCAGACTTAGCGCACTGGTATTCTTAATAAAGAGACACGCGGTAGTTCTTTTGTCAATTTTATAATGAAAGGATAATAATTTTTTATTTAATAGAAATTATTTGTCTTTTATGTCTAATCTTATCTCTTTATCATGTGGATCAGCTTAGATTACGTAATCTCATGTAAACAAACTTGTAGTTGCAAGTTTTAATCGACGAGGAAGCTAAACGCTTTCATTTAAAACCATTACCTCTAAAAACGAGAGTCGATTATACTTTACTTTAAAAAAATATATCTTAAATGATATGTTTTAAAAAAACAATTTTCACGGTCGTGTATTATGTACTGCAGGAGTCTGTCGCCGCCTTAATTTATAAAATTTGCCAACAACATAAATCGTATGTAAGTTATCTAAAAACTCGACTGCGTGGCCTCCCACATACGGCATCGAACTCGGAGAGTTCCCCCGATTCGGAGGTAGATACCCTAACCACTGGGTTATCTTAGCTCTATGTCCTAATTAAGGACATTGACCTACTTGATCTTTTTTCTCATTATACGTACGTTATTTAAGATGTGAAAAGTATCACTAAGCTCCGCATACGACAATAAAATGGTACGTGTTACATATCTCGTGGGAAGCAAGAGCATTGAGTTGATTGGAGGAATGAGTGTCGATTTTTCTTGTGGTATTCCCACCACAGAAATTGACTTCGGAAAAGACAATCGTTGTTGAGGAGAAACACCATTCGATTTTAAAAAAAAATGGCGGACTATAAATGTGTCATGGAGCGAAGGCCTCTGGTACTCTCTACTCTACTAGATGGTCGTATAGGGTTTATCGGACATCAACAGTTTTTAAAATATTTTAGTCTATAAGGTCTCGAGTGGGTTATTGACTTTGAGGTCTTGCGAAGGAATATTGTGTTAAAAACTACGATAATATTTTTAGAACTTTCTAAACTTTTATCGTTTGAGTGTCTCGCATAGCACGTTGTGGATTTGCTCAGTGCACAAACTATTCTTTCTTAAGGGTGGTTAACCCCTTCTACGTAAGTTACATTTGTACAAGCAGTAAGTCGCTTTTTAACCCTTTACATTTTCTTATATGTCACAGCAAGACTTATATGGCTCTACCACGTTTAAAAACGTCTTGCTTCTGCGTTTCGTTCGGTGAGTGAGGTATCCGGACGCCCACTCCCCCTCCTCATCCTCCCTTCCGTCTCCCAAATACCCTTTAAAGCAAGCATCGCACCCGCAGCACCTCTGGTGTTGCAGATGTACGTGGGCGAGGGTAATCACTTGCCATCAGGTTAACCGCTTGCTCGTTTACCACAAAAAAAGCAAGATACAGTTAGATGTACATACAAAAATACAAACAAATCCAACGACTCCTCGCACCGGCAATATTGAATGTTTCGTAGTCATACAACGGCCTTATAACACTTGCACACGAGCGTCTTAAAAAGGAGTATACTGACTTTTCCGCTCACATTCTCGACTGCCTGGAACATTTCGAATTCACCCGGGTATAGGATCGGATCAATCCTGGAAATGAGACGAGGCTTTATCGCCCCGGTAAATAGTAAACAAGCGCCTGGTCAATTTCACTCCGGCACTTCGCACGTACGTTATGGAGAGAGGGTATTTGGACGGCGCTATGTCATAAAAAAAATTCTCTATTTTCAACAAAAAGCTCAAAAATAAGTATATAGTTTAAATTTTGAAATGTGTAAGGTATTAGTTTACTTACTTGATTAGCCTGTAAAAGTCCACTGCTGGGCAAAGGCATTTCCATGAAAGCGCCAACTAACACCGGCGTACCATGCATGGCAGGTTTGCCCATACCCACCACTAGTGGTATTCGGTATTCTAATGGATTATCTGTCATAAGGCGGTCGCCAGAGCGTTCATTATTCAGTGGGGTGCATCTCGAGTAAGTGAGGTTGACATTTGACATTTGGAAAAAAATTGTACATTGCTTCTTACAGAGTATTTAAGACAAGGGATTTTATATTAATTTTGATAAGCTTTATTGAACTTTATAGATATGTTAAATTGTATAGTAAACTGTAATATAAAATTAATGATAATAAATAATGTAAGTATTTCTTATTGATTAAACTACTACGGTGTTCTTGAAAAGCCTTTGAATTAGGTATAACACAAAAAAAATAGCATAATTATTTGTCTATTTATCTTACTGTTGCTGATGAAACAATAGGGTGGGCCAACAGTCATACCATCTTTTTTTACTTAACTCCTTAAATATAAGGACATATTCTATAACTTTTCTAGATTTCAATAAAAGCTTGTGTGTTAAATTGATTGATGCACTGCGGCATACCGCGGTCCGTCCGAATCGTCAGCGCATCGCCGGCTGTACAGCGCGTGACGTTCGCCTCTCGGCGCAGATTACAAGGAATATTCCCGAGCTACAATACACTGGCTTGCACGTGTTGAAGATCATCGGTTCGATATGCTTAGTTAAGATAATATATAGTGAAATAGGTAATTTTTCCTTTCGATCGCGCACCGTCTAGGAATTGTATGCGTCTCTCCTGAGATCTGTTTAAAGATTTGTTTCAATGAGTTCTATCAGAGCGTGATA
Organism: Bhutanitis thaidina; assembly: GCA_029286595.1. Taxonomy (NCBI): domain Eukaryota; kingdom Metazoa; phylum Arthropoda; class Insecta; order Lepidoptera; family Papilionidae; genus Bhutanitis; species Bhutanitis thaidina. The sequence continues at coordinate 16,671,682 of JAGSMS010000010.1, forward strand.
GAGCCAAACGGTGGCTTTTGCTGCTGCTCGAATGCGCCGGCTCGATCAGATTCATGATCAGACCTCGCAGAATACCGGCGTGAAGTAGAGGTATTTTGAGCTTTTGCGTTTCGATCGGTGAGTGAGGTAACCGATGGACCACTGCCCCTCCCCATCGCCTTCCACATCCATCCCTCCCATCTCCCAAATATTCTTAAAGGCCAGCAACGCATCGGCAGCACCTCTGAATCTATAAAAACAAAGGTTGTTGATTAGTCCAAAGACTTAACGATGGGAAATTATGTATAAGTAAACTTTAGACACATTTTAAATTTTTAAAGCTGATTCATACAAATCATACTTATGTATTTAAATTTAACGTTTCTTCGAATGGTTAAGTTGTTACGTTGATATGGAAATTTTATGAACAGTTTTAACATTTTTCTAAATATTATTCATAGAAGTTATAAACGTTCGCATTTTCGTTATAAAAGTAAATTGAAAGAGAGCACGTGATTTGATGCAGACCGTCTAGTACAGTTGACAAACCCAGCTACGTTTTAAAATACTATTTTAAACGATGAATTATTGAGCCAAAAATCTTGCAATATTTCGGTCTTAGCAAATTATTCTTCGCCCCCTTGACTTGCCATTGCATTCTATGAAACACAAGTGTTCCTCTCGCAGTCAAAGTTATTGTGAGCGCTAACAAGATCATTACAGATGTGGGAAGCTGGCGAGCGGGCTACAGAGAGCATAATTTATTTTTCGCTTGCAGCTCGAGGGGGCTCTAGCGTAAAGAAGTGACAGTATACGAACCAAGGAGCTTGCGGCCCGAAAACTGTACGGTCCAAGTTATAAACTTATATCATTTAAAAAATATTGTCGAAAATGAAATCACGAACGGATGCGCCAACTAGAATTAGTTTTGTATAAATAAATAGACAAGCTCTCACGAGCGTCTCACCACACCGCGGCGGTCAGAGGTCCTAATATTTAGTTAAGCCGTTTCGACCCGGTGAGCCGTAGACCCGGAGGGTCTGGCGCTACCAGGCTAAATATATTAAAAGCGAAATCCTTTTCGAAGCGCTCAATATTTTTATACAACTTAATATTGATAATTATTATTATTTCTTGTACCATATTTTTTTTATATATACGTAAGCGACTTACCATGAAGATGTCAAAAGTCGTACGGCGATGATCAAGTTTCACCAAGTGACAACAATCGCAACTATAAATTATAAGTACATACTTAATATTTGATCCGGCTTAAACGATATCTAAATATTCATCCGAATTTGCCGAACCCAAATCCCACAGACTAATATAGGGGAGCAGCATCACTAGTGCGTGGAAACAGACACTGCGCTCAACAAACCTGCTTAGTAACTTTTCCTATTTTTTCAAAGAATTCTATGTTCATCTGTGGACTAAAATAGACTGATGTAGTTGCAGTAGTAGGAGAACTAGATCATTAGATCCTTAGAAAAGGAATCGAATATAATGGAATCTCTATTATTTAGATACCATATAGATACCATGGAAACATGGACGCCATGTTCCCATTGGTTATGCGATGGAAGACATGCGAATTGTAGAATCAATTAAGTTTCTGTACTCAATGGAGAATGAGTATAAAATTTTACAACTTTTAAACTTTTGATGTTTAAATTCTTTGATGTCAAATTGTATAATTAAGCATCTACCTTCTACTTACTTAATTCATTTAGATACTATTTAGTATGTTGTTTCTCAATAATTAAAAATGTTAAATTCGTGGTCAACGGTGTTGGTTGCACTATTATTTACTTTTATTTAATTTTGTTTACTTTATTATACATAGTGTATACTGTTTGTTAATCTAAATAAAAGAAAAAAAAATTCAATCCGCTTCATCTTTTCCCCTGGGCTGCACGAAGACGACGTAGTCCGTGTGTCGTCGGGCGAAGGTTCCGTTCCTCGAGTCTTATCACATGTTGAACGAGCCCGGCGCACTCTTACCGCTCTCCTACCGGGCCCTGCTTGCTGCTTTCGATCTCTTTCTTTTGAGTGCACATCGATGTTGAGCTTAATTTTTTTTATTATGCCTGTGAGACAAAAATGGTTGGCCGCTGCTTGGCTACATGGTAGAACCAAGTAGCGGTTTTGGCTGCTGCTCGAATGGGCCTGCTCGACCGGGTGGTGTACCACGGCCTCGCAGAATATCGGCGTGAAGTAGAGACATCTTGTGTTTCTTCAACCCCTTTCCCCGTCCCTCCCATCCCCCAAATTTCCTTAAAGGACGGCCATGCACCTGCAGTTTCTCCGGGTCGCCGTCCTCATAAAAACAAAATTATTGAGTAGTTAACATTCTTGATTTATAAAATGTTATCTGATCATACTTTCATCATGGGAACACAAAAAAAAATCACAGTTTTGACACTTATTCGTTTTATTATATTGTATATGAAGACTTGTTTTAGGAAAACTTTTAAAAAGTATATTTCTTTACTAATCCTGAGTTTTAAAATCTACAACAACATGTACATCGCGTACAAACAATATAACTTTAACCTGACAAAAATAAACTAAATAAACGGATTGTTTTGTAAGACAAATCTTTAATCATTTCTAGATAAATTTAAGCCTTGTTACTCGTGACTGATAACAGATTGGAGGTATAATAGTAATCTCGGTAGACGTTCACCCTCTCGACAATCTACCTCTCAGCTGGTATTCACTAATCTTACTTACATAACAGTTTCCCGCGCTGTGCACGCGCGCGCTGGCCAACGACCTCTTGCTTCTGCAATTTCTTTGACGACCGTGTCGTGTGCTTCAGTGGTTAGCGCACCTTATTGCTAAGAGCCCATGGGTGCCGTGTTCGAATCGCAGCCGATGTCATTATTTGCGTTCGTCTCTACCACTGCAAGTGACTGTTTCTCCGATTTTATCTCGTAAACGTAACACCGGACACGGAAATGCAAAGACCAGAGAGTACCTCTAAAGTCGTGAAAATAAATAAAAAGGAGTTATCGCCGAGCTCGAGGTAGACCAGGAGAACACCATCATTACACTAAGAGTTCCTATACGTCTTGCTCCGTCACGATGGGTTATGCTTCATACTTGTGAACAGGTGCTGGTTGTGGAGGCTGGTCTGTGGGAGTTTACAGTGCATTCGTGCCATAATTTTGTGGATCACTGTATTCTTTTAAAGGCCGACAGCGCACCAGCAGCTTCACTGGTGTTGCGGATATTCATGACCGAGGTTTACCACCCCTTTCCTATTAAAAAAAAAATATCTTGCGGTATGCATTGGGTCCCACCACCATTTATATAATGATATTGTATCCATTAGAATGATTGAAAAAGCAGTTTGTTTCGTCTGTTTCTTCTTCGTCAGAGGAACCTCATTACGAAATGGTAGATTTTAAATAAAAAGAAAGGATTTTTTTCGTTTTCCTAAATTTATTCACAGTTTTAGATATCGTGTTAAGTTTACAAGCAACCGCAATAATTGAAATCTTTATTGGTAGTTACTTTTTAATTTGATTTATCCAACACGCAATAATGTTACCAAGGAGATCGATCCAAGGCGCTTGCTTTCTGTTTGTTATAAACTATTTATCACTTGAGAAATGTTTACGCATTGATCACATCACGTATGAATGATGTTGGCATCTTACCATCATTAAAATATTATTAATGATGCAAAAATACCAACATGTAATCGTAAACATTTCATATGGTACTAGAGCGTGCAACAGCGCCGCCTGGGAACAGGCTCTCGGTACGGCTACGTTAATAGTATTATGAAAGGAAAGTAAGAATCTTTACGTGATCAACGAGTCAAGCAGAAACTGTTAAAAAAGTTTTTTTTTACGTGGTAGAGCCAAGCAGTGGTTTTTGCTGCTGCTGCTCGAATGGTCCGTGCGTGAAGTAGAGCCATCTTGTGCTTGTTCCTCCCACTGGTGTTGCAGATGTACGCGGGCGACGATAATCACTTACCATCAGGTGAGGCGCTTGCTCGTTTGCCTGATTAAAAAAAAATATTTGTAAGCTGAACAAATATTAGCTCCGGCTGGGATCTGAACGTACAAACCACGCCTTCGCAGTTAGGTACGCTAACTACTGAACCATGCGGGCGTCCTGTACATACGGAACGACATCGTTGTTTGTGACTGAAGTATTATTTAAAAAGCTGATAACAAATGTACGTTATTTAACGAAATAGCGACAAATATTGCGTTCAAAAGAATCTTTATAAAATTAATTCACTATTGTGCACTACATCAATGAGCATATTTTATACGGGTTTTTAAACGTACCACGTTGCAGAGCAGTCGTCTCTCAGTCCTCCACCTCCTCGAGGGTCGAGGGATCCGGATTCCGCAAATACTCCGAGAGCTTTTTTAAAATGTACCGGAAGGAATTCTGAATTTGAGTTTAAAAATAGTTTACTCGCTTTGAACGTGTTCCGTGTTTAAAGAATACGTTTAAAACATTTTTGTTTATGCATTAAAAAAACATTTGTAATACGTTACATTGTAAAAGATTTCAGACTTTGAGAAATTGATAAATTATATACACATATATATATATATGGGAAAAGCGGTATACGAGCAAGCGGCTCACCTGATGGTAAGTGATTACCGTCGCCCAGATACATCTGCAACACCATAGATGCTGCAGGTGCGTTGCGGGTCTTTAAGGATATTTGGGAGATGGGAGGGAAGAGAAGGGGAATTGGGATGTGGGCCTCCGGTTACCTCACTCACCGAACGAAACGCAGAAGCACAAGATGCCTCTACTTCACGCCGGTATTTTGCGAGGCCGTGGTATCAATCCAGTCGAGCCGGTCCATTCGTGCAGCTACAAAAGCCGGCTTGGCTCTACCACGTGCAAAAATATATATTTGAACACGCCGGTGTTCTATGAATAAAGAGAGTAATGACCACGGGAATGGTTTGTTCGGTGAAGTCAGTGCTCTCAGGCGTTGTTTGGTTGGTTTTAACAGCTGCATAGTCCGCGGTTTCAAAGCAGATGTATTAGCTTATTCAGTACGACGTGACGGGTGGTGAGCCTTATCCCTGTTTCAGTGTCCGTGTGAACAGAAACTCATTGGTACGAACACTCCAACATAAGGGATCAAACTCGAGTCTCCTGATTCGGAGTCAGATGTCTTAAGCACTTGGATATCGTGGAATAAGCTTATAAAATAGATATTTTATAAAACTAGAATGACAATGGGTTTAAAAATCCATCTGATAGTAACTGGTAACTGCAGGTTACCAGTTACCATCAGATACATAACCAACCAAGGTTATGTATTCGTTGTCACCACTAAGGAATATGACAGTAAGTAATACCGTACAGCCTGTAATTGTTGTCACTGGCCGTCTGAATAGACGTGAGTGAAGGGAACCCTTCAAACTGGAACACAACAGTTGTGCTGTTGATTAGCGGTAAGCTTCAGAAATAGATTAACGGTTGAACTGTCGTTGTGGGTGGGACAGACATGAGCGTGTCTCGCGGTGGGGTTGTGTGGTGGGTCGTCGCCTTTTCCTTTTTATGGTTGTGAAGGGCAATGGCCACCACATTCGTTATGCTCGTGAACAGGCACTGCTTGTGGGGGTAGATCAGCTCGCATGTTTACAAATCCTCCATTAGTTCTTTGTTAGTATTTGATTTTATCTTAGAAATTATTTTTATTGTCTTTGTGTCTATTCGTTGCAATTTTTTTATGTTATAGATCTACGGAGTTTCTTTAGTTGATTCTTCTCCATCAGAGGTACCTCTTTGCGAAACGGTGGTGGATTGAAAAAAATATGTCATTTGACTAACGCAATTTGAATTTCTTGCGTCATATTAAAAAAAAATCATTCACTCATTCAAAAGTTGTGCGCCTAGTGTTGGTACCACCTACATATAGATGGCGTTGTAGTCTAAATACAATGAATCAGTTCAGATGTAAACATTACGCAATAGGATACTTCAATGGCAGTAAATGCAACCGCTACAATTTACTGTAATAATGACGAGGAACCTCATAGCATAAAAATGTTGCTGGTAATTACAGGAAAAGCTCCGGCATTTCAATCATATTTCTCGGTATGTTCTATGCTAAACACTATGATGGCCACACTTTCCCCTTCCTACTATTAAATTATCTACGTGAACTATGATCGTTTTATACTTTTATTTTACGTTATTATATTTTTTGTTTAAAAAAAACACGTCATTCAGTCTTAGCTTAGGATTCCCTGGATCATCACTGGATTCTCACTTCTTTTTATGTCTTACTGCCCACAGAAGGGAATGTCTGCCATTTCGTGGAGACGTTTTACCGCTTGCTCGTTTGCCGTCTTTTCCATAAAAAAAAAAAAGAAATACTCACGGACTGTTATTAATTATGTCGCGATTAGATTAAGATAAACTTAAAAAAAGTTTTAATAATTTATGTGTAAGTTAAAGAAATGCGTGCAAATCTTCCATACATAGCACGTTGGTGTTTTCATGGTAAGGCATATATTCAAGTAGTACGGCCTGGTAGAGTAAGTAAATACACGCATACATACATAGATTGAATAAACATTAATTACACGAGCTAACGGAAGCCTCAATCGGTACAACACACGAGCGATTGGGTTTTGGCCTGTCCCGTGCTTTTATTACAGTCGTCTCTTCTCCCCACCTCAAGTCATAAGCTTTGCGAGTATGCGCAGACGAAGATGTGGATCCATCCGCTTCCCTGCTTTTTTTCTTTTCAGGATTGTACCATGTTCGGAATAAATAAATAAACTACCTTAAACCAAACAAAGTTCGTAAACCCCATATTTCAATTTAAAGTTGATGTACGATGAACTCATATAGTTGTTTTCTTTTTCAACACAAAACATTCGTGCGTTGTTTTAAAACGATTGCGTTGATAAATGCATAATCTTAAAAGTGTATTTAACCTTTTTTTTTTTTTTTTTATGGGATAGGCGGCAAACGAGCAATAGGTTCACCTGATGGTAAGTGATTATAGTCGCCCACATCCATCTGGAACCAAGAGGAGCTACAGGTGCGTTGCCAGCCTTTAAGGGTATTTGGGAGATGGGAGGGAGGATAAGGAATGGAATGGGGAAGGGGTGTGGGCCTCCGGTTACCTCACTCACCGAACGAAACGCAGAAGCACAAGATGCCTCTACTTCACGCCGGTATTCTGCAAGGTTGTGGCACTACCCCGGTCGATCTTGCCTATTCAAGCAGCAGCAAAAGTCACCGCTTGGCTCTAACGATGTGACAGGTGGGGTAAGCCTGTCGCCGTCTTTGTGTTCAGACCATCGATATAAATCGTACACATAAGTCTGGAGAAACTAAATGGTACAAGACTTCCCTATACGAAATCGAACTCTGATTTCCTGATTCTAACACAGATCCCCTAACCACTTGATATACAAAGCGATATTCTGCGAGGTCGTGGTATTAATCCGGTCTAGCCGACCCATTCGAGCAGCAGCTAAAGCCGCCGCTTGGCTCTACCACGTTATTAGGTATTTCAATTGGATCCTAAACGTACATATTTGTACCTTCGAAAATATATTGCCATGAATTCCAGACCTCTCCGATATGTTATCGCTGATCTGTGCCTTAATTACTATTTTTCTATTTTGTTGTTACTGACAATTTAATAATGTAGACGAAGTTGCTATGTAAGTCATTTTTGTAGCAAAGCGACGTGGAGATCTGGCCACACCTTTCATTCCGCCTGTGTCGTAGTTTCGAGTTTTTTTTTTGTCCATGTTTTCTTCAGCAGCCCATGGGCAACAACTTCAGCTGAAGAAGTTTACAGACTGCGATTAAATATACAGGCTCTGAACACCACACAACTGTAGATGCACTGCTGTTTAGCAGCAGAAGACGACACGGAAGTAAAGATCTGTGTCCACGTACGTCCCTTAGTAAATCGAATGTCTGCAAATCTCGTTGCAGAAAGTACTCTGTCGTCCAGCTGTCCAGGTGTACAGTTCGTTAGCTCTGTATATTTAAAGTTATCTGCGCTTAATAATTGTACTACAAATAGTCTGATATTAATAACCCCGGACTTGTATTTAATTTTACTCCTCCTTAGATGCGTGGGAGCCGAGGTAGGGGGGGGGGGGATTGCGACTTCTTGACGGAGTGTTGACGTTGCCTGTTTCCTCCCGACTAATGAAATGAAGCCGTCTCATTGTGATATTACATCTGAAGTTACTTAAGTGAAAGCCTTTCACTTGTAAATTGTAATGAAACTCTCTTCATAGATAATGAAAAGATCTAAATTGAATTTAATATGTACGAGCAATTTTTTTTTTTAATTATGCCAGATTAATAATGCTAAAGTCTGTGCGCTATGGATACTTGTAATAGTAACAATCAGCTTCGTAGACGAAGCAGGAATATTCACCCACGATTCGATAGAGATGGTACAAATCTTTAATTCCAAAGACCACCCGACAGAACCGTGTTCAACAGCAAGACAGTACATTACACTGTGGATTTCCCCTAACACCCATTAGTCTAATTCCAAGTTGCAAATGAAACACCCGGTTCCTATCTTTAGTTGTCATAACAATTGTTATGAAGTCTTAATAGTTTTAAGAGCGTTCTCAAGACAGGGGACAAAGGTGTCTCTTCCAGTGCAAATGTTCATAGTTCAGCGAGCATTTCGATTGGGAAGATGGATGCACCCGCGCGCGAGAGATCGCGCACACACACTGACAGTCCACTCACACACACATCCGCGCTAACTTCGTTTCGTATGTCACCCGTGTTGAGTCCGTCTACTTTACATAAATCAGCTCAACTTCAACCCTATCACATGCGTAGAAAGTCGATAATGCATCGCCCGTACATTTACGTTTGTCCATACGTCGCCATGCATTCAAATTGATACCTTACGTTTTCGTTTTTCGAATATAAAACAACGTTATGCATCATAGTTGTAGAACAAGGTCGAGTTTCGCTCGTCGCAGGTTATTTTGTTCGTGGTGCGCTGTACCAGTCCGTGCCAGGCGTTGCGAGAATGCGCCCGAGTACAGTTAGAAACAACTGTGCCGATTGTCAAATGCGTGGCTCGGTAGATTCGTTGACTGGAGTGGCCTACCTAGTTTTTACCGGTTTCATTCGACCTTCCAATTTACCGGATTTTTCGTAGAGCTCTTTTTATATTGTTTTTTTTTTCTTCTTAAAGATCAAAGCAAAATGAACACGCTGTAAAGGTCGAACGTGTTAATTTAAAATGGATGCGCTTGATTGCCTATTTTTGTTAATTCTTGTAGCGGAGCCCCTTTCTTCTCAAGGGTGTTGCAAGCTCTGGAGCGAACTTCCCACACGGTACAGAAGGTCTGTCTCCTGGACAAAGTCGATTGTGCTTAATTCATAATGCTGATTATGCAAAAGTGTACTAACACAAAAGTAGACCTTGTCAGTATGTGAATTCACCAGTATATTTTCAAATATTTACTGCACTCGTGACGTTAATAATACCTTCTTTTACGATCTCAGATCACAGTGGGTCACAGGTTTTGACTTGAAAGCGCACACAAGTACTGAAAGATCTACTTTTTGTAGTATTATTATAATTACTAATACAGAGATAGAATTATTAAATATTTTCAATTTATCGTTTACAATCAAGCACACTCTTCAATTTGGAATTATGTCCTCTGAACACTTGTTGAAGGGTTCAGATTGGAACAATCGAGAAACATGATAAAGCTAAATTTAATATATCATCAGAATTAAAATAAAGTGCAAGACGGCAAAATACTAGGCCATGGAAACAGACGGACGTAATATGCACATGGGTGTACCAAATAAAAAAAGTAAAGTAGAGTAGCAGCTTCTAAGTGCCCACCAGCTGGACAAAGGCCTCCTTCTCAAATATGTGAGATGTTCTTGGAGCCGGGAAGGGCCCGCCACGCTGCTCCAGTGCTATATTATTTTTAACTATTTGTCAGACATGAAGGTTACGATATTTCGTACAGCACTTAAAAGTGCTATTAACAATTATAGTGGTGCCGGCACCTAGGACCGAACACAGGTCACTCGCTCTCTGATATTAAAGTCAGCGCCCTGACCACTGGGCTACCACGGCTCTTCCCAATACTTCTGTACCTAATAAGGTAATAAGTAAAGATAAATAAAAGTAAATTTATGATTAGTTAAAACACTGATGGGTTGCTCCCCATCCATCTCATGTTCGAGGATACAGACACTACTCTTACCAAACGTTCCAAGTATGCCGGTGTTTGTTGGCGCTTTCTTGGATGCCTATGTTCAGCAGTGGACTAGAATAAGCTGCTGTAGTGTGTGGTAGTATATGATTATTTCGTTTGATTGGTTCGCCACACGGACGGATGTTTTCCTCTTCCTTTTTTTTTATAGGAAAGGCTGCAAACTAGCATGCGGTTCATCTGATGGTAAGTGATTACCGTCGCCCATGTACATCTGCAACAACAGAGGTTCTTCAGGTGGGTTGGCGGCCTTTAAACTTATTTGGGAAATGGGAGGGAGGATGAGGAGGGGGAATAGGAGGTGGAGTGGGCCTCCGGTTACCTCAATCACCGAAAGAAACGCAGAATCACAATGCCTCTACTTCACGCCGGTATTCTGCGAAGTCGTGGTATTACCCCGGTCGAGCTGGCCCATTTGAGCAGCAGCAAAAGCCGCCGCTTGGCCCTCTACCACGTTTCAAATTCCTTATTTCATTATATTCGTGTCACGTCACCGCGAATTAGAACTTATTACGTCTAAGACACTAATGTAATCGTTTGGGTAGAGGGCAGGGGAGGGGGGGGAAGGGGGGGGGGGTGCAGAGGAACGATAATCGCATAGAAGCGGCAGTGGAGCGGCAAAATAGGTTTCCGCGCGAACGCATATGTACACGTGAGCCGAGGCATGCGGTTACGTAGATAAAGGGATCGGGAATCGCTCCCAGTTTAGTTTTTACAAAAGCTCCTCCATCGACGAAGCAGAAGATCCACTGACAAGCGTAATCCGTTGTATTGCGGGCCAAAATTCGACTGTAATAATGGACCGTTTCCAATATTGATGGGAGGATGTAAACCTCTCTGTATTTTTGGGAACAAATAAAATATTTATAGGACCCGCTCCTTACACGGGTCTCAGGCTCGAGGGTAAGTAATCCAGCTCACTCTACTCGGGCACTCCGCGCAACACGGCGGACTTTCCATGCGTTTGAGTTGTACATTTCTCGGACAGGCGTCCATTTTATTCACAACGTTTTCGTTTACGTAATGGACCATTTTGAGTATACGCTTAAAAAGTAAATTTAAAGATAGTTGATACTACAAGCTCTCTTTACTTTTATACTTACAAAGTAAGTATTAAAGCAAAGAGATTCTCTATTTCTCTACCTATCTTCTTGATTCTACTTAATAAAATTCTAACCCTTACTGTCATACAACGCACAGCCTAAGCATCCGGGTTTGTCCTTAAAAAAACATTTGGAATCACAAGTGTATTAAAAAAAAAGTGAGTGTACGTAAGAAGTTATACTTCTTTAGCGTAACAAAACAAAAATAACTAATATAAAATCACACAAATAGACGTATATTTATGTATGAATATATTTTTTTATCTTCACTGATATGAAACACGTGTTGTAGATTCATATACGTTTGAATGACTACCTTGAATATAGTTATCACTTCTCACGAAAACTTGAGAAGCAATTACCAACCAACTTCATGGTGTCTCTTTTAGGTGTCGGTGTTCGCGCGCATCGTAAAAATACACTCTCATAATTTTTCCCAAACGCCCCTAAAGAAGTGTAACATCAAAAGTTGTAGATTTTAAAAAGTTTAAAAAGTAGACACTAGAAACGTTTAGCTTGTAAATTATGTAACGAAGAGCTTTAATATGGAATATCTGTGTGACACAACTAAATATTCACTGCGATACCCGTAACATACTCTGACAGAGAGACGTGAAAACGAATTGAATAAAGCTGTTAAGTTTATGCACACAGAGCACATCATTACGCCATAGATGTAATGTCGCTCGCACATCACTATGCGACGTCCATTAACTAAAACAAATATCGCGAGCTCTCCTCTTGCAGGCAACATGGTTGTATAATTTACGCTAAATCACGAACACAATTGAAACAAACCGATATATAATACACTATGATATATATTGCACAAAAAGGTTCTCGAGTGGCAGGCAGCAGTGGTAGTCGATGGATGCAGGTGGCTCAGGACCGAGCTTTGTGGCAATCTTTGGGAGAGGCCTGTGTTCAGCAGTAGACTTGTGGTAGACTGAAATGATGATGATGAATTCTGCACTATCGTGAAGTCTTCCCTGAGACACAAAGAAAATATTATAGAAAAAATGTCCTTATCCACTAGAGGAATTTAATACTATAATATATTCCATGCTTATAATATTTTTTTTATCGGAAAGGCGGCAAACGAGCAAGCGGTTCACCTGATGGTAAGTGATTACCGTCGCCCACGTACATCTGCCAGCCTTTAAGGGTATTTGGGAGATGGGAGGGAGGATGAGGACGGGGATGGGGAGGAGGAGTGGGCCTCCGGATACCTCACTCACCGAACGAAACGCAGAAGCACAAGATGACTCTAGGCTAGTCATTGGACATATCAGGAACCTTCAGTCTTTTCTCAGATCTGAGGTTTCGTCCCATATTTAAAGTCATCAAAGTCTGTGAGTGTTGAATTCTGTCAAGTGTTTAAATTATAAAGTCAATATATTCATTCATCATTCATATAGTCATTCGCTTTCACGGCTATAAGACTCCGGAACGAAATCCCACTTGACGTTAAAAAAGCTCCTAATAAGTTTGCCTTTAAAAATAAAATCCGCAAACACTACAAAGATGTTGCAAGTCTGTACTAGTGCTGCTGTTTGTCATTGTTTCGTTTTAGTTGTTTGTGCTGACATGTATATTTGTTTGTATTTTCTATTAAAATTCATTATTCCATGTGTATATGGTATATTTGTATATATTGTAATTATATATCTATTTATGTATGTATGTATGTATGTATCTACCTATCTGTGAAGGTATATATCTTGATATTTATATCCTTTTACTTGTTTTATTCTTTTAGCTGTATCGCCTCTATTACGTGTTTATCTCTGCTTAGCCTGATGGTTGACTGGGAGAGAATACCTCTAGGCATTTAGTCCGCCATGTGTACCACTTTGTGCATGAAACTTAAATAAATAAATATATAAGTTTTTTTTTATGAAAAATAGGCTTAAGTTTAACCTCAATCTTGCCCGATGGAAGGCGAAGATGAGGCCTAGGATGGTACACCCTTGCCTAGATGTCTGTTCACTTTGGCATTACGCTACGGTTAGGAAGTCAACACACGACCGTTTACTGACTGAGCTGAGGTGAGCCTGCGACGTCTTAGTGTAGAGATCAACGATACGTAATAATACTGCACAAGTTACAAAACAACTCTTTGTTAACGACCGAACTCGGGTCACCTTATTGTAGACTCGACTGTAGTGCCCGGAGTTGATTATAACAACTGTAATCTTGTGCTAATATCCGTGGCTACCGATAGATGGCGTGATAATCATCTGGATAAATACCAGGCCCACGTTGAGCAGACCGATTACGTGGCAGCGTTTAAGTTACGAGATTTCGGGTACTGCTATCGTCAATCCGCTTGCCGTGCGCGAAGGAGGCCCGTGTCCTGCAGTGGACTATTCACAAGGCTGTCAAGGAAGTAAGGAACCGTAAATTGATATTTAATAACAACTAGTTTCACTCTGAAATTTGTTTTAATCAGTGTTATAGCAGAGGTAGCTCGAGTGCCTTAGAGTTGACGTAAATTACAGTCAAATAACATCTATAATTGGCTAATTAGAACGAAAGCTCGTATAATCTCGACTATTATTTAATTAATTTGAGAAGCGCAAATCTCACTAGAATAAAGCTCTGCCTCGAAGCTCGGCTATGAATGCTTTAGAGCTCACGCTCTATTGTATCCAGGGAGAATATTGTCTAATTGAAATGAATGAAGTCACCGCCTCCGTGTCACAGCAATGAATTGAACCCTGAGATGCCGATGTGTGATATATCGGCCGTTCGCCGGGCTCTCTGGGGCCCTATTTTCGTAACCGGCATAAATTATATAGGCGTTAATTAAATCCACCTTTACGTAACTCACCCCTCTTCATAAATACACCCGATCACGCCGAGGACTCGCCTTTATTGGTACATGTTAGGGGAAGTTGGGGCGAGTTGAGATACGGCTTAATATAATTCAATTAATTGATTCGACAGGCGTTAGCATTTCACCGACAATCGCTGTACCAATTAGTTTGAAGACTACATATTGCTGAGCCGGTCTAACAGTAATATTGAAATTGTCAAAAGGTGGGAAAGGTTCTAGAAGTTTTAATTGCAATTACAGGGTGAAAGCACTTACACTAATTGCGTCTACTTGCAATCAAATTCATTTACTAAGACAATTGTTAAACAAAAGTTTGTTTAACAGTAGTCTATTTGTCTAACGACAATGTTTAACAATTGTTTTTTTTTATTGGGTCGCAGTTGGGATCTCTTGAAAAACTCAATTAATTACTTTAATTTATTAGCTTCGTTATTTAATTCCATATCATTATTTTAATCAATCGCGTTTATTAATAATAAAATAAAAATCCAAAACTGATGGTTTCAACTAGTTACAAATCTGCCAGTTCCTTGCATAGAGTAATAACGTACATTGTACGCTACGCAAGCCCTTATTTTATTGTGACATTGGCGGCAAGGCCTTTAGCCATAATGATTTTTTTATTTTGCCGATCGGAACATTTTCACTTTTAATGTTAAATGTTGGTGCAAACCAATTTCGCAATCATTGCGGTAAGTTATAAAGCCATCAAAAAGCATTTCGTGTTATTTAGACAGATTAGGATCAGCAAGCTGAAGCGGCAGTGGGCCGGCCACGTAGCTCGCAGAAATGACAACTGTTGGGGGGAAAAGGTTCTCGAGTTACAGCCACGTACAGGTAAACGCAGTGTGGGACGATCCCCCACCAAATGGAGTGACGACCTGCGCAGTGTTGCGGGAAGTCGATGGATGCAGGTGGCTCAGGACCGTGCTTTGTGGCAATCGCGTGTGACCTGTGTTCGATTTAAAATCGAGCTAAAATAGTTAATAGAAAATTTAGGTGCTGTATTAACCACGTGCTCGGCGGTGAAGGAAAACATCGTGAGGAAACCTACGTGTCTGAGAAATTGTTAAAAATATTATTGTGAATTCCGCCAACCCGCACTGGAGCAGCTTGGTGGGACCTTTCCCGGCTCCAAAACCCTCTCAGATATTTGATAAGAAGGTCTTTGCCCAGCTGTAGGCACTTTACTTTTTAAATTAGAAAAGGTAGGTAGTAAGATTACTTGAAATTTCACTTTGTATTACTTACCGTTTGCGAAATCCATAGCGTATTCAATAACAAGATATTGAAGAACACTTCAAACGGTCTGGAACGACCGCTTAGTCGACAACGAGGGTAAACTGAGTTTATTTGAATCCGAAGCAGTGGATGCGGTGAAACTAAAATTGTTTTTAACGAGTTCAAGTGGAGCTCTCGTCGAGCGTTTAACCAATACTGTGGTTGGTCAGGGCTCTAGAAATTAATCTTTGTCGTTCCTATCCACTTTTCAACAGAGTTTGTTTGGAAGAACGTCGCCGACAAGATTTGCTAGTTATTTTCTTCTTTTATCCATAGTGTTAGCATAAAAATAATAAATCATACAAACGTAGTGTTTAGTTCAATTATTTTTTGAAAGAAAGAAAGAAAGAAAAGTATTTCTTCACGGCACACTTGCAGCACGTAAAAGAAAAAAAAACCTGAATTGAATAATAGATAATAATAATTAAATACATAAATCAAAACTAAATGAACAAAATAGAAACAACAAAAATAAAAATAAAACCTAGTAGTGCGAGACGGACTTTCGCTCCCGGGGTTCCGTACAGACACACTAGATATCTGTGAAAAAAAAAAAGGTGTTTTCTTTCATTCAGTTCGTGATCCTTAGCGTAAGCCCGTCTTGGCCGGTCTTTATTATCTGTTGTTTTAGTTTGCACTGTCATCACATCAGGTGTGACGCGAATGTCGGTGAACAAAAAAACAACACATTTCTCGTGGGCATCATTTTTTTTAATTGTGTTTGTTTTGGGTAAGTGTTATCCGCCATAATAACACATATTCTGTGAAAATTACACAGACACAACCTTTTAGACGTAGAAAAAAAAACTAACTTACTCGTAAAAAAAAAAAGGAAATCTATTGACCTCTACATACTTGTTTTGTTTATGCAACGATAAACAAGGGTTTAAAATGTTAGGTATATCCGAGGTATTACGCTGTTTCTCGTGTAATATTTACAAAAATAAGGAATCATCCTATGAGAATCAATTTCCACGGACTTCATTATGCGCCTTGAGCTCACGTAACGAGAGAAACCTGACTCGGCACTAACTTTAAAGTAACGCTGACAACCTAATGAACAAACCGACGGGAACCCATTAATCTATTAATAGATATGTCGGCGCAACGACAATTTTAATTACTGGTTTTCGTAATAAAAATGATAATAATTTTAGATTTAATATAGACTCGAACAATCTGAAATTAGCTTAAATTAGTACGGAAAGTGTAATGACTGCCGATGGTTTCGGCTTGGAGTCGGGATTATCTTTCCAACTTTGGTGGTGAAAGAGCGTTCTCAAAGCGAAACTCTGTGAGTACTCTATTTTATTATTATTTCAAGTGTTTAAATTTATTCCTTGTGTCCAAATTGTGAAATAAATTCGGTGTTAAACCAGTGTGCCTTAATTATTTGCAATTAGCAATATTGTTAACGAGAATGGTGACAGCAGCTCTGCGGACGTCACTGTTTTAAAAAACCCTGTCGGTCAAATTGCTCCGTTAGATATATTATGGACAAAATTTAGTCAAGGAAATATTACAGTTATTTACAGTTTAGACGGCTGCTTCGCGCTCAGTTATGTCGGCGATCTGCGAACACGTCGCTTTGCGGTTCTCGCTGTGGTGCTTTATTATATATATGTATATATATTTTTATGTAAATTGGGAGATGGGAGGGAAGAGGAGGGGAATAGGGAGGGGAGTGGGTCTCCAGTTACTTCACTCACCGAACGAAACGCAGAAGCACAAGATGCCTCTACTTCACGCCGGTATTCTGCGAGGCGGTGGTACCAACCCTGTCGAGCCGGCCCATTCGAGCAGCAGCAAAAGACGCCGCATGGCTCTACCACTCTTAAAATATGCCTATGTTTGCATCTTTGCATTGGGCAGCTCCTACTCTAAACTCATACCAAATGGAAGTACGTAATCTCTGCCTATAGCTGCCAGGTGTAAGGGTAAATTATATTTTGATCCCAACTACATCCAAATATTTTAAATTAATATATAGTTATAAGCTCTTACGACCGTATATCCGATAATGAGGTAGTCGGAGGTTAATTTTAGTCGTGTCTACCCACTTATCACCAGAACTTATTTGGCATGTTTTTTTTTATGGTTAAGGAGGTCAATGAGCAAGCGGCTCACCTCTCGTTAAGTGATTACCGCCGCACACGAACATGTGCAACACCAGGCAGCTGCAGATGCGTTGCCGGTCTTTTAGGATATTTGGGGGATGGGAGGGTTGAGGGGGAGTGGGCCTCCGGTACCTCACTCACCGAACGAAACGCAGAAGCACAAGATGCCTCTACTTCACGCCGGTATTCTGCGAGGTTGTGGCACTACCCCGGTCGATCTTGCCTATTCAAGCAGCAGCAAAAGTCGCCGCTTGGCTCTAACGATGTGACAGGTGGGGTAAGCCTGTCGCCGTCTTTGTGTTCAGACCATCGATATAAATCGTATCGACCACATAATTCTAGAGAAACTAATTGGTACAAGCCTTCCCCATACGGAATCGAACTCGGATTTCCTGATTCCAACACAGATTCCCTAACCACTGGATATACAAAGATATAAATTTGTTTATATTTTGAATACTATATGAATAAACAAAAAACAACAAAGGAAACGCAACAGGCCGCTTAGCGCTGGGAATCTGCGACACGACATTCTGCTCATCTCTTTATTGCGTCGGCTAAATGCTGGTACACGAGAATTTTTCATTAACAACCCCCTGGCTTAAAATTAAATTACTTCATGTGCACATCATTACCAGAACGTCCAGGGTAGCTGCCGAGTTTGTGTCTTTAATAGCATTCTTTAATTGTTTCAGGTAAACACCAGTTCAGTTGCATAGAACATATCTTTGAACACATTCTTACGAAACGAATTCGCAAAAACTCAAAGCAATTCTAACTGCTAGCTGGTGAAGAAAAACATAATCGAGTTATCGCGCGTGTCTCAGGAAAACCGAAGTAGGTATGGACATTTAGATTTAACTAACTTTCATTGGAGCAGCGTAGCAATATCGTTCTCCCAGAATCCCATTACAGATGAACGGATTAATAAAGTATTATAGATACAGTTTCTGGGTAGGTTATGAAGTCAAAAATGACTTATGCTATTGCTATAAAATTTCCACAATGTTATTGTTTGTAACCCGGGATTGCTTTGTTATTTGTTTTGAAAGAGAAACAAAAGTTTTGTATTCATAGGTACAACTCAATAAAAAACATACATTAAAAAAAAACGTTTATAACTCTTTTAAGTTTCTTTTGTAAGTCAAGCAGCCTGTAAATTCCCATTGCTGGGCAAAGGCCTCCTCTCAAATATTTGAGGAGGGATGGGGATTTTTTTTAACGTGTCGACGTCAGTGGAATTAAAGCCAGCGCCTCAACCACCACTAGGCTATCATGGCTGTGGCAGGCAATAAAGTGAATTAAATATTGTATAGTAAAATTTTAAGCCCTGTTATGAAATTAATTAATATTGTTGCATTTGTTAACGGAAATACCCTTGACAGATTATCATTACATTCCTTAAATGTACAATATTCAAATTAAAATTTATTTATAAACTAAACAAAGTAAAGGAGTGATTACAATTGAGTAAAACTAATCAGACAAATTATAAACAATGAAATAATATTAGGCGGATGTGCCTCTGCCATTTATATTGGATAACACTAGGCTACCACGGCTCAAGTTTCTCAATAAAAGCACAACCAATCATAAACAATAGCCAAATCCACTTAACCAGGCACCGTTTACCCGCACGTCACTGAAGCCGCTACTGCAGTGCGCCGTCTCTCTTCATTCGGAGGCCGCGAGACCTCCTTTCACGGGCCGCGGCTTGACAATGACCAGGCGGAACTAATTGCATCAGCGTCAGCACGGGTCACTGCACCGGTATAACGCGTCCTATAACGAGAATTACATTTCGATTTAACCTTTCAGGGTTCCCCGATAACCTTAACGAGCTTGTGCTAGTTTTGTCTTGTTTCACAACGTCCTGTGATCTTTTCCGTGGGCGTCGTTATGTAGCATAAATAGACACGAACGGAGAAGGAGCGGCCTCACAGAATACCAGCTTAAAATAGCAGCATGGCACTGCTGTGTATATTTCGTAGTGTGTGTGTGTGTGATTCAGCCGGAATCAGTGGGTACTGGTGATGTTTGACTTCAGGGGCGACAATTCATCTGCATTATGTAGTCTATGGACCGCTGTCACCACTTGCCGTCAGGTGGGTTGTGTGCTCGGTAGTGTCACCCCTATTACTAATGTAGTATCCGACGACCGCGTGGCTCAGCAGGTAGCGCACCTGTCCGCTGAACCCCGGACTCCCAGCTGAAGTTAATATTTGCACAACATTACCATTTATTTGTATTCTGTTCCGGTTGTGTTGTGGTCGTTCCGTGCCTGACCTTTCCTCCGATTTTATCGCATAAGCGTTACGTGGCATACGGGAAGGTAAAGACGAGCGAGTGGCCCTGTGTTTAAGAGTACACTTAGGGCACTATAATATCACCTGCCCAGTTAACAACTGTCGTTGATATTCGGAAGTTGTCATCGTGATAGAAGATAGACCTTTCCAAGACAGCGTCGGCTAAAACCGGCGTATATTTCTTGGAAGATTTTCCCATACTCGGTGTCTGTACCTTCGCACCGGGAATGCTGCTCCCCATCAGCAGTCTGTGGGATGTGGACAAATTAGGATGGATATTCACCAGAGCCACATTTGTTTGTAAACTGGGTGCACCGCGTACACCCAAGGTTTGGCATTTGGAGAAAGATATGGTAATTTGTTACCCTTATAGGTTTGAAATAGCTCTGCACAAAACACGTTTGTTTATCTATATGCAGTCGTATACTGGAATGTCTGTTACCTAGATCCATGTAAATAACATCACGCGTCTATTTTGTTAAGGATGGTTACCTAAATATGATGGAAAGAATTCTGAGAGGTAAAATAATTTGACATCCACATTTTTAAACGGACATCGCGTCTTTTACGACGGATGTGGTTAGAAATAAAGAATAACCAGGACAAATGTTTCTGTCCACGCCGCGGAACCCTAAATCGGTCGTTGAATACAGGCTACGTACAGAAAGGACGTTTTTTCTCTTCTATATATTATTTACACTTTTCTGTCTTAACGCGGTCCGATTCGATTTGAGGTCAACCTATCTTTCATTTATGTGATGAATTTCCAGTATGAACAGATGTCTCATTAACAGGAATCATACTGAAGCTCAAACCAATTTCTTTTGAAAAACAAAAATATTTTTTTTTTAAATGGAATACTAGCAATGCTATTTATTAAGTAACGTTACTAATATTCCTGTTAACTCTCCAACTAAGCATTACATCTTGTATCTGGATTGGTTCACGACGACTGTCGAACGGCGGGCTCGAACTCATGACGTCATGTTTCGTAGTTCGCACTCTAACCTATTGGAGCTTAAAGCTTTTACCGTACAAGTGTTAGATGGAATTTATATGCCTTATTTAATTTTTGGGGTATTTCTATATATTCTCATCTGGTTGGGTTGTATATATAAATACGTATTATTTAGTATTATTAATGAAAAATGTCAGTTACTGTCCCTTCTGTGGAATATGGGGAGCACATGATATTTCATTAATAAAGTGGTTACAGACGACCACGTTCATCTACAACACCAGAGGGACTTCAGGTGCGTTGCCGGTTCTATAGGATGTTTCGGGACTGGGGAGCGGATCCCCGGTTATCTCAATCACTGGACAAAGCGCAGAAGCACATGATGACTTTAATTCACACCGGCATTCTGCCACGTGTAAACGTTTTTGTACCTTGTTGATAAGGAGCCTACTGAACGCTTTTACTTACGTATTAGAGAACTATGGCCACGAAGTCATTTGCGTTTCATGTCCTTAAATATAAGGAGTGTTGAATAACTAAATTTTTGTACAAATTTATTACGGATCAGTATACATTTATTTATTTATTTATTTAGTCTTCATTGTTAGCCTTAAGCTTAAGGTCACAATGGGCGGACTTAATGCCAAGTGGCATTCTCTACCAGTCAACCCTTGTTGTGGTGAAAGGTAGTTGGCAGGTACAAAAAAAAAGAATAAAAAACAAAAATTAAATAAAATAAAAAACTCCAATAATAATAAGTTGATAAGTACATATAAACACACTATATAATTAAATTAATATTTAGTAAATACACAAATACGTATACAAGTATATAAAAAGATATTAAAAATAAATATATAATAAAAATTTAAAATAGATAAGCCGAATATTGTCAATGATCTATTAGGTAATCACGAACTAGACTGTTAAATGATTTCTTGCTAGGAGCTGCTTTTATGTTATCGGGCAGGGCGTTCCAGAGGAGTGTAGCTTGAACAGTAAAAGAAGAGTTATAGTATACATGCATAGAAACATTGCTGAATAGCTTCTCGGCTCGGAGTCTCGGCGTAATGGCGGTGATAAGTCATCCTGGCCAGGACTCGTTTTTATGGGAAACTATTTGCGTAGGCCCCGGGTCAGCGAGACCCCAATTTGTGTAGGCTAATAAGAGTACGTAAGACCGCGCATTTTGCTCTGTCCGCCGACAACACCTACTTGCAATTTGACCCTTACCACTATTGTTATAAAGCTTCGATTTCTATAAGACTCGAGAAAAAAGAATGTCTTATGTTTAGACTTATTTACACGAATGGGTTTTGGTTGTTCCTTCATTTTCCGTGATTTATATGAAAATGTTTTGTTGACGTAATGCTTTCGGTAGGTAAATGAAAAAGCTCGCTTGTGCAAATTTATGTACGAACGCTTTGAAGGGCTTTTGGAAACAGAAGCTTTTATGTTCTCTTGAATATCTTGTTGTATTGATTTTCTTTCATAGATATCTTGACAGCCATTTATTTGTTCTACAAGTCTGTACTATTCTGTTACTGGCATCTGTTTTTTTTTCTAGGTTCACTTTATTCACATTTATTTCACACATACATACAACAGGCCTTTAGGCTTTGCTTCAAAAAAACTTTTCACAACAATTCCGTGTGAAGTTATTCCTCAATAAAATCATACCGTGTTGTTTTTCATATTCAAGATATGGTTTCGTTTATTGATAACCGTATCTTGGATAAACGAATACATGTTTAAAAATCACGTTTTGATTGCGTAAGGTAGGGATTCCCAAAGTGGTGGTCCCCACTTTGGGAATCCCTACCTTACGCAATGTATCAATAGGAAAAAAAGTAGAGATAGAATTTTTAATATAATTTGGCAATGGGTGTCTGGTATCATGTATTAGTTCATTTTGGGAAAGGGGGGTTTCTTACCCATAATAGTTTGGAAAACCTTGCTATAGGGGAGTTGTTAGTATAACAGGGAATAAAATATTAAATGATTTAGTAAACTGTGTCCTTAAGGAAGTTCAAAACCCGAAATGTATCGGCAATTATTATTATATACTGCTCTAGATAATTCCGATTATAACAGAACGATGTCTCTGGGAATTTTCGTGAAATCGTTTGTGGTACAGCGAATAACGCCCCTCTGGTTCAACGCCGAGCATGTATTAACAACAACCTTTGTGGTGTCTCTGCAGGTTGCAAGCATGTCGCGATGCGTTCCGCCACGTATCCATTTTTTTTTATGCGAAAGGCGGGCAACGAGCAAGCGGTTCGCCTGATGGTAAGTGATTACCGTCGCCCGCGTACATCAGCAACACCAGAGGTGCTGCTGCAGGTGCGTTGCCGGCCTTTAAGAGTGTTAGGGAGATGGGAGGAAGGATGAGGAGGGGGATGGGAAGGGGGTGTGGGCCTCCGGTTACCTCGCTCACCGAACGAAACGCAGAAACAAAAGATGCATCTACTTCACGACGGTATTCTGCGAGGCCGTGGTACCAATCCGGTCGAGCCGGCCCATTCGAGCAGCAGCTGTAGCCGCCGCTTGGCTCTACCACGTTTGAAATTAACTCCATTAAGGAGTTGTAACAATAATATTGTAATTTATTAATACTGAGCATCGGCCGTACGTCACAGATCTCTTTATAGGTAATTAGTTCCATCTGGAACGCATGTCTATGAATAACATTTTTTTTTTGGACTTGTTAAGGTACCGGACATCCGTTTCATCACACTTAATCTGTTATAATATTTAGTTGTATGTAAAATAATTTAGACGTAAAATATGCTAAAAGATATTACAGAAAGTAAAGGGAGCGAACAAAACAACAATAAAAGAGAAACCCTTTATTGCAGAGATATTAAAAGGAACAAACACAAACGGAATACAATTTTTCTGACTTTTTCTCAACAAACTGACCTAGCTGAATACAATTAATTTTTTTTGTCGTCGAACTTAAATTTCGAACCGAATTTAAATTTAGAATCCACCCTCCGCGAATTTTATCTGTAATTAGATCAAAGGAGGGAATCTGAGTTCTTGTGGTCCATCTGATATTCATTGAATTTCATTTTCGATATACTCGTGCCCCGCGACTCTTCTCATGTCTTTTAAAATTCATGTATTTACATGAATTTAATATCAATGTTTACAATTTTTTCAACATTCGTGCACACTTAAGACGATAAAAATTTAAATAACACATGAGTTGTCTTTGGTGCCGGCTGGCCCGTGAACTGCCTAGCCTTGGCTTCAGCATAGGCTTCATCCTATGATATTTTTTTTTATGAGAAAGGAGGCAAACGAGTCTGCGAGGCACACCGGATGATAAGTGATTACCGACGCCCACCCACAACACCCGGGGAGCTGCAGGTGGGTTTTCGACCTTTAAGGATACTGGTTGGATGGGAGAGAAGATGAGAAGGGGGATGAGGGGGGGGAGAGGGAGCCTCCAACTGAAAATCAGCGCTGCAACCACTGCAGCATTACGCTGAGTTGGAGAACCATTTTTATTTACTGTATTGTATGTTATATTATTATTATTTTATTTTTCATCTTTTAATCTATGTATTTTGTATTCGTAATATTTTAAATATGTGTACCAAATAAATCATTCTTTCTTCTTACTCACTCGCCGAGCGAAACGCAGAAGCACAAGATGTCTCTACTTCACGCCGGTATTCTGCGTGGTCGCGGCACAACCCCGGTCGAGCCGGCCCACTGGAGCAGCAGCAGAAGCCGCCCCTTGGCTCTGTCACGTAGAACCGCTCTAACGACGGACGTTCGTGTTGCCTGGGGCAACTCCCAGTCTGTTTGACTTAGCGTTACACTTGTTAATAGAACATGTTTGTTTTCACTCAGCGTGCTTTGGTTAACTGTGGGATAATTCGTTTATTTCCAAATTTAAACAAAATTTACCACGGGAAATGTTCGGAGGAACCGTTCGGATTGATCCCAGCCGCTGAGTTTCATCATCGTACATCGCGACAGAATTCCAAGTTCCATCAATACCACCTAGATGGTTGACATTCCACCACAGTGCGTTCTACTCGAATTTTTCTGCCACACACTTTGACTTTGTGGAATCAGCTGTCGCCAGCGGTATTTCCTAACAGTTACGACTTAGGGACCTTCAAGATAAGAGCCTATTCCTTCCTTAAAGGCCGGCAGCGCATCTGTAGCCCCTCTGGTGTTGTGGATGTTAGTGGGCGTCGGTGATCACTTACCATCAGATTATACAAATTCGGAATCAAATATGTTGAGAGGAAAAAAATTTAGAAAGAAAGTATAAAATAACTAAAAATTTACATTCGTCGAAAGGAATTTATATTTCTTAGGTCGAATAATAAAGAATTTCATTTCGTTCCACATGAATACAGTTATTAAAAAAATATTTACATATTGTATTTTCTTCGTCTCGAAGACTTTTAATATTTTCCTATGTTTTTTCTCACGTATATTAGGTTACAAATTCTGTATAAATAACATTTAAAGTCGAGGTAAAATTCATACTTCATTTTTCGGTGAAAAAATATAGTTCATCATCCATACAGCCACACTATTTATGACAAAGAAAGATAATATTATCCTTACTAGACTAATTTATTTATAAGCGTGGTAGAGCCAAGCGGCGGCTCTTGCTGCTGCTCGGCCTCGCAGAATACCGACGTTAAGTAGATGCATATTGTGCTTCTGTGTTTCGTTCGGTGAGTGAGGTAACCAGAGGCCTACTCCCCCTCCCCCCTCCCATCTCCCAAATACCCTTAATGGCCGGCAACTCACCAGCAGCACCTCTGGTGTTGCAGATGTACGCGGGCGACGGTAATCACTTACCATCAGGTGAACCGCTTGCTCGTTTGCCGCCTTTTCCATAAAAAAAAAAATCTGTGAATGTGTGTTCGAAGGGATTTAACCTATCTAAAAACTATCTGCCGGATTTTGTTCGTTGTTCAGTTTCGTTTAGAGAACTCGGAGGCAGTACTAGTCGGAGACGTAAATTCTGCAACGGGTTTCTTTTCATCACAATTAAGAGTTTTCTTGGGACTAATTTTTCTTCCCCTGGGTGTCGTAAGATGCGACTAAGGGAAAAGCCTTGAAAATCGCGATGGCTAACCAACAGATGGCGGGACTGCGTCTGTGAAAATACCAGACCAAAAAAAACAGCATACATTAAAAGCTATAAGCTATTCTGCAGTGTACTGTTTACAGGCTGGTAAGGTTAAAGGTTAAGGTTGGGCAAAACAATATAACCGCGCGGGAGAAGCAACTTGCAGCCGCTTGGTATCCTTTAAACTAAAAACGATTTCACTGTTATAATAATATTAACCACGTAGATTAATTTCTCCTTATCTGTGGGTTCTAATCTCCCGAGCCCATTCCTGTGATAGCGTTACGTAATACTTGCACAGACATACAATTACGGAGTCGTTAACCTGGCGTTCAGTTCATAGCTCCTCGGAGCGGATGTGACGCGGGAGACGCTTACTCCGCCAACCCGCGCGACGGTGGAAGTGACGAGGTAAAACTTTTGCGATGCGAATTCAAATAAGTAGAATGTTCGATACTAATTAAACAAAGACGAATAAAATAGAGGATTAATTAGAACAATACGGTGAAGTGCTAGTTTGATTGGCGAGCAGAAAATTGTGTCCCATTTAACGGCTTGGGAATTATTGCTATAGTATCGAAAACCTTCTCCTTTTTGAAGTCGATTGAAGAAATATATTGTCAATAACGTATTAAACAACAATATTGACAGGAGCTCACTGTGTTCAACTTGCGACAGCGATAGAACATATTGGATTTGAATGGTAACAAGATGAGGCACGAGTGCATCGCATGTCTAGTGCAGCTCCTATCCGATATGTTCACTGGAAGGGATGCAGCAGTATATATATATATATATATGTTTATATTATTCTAGATTTGGAACTTAATTTGGAATCGAGAGTTTCGGTTTAATGATACAACTAAGTATGCCGATACGCTGACTTATAAATGGCCACCAAATATAAAAAAGTCATTGCGCCAAGTTGGAGAAGGAGAGGAAAGAATAGGATAAATTTATATCGTCTGCATCACTTCCAGTTAACTTATCCGAGAAGAGCTGCACTAGACATGCAGCATTATATATATATATGCTATGTACTGACCTTACAGTTAGTTTAAATAAGACAATATCAGAGAGTAGACAGGTGTACAGCCGCGGCCTCGCAGAATACAGGCGGGAAGTGAAGTGGAAGCATCTTGTGCTTCTGCGTTTTATTCAATGAGTGAGGTACCGGAGGTCTTGTTGAGAGTATGTATTGCCTCTTACATCCATTTAATTCTATTAGGATTGTTATCACGAGTAGAACTCTGTGCCGCTCTAAACTGTTTTTGCCTTTGACCACGTTTTTTTTTTTATATAAAAATAGGCTTACGTTCGACCTCAATCTTGCTCGATGGAAGGCGAAGATGAGGCCTAAGATGGTAGACGTTTGCCTAGAAGGTGTCTGCTCACTTTTCACTTTGTCGTGTTGGTCTGTTAAAGTAAAGTACTCAATTATTGGCACAACAAGATAATTTTAGGACGAAACCAGCTAGAATTCAAGTTTTGTAAAAAGTTGGAGAAAAAAAGTTAAGAAATTTCCTAAGGCATAATGATTTCATGTATATATACGAACAACTGCGCTGGTGGCTCTTAACGTAGCTAAATGATCTTCCGCGAACCCCTTATCCCCTCTTCGTTAGCAAGTACGGACGAGCGGCTCGAAATTGTATCCATTTAAAAGATTTCCGACACGTTTTCGTTTCATTCAGAGAGACAAACGTATTTACTTAACAGGCATGACGCTTCTTGCGCCTCAGCCTCCGTGTGCAGTGAGCGGGATGCATCTGGGTTGGATCTATACGGTCGGCGGGATGCACCAGATGCTGTGCAATCTATTGAATGTATCGGACGTATCGAGTGCTGTAATGCGTTCCTTCCAATCGCTAGTTCGTTTTATTTTGCGCTAATGGAAGATATAAAGTAAACAAAACACGTCGTTTTACATCTCGTCTAACATAAAGTAAATTAGTAATTTACACACAATTAAAAATATAATAATCTCAAATGCTAAAGGCAACACTCCGGGGCTTGTGGTTTTTTTTATAGAAGAAGGTAAGTGACCATTGACGCCCAAGAACATCCACAACACCAGAGGAGCTACAGATGCGCTACCGGCCTTTATATACACTATATCCTTGACCTTTACCAATATAGTATCTCTTTCTCCAAATATCAACCTCACCTTCACGTAGAGAATCCAGCTGGCTAACAAACGTGGCTCTGACGACCGAATGATGACAGAATATCCATTCGAATTTGCCGAACCTGAATCCCACAGACTGGTGATGGGGAGCGGCACCACTAGTGTGCAGGTGCCAGTTACTGCGCTCACCAACTCGCTTGCACTTTTTTATCGCTTACGTATTTGTCACCTTTTCTATCGTTTCTTGGGGATATAATGATTCGAAACGTTAGAATAATCGGTACAGTCGTATCATTAGTTTTTTTTTGTTACATAGCTGTAAAGATCAGCAAGCTGAAGTGGCGATGGGCCGGCCACATAGCTCGCAGAACTGACAACCGTTGGGGAAAAAAGGTTCTCGAGTGGCAGCCGCGTTCAGGCAAACGCAGTGTAGGATGACCCCCTACAAGATGGAGTGACGACCTGCGCAGTGTTGCGGGGAGTCGATGGATGCAGGTGGCTCAGGACCGAGCTTCGTGGCAATCTTTGGGGGAGGGCTTTGTTCAGCAGTGGACTTCTGATAGGCTGAAATGATGATGATGATGGTGGGGTGGGGAAATAACAGTCAGTTCTCAATAAAAGGTAACACTCAACCGGAAGGAGTAACAGAAACTCAGGACAATAAAATATCTAGGTTCCGCGTCTGTATTGCTCTAAATGCGTGTAAAATGCCCCTGCATTCCCGAGTTCCCGGGTCTCTTGAACGGGATCCCCATCCCGCGGAGAATCTTCAGAAGCTAGACCCGGCGATTGACGCTGGTCACCCGTGACGTTCTCTCCCTATGGAGAAAAGTATTTGCAGACTTGCGGCTTGGCTACGCTGAAATCGTGCAAAAATGGAATCCGTAATCTCTGACCACCTCTTTATGGGTGACAGTCGTAAGAGCAGTCGACTTCAGCAGTCGGTAGCTTCTGCCGCTGCTGCGAATGGGCCGGCCCGATTGCAAGAAGAGGCATCTTGGGGTTCTTCTGCATTTAGTTCTGTGAGCGAGGTAACCGGAACCGGAGGGTTACCACACACCTGCAGCTCCCTTGGTGTGCCAATAAGCCTCTTCAAGAAAACGCCGCAAAAACTGCAGCTTTAATTTCTTGGATGGTTTGCCCATGCTCACTACGCTGGGCAATCGGGTAGGGAATTCAAAATTAATGCTATAAAATTGTAATAATAATTCAGATTGTACCGACACCCAAAGCTGTTTCGTTTTCAACGAACAATAACCTTTTATTTCTTTTATTTTCTGCACTCGCGTCGTCTGTTGCGCGACAATCTTCCCCGACCTCAGCGACCTGAGGCTTCGCTGCGCCCCTCGAGTCCCGACCCTCGAGCCCGAGCTCCGCGTCGTGCTTTTAGTATTCCTTCCCTCCGCGAATGAGACAACTCATGTTCATTATATCCAAATATAGAGTTAGCGGTTCTTTATACGACACTAGGTGGGTTTTTTTATACGTGGTAGAGCCAAGCAGCCGGAATGAGCCGTGGTAGCCTTGTGGTCTGGGCGCTCACTTTAGTTTCACAGAGCGCGAGGGTCCTGGGTGCGTTCTCCGATGCTCGCACTACTATAATTGTTAATAGCAATTTTACTACGTGCTCGGCGGTGAAACCTGCATGTCTGAGAAATAAAAAAAAAATATTATTTCGAGGATATGTGAAGCCCGCCAACCCGCACTGGAGCAGCGTGGCGAGCCCTTCTCGACTCTAAAACCCTCTCTGATATGTATTTGAGAAGGAGGCTTTCAGCCCAGCTGTGGCTTCTACTTTACTTTAAGTTAAACATGTTCTAACTCGTGATGGAGTGTAGAGTAGAAATCAAGTTAAATGGCACAGTGTACTATTATAACAAATATGTGTGCAATTAAAAAAAATCTCACGCCATGATATATATGCGTTGGTAGTTACCTTTAAATCCCTATAAATTTATGTTCAGAAAATAACACTTGAGTTAAAGGAAACGCCGGTTGAATATTGCGCGTTGATCCCTTCATATTTACGATCGCAGAACAAATCATTAGCTAGAGGGGACGTGCGAATGGGCATCGTTTAATATTACAACGAGCTTTTTCTTATTTACTTGAACGATGCTTTCGTTTTAATGAAACGACAGATTCATTAAAACACTAAAGTTTAGTGTTAGTTAGTTAGTTAGTTGTACAATGAAAAGATTTTTTTTATCGCACTCACTTAATACAGTACAATGATATAAGAACACAGAAGGCTTTCTCTACCAGTCAACATACAGAGTGGAGAAATTTTGTCGTAGGCGCAAAACCGTAAATAAAAGCTAAACTACTAAAAGGTAAATACTGTAGTTTTTAGTATAATTATGGAATTCAACAATAGGTATAGTAAAGGGGAATATACCATCTCTTTCTCCAGATGTCAATCTCACCTGCACCGGGTGCACCCGGCTAGCCAACGCACGAGGCCGTCCGACTTTGCCAAACTAAAATCTCACAGCGTAGCTTATTTTATGAGGAGCAGCGTCAGTAGTATGAGGGTGCCGGAACTGCGCTCGCTAAACCGCTTCACCCCGTACCCAGCTTGGAGGCTACGAAAGAATGTTCTTCAGGTTAGGTATGACGCCTGCCTTTCGTGGTCCACTTTTGGCAAGGTCAGCAGCAGAATAACAACAGCAACTTAGAGAAGGAAAAATTATAAGTTTTCCTTAAAATATTATCTTGTAAGTTTCCACTTTTAGGTCTTTATGTCACAGAAAGTAAAATTAATATTATGCAATCTTTTACTTGTAGTTTTATCCAGAACAAAGAAGTGACTTGTTGTATGTTCATATGTTTTGTTAATTTCTACAAGCTTGTTTTGATTATTGATGGTACCCTTTTTCCTCTGACTAAATTTATTCCGAATCGTTACGCATTATAACCTAAGAATAGGTATTACATTACCTACCAATTTGATATAGACGTTTATGAGAGCTTTAAATAAGCTTTTGATTCGGCCTTGACCACGAGGTGTTGCAGCTAGTGAATATAATATCCATAAGAGTCCGCTAAGCTCGTCAGCGCGCTCTTCGGCTTAGGGCCGTCAGCGGTCTCGTTAGGAAACATTAGGAATGAACGACTGCATTCTGCCGACGGGTGTCGGCGTCGCGTTGCGGCGCGATTTGTGCTAACCTTAACATTTATATTTTCATCTTGCAGGGTGTAGACTTTGAAATGAAATGAAATGAAAATGAAAATACACTTTATTGTACACCCATAGCAAAAATAGGAAAAAAAATAAAATAAAAAGAAACATAAGATACACAAACGTACAATTGGCGGCCTTATCGCTTAGAAGCGATCTCTACCAGGCAACCATTTTGCAGAGGAAATAATGACCAGTGAGCAAGGGTTAAGGGTGTACGCAAGTTACACAGAAGTGAAAATATAATGTAATAAATATATATTGATATATACACAAACATATATATATACACTAACATATACTGATATATATATAATACACAATATATACCCATACATATACAGGAACATAAAGAGTAAAGAATAAATAATATAATATAAGAGCCATACGACGCAAGGAAAAGTAAGTGTTAAAGGATAAACAGATAACGAGAGATGAAGGAATAATTATTTAGGGAGGAAGGAAGTGCGCTTTGACCAGCCTTTTAAAAGTATCTAGGGATTGCGCACGCTTTATACGAAGTGGTAGGGAGTTCCAAAGCCGAAATGCCGACTTTCAAACTTTATTGCAACAATTTTTATCTGTCCTGGGTAGTTTTAAATTTTAAATTGTATATGACGAAACAAACGCAGTGTAGGACGACCCCCACAAGATGGAGTGACGACCTGCGCAGTGTTGCGGGAATACGATGGATGCAGGTGGCTCAGGACCGAGCTTCGTGGCAATCTTTGGGGGAGGCCTATGTTCACCAGTGGACTTCTGATAGGCTGAAATGATGATGATGATGATGATGATATGACGAAAATAATGATTCATTGTTAGACTTTCGAGAATCTTCATGCAGGTCTACCTAATGGTTGTAGTCCAAGCGATAAAATGTCGGGCTGAAACGCTTGATTACTTGACGTAGATGTTGTGATGGATTTACTTACATTATAGCAATGATTTTAAACGTGGTAGAGCCAAGCGGCGGCTTTTGCTGCTGCTCGAATGGGCCGGCTCGACCGGATTGGTACCAGGGCCTCGCGGAATACTGGCGTGAAGTAGAGCCACCTTGCTTCTGCGTTTTGTTTAGTGATTGAGGTAACCGGAGGCCCACACCCCCTTCCCATCCCCCTCCTCATCCTCTCTCTCATCTCCCTAATGCCCTTAGAGGCCAGCAACGCACCTGCGGTACCTTTAGTGTTTCGGATGTTCGTGGGCGACGGTAATCACTTTCCAGCAGGTGAACCGCTTGCTCGTTTGCAGTCTATCTCATTAAAAAAAACGTGTAGTAAACAACCGCCGGAGGAACAAAGGAGAAAATAGGTCGCATAACTTTGTGCAAATTCAACGGGGAGGGGGGAGTGTTCGACAGGAAATTATATATGGCTGATTATTGTCGGTGTCGGTCTGTTTTAGTAACATTAATATGATTCTTTTTTCCGTTAGCTCAGGTTCGCTTTAGAAATGCCTAACGCATACCCGCCCTCTCGGAGGCAAGGACAGGTTATGTCGGGTTCGCACCGACTAAAACCCCACGGTGTTCCACCTTCGCCGCATGTCGGCAGGGTCACGGGAACGCTTTCGCACACATCCGCGACCCAACCAGCGCCGGCCGCTCTCGGCGGCCCCTTCTCGGGAGAGAACGTCTCCTCTCCCGCAACGTCCTGGCTATTGGCCCATTACCCCATGCAATTAAAAAAAAAAAGGTTCGCTTTAGAAAGAAAGGGGAACAATTTTATCGCGGTACATGTTCATCACAATGCTTATTACTGAAAGAGAAAAAAAAAGAGAAAAACAAATTGCATAAATAAACGAAAATAAAAAGTTAGAATATTCGTCAACTTAAAGTAAAAGAAACACAACAACAATAATAACGACTTCAAAAAGCAAAAAAAAAAAAACTACAACTCGTCTACCATAAAATTTGTATGTTGTCTATGCTTCGATTCGTCTGTGCCGCAACGTTTTTTACTCTATTATAAATAAAATTCCTGCAACTACTGTTCGAACATACCATTCTCATCATTTCCTTTATTATGAGAGTCTAACAACAAAATTGTCACATTGTACTCACGCCACCGGAAGCCGAATGATGACTGATAAAAATATGTTATTATACAATCATCTAATTTTTCCATTTCATGTTTGTTATTGACCATGAGTCTTCTAGATAAATTGCATGGCGTGTTAGTGTGACGTTCATAGCAGCATGAAGGTCAATGTAATGTCGAACGTGTTTTCCGATCATTTAACGTTGACTTTAAACAATTATTTTGTTACACAAAAAAAAGGATACAAGGGTGAAGGTATCCCTCATCATTTCAGCCTATCACAAGTCCACTGCTGAACATAGGCCTCCCCCAAAGATTGCCACCAAGAGCCACCTGCATCTAACGACTTCAACACTGTGCAGGTTGTCACTCCATTCTGCACTCTTGAGGGGGGTCGGCCCATGCTGCGTTTGCCTGTACCTGGCTGCCACTCGAGTAACTTTCTTCCGCAAGGGTTGTCAGTTCTGGAAGCTATGTGGTCGGCTCATTACCACTTCTGCTTACCGATCCTAACGGGCATGTCGGTTACCCTAGTTCTGCTGCGGATAGCATCGTTGCAGACTCTATCGCACTGAGAAACACCGAGCATATCCCTTTCCATACCCCGCTGAGCAACTTTGAGCTTCCGCATACGGCCTCCAGTGAAAGTCTAGATTCCGTAAGTCATCACTGGCTATATCGTCTTCGTAAAAAAAAAAAAATATTGGTAAGTAGGTAGGTAAATTATCACGTAGGCTCTAAAATATTACCATATCTTGAACAGTGCATTGAAACCATCTTACGATTCAATGATGTTAAGGGGCGAAATAGTCCAGTTATTTCGCCCCTTAACAAGCCATCCCCACCCACATCTCGAGCGAGTTAACAGTCTAACTGATGTTAAGTGACTACTCCAGCCCATGGACACCTGGAAAGAACCTCAATCCAAGTAGGTTACAGATGCGTTGTGACCCCTTCACAGCCCGCAATTGTGCCGGCTCTCTATACATTTCAAACCAGTTAAGATTATAGTACCTACCCAGACGACTCCTGGGCACAGAGAGAGTCTACCACCTAACCAGTTTCAACAGTATATTAGATCTATAACAAAATTGTAGGTAATGCGCCTCCATTTTGCTACAGTGAGTCAATTACATCACGGGCCGATGCGCGACGTCTATCTCAAGGAAAGTAAGCCGCGCGTGTGACGGAAGTTTCCCGACGATCATTTCCGGTTACACGCGCCTTTGATAACACTTCCACCTCGGTTCATCTGATAGCTTCTGGCTTTTAAGTTATTGTGCTACACGGCGTCTGCGTGGTACAATGATAGAGCATCGCACCTCTATTTCACGCATCTGTATTATTAATACATGATGACATTATATGAATGAGAAAGCGGAACTCATCGTGTTACAGAAGCACAAGATGCCTCCACTTGACTTCGGTAATCTACCCCGTTCGAGTCGGCCCATTCGAGCAGCAGCAAAAGATGCCGCTCGGCTCTACCACGCTTCCTTTATTAAGTAATTGCAGTATAGAACGCAATTTAATTTTCTCGTGTTTTATTATACATATTTATTATACACACAATATTAATATTTTTGTACAATTATATATTATATTTATTTATTTAAACTTTATTTGCACATAACAGAACAAAAAGGCGTACTTAATGCCAAGAGGCATTCTCTACCAGTCTACCATTAGATTCAACAGAGAAAATGTAAAAGGGTGCACAATAATAATATGTTCATATATATATATACTCGAATATTATACTACAATATAATACTTATATATGACGGTACTTAGACATACATATAATTGTAGTTGTACATTATATAAAACACATTACACACTATACATACATATTTATATAAATATACACAATGCGTACGTAAACTTAGAGGATTTCTTATGTTATTAAAGAAAAAAAAATGTTCTTCACGCTTGAAAACGCTTGAAAGTGCCTTTACTGGTGGCTGTGCGTATACTATTTGGCAACTCGTTCCAGAGTCTGACAGCATGATGGGTAAAAGAATTGTGTAAGCAGCCGGTATGGCCGGTATTATATATATATTTTTTAAGTTATATCGTTTTATTATGTACAATATGCTTCTTGTCCGGTTGTTCGTGAAGTCAATGAAGGACCCGACTGTAAAACAGTGCTGTGTTATCACTGAGACGGGAACCTTTTTGACATCCCACAACAAATTTATCTTTATTATTTTATTTTGTCGTTTGTTGTGTGATTGCTAAATAAATGTGTTTCTTCTTTCTTTCAATTTAAGGCTGTAGCAACCGTCACGCGTCGCCAAATAGCCAAGCTACATCTGAATCTCCGATGAGATCGTTTCGGAATAACCCCGAAACGAATAGTGCACGTCGACTGTAATGTCTTAAGCGTAGTGATGGACTGTGGTTACGAGGTTTTAGTACAATGTGAATATTTTTTATAGTACCTATACTGTTAAAAAATTAGGTTTGATGATAACCGCTGGGCATGAGTTAATGAAGGGAAGGGGTTTCTAAAAAAATATACATTGTATTGAAACGTTTCCGTTTGAAAATAATTTCAAAAAAAAGAGGATACCTACAAAGTTTATTTAGCCTGCTTCTTCTGCGTTAGAGGAACCTATTAAGGAACGGAGGAAGATTTCAAAAAATGTTGATGAACAAATGATTTTGATCTGAACCAGAAACAAGTGTTACACTGATGAATTTATATCCGATGTAATTTAACATATTATATACTTAGCGTAAACTCGACAAGTGCTCGTCCCTTCCCTAGCTATACTTATTTCTCACTCGACAGATGTCCGTAACTTGTTGCTTCCGAATACGTCGCGCAATATCTCATACGTGAGGAATATTAAAAGTAAATTTGGAAGGAAAGTGGGAAGCCTGTAAATATTTTCAAATTACATGGACCGCACAAATGAATATTACTTATATTTTATTTCTAATCTCTAACAATGTAGCTTGACATATAAGTAATACTTGCGATTGTTGACACTTGGTGAAATTTTATCATACTGCCAATTATTATAACCACTTAGTACTATTTTCACAACAATTACATGTACTGTGTAGTCCACCAGCCGGCACAGGGCGCAGCGGATCCTTCCCTGCTTCCAAACCATCAAATATAATGAAGAGGCCCTTGTCCAGCTGTGGGATATTCACAGGCCGCTACGTTACTTTAGTATACATTATTGCCAGCAGACAGTTCAGTGGTAACCTAACACTACCGTAAGCGTTTTTGGGAATGAAACTATTATATACGAATTTTGTCGTGTTTTTATTCTCGACGTGTTCACTTTGGCATCAGGACGTCAAACACTTCAGTCGCCTCGCCACTGTCCGGCGCGTAAACAATGGTAGCATTTCAGATGTGCAGTGTTCGCGAAAACGCAGGAAATTAATAATTGTTTTTGTTTAAAAGAACCGTATTAACCGACCTTATTGATACAACAAAAGCCGAGTGCTTTCAGTCTGTTCTAATTGTCAGAATTGTGCTCCAAACAATGCAGGCCTCGCTCGTGACGTCACTGCGCGAGAAACGAAACCAGCGAAATTAAATTACCCGGCTTGGTATAGGCGTGTGTCTATGACTTGACGATTTACGCGGAGTATTTCGCTTTCTCTACCTACCTACCTTCGACTTTTGACTACTAACTTTGTCGTTTCTCCAATAAATCGACCATCTGACGAAGAATTTTTCAATCGAAATGAAATAGGACATAAATGTTTAATGCCGTTGAAAGAATAAAAAAAAACAATATCAGTAGAATGGTACAACCTCATGGGTAAAAGGGATCTCTTTCAGGTAACGTTCGGATGAAACAACACACAGAAAACACATCAAGAGTGTACATAAATATGGATTAAAAAAAAAACAATAAAGTTCAAAGCAATTTCACGGACATTGAACGAACTGTTCTTTATGATTCCAGACGTGCTACGGACTATGTTTTATCCATCTAATATTACAAATGTTTAAGTTTGTTTTGTCGTTCATAAGGAGGTTTTTTTATTACTATTGTTGTAACGACTAACGCAGGTCGTGCTGCGCAATGTTGCGGGAAGTCGATGGATGCAGGTGGCTCAGGACCGAGTTTCGTGCCAATCTTTGGGGGAGGCCTATGTTCAGCAGTGGACTTCTGATAGGCTGAAATGATGAAGATGATGATGATGATTATGGTAACAAATGTGCGAACCGTCCACCTGCTGGTATGTGGCTACTGCAGTCCATGTACACCTGCAAACCACTTCAAGCGAAGAAGGTTAAAGACTCGTTGTCACCCCCGTGGATTAAGTTGGAATGCAATGCCTTTCAAACCGGAACAAGACTGAAATTGCACAGAAATGGGTAAGAAGAAGGTACCTACCCAGACTACTCCTGGGCAGAGAACAGGGGGTGTACCAAATTTAGTAAAGACTAATATTATGGGATACCTTTATGTCAATGAAACAACATTTGAGACCAGTCGTACGAAAAAATGTATTGTTATTAGCTATAAACATTAGCTTAATGTTAGTCTTAAAAGAGTAAAGTAAAGTAGCAGCCTGTTAATGCCCACGCCGGGGCGAAGTTCTCTTTCTCAAATATCTGAGAGGATTCTGGAGTCGGGGAAAGGTCGGCCACGCTGCTCCAATGCGTGTTAGCGAACTTCACATGTCCTCGAAATAATCTTTCTCAGACATGCAGGTTTTCCTTCACCGCCGAGCACTTGATAAATTCAGCATTTAAAATCGCTATTAACAATATGAGCGGTGCCGGCATCGGGAATCGAACCCAAACGTTTGTCTTCTAACTTATACAAAACACGCACTAAACGGAACTAGGATCTGCCGGAGATCGGGAGGTAGATTTAGGTCAGCACTGCACTAACTCGGCCGGTTGCCGTCGTGAGAATGCTGACCAGTAGCTAAACATTAACCGAGAGCGTGGCGTATGCACGGACGTACCGACCCGTGCATTCGGCGAACACGACATGATGTCACTGGTAGTGTTTGTTACATTGAATACTCAATTACCCTTGTACTTTGTTAAATTGTGATCGGCAAAAGCAAGTTCTATTTCGAATAGCGTAATGCGATAACACGGTGCGATGCTCTAAACATTTTTGTATTTTTTAATTATTACACAATTAAAATTCACGTACAAAATACATAAGGGAATAGACTTTTTATCGTGGTAGACCCAGAGAGCTTGTACCACGACCTCGCAGAACACCGGCGTGAAGCAGCGCCATCCTGTGCTTCTGCTCTTCGTTCGGTGAGTGAGGTAACCGGGGGCCCTCCCCCTCCAGGGGAAAAAAACAGTTGTAACTTTGCTACCTGATTCTTCTCCGTCAGAGGAACCTCATTAAAAAACGGTACACCGATTAGACAAACGAAACATGAATTTCATACGTCAAAAAAAAAAAAAAGCGTTCATTCATTTATTCAATCCAGGCCCAGATCGTCTTTGGATCCACTATCCAATGTAAGTGAGTAAAAAGCTTATTCGTCAATTACCAATATTTATTAATATTCTTCATGCCTTTGAAATGATTGTTCAATATAGACATTGTTCAGAACCAACGCTCATGAAAATTTGCGTTGATAATGTTTTCTCGTACCCGTCTCGCCCGTTAATTTAAAAACTAAGATCCTTTCCAGCTCCCGTACTCTCAGTGCCCGGTTCAAGTCGAAAATTATGGCTCAACTGCGTACGGGTTTAATTTTTAATATTCGACGTATAATCCGCTAAGCCCTTCTTTGTTGCACGCTTCAGCCTGTGAACCGCTACCGTTTCTATCTTGGGCTAGCTCTGCACTTGAATTTTGAAATTAATCTTTGTACTGAGAACCCTCGAGTAAGTTCCAACTCAAAACGAAATCCTATCTTAGAGTAGACTTACGTGTTGTCTCTACTCGGTGTTACCTGTTTGTATCTCTTAACAGAGCTAGATCGAACCATAAATTAATAATTACAAAGCTGACGGTAGTCGGGGTTAACTGTGACATCAGATCGTCAAACTCCTCATTCCTTCCGCGACCACGGGTGCTATATTCATACGTAACGTCGGGATTTCTAAAAGTGACATCCAAAATTCCATTTAACACGACTCGATGCAGTCACGCGTGCTTCCAGGAGCCACGTTTTACCTCGGCGGAAGATGGAGAGTAACAAGTGACGAATCTTGTCAGCGCATTTGCTCCTGGAGATTGCCATAAAGTTTTCTTAATTTTCCCCTTTAGGACAGGTTCTTACGCCGCTAGTACACAGCGACATGAAAGTAAGCAGCCTGTAAGTGCCCACTGCTGAGCAAAGGACTCCTTCTCAAATAATCGAGAGGGTATTGGATTCGGGAAGGGCCCGCCACGGTGCTCCAGTGCGGGTCGGTGGGCTTCACATGTCCTCGAAATGATATTTTTTTATTATTTCTCTGATGTGCAGGTTTCCTCGCGATGTTTTCCTTCACCCACGAGCATGTGGCAAATACAGCACTTTAAATCGAATTTTTGTGGTGCCGGCGCCTGGGATCCGACCCAGGTCACTTGGGCTCTATGAAACTAAATCGGGCGCCATGACCAATACAGTTCTTAGGAGACAATGAATAACAGTTAAGACCAGAGTCTGGTTAGTCTTAAAACATGTGTTTGTAGATAAATACCTGCTTAATTATATTTTAATAGTAAATAAAAATACGTAAGTCGGGAGAGGAAAACCGAGGCGAACATTTCACGATCAAATCGGAGACGTTCTGAAAAAAAGGTCAGGTCAAGAGTACTCCAAACCAACGAGCATGCATGCGAAGATTGATGAAAGTGGAAGAAGCGAAAGACGTATGTGAGGACCGTAGCAAGTGGAAGAAGATTGTCTCTGCCTACCCCGTTGGGAACAAGGCGTGAATATATACATACATATATACGTAACTAGTGCTACGTATATACTGTTTTGTCATGGCGAGGCTTTAAAACTTAACGTTAATCGCATAGGTACCCACAATACAGATTATTATCTAGTGTGGGTATCATAGTACAGCAGACATGACTCCTACCACCAGCAAATCAATGTAATCGTGAATTTAAGCCCTGACACGTGTATG
Source organism: Bhutanitis thaidina (assembly GCA_029286595.1). Taxonomy (NCBI): domain Eukaryota; kingdom Metazoa; phylum Arthropoda; class Insecta; order Lepidoptera; family Papilionidae; genus Bhutanitis; species Bhutanitis thaidina. Next base: position 16,712,045 of record JAGSMS010000010.1, read on the forward strand.
TATCCCTCAGATATAAATATATTATTTATTTATTTATTACACGTTTATGTTTTTTATACAACACATATGTATTATTTTAATGTATTTTAAAATCATTTACTATATCACAGCTAACTTAACCTATACATGTTTTAATCTGTCTATACTGTGTTGTCAGATATTGTTTTTGGCCCAGAAATATTTTTTTTTTTTTTAATTTTGAATATTAGCCCAGTGGTCAGACCGCACGCTTGATTTTCATAGTAAACAGATTCGATCACCTGTTCAGGGTACCGCTAACGTTGTTTATAGCGATTTTAAGTACTGCATTTACCACGTGCTCGACGGTGAAGGAAAACATCATGAGGAACTTACGTGGACATGTGAAATCCGTCAACACGAACTGGACCAGCTTAACGGGCGTTTCTCGGCTCTAAAATTGTCTTTGTTATTCGAAAGGTTTTGCCAAGCTGTGGGCATTTACACGCTGATAATAACTACTTACTTTATTAATATAATAAAAGATATGAATGAGCGCATAAATGATTTTTTTTTTTTTAATTTGTTACAATAATATTGAAACAGTTTGATTTTGTTGTTACCGGAGGCAGTGTTTTTAGCACAAACCACAGTAATTCGACCTCCTGAGATAGTTTCGCTGTGTTCTATCGAAGTAGGCGCTAAGTTTTCTAATAAATAGAAACGCAGTGGTTGTGTCGAACTTTACAATGACCCGGTCATTGAATTGCTCCGTTTTGTCTGTGGCTTATTCATCACCTACCCATTCGCCGGCGTCTCGAATTGCTACATCGCTTATCAAGTTTTGTAGGTATTTTTTTGATATGTTTGCATTATGAACCATTGTGTTTTTGTTTTATGGGAAAGGCGGCAAACGAGGATGCGGTTCACGATGGTAAGTGATTACCGTCGCTCGTGTACGTCTGCAACACCAGAGGTGCTGCGATTGTATTGCCGCCCTTTAGGCGTATTTGGGAGATGGAATGGAGGATAAAAAGGGGATATGGGAAGGGGGTCTGGGCCTCCGGTTACCTCACTCACCGAACGAAACGCAGAAGCACAGGATGCCTCTACTTCACGTCGGTATTGACTACTGAGTTTGATGATGAATATCATATTTCTGCTTGATTTGTAATAACTATTGTTTATTGGCGCTGAAGAACTAATAGTGTCGTTAGTGTCGAGGCAAATGAAGAAGCAATGCCTGAACATCGATCAGGTGGATGTTAGATGGTAAAGTGCAAGTAAATGTTTTAGAATGCCTCTAATCAAGGCCCGATGCATCTGTACCAAGTCCCTTCAAAGCTAAACTCGTAATATAGTAATATGTCTTACTCAGGGTCCAAAACAAGGAATCCGAATGAGAACTTAGGAGTTTGAAGAGGCTGTAGGCAGGCCGCGTTTGCTGGCCACTGCAAGGTGGTTTTTAACGTGGTAGAGCCAAGCGGTGGCTTTTGCTGCTGCTCGAATGGGCCGGCTCGACCGGATTGGTACCACGGCCTTGCAGAATACCGGCGTGAAGCAGAGGCATCTTGTGCTTCTGCGTTTCGTTCGGTGAGTGAGGTAACCGGAGGCCCAGACCCCCTTCCCATCCCCCTCCTCTTCCTCCCTCCCATCTCCCTAATACCTTTAAGGTCGGCAACGCACCTGCAGCACCTCTGGTGTTTCGGATGTACGTCGGCGACGGTAATCACTTACCATCAGGTGAACCGCTTGCTCGTATGCCGCCTTTCCCATGAAAAAAAAAAATGGTGACCTGATCGCGATTTAAATAATTTATATGCAGTACTAGAGCCCTGGCTTAACCGCGTGCCGAAAAGCTGTATTATCCATAGGTTATTGTAATATAAACAAAAAAAAAAAAAACAAACTTCCGATTCCGGTGTGTCTATTTTAATTACTCTATCCGATTCTTGATCTATTTTCAATATTAATTAAAAGCGAAATTAAGCTCGGCCCGGATGATCACGTGGCAGTCAGCGGCGGTTTTCATTTTCCCCGCCTCGGGCCTGACGGAGTGGGGGGGGGGGGTCCATTAGCGGGCGCGGGACGCAAGCGATACCGCCGCGTTAAAAGCCAGCAGATATTCGATCAGCGGTGTGGTCGTGTTGTGCGGCGCCGAGTGACCCCAATTGCCAAGAAGAATAGTTCAATTGTGAATAGCATTGAAATTTTTTTCACACCTAACGTTGATTGTTAATAACAATTTCCTTGATTTCTGTTGTTGGAAACCTTTACTTTGTACTATTATCTTTAATTTAGTTCTATACGGAGTCTTATTTATCAAGCCCATGCAGTCTTTCTTTACATTTAGAGGGCTGTATCTTTTGTATCGTAATAAATAGCCGGTTGAAATGTTTACAGAATAAGCTGAATATCCTAACGGAGATTTGAAAAAAAACAGAAAGCCAAAATTAAAAAGGAACGTGTTTTGTTCAAGGTTTTTTGTTATTGGTCTATCGACGATATAAACGCTTATAATATAATTTCTAAAGTAAAACCATTAATATAGATAACCGGCCAAGCGTGAGTCCGTCAAATCCGCGCTGAGGATCACGATCTGAATGAAATCAAACACATTTTTTTGGTAGATACATAACATGCATATGTCGTGGCCGTTGGAGATCCAGTCCGACTCGCACCTTATTTTTTTATAGAAAGACGGCAAACGAGCAAGCGGTTCACCTGGTGGTAAGTGATTATCGTCGCCCACATACATCTGCAACACCATAGATGCTGCAGGTGCCGGTCTTTAAGGATATTTGGGAGATGGGAGGGAGGATAAGGAGTGGAATGGGGAGGGCCTCCGGTTACCTCACTCACCGAACGAAAGATGCCTCTACTTCACGCCGGTATTCTGCGAGGCCGTTGTACCAATCCGGTCGAGCCGGCCCATTCGAGCAGCAGCTAAAGCCGCCGCTTGGCTCTACCACGCTCAAAACTTGGTCGGTATATTTCTTCTTTGTAGCATAACTATGTGAATTATGTTAATCCACCATGGTGTTCTTTTCTTTGACTATCAAAATAAGCAAAAAGTTTTGAAAGGTGCAAAGTAATTGCATAAAATATATGTTTTTTTTTAAATTAAAGACATAAACTTGTCCATAACCTACGAAAATACCGTCGTAGGTTACAACTTCGTCTATACAAAGGTCGGCATCAGACTCAATCGGACCTCATACATTTTCATACACGCGATGTGAGACGCGCGAACGTAATCTTGTAATCCCACACCGTGCGCGCGGCGGGGTCGCAGAAGGATAGAGGGTCCATGCAGGTGGTTTTTGTTAGGACTTTAAAAAATGTAAAGCTTACTCTGCTTTTAACAGCTTATAACTATAGATGAAAACGTAAGGAAGAGTAATTTCTTTTGTATATATAAAAAAAAAGTATAGTAAAGTAACAGCCGCCTGTAAGTGCCCGCTGCTGGACAAAGGCCTTCTCAAATACAGAGAGGGTAGAGTAGAGATACAAATAGTATCAGAGAGGGTTTAGGAGCCGGGAAGGGCCCGCCACGCTGCTCCAGTGCGGGTTGGCAGGCGTCACATATCCTCGAAATAATATTGTTATTATTTCTCAGATATGCAAGTTTCCTCACGATGTTTTCCTTCACCGTTGAGCGCGTGGTAAATACAGCACTTAAAATTGTTAATAACAATTTTAGTGGTGCCGGCACCGGGGATGGAACCCAGGTCACTCGCGCTCTATGACACTAAAGTGAGCGCCCTGACCACTAGGCTACCACGGCTCGTATTTATTCATATTGTTTTATAAATATTATGAAAAATCCTTCATAGGTGTATGTACTTGTATTCACCGCTGTGCGTTCAATAAAGGTACCATTTTGTCATCCAGTCCAACGCATATTGTAACATCGGTCATGTTAGTTCACTGCCAAAAGAAAACAAACAAATGGAGGTATAGTGCCACAGGGATCTACAGAGCTACAGGTTGTTCATAGAATATCGATTTATAATAAGATAAAAGGTAGATATAATTTTTAAGTTAATGCTTTATATTATATGATTTTTAATTTCTTTTTTAGTTCATCAGGAAGATTATTCAATATGTTTGCTTGTTTAATATTTTATTTGTTTGTCTGTAAACATTGATTTTTTTTGTTTTTGTTATATTATAGTAAGTCACACAGACTTGACGCGTATTTGTATTATGTTTGATTATTGGTATGAAAGGTTTAATCGAAAAGTAATCATAATAATGGCTTTAAGGTTTATTTTGCAATGTTTAAATAATAACTTATTTAATATTCTTTATTTTGCTTAATTTTATAGATTCCTATTCTATTTTAAGTTTCGTAAGTCTTTATTCACACATGAATAAAAATACGACAATTACTTTTTAAATGTAATAACTGAGGGAGATATATTAGAATAAGACAGATGTGAGGTATTTTACGCATTTTTATAGAAATCTACCAAGACTCATAGCGTAATATGCCTTAATGATATTCTTATGCAGAGCTGCCGTACGATATAACTATACCACAGACTGCATAGTACATAGAATTACTAGAACAATATCCCATTTCGTAATATTTACTCGTCGCCCTGTTGACCGTAGCAAATATAAATGTTAATGATTCAATTAGGACAAACGGCGGCAGGATTAGGGGATTTGCTTTGGCGTGGACCAGCACCAGTCCAATCACGCAAATCCACGCAACTCCACGCTAAATCGTATAATTTCATCTAGTTAAGGTTTTATTTATTACGACAATTGTGCCCGCGACTTTGTTCGCGCCGACTTTTAAAAAGATGCAGAACTCCAACAGTATTTAAGATTACAATGAAATAGAGACCGAACAGATTTTGTTAGTTTTTTTTTTAGTAATGAAAACGTTGAAGTTTTTTTCGTTCACCGGTTTACAATTGTAATGACACATTAAAATGCTTGATTACGTTCTTCTAGGATGGCTGGAAAAAGCTACTTTTTTTTTTTAGTTTAACGCGTGGGAAAGGTGCTCGCACCTACCCCTCACCGTCTCCGGTGACTGGTTATGTCGGGATCAGCATAGAAGATGCCGGACCGACGCGGGGGGGCCCGCGGTAGATCTGCTCTTGGCCCAGTGGCCTTTACAGCTACATCGGTAAGACTCGCGAGCAGGGCCTCCTCCGTCCTCGGCTTAGGTTGCAATCGAATTTGGGAAAACTTTGATGTTAGGAACGCCTTTGCACACGAGTAATCCTCGTGTATGGCGTGAATCTTTGTCCGCGCGTTCGACGGGGAACAGCGCGGTGTGTGTGAGACATGTGAGCTGTCTGAGTAATCTGTGGGATTAAAAAGCTCCTTATTATTCAGTATAAGACTATAAGCATACATTACAGTCAAACCATACCGCGTTGCTAAATTGATGAACGACACCTAGCGACAAGTTATTGAACTGAACCTTTAATCGAAGTGATCAAACAACAGTCATTACATGTTACACACATGCATGAGAAAAATGAACTTGTTGGCGTTCTATCTTTTGAACACCAGTGTCGTAGAAATTATTTTTTGCTCACCAAACCTTTCTAGTGAAAGAGCCGTGGTAGTCTAGTTGTCAGGGCGCTCACTTTAGTTACATAGAGCGCGAGTGACCCGGGTTCGATCCCCGGTGCCGGCACCGCTAAAATTGTTAATAGCAATTTTAAGTGCTGTATTTACCACGTGCTCGGCGGTGAAGGAAAACATTGCATGTCTGAGAAATAATCAAAATATTATTTCGAGGATATGTGAAACCCGCCAAACCCCACTAGAGCAGCGTGGCGGGCCCTTTGCGGTTCCTAAACCCTCTAATACTCGTATTTGAGAAGGAGGCCTTTGCCCAGCTGTGGGCACTTACAGGCTACTACTTTTATATACCTTTCTATAAATGCATGACTGCTTTGGCTGGCGCCTTCTTGGAGACGCTTATGTTCCGTCTTGAAGTAAAATAGGCTGATGTTTATATCGTTTATTAATAAATTCAACATACACTTCACTTGTTGTGTGATAACAACATGATTACCATTGTCCGCAAAAAGTACAATAAATAATCTTTTAAAATCTTTTAAATTATAAATTTACAGTGTAGCGAATGAGACACGTCATAAATGAATCTATATATAACATATATGTATATAGACATATCGCAAAATACTTTTCGCTTCTCCGGGAGATGACAGGTAGCAGGCCATAGCGCCGGGTTTGCTCCCGTAGATTGTTATGTGATTTTCAAAGTTTTTTTCCCCAAAGTCATCTCTTACGACACCGTCGGGAGAAAAGGGGAGTGACAGATTCCATCACACTAGTTAACTTATTGGGTTCATATTACATTTCCACGTGGACGGCTGTGAAGCAAATCCTGGAAATCTATGGGAGTTATTTTATTTATTTATTTATCTTTATTGTTAGCCTTAAGCTTAAGGTTACAATGTGCGGACTTAATGCCGAGTGGCATTCTCTACCAGTCAACCCTTGTTATGGTGAAAGGTAGTGAAAGGAAAAAAAACTCCAATAATAATAAGTTAATAAATACATATAAACGCACTATGTAATTAAATAAATATTTATAACATGAAATACGTATAAAAATATATAAAAACTTATTGTGTGTACGTTGTTCCTTGATGAAACAATGCCGTGTTTAATGGTTGAAAAATAACAATGTATAATTTTATAGCAGGAAGAAGTCACATGAAGATAATGTTTCAAGAATGAGAAACACTACATGAGTTATTCGTACCAGTGAACGTTGTATCTGTGTTGTAGAAACATACCATGGCATTGCCACAAATACCTAGTACGTAATTGTTCCGCCAACTGCAGGACGGACAGGATGAGCGAACGTATACAATGACGGATGTCTTGGATCCGTCTTGTCGCACGTCCACAATGATTCTTGGATGATGATGGACCGCTCTCTCGGCATTAAATGACGCCTTAATCTACTTTGCAGTAACAAAGCGTTGATTTTGGAAGACCTATGACAATTGAATCTTTCTTACTTTAAAATGTATTTTGCCAGATGAATTAAACTATGTTCACTCTCGCCTATTTATAATTTTGAATGGATGTTAGTTACACTTCTTTATACGTTATGATCTCGTCATGAACACTGTTAGGTAATGTCTTTTATAAAAACGTTACCTAACAGTGTTCTCCAGTGACCCCGTGACAGTATTACAGAACTATTGCCGACATGTTAATAAAAGGATAATATGAACACATATACCAGTTTTTTTTCTACGAATCGTGATTGCTTGCTGACGTTCTGATCTACGTTTGAATCCCGACACAACTAAAATTGTTAATTGTAATATCTAGTGCTGAATTTACCACGTAGAAATGTATATTTCGTGGATATATCAAGTCTGCCAACACGCACTGGAGCCGCGTGGCGGACCATTCCCTTCTCCAAAACCCTCTGAATTATTGAAAGATGGCTTCTGCACAGCCGTGGGACATCAACCGGCTCCTGCTTGACCTTCATAGCAGTTGTGTTTTTGTATCCTGTTTACGCACACTTAATATTATTTTGTCTTTTTGTTTTAGGTAAGCGACCGACGTCGGTAAAGTGTATAATATCCGTCACGATTGAGGGAAAACATCAACGTGGGTCATCCGGTAAACTTGGAAACAGGAGCCAAGCTTTGTTTGAAGACATCGAACATAACTTCTAATTCAATTTATTTATCTATTTAAACTTTATTTGCACATTAAAGAGCAAAAAGGCGGACTTAATGCCAAGAGGCTTTCTCTACCAGTCTACCGTTAGATTGAACAGAGAAAATGTTAAAGGGTGCACATAAATATTATGTTTATACCCAAATAATATACTACGATACAAATACATACATTACATAAATACATTTCTATAATATTGCTGACGCGGTAGAGACCGACCGGGGTACTGTACGAGGTACCTGGCAGAATACCGCTCTGAAGTAGAGGCATCTTGTGCTTCTGCATTTCGTTCGGAGAGAAACCGGACGCCCACTCCCTCTCCCCATGACCCCTCTTCTCCTCAAAGGCCGGCAACGTACCGGCAGCACCTCTGCTGTTGCAGATATACGTGGGCGACGGTAATCACTTACCATGAGGTGAACACTTGCTCTTTCGCGACCATAAAAGAAAAAAGAAACTTCTCTTAACCTACGTATGTAAACACTGACACTTATGGAGTAAACAGAGATTACGGATTTCAATTTGGTACGACTTAGCATAGCCTAGCTCTCTGGGAGATAGAAGCTAGAACATTAGTTATTTATAATTTGAACAGCGTATAAGATTGTATATTTAGAAAAATATTTCATGGTAAATGTAAATAGTGAAACGTGAACCCGAGCCTACGAGCCTTCTTCATCCCCAAACATACACACAGAGTAAAGAGGTCGGTGGTATAATTTTTATTGGTATTCCTAAAAGAAAAACTAATGAATACATTATTTTTTATAAATAAAAAAAATATTGTAATTTATTGTTATCTTTTGTAGTAGTTTTATTTATTTATTTAAACTTTATTTAAATAACTTTAACGAAAGTATTACAAAGGACGGACTTAATGCCTTTTGGCATTCTCTGCCAGTCAACCCGGGGCGTGGAGATATATAGGAAGGGTGCCAAACATTAAATTTGTTAAAAAAAAAACTATATAAAAATAAAATACACTTACAATTAGTAAAGACGGAATAAATACATATAAACTAATATGAATACATATAAATATATGTATATATATATACTGCATACAATATATTATTATAACTACAATGACCGATGATATTAATAGTTTCACAACACATTTTAATTATTATATATGCCACCGACCTGACTTTTGGCATCTTCAGGGTATCCAATTACCACATACTCTTATAATAACAAAGGTGTCGTAAGGCGGAACCGTTCGGTTACATGTATGTTGTTATTAGCACATGAGATAATAATCATCATTTCAGCCTATCAGAAGTCCACTGCTGAACATAGGCCTCCCCCAAAGATAAAAAAGATAAACGCAAGTTCTAATATAGAAAATTATGGTTTTAAGATATTTGTTATCGGAATTAAACAGGAGAAAGTGATCCTGGCTTCGATTAAATAAACCTTTTCAACGTCATTTCAATGAACAGTAGAAGTAATAAATTTCGGGCAGATGATAGATGGCGATGTGATCCTGAGCACATTTATTATCGTCCACTGCTAAGCATAGGTCTTCCCCAAAGATTGCCACAAAGCACGGTCCTGACCCACCTGCATCCATCGACTTCCCGCAACACTTTGCAGAGGTCCTCACACCGTCTTGCCTCTCAAGAACCTTGGTTCCCCAACGGTTGTCAGTTCTGAATGCTATGCGGTCGACCCATAGTCACTTTAGTTTGTCGATAGCTACTGCGGATGTCATCTCTGCCGCTTCTATCATGTAGTGAAACGTCCACCATAGCCCACTGAGCTTCCTCATACGACCTGCATTGACGCTTCTATAATAATAACTTTAAGAAAGTACTATAGTAACAATTTTAAGTGTTTACTATAATGAATACAAATAGTAAATTCCCACTGCTGGGCCTCCTCTCTGAAAGGGTTTTTTATAGTTTCGTAAGGGTTGGCGGAATTCGCATATGCTCGAAATAATATTTTTTATTATTCCTCAGACAGGATTCTTCACTCACTCTTCACTTGGTAAATACACTACATAAAATTGCTATTAACAATTTCAGTGGTGCCACCACTGGGGATCGTACTCAGTTCTCTCGCGCTCTATGAAACTAAAGCCCCCATAGCCGCCAGACTACCACGACCCGTATGGTAAAAGAGATTAAAAGAGTTTGCAATAGTAACCAGCTCAAAGTGGGCAAATGCTTTCGCAGGTGCGACTTCTCCGATATCTGCATAGCTTTAGTTATGTGGATTTACCGTCACATATACTCTGTGGGCGCATTGTCTATGACATAACACTGATCGAAACAACGCGCTGTTAACAAGATCAGCTTTCTCTAGCGAGGCTTTTGGAGACCTTACACATAAACTACATGTTAGTGATTTTTTTTATTCATTAAGATGCGTGGTACTCGTCCTCTTCTAGCAAGGGATTATGCCAAAATGTACCGACCCACCATCATCATTTCAGCCTACTGCAAGCCCACTGCTGAACATAGGCCTCCCCAAAGATTGCCACAAAGCACGGTCCTGACCCACCTGCATCCATCGACTTCCCGCAACACTTTGCAGAGGTCCTCACACCGTCTTGCCTCTCAAGAACCTTGGTTCCCCAACGGTTGTCAGTTCTGAATGCTATGCGGTCGACCCATAGTCACTTTAGTTTGTCGATAGCTACTGCGGATGTCATCTCTGCCGCTTCTATCATGTAGTGAAACGTCCACCATAGCCCACTGAGCTTCCTCATACGACCTGCATTGACGCTTCTATAATAATAACTTTAAGAAAGTACTATAGTAACAATTTTAAGTGTTTACTATAATGAATACAAATAGTAAATTCCCACTGCTGGGCCTCCTCTCTGAAAGGGTTTTTTATAGTTTCGTAAGGGTTGGCGGAATTCGCATATGCTCGAAATAATATTTTTTATTATTCCTCAGACAGGATTCTTCACTCACTCTTCACTTGGTAAATACACTACATAAAATTGCTATTAACAATTTCAGTGGTGCCACCACTGGGGATCGTACTCAGTTCTCTCGCGCTCTATGAAACTAAAGCCCCCAGAGCCGCCAGACTACCACGACCCGTATGGTAAAAGAGATTAAAAGAGTTTGCAATAGTAACCAGCTCAAAGTGGGCAAATGCTTTCGCAGGTGCGACTTCTCCGATATCTGCATAGCTTTAGTTATGTGGATTTACCGTCACATATACTCTGTGGGCGCATTGTCTATGACATAACACTGCTCGAAACAACGCGCTGTTAACAAGATCAGCTTTCTCTGGCGAGGCTTTTGGGGACCTTACACATAAACTACATGTTAGTGATTTTTTTTTTATTAATTAAAATGCGTGGTACTTTTCCTCTTCTAGCAAGGGGCTTATGCCAAAATGTACCGACCCACCATCATCATTTCAGCCTACTGCAAGCCCACTGCTGAACATAGGCCTCCCCCAAAGATTGCCAAAAAGCTGGGTTCTGAGCCACCTGCATCCATCGACTCCCCGCAACACTGCGCAGGTCGTCACTCCGTCTTGTGGGGGGTCGTCCCACACTGCGTTTGCCTGTACCTACGCTTAAAGGGTTTATTTACAGTGAAGTTGTACCGACCCACAACTTATCCCAAATAAACTCTGGTAATAAATGTTTAAAGGACTAAAATATCTACCCCTTGGGGGACCCCTCTATATTAGTTCACGGTCGGGAGAGCTTATTTTTCATGTTTATTATATTTAAATTTTATTTTAACTATAAAAGTTACATTTGAGTTTGTATATTTTATAAAACAAAATGATTAGTACTTTGAATTTCCCTCGTAAAGAAAATGTACGAAACAATCAACATACCAAGCAGCATATTCAAGCACCTATACAGCTCCATAGTGCTGTTGAAACATTCCCAGTCGCCCATGTTAGACGGCAAACATAACATTAAAGATCGTATTGCGGTGTTATAAGAGCGTTATTCCCTCTTTTATAACACTTGATATCGGAGTGTTGAACAGCTCTAATGCTCTTCATAGATTTTTAATAACCCATAGCGGAGGCTGTTAAATTTTACGAGGTGTCGCCTTCAAGGGGACGCCATTACGAAGCAACCGGACAGAACTGTTCGCGTTGGAACGAGTGGACGTAAAACGCAGTGTATAAATACCTTACATTTCTCGTTTGACAGTTATGTATGCGGCGATATCAAAGCTATGAAAGTAAATGTTAAGTAAAGGCATTAAGCAAAAGTGAGGACGGCTCGGTGGCCGCGATGGGTCGCGGGTTCGATTCCCGCACGGGACTAGTATTTGTATGGACTGCAAATAATAGTTACCGGTCCGGGTGTTTGTCCGTGTGCAATTCATGTACGTAAACTGCCACCGCGACACAGGAGAAATTCCCACAGCGGAAGGTAAAGAAGGTAACGTTTTTAAAAAAAAATGTTAATGGGTATGATCTACCAGCTCGATGTTATTTTGATATTAGTTATTTTTTTGCATAGAGCCAAGTGACCAAGTCGCTTTGGCACCACTGCAATTGTTGATAGATATTTTAACTGTCGCGTTTCCACATCGCTCGACGATGAAGAATAACTTCGCGAGGAAACCTGCTTGCCTGAGAAATAGTGAATAATATTATTTCGAGGATATGTGATCTCCGCCAAACCGCACCGGAGGACTGTGGCTTCTCAGACATCTGAGAATGAGGCCTTTGCCAGCGCAGTGGGCACTTCCTGGATGCTACCTTTAGTATTAAAAATTAAAATAAGATTATTAAAAGTTTTAAGCTCATTTATTTTTTTTGAGAGGGATGATTTTTCGGACACGGGGATAGTCTGCGTCACTGCTCCAGTGAAATATTATAATTGAACTTATTTCGATTTATTTACTTTATTATTTCTCAGGTATGCATACTTTCCATTTCAAGTACTGGTAACAGAAGCAACATTTTCCTCATCTAAAGAAACTTTCTTTGAAATATTCATCATTAACTGCGGCCATAGAAGCATCACAAATGCTGGCTTTATTGTTAAATTTTGATAATAAGCTGAAACCCGAAAATTCACAGCTTCTTTGTTTTTTATACATCAATGTAATTAGAGGTAATTAAATTATTCCGTGTACCGTGTTGTTCAATTTTAACCAGTAAATAAATAATCGATTAACGATTTAGTAATGGTATCGGCAGATCCTCACTGTAGAGCCGTGTGCACACTTTATCCGTAAGACGTGGGATTATGGGAACGCGCGCCTCGTATTGAATCTCAGACGGATGGCAATTTCATTTGGCTATCTACAGGGGGCCGGCTGCGAGCGCATTTGCATTTAATTTGCACCTCCATTGCACTGTAGCTGCCAATACTTCGGTACACTGAGGGCGCAATGAAACGACCCGCCCACCGCAATGTTTGCTAACCCACTTCCAATTCAGCCATTGTTTTTTATTTATCTTTTTATTTGGGAAAAGGGGCGAACGGGCAGGCGGCTCACCTCGTCGCCCACGCACATCTGCAACACCAGAGGAGCTGCAGGTGCTTTGAGGGTCTTTAAGACTATTTGGACCATGGGAGGGGGGTTACCGCTACCGGGGTCACCAGAGGTGCTGCAGGTGCGTTGCCGACCTTTAAGGGTGTTAGGGAGGATAAGGAGGGGGATGGGAAGGGGATATGGGCCTCCGGTTACCTCATTCACCGAACGAAACGCAGAAAGCACAAGATGCCCCTAATTCACGTCGGTATTCTGCGCGTACATAATTGTTGTTATTAGTGCATAGAACACCAGTCTTTTCATGTAACACATGAATTTGATGTATAGTTAATACTTATAACAGTAATGTTGAACTTAAATCATCTTTAATGATGTTCATTTGTGCGGCGGCTTTGTTTGAGTCCACCAGGGGCCATGGAATGATAAACAATAATTTGGGATGTAGTTATTCTTCGATGTATTCAAAACTACATCTTGGATAAACGAAACAATGTTAAAAAAAAAGAATAAATTTCCCACAACTTGAGTTATATTTTTTTTTGAGAGGGGATGATTTTTCGGACACGGGGATAGTCTGCGTCACTGCTCCAGTGAAATATTATAATTGAACTTTTTTCGATTTATTTACTTTATTATTTCTCAGGTATGCATACTTTCCATTTCAAGTACTGGTAACAGAAGCAACATTTTCCTCATCTAAAGAAACTTTCTTTGAAATATTCATCATTAACTGCGGCCATAGAAGCATCACAAATGCTGGCTTTATTGTTAAATTTTGATAATAAGCTGAAACCCGAAAATTCACAGCTTCTTTGTTTTTTATACATCAATGTAATTAGAGGTAATTAAATTATTCCGTGTACCGTGTTGTTCAATTTTAACCAGTAAATAAATAATCGATTAACGATTTAGTAATGGTATCGGTAGATCCTCACTGTAGAGCCGTGTGCACACTTTATCGGTAAGACGTGGGATTATGGGAACGCGCGCCTCGTTATTGAATCTCAGACGGATGGCAATTTCATTTGGCTATCTACAGGGGCCCGGCTGCGAGCGCATTTGCATTTAATTTGCACCTCCATTGCACTGTAGCTGCCAATACTTCGGTACACTGAGGGCGCAATGAAACGACCCGCCCACCGCAATGTTTGCTAACCCACTTCCAATTCAGCCATTGTTTTTTATTTATCTTTTTATTTGGGAAAAGGGGCGAACGGGCAGGCGGCTCACCTCGTCGCCCACGCACATCTGCAACACCAGAGGAGCTCCAGGTGCTTTGAGGGTCTTTAAGACTATTTGGACCATGGGAGGGGGGTTACCGCTACCGGGGTCACCAGAGGTGCTGCAGGTGCGTTGCCGACCTTTAAGGGTGTTAGGGAGGATAAGGAGGGGGATGGGAAGGGGATATGGGCCTCCGGTTACCTCATTCACCGAACGAAACGCAGAAAGCACAAGATGCCCCTAATTCACGTCGGTATTCTGCGCGTACATAATTGTTGTTATTAGTGCATAGAACACCAGTCTTTTCATGTAACACATGAATTTGATGTATAGTTAATACTTATAACAGTAATGTTGAACTTAAATCATCTTTAATGATGTTCATTTGTGCGGCGGCTTTGTTTGAGTCCACCAGGGGCCATGGAATGATAAACAATAATTTGGGATGTAGTTATTCTTCGATGTATTCAAAACTACATCTTGGATAAACGAAACAATGTTAAAAAAAAAGAATAAATTTCCCACAACTTGAGTTATATTTTTTTTTGAGAGGGGATGATTTTTCGGACACGGGGATAGTCTGCGTCACTGCTCCAGTGAAATATTATAATTGAACTTTTTTCGATTTATTTACTTTATTATTTCTCAGGTATGCATACTTTCCATTTCAAGTACTGGTAACAGAAGCAACATTTTCCTCATCTAAAGAAACTTTCTTTGAAATATTCATCATTAACTGCGGCCATAGAAGCATCACAAATGCTGGCTTTATTGTTAAATTTTGATAATAAGCTGAAACCCGAAAATTCACAGCTTCTTTGTTTTTTATACATCAATGTAATTAGAGGTAATTAAATTATTCCGTGTACCGTGTTGTTCAATTTTAACCAGTAAATAAATAATCGATTAACGATTTAGTAATGGTATCGGTAGATCCTCACTGTAGAGCCGTGTGCACACTTTATCGGTAAGACGTGGGATTATGGGAACGCGCGCCTCGTTATTGAATCTCAGACGGATGGCAATTTCATTTGGCTATCTACAGGGGCCCGGCTGCGAGCGCATTTGCATTTAATTTGCACCTCCATTGCACTGTAGCTGCCAATACTTCGGTACACTGAGGGCGCAATGAAACGACCCGCCCACCGCAATGTTTGCTAACCCACTTCCAATTCAGCCATTGTTTTTTATTTATCTTTTTATTTGGGAAAAGGGGCGAACGGGCAGGCGGCTCACCTCGTCGCCCACGCACATCTGCAACACCAGAGGAGCTCCAGGTGCTTTGAGGGTCTTTAAGACTATTTGGACCATGGGAGGGGGGTTACCGCTACCGGGGTCACCAGAGGTGCTGCAGGTGCGTTGCCGACCTTTAAGGGTGTTAGGGAGGATAAGGAGGGGGATGGGAAGGGGATATGGGCCTCCGGTTACCTCATTCACCGAACGAAACGCAGAAAGCACAAGATGCCCCTAATTCACGTCGGTATTCTGCGCGTACATAATTGTTGTTATTAGTGCATAGAACACCAGTCTTTTCATGTAACACATGAATTTGATGTATAGTTAATACTTATAACAGTAATGTTGAACTTAAATCATCTTTAATGATGTTCATTTGTGCGGCGGCTTTGTTTGAGTCCACCAGGGGCCATGGAATGATAAACAATAATTTGGGATGTAGTTATTCTTCGATGTATTCAAAACTACATCTTGGATAAACGAAACAATGTTAAAAAAAACACGGTAACGTAGACAGACGTAAGCGGCTCGTGCAGCACATGGACAACCCGGACACCGCCAGGGTTACAGGTGCATTCTTACCCCCGAGGTCTAAGATGGAGTGCCTCACAGCTCGCTTATACTTTGTACTTGGACACTTTTGTTATATTACTATACTTGCACTGCTGTTTGATCGAAGAAATGTGTAAGAGGTTCGGACCCAGGCGAGTCCTAGGCAGAGAAGGAATCTCTCGACAGCGAGGGAAGCCGATATTTCGTAAAAGACGCTTTGTAAACAAAAATTAAAAATAACTAAACATTTCAATGTTGTGGAAAAGAAAAATACATAGTATGCTCCGTATGAGATCACCAGAAGAAGTTCGTTTTCATTTTATTATTGTTAATGATATTGCTTAAGTTAAGTTCAATATCGTTGAAAATAACGCGGACTTTCCCCGTATTTATACGTACGTCCGTACGTCGCTCGACACACAGGCCCGCTGACAACCAGCGCTGGAGTCCCAACTGCAGCATCAAGCTGAGTGCGGTCTGTTCGCCCCATGCGCCGCGCAACGCCTCTAGAGGAGGCGACGTTAAACATTGTTTGTGTAAATAATTGTTTGATTAAATGTGTTGCAATGTTTGTTTGTTTTTGAGTGGCGTATTTGTGCAATAAATGTTTCTTTCTTTCTTTCTTTCTTTCTGAGAAGTAAATGTCGGATATAATGTAATCTATGCATTTTTAATTATACGATCACAATTTGAATTGTATTACGCTCAGGCAAGACAAATATTTTTAATAAGGCGTCGCCAAGAGACGTCATTCAAACAAACAATAGACTACAAATTGATTAAATTGCAACACAAAGTCTCCAACTGCGTGACGTCTGTCACTTGCCTCCCCGCGTAATTTAAACTTGCTTCCCAAGCAATCTTCTTGAGTTTTGCTTGGATGTTAATGGGCTTAGTCGACGTGTAGAGTAGAGTAGGTAGAGTAGGTTCGGCTATTTTGTCTTATAATAGTCGTATACATATATATGTATATATATATATATATAAATATTATTTACGGATTTTTATTCGCGTTAAAACCTTTAAAACTAAGTTTTATTCCAAAATTTCTAATGTTTATGTTTAAGATAACTATAACAAGTTTTAAGTATTTAGTTAGGAGTGTTATTTATATTTTTTGAATACAGAATTGACATTCTATTTTGATGGAAAAAAATCAGGTGATAGATTTTTTTCTCTGTCTTAACTGAGATTAGGTAGCCTTCTCCTCTGGATAGGTACCGCACTCTGTTGTGTTTCTATTTTAAAGGTATAGAGAGCCAGTATAATTACAAGCTGTGAGACCTTTACACCTTTGTCCTCAGGAAGGAACACGAATTTTTTTTTTATGAAAAATAGGCTTACGTTTGACCTCAATCTTGCCCGATAGAAGGGGAAGGTGAGGCCTAGGATGCTACACGTTCGCATAGAAGGTGTCTGTTCACTTTGGCCTTAAAGATGTCCAGATTATAGTGTTAAAAACAAGCAGCACTTCACTTTGCTAGTGTACACGGGCTGCAGGCAGCAGCCACTTACCATCGGGTGGAGGGAGTGTCAGCTCGTTTTTTTCTTATTGTCGATGTTTAAATTCAACTCTGACGTAGTGTTACGTGATCCGAGTGCGCACCCTTCCTGCACCGGAAGCGCGCGCACCGGCGGCTCGCGAACTTCGCTACACTTCGCGTACGTGCCGTTGGAACTCGTACTGCTGCTTCCTCGGCGATAATTTGCCGCGATGTCGAAACGTCTAGAATAAATAATTTAGTTAGACGACGGAACACACCCTGCCTTATAAGCGTAACAACGAAAAACAAAAACCTTTCGAAGTTAGTCGACACAATGAGACGATGATTAATAGAAATTATGAAGGTGCTGCTTGGTATTGTGATATTAAAAAAAAAACTACTTGATGTTAATAATAATGATCTATGTCTTCATCGTGTGTATAATAAATATTGGTTCCCGTGAACCATACAAAAGTGCAGTCCTCAGCCGCCGACGCCTCTCCCGTAAGGAGGATTTGCCACAATCGGTATATTCGGCTAGCGGATTGGTGATCGTTGTACCAGACACCGAGCGCTACAGAAGCTCCTACACGTTATCGGTATGCATAAGTTTAGTCCGTTATGTTTATACCACTTATCCGTTGGTGACCATAGCGCTCTTCAAGGCTTTACGCTTTATCGCCACGTACCACACCCACACTAAGATAGTTAACCGGTATGCATTACTCCTATATGGGTGCTTTTAATTATCGCTTTATGACTTTTATAAGCGTTAGTTGTGGGGAAGTGAAGTAAAATGTTGAACGTCTATATGCGTTTCAAATGCGGATATTATTAAATATAACGGCGGAGGAGTAGGTTCACCGTTATCAGCAGGGTTCATAATGCCTAGTCTCCTCACATTGTGCGTCTTTGGGTAATGTTGGAGCAACAAAACAAACTAGTTCACTTTATCAAAGTATAATATCCACTGAATTTACAAAACACAACCATAGGTAGATTTGAATACAGGAACGCGCGACGGTCCAATATCATGCGCTCCGGCCGACCGCTACACGGCGAGTGTCGGTCGTGTGCTCCGCTCGGCCGGTGCATAATTGGTTCCATCGAACGACGACAGATGGCGCTTGCGTCCCATATCACGCGTAGATTGCGACAAATATATGATATCATTGCATTTATCATTATCATTATCAGACTGTTTAAGTCTGACACTGCTGAGCATCAGCAAAAGCCAGCAGAGGCTTGTCTATACTCAGTACACAGGGGATAAGGGTTGGTTGTAACCGTTTCCAACAAGGGTATCTTTGTAAACACATTTGTTTGTGAAAAATAGTGTGTGAAAAATAAATTAAAATTGCTTCGAAAATTTCTGATATTGGCGAGAAAAAAAAATAAGATGAACTTGCGGTTCCGGAACCGCAACTCTGAGTGAGATGCGAGTCGTACTAAACGGCTCATGTATTATGTGAGTACATACAAATCGTTGCATTTCCCTTTACAACATTACATTGAATTAAATATCTAATTAAGACGTTTTCTTGTGACGCAATGTTAATTAATTAGCTTGAGAAAATTACAAGGCTTCCGATAAAAGACTCATTAGCGACAGTCACCTTTACTTTCAATTAAATCTGACAGAGAATATTTTCCCGCCATGCAATAATAACGTTCTCATTCCAACATGGCCGCCGCACGGTGGGTTCGCGCGAGCGTTATTAAAGACGTCACGGCAAATAATATAACTTGTCTGTTGGAACTGTGGAAACTTATTAATACAATTTGCGAGACGTGGGCGGCGGCGATGGAAACTTCGTCCCGGGAAACTGCACTGACAATTGTTCTATTCACATAAGACAACTCGTGATCTGCTCTAAACTTTGCTCTGCAGTGTCTTTCAAATGTCATCATAAGCTCATGTGTGAGTTCGACGGGAGTAATAGAAAATGATTTAAAAATTTAGTTTCATCGAAAGTATACCTTTTATCATAGATTCCAGATAAATCCTTCTTCTAGAAGTAAAAGGAAGTGAAATGAGCCAATTTGAAAGTAAAAATCGTCTTAAACGAAAAGCCTCGAAAGTCGAAAGTCTATGGCATTAGACAAACAGAAAAATGCCTGCACGAAAATACACAAAAATACGACGGCCAGCGACGGTTGCCAGGCGTATGATACTGCCATCGCCAACCTGTTTGTCTAGCCTGGTCCTCTCATTGAGAGACGCATATATCTAGCAGGTGTTAAAAGTCTTTTGAGGATTTATTTATGTTAAAATTTTTATGCTTAATGTTTAAAGAAATATCGTCTCTGAGAAAGAAGCAATCAAACGCATACACCACCCCTGGGACTCATCTGACTCATCTGGGTAGGTACCACCCACTCATCCATTTGTGATACCAAATAGCTGTGTAATAAATGTCGTGTTTTGGTTACAAAGGTATAGAGTCATTATAATTATGGACTCTGAGGCATTCCATCTTAGGCCTCAGGCGTGACAACGCATCTGTAACCTTCTTCTTCGTGGGGAAAAACAGAAGAGTCTTTTGCTGCCTAGGAGCCGTATGGGTAGGTACCGCTGCTCGATAGCGCACCAGCTGTTGGGTTCCGGTTCGAGGAGTATAGAGAGCCTAGTCCAAGAACTAAAACCTGTCAGGGGTGTCCAACACATCTGTAACTTTGTTTCATTAAAGTTGACTGCCGGCGTAGCCAATTACCATCAAGAGGAGTGTTGTATGTTAAAATAAAATACTCCTTTGCCGCGACGTGACAAAAATGTTATTAAATTTTAATTTAGGCACTTTTTACTTTTTTTTTTTTGATATCACCGGCGTAGGTAGGGTAAAATGCCGGATAATGTAAGGCGATAGCGCTTTGATCAATTTGTGTAAGGGGCGAGCCGGGATCAATGGAATACTTTGCCCTAAGAGGTTGCAATCAATTTTAGAAGCGACTTTGTAAAAATCGTAGCGGTATCCCGCGGAAGTTTACGGATCGCAATATTCAGTCAGAAATAATGGGTTGTGGTCGTTCGAAAGAATTTCAAATGATAGATCGGTTGCGTTCTGGTGTTTTCATAAAGATCAACAGCTTCAAAGATATTTTAACATTCATTTACTAGATATTTGCGTGGTAGAGCTAAGCTGCGGTTTCTACGACTGCTCGAATGGGCCGGCTCGACCGGTTCGGTATCACGGCCACGCAGAATACCGACATGAAGTAGAGGCATCTTGTGCTTCTGCGTTTCGTTCGGTGAGTGAGGTAACCGGAAGCGCCCTCCCCCTCCCTACCCCCTCTACTGTTGCAGATGTACGTGGGCGACGATAATCACTTCCTGAACAGCTCGCCCGTTTGCCGCCTTTTCCTTAAAAAAAAAAAAGCCGGATAGTCAATATAGACAGACCTCTCCCATACGAAGGATTTACAACAATCGCCACGCTCTGTAAGGCGATCCCAGTACTTGGTACAAATTTCGTACTTTAGACGCAGCTACCAGTGATCAGCCTCGAGATGGTTATCCCGCCATCTGTCGGTAGCCCTCTGCGTCTTTCGAGGCTTTTCCCTCAGTCGACCCACGACACTCAGAGGAAGGAAGGTGGAAGAGGAAGATGGTGTAGGTGGATTTTACGCCGTCACCACACATTTAGTGTAGATAATCAAAGTACACGTAAATCTTTGCCGATTCTCAAAAAAGCGTGAGTTGTTTTTTTCTTAAAATCTGTTATCGTTAGGCTAGTGTACAATGTGTTATAAGCCTGCGCTCGTTTTTATATTGCGATCTATGATTACTTGTAAATGTATGTCGTCCGTATGTTTATATGATTATGTACAGCAGTAAACGAAGTAAGATGCCGGCCGACCCGACCGCGCCGGGTGCTGGGCTTAATGAGAGCGAGTATTTGTCCGTGCGTTAAATTAGCGGTCACCAGCCTCGCGCTTCAGCTAATTAGCAATTATTATAGCTTCTAGCTAATTACAATAACTGAGTGGTGGAAATGCTTACGGCTTACGGCGTATTAAGTTCACGTGTTTTTAAACCGCTGTTGTATTTTGGACGCCTAGATAAGCAGTGTAAGTCGAACTATTCCCACCGCTTCGTCATCATCATTTCAGCCTACCACAAGTCCACTGCTGAACATAGGCCTCTCCCAAAGATTGCCACGAATCTCGGTCCTGAGCCACCTGCATCCATCGACTTCCCGCAACACTGCGCAGGTCGTCACTCCATCTTCTAGGGGGGTCGTCCCACACTGCGTTTGCCTGTACGTGGCTGCCACTCGAGAAGCTTTTTTCACCAACGGTTGTCAGTTATGCGAGCTATGTGCCCGGCCTATTGCTGCTTCAGCTTGCTGGTCCTTGCTATGGCTATGTCGGTTACCTTAGTTCTGCTGCCGATATCATCGTTGCAGACTCTATTACGCAGAGAAACACCGAGAATAGCCATTTCCCACCGCTTACTGCAGACATATTTGAGTTATGTAACAATTGATTTTCGATTTTTATTTTTTTATGGCAAAGGCGGCGAACGAGCAAGCGGTTCGCCTGATGGTAAGTGATTACCGTCGCTCACGTACATCTGCAACGCCGGAGGTGGTCCACGACGAAACCACAGGAAGAGCTTTTACCTTACGTCGCAGATTCTTGACAAAGTAGGTAGTTAGAAAGATATAAATACGACATGCCTGGATAAGTTATGTCCGAAATCTAACCCAAATACCACAGACCAATTCACATAAATATCCACTTATGCAAAACCGGAATCCCGCGTTACGTCCGTGTCCAACAATAGGCAAGGGCTCGAGGAGATCGATAAAAAAGGGATAACATAACATTTCACTTAAATTACCTTCGGCTTATTATTTACATAATGCATCGTAATGGCCTTCCGATTCCCTTCGGATTCCACGCCGCTCGTTCTTATACTTCGTTATTTATACAGGATCACCTGTAATTAGACCGCTGCTTACGATGTACAACATCTTAGTTAATGTGTAATGTCTAAGTTCAAGCTTCTATCTCCCAGAGCTCCCCACAGAGTTAGGCTACGCTCAGACGTATCGAATTGAAATCCGTAATCTCTGTTTACCCCTATCAGTGTTAAGAGTCAGTGTTTGAATGGAGATAAACGATCAAGCGGTTCACCTGATGGTATGTGATTACCGTCGCCCACGTATATCTGCAACACCAGAGGTGATGCAGCGATTTTGCCGGCCTATAAGGGTATTTGGGAGATGGGAAAGAGGGTGAGGAGGAGGAGGGAGGAGCACAAGAAGCCTCTACTTCACGCCGGTATTGGCTCTACCACGCTTCAAAATTATACGTGTAGAGCATATTTCACGTAATTTTTTAAGGTTAATAACGTTTTGGATTATCTATATACAGTGGTTATCTATATACTGTGAACTCGCCTCGCCTAGTTGTCTGTTTATCTGCTTTCGATATGTTTCTTACACGAGAGGCGGCTCTGACGATATTTCGATTTAAAAAAGCGTTACCGTACGGTGAAATTGTCCAAAATATTGGTTCTTTATTTATCATTAATTTGCATCACAAATAACTTGTAACCGGTTTGAAAGTTTGCATTATTTTCTTGCATAAACTAAAAGCAACAAGAACCCCTGCAGTCCATTTCATTCATTATTTTCTAACACTCGGCAAGGCGAGACTTTTTTTAATTCCCCGAGCCATAATCACTGTCGGCAGGCGGCTCTTGAATTGTTCACGTGGAGCTCCGAGTTGCGGGCTTAAGTGGAGTTTATCTCTACTTTGTTGGTTCTTAGCAAGAGCTGATTAAGTTTTTAGTGAAAACAGTGTATGGCCACGAGAAAAGCGAAGTGAGCTTTTACTATACTTTTCTAGAACCTTTTGTCTAACCTCTGAATATGGTTTATAATTGTAATCATATAAATTATGATTGTAATGTATTACTAATTAATCTATAGAAAAACGTCATATAAAAGAAAAAATTTAGTTGAAAGACATATTTTTACTAATAATTTTCTTTTTTATTAGTCTTACAAGATCACTAATCGAAAAGTCTTTCAGTTTCAAGACCACAAACACAAAACAGTGTAACTAGTGGCTGTAAAAAGTGTGTCCTTTAAACAGACACGCGAATTACAGAAGAAAATTAATGCGTCGGTCCGACTGGATGCACTTGTATACAACCTTCTTCGTTATCTCGTATTTTCAAGAATGTTTTTTTTGTATTTTAATGAAGAGAACAAGAGCACCGACCTCTCTCGCACAAACGCGTGCACTACACCTTCCACACCATGCACCTTCACCACAACAATCACTCACACATACATGTTGAATATTATTTTGGCGTGCGAAATTGTACTAAGTAACTTATGTAATGGATTTCTGATGAATTGGAATAATGGAATAATCGATTACATCAAAGTAACGTCCGATTCTAATAACTAAAACCCTCCTTTCCCCAAGTGGTCTCGCACACACACATCTTCATCATCACCCTCTCTAAATTCACTGATGGACAAAGGTCTTTGCCTATAATAGCTAGCGTGACTTACACGGAAGATTTTCCATTCACGCGCTGGACGAGCGTATCGGTGATCACGAAGCCGGATGCCATTATGCTAGGGTCAGAGGATCTGTCTGCGAACCCGGAAGACTGGAGTTCAATCCGCGTGGAGGGCTTGTACGGAACTCACGTACGATTTGTTTCGTGGGCACTAAGACAACGACAGGCTTACCACTTGTCTTGTTGTCCCAAATAATCTCTGGTGATTAACGGGTTGAAAGGAGTAGAATGTCTAGACCAATAGCCACCCCTTTATTCTGTACGATCGAGAGCGCCTTCCTTGACGCTACTCCTCATCACAAGTCTTTCAAATCTGACCAGTTCGATGTTTATGCGCCGCCATCTACCGCTCGCCGGCTCCATGGCCTAGCATCAAAGAAAGCCGCTAAAGCAGTGGTAGACGTCTGGTCATGAAATAAAGAACTCCCCACCCTCATGCTTTGTTACGAATTAAATTTTTTCGATGACAACGAATCAATATCGCCATGTGTTGTGGAGATATTAAAAATAGCTGCTAAGGGGTCTTTCCATAGGTGACTTGTTACTACAAGCGTATTGTTATAATTTATATCTGTGAATGGGAATTAGTATCTTGCCCACGTCAACTAACACCTTAACTACACCGCTTTAATGACTTAAGATGTTAGCCCGACGGCGTTTTTTACCGGACCCGCAGGTCATAAATCTCTCCTAACTACCCTCAGAACCCATGGGTGCCATTTGAGACGCGTTCGCATCGTCACAGTGCTTGCGATAGTTGCTAAATTCATTGAATATTTTATATACCCATGTGATATCGGCGTAAGAATCTTTCACTTCGCTTTTTTCCGTGGATGTCTTAAGAGGCGATTGAAGGAAAAGCCTTGAAATCTAATAACAATCTCCGGGAGCTAACCGGAAGACGAGGCTTAATGTCTGGCTACGCTGGACCGTGCCAAATTGATATTGGTTGGTAACTATATACGTAATCAAGCAATTCAGATGTCCGGTGGTCCTCGCTTTAATTTCATAGCAAGTGACCTGGATTCGATCCCCAACACCGTTAAAGTTGCTAATGGTAATTTTATGTGTTTACCGTCATGTTTGAGAAGAAATAAAATATTATATTTCTCCTAATATTATGTGAAGTCCGCCAACCTTATATAAGAGGCGGCCTTTGTCTGATTCAGAGCAAGGGAAGTTTTCATCCAAACACAATTCAACCCCCCCCTGTTCGAAATGCCATATTAGGTACGATTGTTCATAATAACTACCACCATTACATTATTTTAAATTATTGCAAATGTACCAAATGTAGTCTATGAACATCGTCTATATTTGGCACTCGACTACAAACTTAGAGATTTTTGCTAGCGCTTCATCATCATCATCATTTCAGCCTATCACAAGTCCACTGCTGAACATAGGCCTCCCCCAAAGATTGACATCCTATGGTGAGTTTGCCATAGTTGCAACCCGCTCGCCTTTTTTTTTTGTTCTAATGCAGGAAGATGCTGCTGCCTATCTCCTAATATAATTTTTTCCTTCTGTCGACTTTTACGACACCCATGGGGCCGGCGCTCAGGGTGAGTTAAATATGCTGTAACCACTTTACAGGTGCTGCGTTCGGCAATTAGATACGATATTGGATGTATGCACTAACTGCAGTAATATTTTAGAGCCAACAATACAAGCGTAAGCGATTGTAACTTTGTTGTTCTTTTTTCATCTATTAGGTACTTGCACAAGTTAGTATTCGTCGGTGCTCGACCGACGAGAAATCTGAACAGGGCATTACTGGAATTTCAATGAGAAAAAAAACAACCCACTGTAGCTACTGGGACTGTATTGTTGGACGCGGCGCGGGAATCCTAATGAGTCCACTTTTGTTGTTTGTCGATGTCGGCACCGAGCAGCGAGCGATTCCAACACTATTGGGTTGTGTATATCGATAAACGTTTGACAGTTGTTAGTGGAATTTACTGCCCTAGGGGTTCCTTAGTACTGTGCGCTCGTTTTGCCAATGAATGGTTTGTTTTGGTTTAGTTTGAACTGAGATAGATGTGCTATTCCCAAAGGTTTCCTTAAATCCTTTATTACATTTAGAATTATAGTAGAACTACAAACGCTACTTTTTTAGGCCTCGATAATAGTTTTGCACGTGTAGAAAATTACGCCATTTGTATATTTTGTTGATGTCTATTGTAACTAGTGGTGATGATGTATTTTTTTTTATGGGATTGGGGGCAAACGTGCAATCGACTGTGACACGAAAACTATAACTCATACAGCTTATATCTACAATACAAAAACATCGGCCATCTTGCTTCTTCTGTCATCGGGCGCAGTTTGCGCGAGGTCGTCGTAATGGTCGTTATAATTTATTTTCAACTGTATTTCACCGTGTTCTCCCCCTCCCCCTTCCCCCCTCCCGTGGACCCGAAAATTCCCGTTACACTTATGAGTTATGTGTTACGTCGGCGCCGTACCCGCGGAAGCGTTTGCGGCGCACAACCCCCCGGGAACATTTTACACTGCCTCATGCTCGACACAGACGTATTACAATGTGGAACAGGGAACTGCAACTTTTCATAGGCGTTTAGAAATTAATTTCATTGCCACGAACACTATCTAAACGGCGTCTCGTAAGAAGTTGAGTTTGACAAGTAGTGTACGATATACTAATTCTTCTTGTTGTAACACTTATGCAGGACTTTGAAGGCACTCCTGCAGTACTAATTATTCCGAGATGAAGTAAATCATTGGTCGTTTGGACCTTAGACAATTATTCGGTCTAATTTTTCAGTGGGATACGCTGAGGATTTTAGTACCTCCGGTTTGTTTAAGGGTTAGGGTTATCTGGTGGTGATGTACCAGGCTAATTTCGATCACCACAGCTCCCAGAGTATTATCAGAAGAAACAGACTGCGCATGATTGTTTTTTTTTAGTCTTACGTGGGGGAAAGGTGCTGAAACGTACCAGTTTGCGAAGGCGGTGACAGGATATGTCGGGATGAACATTTAAGATGATGGGGCCGACTAAAAACCCCACAGCACATACGCTCTAGGCGCGGTGAGCTTGACAGCTCCTGCGCGAAAGATATTCTAGTACCGCAATTGTACGCGCAAACACATAGGCAAAGATCAGATGGGGTGTGACGAGACACGGAACCCAATACAATACCACCAGACCCGAAGACTAATAATTTGCAGGTTGCCCAAATATTAGCTTCGTCTGGGGTAGTCCAGGTCCCGTTGCTCAGTAGTGAGGTACTGTGGCACGCGCTCGTCATGTATTCCACTAAGTACAGACTGATTGCGCCTTTTGTGAGGGCGGTGGGGACAGCATCCCTACGCTCTTGTGCGTACACCTAGAACTAGACTCATTTTGTGAGGGTGCGGTGGTTTTTGTATCATATAGTCCGTTAATTCTGTCGAGATGAAAAGTAGGTTGAATTCTCGCGGAATTGTGCCCAAAGGAAATTTCTAAACTCTGCCTTCCTCTAAAAGTGACTTTTTTAACGTGGTAGAGTCAAGCGGTAGCTTTTGCTGCTGCTCGTATGGGTCGGCTCGACCGGAGTAGTACCACGCCCTCGTAGAATACTTGCGTCAAAAGAGGCATCTCATACTCACTCCCCTTCCTCCAACCCTCCTCTCCATCATATCTCCCATCTCCCAAATATATGGACGACGGGTATCACTTACGATCAGGAGATCCGCTTGATCGTTTACCCTCTTTCCCATTTTAAAAAAAAAAACAAGTTTGAGCGTTTTACAGATTCTAACGTCAACACGAAATGTACACATCCAATATAATTATATATACAGTTTAAGTAAATGCACTTCAGTAAATCCTAATTAGAACATAAATAATACAGGGAGGGGAGAGTGCGTCTCGCTCCTCAACGCTCTTAGAACATAATCCTCTGCCTTCATTACCAGCCGTGCAATATCTGGATGAGCAGCGCACTCTGGTTTTCTCTCGCAAATTGCACTTTAATCCTATTAGCGTTACGATGATTCTGCTTCAGCAAACTTACGTCGCCACTTCATACTTTAATTACGCACTATTTTATTATTTCTTATTAGTCGGATTAGGAGCTGCGCCGTGAATCGTCTTCTGCACTATCCTGAAAAAGAAATCCAACGTAAAACAGTTTATGTTGCTTCTGGCCTTGCTTTTATAATGCATACTGTATGCAATGCTAGAATCTGCCATCCTCTTTCTTGTGCGTGTCATAAGTCGCCTTGAAGAACACATGCAACCAACGGGAGAAAACCCGGCTATGATGCTCGCCACCTGTCATATTCTATCTCCCGGATAGGCGAAAAGTGGACCTCGGAAACTTGATTGGCTACGTTGAATCGTGCGAAAAATAAATCTGTGCTCGTCTTGGCCCATGAAAACTTATGCTATATATGAACATGTTTTAAGAAGAGTGTGGGAATAACTTTAATGTAAGAAGGTCTAATATAACCAAAAAATGGACCAATTCATCCGGGACTAAGATTTGTGGACACCCGGGTTCCATGATACCTACCGATAAATGTTAAAAATTGACATTGAAACAAATCGTATTGATTACAAACGTCATATAGCGTTTTAAAAAAAAAAACTGAGCCCAGATATTCTTGCCGTTTCTTCTCTGAGAAGGTTTTGTTTTGCGAACAGGTTTAGGTTTTGTCGTTCATAAGAGCTTCAAAGAAGTACTACACACGTAAACAAAGTTTGATAGGAGTATTGTAAGGAGACTTTTAAAAAAGACTTAACTGTTTACGAGAGAGAACTGTATTGCAATCAGTGTAATATTATTGAAGACGTACTTCACATTAGCATAGAGTGCATACGGTATGAGACTCAGAGACGTACTGCCTTATCACGGGATTATAATGTCGGTATTTGTAACAGCATTCTGGCATTTCCTGAATCCGAGAGTGATAGAATATTGTTTCACACTGTTAAGATTGGGGCTAAATGACAGGAGATTAAGTTAATTTAATTATGTATACATAAGAAGACTGAAGACATTAGGAAAGTGTCCAGTAAGTTATCGTTCAAGAGACTGGTACGTGAACACCTCTTCAAGACATCCGTTCCCACTTAGTGGAATTGATATCATCGGTCATAGTAATTATAATATACTTTTGTATAATAATATGTATAATATAATATATTTGTACAGTATGTTGTAAGTGTAAGTTATTCATGTATTTTAGTTCTTTTTTTTAACAAATTTAATGTTTAGCACCCTTACAATATCTCTCCACGCCCCGGGTTGACTGGCAGAGAATGCCAAGAGGCATTAAGTCCGCCCTTTGTTATACTTTTATTTAAAGGTATTCAAATAAAGTTTAAATAAATAAATAAGACTTAAAATGTATGCATGGCTGATCCGAACAGTGCATGCAACAATGAGGGTGTCATATTCGGTACGTACGAACAAACCCTCCATTAAATAAAGATTTAAAAAAAAAGAGAGAACTGCTCGCTGGAGATGCTACGAGTACGTCTGAACTGAACTCCATCGGTTGCCAAGCTCGGCATTACAACCACTGAATACAACTGGATCATTCTTTGGAACAACGAGTGCGTAAAACATATACGATCTTTAATGGTTTACCAGAAATAATATGTTTATATAACTTATTAATAATTTCGTCTATGTGAATAGTAAGAGTAAAGTAGTAGCCTCTCAAATATCTGTGTGGGTTTCGGAGGCGGGAAGGGCCCGCCACGCTGCTCCAGTGCGCGTTGACGGCCCTGACATATTCTTGAAAAAACATTTTTTTTTACTATTTTTCAGACAAAGGTTACCTGTTTTTTTCGTTCACCGCTGAGCACGTGGTAAATACACCACTTAAAATTGCCTTTAACAATTTTAGCGCTGCAGGCCAACATCGTGCATCGGACCCTGGCCACTCGCGCTCCTATGCAACTAAAGCCTTACCTCTGAGTTACCGCGGCTGCGTATCTTATTTGGATTAATACTGTTTATATACCCTTCCCTAGATATATCATTGTAATGTGTGATAGTGAACAAAATGACAAATATAAACTAGTTTGTTACATCTAACTGAAATAATCATTAGACCGATAAATCGGTAGAAGATTGTCCTCTAGATAGTGGATATTAAACCGCTATTTCATTCTTCCCTTTCCATTCTCCAGGATATAGATTCTGTTGGTGCACACGCATAAAAATGTAAACACGCGCGCGGCCAGGGGAGACAATCCGTCGTTCTCATTAACGCAAATGCAGCCCTTAGTTTAAGATTTTTTTCCGAGTAAGCTTCAAACGCTACATAACAAATTAACCTTTTTAATTACAGATAATCCGAATCTAATCGGTATAAACAACTATCCCGACCGAATGATTAGGATTATTCCAACAACGAAACCCGTTGTTGCCTCCAATCTTTTACTGCAAAACGGCAAACAGATAACTGTTATGATTCAATAGAATTACGATTTCGGTATTATCTCTGTGTAAATGATATTTTTTTAATTTGTTTGTAACTCATGTTATAGGGTATTCTAGAATAATATCATTAGCCGGTTTTGATCAGTTCGCAAAAGACTCCGTAACATAAGAATTAAAATAAATTGTCTTAACATCTACAGGATCTAAGTCGTTTCTTATAAATTTTCAGAACGCCTTCCTCTTTTCATATATTTGTAGTACATTTAAGTATACATTAATTAATTATTGGCTAATTTAATAATAGCCTAGTGGTCACTTAAGTTACATGGAGCGCGAGTGACCTAGGTTAGATGTGGTTCGTGGCGGGCCCTTCCCGGCTCCAAAACCCTCTCACATATATGAGAAGGAAACCTTTGCCCAGCTATGAGCACTTACAAGCTGCTACTATACTTAACTTTTATAATATTTATTAATAATAAATACTATTAAAAATGATTATCACATCATGTAATATCATTCACTTTTTGTATGATATCACATGATGTATAAAATATATTTTTTTAACAAACTTCGAGATAATATCCGGATTTATAAGATTTCTGGGAGAATCAGTTGTAGTAGACGATACAGATGTGCGAATAAAGCGACCATGCCCTTACACAAGACTTTGAAGATACGGAACCCTACAAGTCACTAAAGAATAATTCAGTAAAATAATGGTTAATTTTATCTTAATTCTGGTATTGTGTCAGATATAGACATTTTACTAACAATCAAATAGAGAAAAATTAAATGAAAATTTAATTTTCCGATGTATGTTTTTTAAAGCTGCTAAAGTCAGCGTTAGCGTTCATAAACATTTTATACATAGAAACGAGTTAGACTCGGAAACCTGCCTTTTTAAGCGTGGTAGAGCCAAGCGGCGGCTTTAGCTGCTGCTCGAATGGGGCGGCTCGACCGGATTGGTACCACGGCCTCGCAGAATACCGGCGTGAAGTAGATGCATCTTGTATTTCTGCGTTTCGTTCGGTGAGTGAGGTAACCGGAGGCCCACACCCCCTCCCTATTCCTCTCCTCTTCCCTTCCATCTCCCCAATATCCTTAAAGACTGGCAACGCACCTGCAGCATTTATGGTGTTGCAGATGTATCTGGGCGACGGTAATCACTTACCATCAGGTGAACCTATTGTTCGTTTGCCGCCTTTCCCATAAAAAAAAATTATTAAATAAAAAAAGTTTATTGTAGAATGTTATGGTGTATCTGTCGTGTATAGTGTATAACATCACACTACGACCCATAGGTGCGGACTAGTAACCATAAACCAAGGTCATGTACTCATCACTTGTTTGCAACAGGCAAATACTAATAGAAATACTCGTATAATTCAAATTAAAAGTGCGGGAAATCGCGGGGCACGGGTAATAAATGACAAAGAAATTAAATAACAAATGATAATGTTACAGAAAAGGTACGCCATTTCAGACGTCCACGCTTTCTTGATAAGTCCAGCAGATACTACATTGTTCCAAAGATCCCCTGGTTGCAGTTCTGTTATTTGATGATTTGGTGAAAACTTCTGACACTCCATTATTTCGTCTATCGCGAGATACATTTTTAATTTTTTCATTCGTTTAATTTTCACATAAAAGTTCCTCCGGCAATACAAAAACTAGACGTCGAAAGCGAACGGCAAATTGTGCAAAAATCTTCCGTTGCCAGATTAGCAACACAAATTGCAAGCAAAGACTTGTGCGGAGTTTATTGTGTCGCTTTACGGAGCTCGACTCAACTGCGCTGCTCCTCCTCTACTGAGTTTGTACTTCCAAATGAAGGAATGAAAGTTATGGACCCTAACACGCTGCCTGCTAAATCGCAAGCCGTTGTCGGTTTACATCAATTTTCTTCTTTTCTTATTTATTTATGTAGATACACATAACAGGTGTTTCTCTGCGTGATTGAGTCTGCAACGATGATATCCGCAGCAGAACTAAGGTAACCAACATAGCCGTAAAGATCAGCAAGCTGAAGTGCCAATGGGCCGGCCACATAGCTCGCAGAAGTGACAACCGTTGGGGAAAAAAGGTTCTCGAGTGGCAGCCGCGTACAGGCAAACGCAGTGTAGGACGACCCCCCACAAGATGTAGTGACGACCTGCGCAGTGTTGCGGGAAGTCGATGGATGCAAGTGGCTCAGGACCGAGCTTCGTGGCAGTCTTTGAGGGAGGCCTATGTTCAGAAGTGGACTTGTGATGGGCTGAAATGATGATGATGATGATGATGACATAACAGGCTACATACATATAGCTTAGAATCAAATATGTCAGTATTATCGTGTCAGCTTTTTTATTCATTACATGCGCGACACATTCTGCCAATTAATTGGGTTACAAAATGATGGATTATATATATTGTTATAAACTTGTAACGTAAATGTTTCAATAAATTCGTCATCGACTTTGGGTGTTTATGTTTATAGGGGTATAATAATAGGAGAATCTGGTGTGTATTACTTTAGGTGGTGACTACGATACGATCAGAATGGTTCCGGAGTTCCAGAGTTTGAATGTTAAATTGTTTTAGACGATCTTTGTGGAGATAACATTCTATTGAGGCTGTGACGACAGCACTGTACTCTCAGGCACTTCTCTTTAATAATTTCAATATCATTGAGGTGAATATTAGAACATGTGATCGAACTGAAGAAGAATATTTCATATTGTTCTAGACATCCATTGGAGACTGTTATAGAGATTCCTGGTAGTTGATTGCCCTTCTTACAGATTAATTAATAGTGTGAGCGAAACTATAATTTTTCATCAAATGTAACTTTTAGTTCTTCTCAGTTAAGTGTTCTTAGCCGTTGTTCGCCATGGTTATTTTTCATTGTAAATATAATGACAATACATTTCATTTAGTTAACATCAACATTAAGTTGGTTCATATATATCTATTGTTTTGGATAAGAAAACTGTCCCTAAAGTTATTAATTATATTGAAGACCTGCATACATGAGATATGTTACATGTTAGTATTCACACTTGGTCGTCAATAAATACGTTAAACAAGAGTGGTTCGAGGTGGGTACCCTGTGGAACACCATATTACTATATAAACCATTCTTGTGTTCCGGTTTGAAAGGTATAGAGAGCCAGTATAATTACAGGCTTTGAGATATTCCATCTCAGTCCTGAGTGAGAACGCATCTGTAACCCTCTTCGCTTGAAGTTGTCGTGTCCATGGGTTGCAGGAGCCATTTAGCTTTGTCTATCTTTGATGAACCCCAATCCAATAAAAAACAACCCATAAAGGATTTACCGGCGCAATATTTTTTAGCTTGTGTTGTTTTATACTTGTTATAAATTCGACTAACGACCGCCTTAAGGTTTCTGTGCTATCATCCGGTTTCATAAACAGTTAATTGAAATGTCCTAAAATTCTACACAAAGCGACTTGTGCGTCATTCTTTCGTATTGATAAACGCTCCTTCGAATTTACACAACAATAACAGCCGAATGCGCTTCGATGTAGAGGCTCTCGGGCTCCATTGTAACACAAAGAATGATCGACGCGCGTCCCCTTTACGTGTTGAACATTTTTTCGACGACAGTATTTCGCTAACAAAGAAACGACGCCCAAACGAGATTAATTTAAGCAATGACGCTAATGAGA
The DNA here is from genome assembly GCA_029286595.1 of Bhutanitis thaidina. Taxonomy (NCBI): domain Eukaryota; kingdom Metazoa; phylum Arthropoda; class Insecta; order Lepidoptera; family Papilionidae; genus Bhutanitis; species Bhutanitis thaidina. The sequence continues at coordinate 16,746,261 of JAGSMS010000010.1, forward strand.
TGTATTATTATATTTATATTTATCTCCGCAAATATCCTTAAAGGCCGCAACGCCTCTTGTCTCTTGTGTCTTGTTGATGTACGTGGGTGTCGTTTAATCACTTGCCATAACGTGAGCCGTTGGCTCGTTTGCCTGGTTGATTACCGTCGCCCGCGTACACCTGCAACACTAGGTATTGGAGGTGCGTTGCCGGCCTTTTAGGGTATTTGGGAGATGGGAGAGAGGATGAAGAGATTTAGTTAATTAATCACATCTGCTACTGCTATCTCACCACCCCATGGGTTGACTGGCAGAGAATCCCAACAGGCATTAAGACCGCCCTTTGTTGCCTTATTCTTTAAGATTTAAATAAATGAAAAAAAAATACCCGGATTTGTGGAGATAAAACGTAACATATCATATATAATTAGGAAGCGGTGAATAAAAAAAATGTTGAAAATAGCAATAGGACAGGTGGCGGGATAGTAATCTCGAAAAATACCAGACCGTAATTAAGCAGTTCGATGTCCGGCAGCAGCGTCTAAGGACCGCTTACTCAGTCTGGCGACAGTGGTAGATCCTCCTTGTATGCGAGGCCTATGACCTGCAGTGGACTATTTACAGACTGTTGAGGTAAGGTAAGGAAGAAGAAAAACAAAGCAAATAGAATATATTTTTAAACATTGAAGGTAACATAAATATTCTGAAACGTTCTCTTTGATTTGTTTTTTTTTTATATTTAAGCTCTCTTCCAGAAATAGCCACATCTTGTCCCGAAACATCGTAAATATAAAAGCAAAAGTAAAACGCGATGAAATCCTTGAATAATAGTTTCATTTCAAATGTGTAGTGTTCGTGTAAATACAAGAAATCATACATAACAACAATATTATAATTATACTTGTTATACATTATATTTGAATTATAATTGACGCTTGATATTAACTTTCCCCAGCGCATAATCCACATTCTTTGTCCTCTTTTATGTGTAGGACATGGCTCACCGTTCTCCAAATATACGTACTTTTGCGATGAATTTTTAATTTTTGTTTCAGGTAAACTCAATACCGCGCCTCCGGCGGCGAACGCACCCCGTCAGCTCGAGATTCCGAAAGGATTTGAACTGCCGCAGTACGTGAGGGTCCGTTGTTACCGGTCATTGTACGCCGCTAACCTCCTGTTTGGGATTTAGGACACAATAGATACGTTATTTTATTGTTTCAAAACACTCTAAGCCTAAGCTTTAAGGTCGTGTCGCATCAGGGTGTAATGATTGCGTTTCGGTTTTTCTATCTATGGGAAAATAACGAAGTAGTAGAGTTTGTAAGTTATTCTGGTGAGGTTAGGAGCCTAGGAAACTTTAATCATGGACCTTCATATTCTGATTTCGAATTGAATAATTATTGAGAAGAAAATGGCTAAACTTAGCCAATAAACTACATCAATCACGTGCTTGTATAGTGATATCATCTACGGCACCCGCATGTTTTATACCACTGCTGGACTTTTCAAGAAAGCGTGGACGTCAGAAATGGCGTACCTTTTCTGTAACATTATCATTTGTTATTTAATTTCTTTGTCATTTATTACATGTGCCCCGCGATTTCCCGCACTTTTAATTTGAATTATACGAGTATTTGTATTAGTATTTGCCTGTTGCAAACAAGTGATGAGTACATGACCTTGGTTTATGGTTACTAGTCCGCACCTATGGGTCGTAGCGTGATGTTATACATTATACACGACAGATACACAATAACATTCTACAATAAACTTTATTTATTTATTTATTTATTTTTTATGGGAAAGGCGGCAAACGAGCAATAGGTTCACCTGATGGTAAGTGATTACCGTCGCCCATGTACATCTGCAACACCAGAGGAGCTACAGGTGCGTTGCCAGCCTTTAAGTGTATTTGGGAGATGGGAGGGAGGATAAGGAGTGGAATGGGGAGGGGGAGTGGGCCTCCGGTTACCTCACTCACCGAACGAAAGATGCCTCTACTTCACGCTGGTATTCTGCGAGGTCGTGGTATTAATCCGGTCGAGCCGGCCCATTCGAGCAGCCGCTAAAGCCGCCGCTTGGCTCTACCACGATTAAAGCTAATAACGGGCTATATAACGCAATATATCTTCAGTTTCTAAGATCAGCGCCTTTAAACATACAAACTCGTCAGTTTTACAAATTCGATAAAGATATAGATGAGTAGAGATTTATCGTGTATTCAATATTCGAACAATTAACAAACAACAGTAGTTGTATATGATTTCATTAACATACAAACAATACATACACACCGTTTTTTATGATAATGTATACTCAATTGAATTTTGTCATTGTAAGTTTTAACCGATTCATCTATCACCAGTGTAATCTCTTGATACCCTGAAACGATCTCACAGAACCGATGTTTGAATATAGAGCCATATCAAATATCATAAATATCCCGGCGGCGGCCTCAGGAGCACGGAAAATAATTGGAAAACGGCGCAGGTCGCTCATCCGAGGAGATTCGTTTAGATTGTATTTGCTTGGTGATTGAGAGAAATACTGCTCTATACATATCAATTATTGGAAAACGGAACATATATAATCAAGAGAACTATCGTCCCATATCATCCCGAATCCCGAAATGTCAGAAAAACGTTACTACTTTCGACAGCTGACGGAATAGCCTGCTAAAATATAGATCTAGAATATTCAGACTGGTGACCCGGCAACCCACTTGCTGAGCCAAGTCACCCTAAGGTAGAGGCCTATGTTTCAGTGGCCCATGTTACGCTGCAGCACGTCACCGGCATTAATATGTAAGTGCTGGTACATAAGGGATTATTATTCAACCCTCGAAGTTGATCATTGAGATAAATGTGTTGGAAGGTGGAATATACCATACTTTTTGCGGCTCACCTATCGGTAAGTAATTATCGTCGCACACACCTGCAACACCAGAGGGAGCCAAGTGGCGGCTTATGCTGCTCCTCGAATGGGCCGGCTCGACCTGGTTGGTACCGCGGCCTCGCGGAATACCGGCATGATGTAGAGGCATCATGTGCTTCTGCGTTTCGTTCGATGAGTGAGTGAGGTAACAGGAGGCCCACTTAGTACTTTAATTTCAATATGAGCAACTTAAAACATATTTTCAACACATTTATACATCAAAAGCTATTTTTTGAAAAGTAACCTACGCACAAAACGTGAATTACAAATAACAGATTCCAATAATTTAGCATTACGCTGCGTCTACCCCCGATCGGCTGGAGTGCGCGAGCGGGGGGTCAGCCTCCATTAGGATAGGATGTGTGTATTAGGCCGTGAGTGCTCTTCGGCCACCGGGTCTAAGGAGTAGCGTAGATTGACTCTTTATATTGTCTCGGCTCCTTGAGTAAAGTGCGTCGGGCTCGATGAATAAAGGAAAGCTAGAGCTTTCCTTTTAAGTACGGCTTCGTTTTAAGAACCGTATTCCGTGCAGCTCAGTGGTCACTGGTGACCCTGCGTTGTGGGTTCATGTATCCAATCCAATTCTGAATTATGCGAGGCTTTGTACCAGACTTTAGGATACGTAGAGGCGCTAAAAGGGAGTCTTACGGCATTTAAGGTTACAGAATAAGGTACAAGGATATTAATAACAAAACTTTCATACTTTCGTTTGGACATTGGATGTCGTAACGTACGACTAAATGAAAAGATTTGGAATATCAGTTAGTTAAGTGTAAGTGACGTCACGTCCTATCTCTCGGAGAGGCGCAAAATGGGTTGCGGATGGCGGCTGACCTATGTTGTGCCCAATAGAAATCGGTTATCTCTGTCTTTTCGTGAAAAAGACTTGTGGAGCCATGAGTGTGTCGAGAAGTCCGTGCTTATTTTTTATTTGGGAATTTCTCGGCTCTGTCGTGGACATTTTCAAACTTTACAGATGTAGATAATCGAGTGTATCGAGAAAGTATTTTAGTACTATTTTCGTTTCCACAACGTCCATCTCCAGTGCTATCTGCTCACATCTCAACCTTTTAAATATCGTGATTCGCTTTTTTTTTTATTTTACGAATGGAAATAGTTTGATCGAGCGGGGATAGTCGAAGAGCTAAAGCTAAATTATTGGCATCTGTTATTTATTATTCACGTTTTGTGCTTGTGCGTAGGGTATTTGCCAAGCTTGTTTTTTAATGTTTTAAATGTGTTGAAATTATGTTTGCAGTAGCTCAAATTGAAAGTGATACTATAGTTTCTTGAACATTAATACAAAGTTCTTCAACCGTCTATTCAAGCCCACATCCTATTAGATGGTACATACAATCTAGTTAGATCCTTCTAAATATTTTCTAAATTCATTCGGTCATTTCACTCTGAACTGATACTACACATGGTCTCGCGCACATCTATCAAAGATATTACGTTGCGAAGTGTCTTCCATTGTTCAAGCGCTATCGCAATGAGCGTCTGACTTTGAGAAAATTAAAGACGCGATATTCTCCGCCCGCCGCGACGACCCGGTACTGTACTGGTTTAGTCACTGCCAGCACTTGACTCTGGCATTTTTTCTGTCCCGAGCTCTCTGTTAGGTCCTCTTTCGTTTATACAATATATTCACATACATTATGGAATATTAGTTAGTTAAATTTAATTTCGCTTCGCTTTTGTGCAGTTTCTTTTGGGTTGAGTAAATTAATAATCCAGGGTTAAAGTTACTGAGACACTGGCCCTGGCTTCGAATACCAGCTTAATCGGATACAGGAAGGTAAAGACGAGTGTGAGCCTCTGTGTTTGCGCGTAACCTTGCGGCACTATAGTATCTCCGGCGCAGTTGACGACTTTGGATTGTTATCGGAAGGTCTCGCCGTGTACAAAATCGGCCACGACATTATCAAAGTTTTCTAGTACTATTTCAGGCAGCACCTAAGTGGCATGAAAGAAAACTTACATTGTCTCCGTCGGATGGCGCAGGATAAGAACGATCTTATTATGTTCTGTGGGAATTATATCGTTAATTGTACTGGTGGGACCATTTTTTTACATTCATTTAATTACGCGGAACACCGTCGACGTGAGCCAGTCGCACCTCGCATTCGCCTTCTAAGCTTGGCGATAGAGAGAAATCTTTTAACGTGGTAGAGCCATGCGGCTGTTTTAGCTGTTGCTCGAATGGGCCGGCCCTACCGGAGTACCACGACCTCGCAGAATACCGTCCGTTTCGTTCGGTGACTGTGGTAAGTGGAGGCCCACTCCCTCTCCCCATTCTCCTTCCTCATCTCTTGTGAGCCGCTTGATCGATTGCCGCCTTTCCCATAAAAATCGCTGAAGAACGTTATACCCTTTAGTGGTCATGGCGATTTGATATTGACGATGATAAGTTGTAATTTTCACCAGCTCCTCTGATCCTGAAGCGTGTGAATGTTATGCTTTTACTGTAAGTTACAGAACCAGACACAGGGCGTGTGGAGGTTTTGCCTTTGAGTTTTTTTTTTAATTTCTTCTCTAATTTTTACTTACTACACACAAAGAACTGCGACATTTATTTTGCCCTTCTTTTTATCAATTGTTACAGAGTTAGTCGTTTTATTTCTACATCAGCATCCAAACGTTGTCCGGATAAGTCTTTTGTGACTCAACTGCCTAATCCTATAGACTTTGTTAGAGCAAAAAGAGGGCGGATTAAGAAATTATCTTCGTTATTTAACTGTTCGTTCAAGTCAAAGGACGACTAACTTGGTTAAATTTCTCCTAAATGTAATTTATCAAAGACATCAGACTTAACTGCTGTTAAAGCTACGTGCTTCTTTTTAACAAGACTTTTTGAAAGTGATTATGCAGTGTAAATGTTTTCGACTTTAGGTAACAGATAATAAAGCTTAATGTTACAACTAATAAAATACTCAGACTATTTTAAGTATTTATTTCGAACAGGCAGAGCTTCGCCTTACGCGTTGAGATCTGATTTCCAATAAGATGTCTTTGCTACAGGTTAATGCGCTTTTATACAGACTTTATGCGGCAATCGACCATAAGGAATAAAAAATAAATAGGGTATTTCCGGTATGTGAAATTGCATAATTAAAATAAATAACTGTCGCTTTCATATCACGAAAGTGAATTAAATATTGTATAGTAAATTTGAAGCCCTGTTATGAAATTATTTAATATTGTTGCATTTGTTAAAGAAAAAAACCCTTGACAGATTATCATTACATTCCTTAAATAGACAATAGTCAAATTATAACTTATTTAGAAACTAAACAAAGTAAAGAAGTGATTATAATTGAGTAAAACTAATCAGACAAATTATTAACAACGAAATTATATGAGGCGGATGTGCCCCTGCCATTTACATTGGATAACATTAAAACCCTTTAAAAGAGTAGTGTAGAGTAATGGGGAGTGGCAGTACAGTAAATGGTGATGATGAAGTTTAATAACGTGAGTAGAGCCAAGCGGCGGCTTTCGCTGCTGCTCGAGTGGGCCGGCTCGACCGGGAAAGGCCCGCAAACCTCCTCCCCAAACCCCTTCCTCATCGTCCTACCCATCTCCCAAATACCCTTAAAGGCCGGCAACGCACCTGGAGCACCTCCGGTGTTGTAGATGTACGCGAGCGACGGTAATCACTTACCATCAAGTGAACCGCTTGCTCGTTTGCCTCCTTACCCATAAAAAAACAAAAGTCTCTGTAGTGTTCACTTATTTTAGGCACACTTAGTTACCATAACATTAGACGGATATCGGCTCGCAGCGCACGCACTACGTCTTTACTCCGCACCGGCTCGATCACGAGTAACCCCCGCTCTTACTAACGCAGTGTTTTTAAACTCTTTGGTTTCTACCGCGGACCGCGTAGTGCATTGCCTGAGACGACAGATTTATACATACATATTATAAATACATTGATTTACATTCCTTAATTAGTTTGTATTTAATAGGTATACTTTCACATACACTACAGTCTCCCTGACCGACTTCGAGCACGGCGACAACTTGCAAATATAATCGTAAGTTGGAAACTGCGTAGGATACATATATACTGTACGCGCAGACACTCGTCTCCACCTTCCTGCATCCGAAGCAACAAGGCTAATACAATTTCTACAAAAGTATTCACTGGACGAAAAAAGTTTTTAACGCAATCAAAGATAATAACTCCACTTGTTTAATTACAAGCCACATACTGATGTAATTCATTGTGCATATGCAAATGTACCGGTATCAAAAATAAGGTCCCCGACTGTAGTGCGTTAGAATAAACATGGGACCTCTTAAATATTTAACAGGGTCCGTTTCCTTTTACGTACGTACTTCGGAATTCCGATTGGTTTTACACACGTGGTGGGGCTTTCAATGATCTTCTCAAACTGAACTCAAAATCTACAGTTAAACTTGGTTAAATAGGTACAATAATGGTCATTTTGTAATTAAAAGTAAGATATGTTTTATATTTTATGCATTTAATGAGTTTTTTATTTGAGTGGCTATATTATTGCATGATTATTAATTATTGAATGTGTATATTTTTTACGAACATTTGTACGTTGAAGTTATACTTTCTTTATTCATTAGAAGTGTTTCTAATAATATCACCACCACTGTATATGTATATATATCATTGTTACTAAATGTCATTAAATGCTGTAATTTATTGTTAAATATCATTCATCATCATCATCATCATCACAACGTACCAGAAGTCCAGTTCTGAACATGACCTATGTTCCAGCAAACCACAAAGTTCACAGTTTTGTACCACCTGCGTCTGTCGGCTCATAACACTGTGCAGGTCGTCAGATATAATAAAGAAAATTATTTCAATGTTGTGAAGATATTGTGAAGCCCGCCATCCCGCATCAGATATTCGTGTAGACCTTTGCTCAGCAGTGGGCACCCACGGGGTGCTACGTTACTGTCACTTTACTATTACGTCATCAATGAACACAATTAAACATTTGCAGGACGAACAGGGCGCATGAAGCCTCCGATCGCTAAGCCACTCTTTAAAAAGTTGCGATACAAAGGTATGTCGTAGCTGGTGCTTCTAGATTTGTTTGTTTCTGTCCGTGTTCTGTGCTACTGTGTGCCTGTGTATACCACGTATGCTAGTGTGCGTCCTACTCCTTTCCTCTTCTAAATGTTCATTAATGTTTGTTTCAGTTTATATTCTGGGTTGAAATTAGAACTCTACCACAGAACGTTGTCTCTTATGTTATTTTTTTTTCTTACAAATATACCATTTTCAGTAGTTTCATTATGTTCAATAATATGTAGAGAAATTTTAAACTGTGCAAGCAATCTAAGCTTAGTAGTTTTGTGAACTTTCTGATAAGTGCATCGCAAAGCAGTGCAAATGATTAAAAGTATTTTTCTATCTTCTTTAAAAAAAAAAAAAGCATTGTGTTACTTGCCATGGGCTTTACATCAGAAGTAATCTCTAATCATAATTACATCAACTCGTTCACTTCTTTAATTTTAACTTTACCTTTTAAGCGTCGTTCACATCTGCCGACACCGTCAGCCGCAGCCACGTGGTCGTATGTGTCGAAACTAATATCGGGTTATGGTTCCGGTGGGTGTGAATGGGTCTTAAGTTAGAGAAGAGAAAACCTAGGATAGAAGGCTTTGTCTTTTGGTATCAATAAGTTTTGTAGAAAGTAGTGTTTGTGCTATCTGTGTAACGCTTTGGTTTTTAAATCCGTTCTATAATTAAATTTTTAATCACTTCAAAACGTCTACGAGATAACGCCTTCTTTTTTTTTAATTGGGAAAGGCGGCAAACGAGCAAGTGTTTCTCTAGCTGAAGTGATTACCGTCGCCCGGGTGCATCTGCAACACTGGAGGTGCTGCCGGTGCGTTGCCGGCTTTTAAGGGTATTTGGGAGATAGGAGGGAGGATGGGGAGGGGGAGTGGGTCTCCGGTTACCTCACTGAACACCGAACCAGACGCAGAAGCACAAGATGCCTCTACTTCACGCCGGTATTCTGCCTTATCGAAGTAAATTGCATATCGTATGGTATCTTAACACCTTTACTTAAAACAATAACGATAATTGTGAACATAAATATCAAGACATTATTTGACGTTGGTTGACGGCCCGGTGTAGTGGATAAGCGTTTGGCTGCGGCGCTGCGGGTCTCGGGTTTGATTCCTGCACGGGACAAGTACAAGTAACTGTTCCGGGTCCGAGTGGTTTTTCCATATGCAATTTATATATGTAAACTACCTTCGGGATTCTTCTACCATCAGGAGAAATTCTTACAGTTGGAAAAAACTTATTTTTTAAATAAACTAAAACTGAACAAGATTAACTCGTATACAGTTTCTGGTTAAATATGTTTCTCCAGCAATTGTAATCGTTAGTTTTATTATTAAGAAACAAATGAATAACACTGTTCATAAATCAAGACGGAAAAACTTTGGGTAACATGAGTTCAACTTGAGTAGCTTGAAGTACACAACAAATATAATATATCAAGCAAATATCGAGCTTATTTCAAGCACATTAAGATGTATTACTGAATGGTGGTTGAAATACATGGGTTGCCGTTAACAAGGGGTGGTCGGTACACTGTATCAATCAACAATATTGGTTTAGAGCCAGATGAAGTTGCGCCGTGCAGCGATGTTTGCCGGCCGCTCCTCCTGCCGCGTCCCTGGTCCCCTGTCACAATGTAGAAGACTATTTAGGGCAGTGTAGAAAGAGTCCAATTCTTACTGTGCAGTAGTAATAGAAACTTACCATACGTTTTGATTGCATCTAACTATTTAGAAGTGTATAGTATCTAATTTTTTTGGTTTTATAATTTTATTTTAACACTAGCGAACCGCGCTAGCTTCTCACGGACAGACAACGGACCGTTATACGTATAAACCTTCCCCAATGGACGGCTCTAAACGATGGTGAAAATCGCATTGAAATCGTGTAGGAATATCATCAGTTATTAGTGAATACACAGACAAACGCTGATTACGTGTTTTGTAACCAACCTTTCTGCCAAATGTCAACCTTACGCGCACGCGGCGCTCCCTGCCGACTGGACGGTCGACGCTCCGGAGACTAACTAAAGCCGGAAACATCATTATATCTTTAAATAAAATGGTATTAAAAAAACTGTCATGCCATGTTTAATAAGTCTTCTTAATGGTAGAAGTAACTTTTTAAATGTCTACTTGATATTACGTGATACAACCGGATTATAGAATGAGTAGATTATAGTTTTATATAGTAGAATGGAGGCCGTATGAGGAAGCTCAATGTTGTTCAGCGCGCTATGAAAAGGGCTATGATCGGTGTTTCTCTGCGTGATAGAGTCTGCAACGATGATATCCGCAGCAGAACTAAGGTAACCGCCATAACCGTAAGGATCAGCAAGCTCAAGTTGCAATGGGCCGGCCATATAGCTCGCAGAACTGATAACCGTTGGGGAAAAAACGTTCTCGAGTGGCAGCTGCGTACAGGCAAACAAGATGGAGTGACGACCTGCGCACTGTTGCGGGAAGTCGATGGATACAGGTAGCTCAGGACCGAGATTCGTGGCAAATCTTTGGGGGAGGCCTATGTTCAGCAGTGGACTTGTAATAGCCTGAAATTATGATGATCATAGTAGAATAAATTCAGTAATAATCTAAAGCCAACTAACTTTATCTATTTATTAACGGAGATAGAGTAATAATAATAGAGAGAGCGTCGACTGACGGGAAACACCGACGCTCTGAGCAGTCTGCAGTCTGTGATCATATCCTTGATCGCCCCAACCATGATATCAGATTTGACAGACCAAAAATCCGCCCAAAAGAACATCGATTCCTGCCAAGGATGATTCGCGATGCTATGGAAATCAAAAAACATCCTAATTAATTAAATCTAAACAAAGCATACCACAGCACGACCTCAAGATACTGTAATCACAATTTCAGCGTAGATTGGAGCAAAATTAATAAATAAAAGCTGAAGGTAGCCCGAGTTGACTATGACACCTGGACGTCTAACACCTCAGTCCCCCTGTGACCGCGGCTGCTGGAAAGCAATCGAAACGTCTAGAATATAACAACAAAATTAAACAAGATAGACTCCGTAAAGGGTAGTTTGATTTCAAATAGAGATTTTTTTAAGAAATAAACTTTTAAAAAACGTAAGTTATTGGTTCATTTATGGATCAAACTGATTAATTGATTTGGCTGAGATGTTAGGACGCCTTCTTGAGACTTGAGAAGTTCAGCAGCTCGTCCTAATAGCAGACTTCAAAATCGTAAAACTTTTCGTCTTCCTCTGTGTAAAACGGCTGTTGGACAACACGTTTTAATCGAAGTTTCCTGCCGCGCACTTCGACTTTGTGGAATCAGCTGTCGCAAGCAGTATTTCCGAACAGTTACGACTTAGGGACCTTCAAGAAAAGAGCCTATTCCTCCCTCAAAGGCCGGCAGCGCATCTGTAGCTCCTCTAGTGTTGTGGATGTTCGTGGGTATCGGTGATCATTTACCATCAGGTGAGCCGCACGCTCGTTTGCCCCCTTCCTCTATAAAAAAAACGTACTAATGTACCGCATGTGTTCCTCAACTAATGCAGTCAGATTTGAGCTGGATGTTTTCATGGGTTCGGCGACCTACACAAGGAAATTATTGTTTAAGAGTTTATGTCCCTAATTTAAAAGTTCGACATATTCTGTTTCCTATATCAATTGACTGATTCTTTTTGTTTTTTAAATTAATTTAAGATTTTTAAAATGTATGTTGTAAGTATTAAATAAGTTATCATGCGATATGCACGCTGTGTATAAATTTATCAGAATGTAATTTAAAGAGTATCCTTTATTTTATTTAAGAATGTATGAACTTTGTATTCAGTTTAGGAGACCCAAAAAAAAAATCTGGTCACATGATATAGAGATATTATGTTATACTCGTAGAGCCCGTGATGACTCACGAATTAAGTCGTAAATTATCACGGGCTCGCAAATAAAAATTGTATTTTTTTATAACATTAAAGTTAATCTTGGGGTTTGGGTATAGTGTTAACTGACTGAAGTTCAAGTCATGTGTGAACGTTTTGTATTGTGATATTTAAAATGATACGTAAAATAATAATTATAGTTACAGAACTTACAATAAGTCAACTACCCCCATTCCGTATCATAGTGTTCAGTACGTACAATGTTAAATTACAACGTAAGAATCCCATAAAGTTTCGATGCAACCGAGAGCTGTTCGTTAAATATCCTTACTAAATATTTTCCAATCTCTTTCAATTATTTTCTTTGTCCATCATTAGTGTTATTAACTGAGCTGTGCACTTCCTGGCATGCGGCAGCCGGAGCCGGTATGCGTTTCTTAGAAGGCGGCAGTCGGTGCCGTGCACTGGCAATGCCGCTAACCATCTAGTCTATGAGAAGCCGACAGAGTTAGAGGCTACTTAATTATGTTAAAGTTGGTCTCGTAATGGTAACTTGTACAAATTTGCCGGAATTTTGAATAACTTTTCTAAAATCAAATATTTTATTCAGCAACATAAATGTCAATTGCCAAACGTTATTTTTGTAATGTCATTTACCACCGTTTAGTTATGAGCTTCCTCTGACGGAGAAGAAAAAGATAAAAGAAAAAAGGAAAGATTTTTTTCAAAACAAAACGTTTTAAATTTTATTTTTTATGGTTCACCTGATGGTAAGTGATTACCGTTGCCCTCGTACATCTGCAAACACCAGAAGTTCTGTATGAGCGTTGCCGTCCTTTAAGGGTATTGGGAGATTGGAGGGTGAATGAGGAGGGGGCCGGGGAAGGAAGGGGAGTGGGCCTCCGGTTACCTCACTCACCGAACGTAACGCTGAAGCACAAGATGCTTCTATTTCACGCCGGTATTCTGCGAGGCCGTGGTACCATATAGGTCGAGCCGGCCCATTCGAGCAGCAGCAAAAGCCGCCGCTTGGCTCCACGACGTGTAAAAACACTACAATATTACAATATTTTTTTCACATAGGATGCGGTAAGGGAATTCGGAGTGAGCGCATTTTTTTTTTACGGTAAAACGTACGGTAAACGGCTCCCCTGATGGAAAGTGATTGTTGTACGTACATCTCCGACAGCAGAGGAGCTAAAGCTCCCTTGCCGGCCTTTAAGAACTTTAGGGGGATAATGGATAAGGGAGCGAGACATCAATGTATATTTTATTTTTATTATGTACTCCGTCACCCATTCAGTATATAGATTAGTGTAAGGGGGGAGGATGCAGATTCTCTTACGCCACCATCACCCCCAATCCATTCTTTAATAAAATTCAATAGAGCATAGCCAATCCATAACAAATATGACGGAAGGGCTCGGCAGTCCTCAGTAGAGTTTGGCTCATGTTATAGTTCATAGCGTAATTTTTATACGAGTATAACATTTTTCTATTTAAATATTAAAAAATAATATAATACTCAATAATACTAAAACGATGTCTAGTATTTTCACGCGAATACGTTTAAATTTTACTTTCTAATCCCGACGTTTCGGGATCCTGAAATAAATAAAATAAAATCTAAGACCATATCGCACATCTGAACGCAATTAAACGCCATAAAATCCGTCAATAATAGCCTCATTTTGGATTAAACTAGAAATCACTAAAAATAACTAAACAAGTTAATCAAAATTTAATTTTTATATGATGGACCAATGTGCATCGTGGGGCCTACCACCCCTTTTCCTTCCGTGGGTGTCGTAGGAAGCGACCACCGTGGTGCTAGGTATACCGGTACCACCATCACAAATCAGCTTGCCAAGCCTGGCAAGGCTGTTACAACAGCCGCGGCCATAGCCGAGTGAGAGACTTCTCACGGCAACGTTGCAGCGCAGATAAGTCGTGGCATAGACAACATACAGATCGTATGATAAAGCAGTTGTCAAGTTTCTAGACGTGGTAGAGCCAAGCCAAGAGTGGGCCGGCTCGAACGGGTTAGTATTGCGGCGTTTCGTTCGGTGATTGAGGTAAGCAGAGGCCCACTCCCTCTCCCCATCCCTCTCCCCATCCCTCTCTAAATACCCTTAAAGGCCGGCAACGCACCTGCAGCACCTCTAATGATGGAGATGTACATGGGCGACGATAATCACTTACCATCAGGTGAACCGCTTGCTCGTTTGCCGCTATACCGATGAAAAAAAAGTTGTTGTTTCTTTTTTCTCTTTGCTTATTTTTTATTATCGTGGTTGGGTTTATTTTATATTTAGTTGGCTTTTTTTTTCTCTTTCTTTAATAAGCACTGTGCGGTCTATGTGCCGTGAACTAATTGTTTTTCTTTCTCATTTCTCTCTTTCAATTACGAGAGGCCAATGTCCTGCGTTGGACTATTTGCAGGTTATTAATGTTAGGTAAGAGACGAATACTTACATCATACATATAAACTGTATTAGTTGTCTTTATTAACGTGACGGGTGATCTCGCCCATGTCACATACAATCAGTAAAAGCTTCTCCCATTTCCAATAGTATATCGTGGTGTAACCTTCCTTCCTGAAAACTATAAGTACGCTGTCTGAATCCTTGTTTGTTGCATGATTGGATAACTTCGTACAGCTCAATCTGTCTGTAGCGCAGAGCTGGGATCTCCTCCGCTCCGAAGTCCGGGCAGCGGTGCGTTATCTCTGATCGCATTAACAGACCGATTATATCGTCTTCATAGACCGGTCTCCCTTGATAGCGCCCGTTAATCTGTCATGATGAGATTTAAAACTTTTTCCATCAGATCAGTGGGATATCCCGAGATCATCCGCTCTCTTCCAATTTGAAGTTGATTGTATTGACGAACATTTTAACTAATGTTGTTTGATAATTTTTTCGAATATTTAGTGAAGTTTTAGTTTTACAATCAGTACTCGGTACGGTAGAATTCTTAATCCAAGTTTAAGTAAATGTAAGGTAAAGCTGGGTCGTCTGAATCTGCCATCCCCTTACTTCCGGTGTGTGTCGTAAGAGGTGACCAAGGGAAAAGCCTTGAAAATTACAACGGCTACCGACAGATGGCGGTATAATGTACATCATACATCTGGAAAATATCAGGCCTAATAGGTTTTATAGAAAATCCTCCTTATGGGAGAGGCCTATGTTCTGCAGGGGACTATTTATAGGCTGGTAGGGGTTAGAAGGTTTTTTTTCTCGGAAATGCTGATTCCCCCCCGATGTTTTCATTCTCCGCCGATCATGTAGTAAATACAACACTTAAAATTGCTATTAATAATTTAAGTGGTGTCGGCCCCCCGGATCTAACCCAGGTTACTCGTGCTTTATGAAACTAACTCAGCGCGTTAACCACTAGGCCTACCATGGCTCTAATTCTACCATTAATTTCTTTCTTCTTGTCCGAGTTAATTTTGGATATTCTGCATTCACGTCTTATTAGCTCTGCTATGAAAGACAGAGGCAGCTTTCATTTGAATGAACAGAGAATATATTTCCGATTTATTTATTAATATTGGTAGTAATAAAAACCTGCGACTGTTTATATAATACCACTAAAAAATGTAAATACATACGTCTTAATGTACAAGTTTCTGGTTATTGTTTCGAGGTTAGGAATATTTGTATATTTTATGTAAATCCTTAGCCACGAAAACAAAAAATTGAATTTGTAACATCTCGCACCGTCATATATGTTTCATCGTGACTCTGTCAAAATCACAGCTCCCGAAACACGAAAACTCCCCCATTACAATATCAACGACACTCGCGACGGATGCGCGGAGTCTCAGCTGTCCCGCTCGCACACGTCACAGATCACATATAGACGGCCGTTTCGCGTAGTCCCGTGCGCGGGGAGTTGGTGTAACGAAATTTAAAAACAATCCCCACGAGATGGAACGAAAATTTATTTTGTTGTCTGCGAGATTGTTTCGAGATTTTCTTTTACTCGTCCACGGCTCGAGTGACGAGCGGGGGCAGCGGGAGGGCTGAAGTTGTGCGATAAGAACACTTTGAAATATCAAGCTAATGTGAACTTTATCTCTGGGATAGTTCTGCTAAATATCACGTGGATGCTTTGGACTCGTCGGAGCGCTGAGCGAAGAGGATCATAGGCAGTGACTCACTCGTGGAGGCAAATCTTCTAAGCCTCGAACACCGTAGACGAGCGGCCTGCCTCTCGGTTTTTTATCGGATACATTCCGGAGAATGCGCGGAGGTTTTGCATGATCTGATACCCCCTTCCCCTTTCCATCACCAAACGACTTGGCGCGGCGAGCAGTTCCACCCTTATGTTGTAGACATTCCACCATTACGCACGAAGCGGTTTGCCTCTTACATTATGCGGACCGCTAAGGAGTGGAACTCTCTGCCGAGGTCAGTTTCTCCGGAACACTATAACTGGACATCTTTAAGGCCAAAGTGAACAGACAAACGTTCTAGGCAAACGTGTACCATCCTAGGCCATCTTCGCCTTCCATCAAGCAAGACTGAGGTCAAACGTATGCCTATTATTTTAAAAAAAATATCAGATCAACGCATGCATAATGGAGATCTGCAAAGAGAAAATAAAAACTATTATCCCTCATCAATTCCAGATGAATTGAAAATCCTCGTTATCGAGTGAAATGAAAAGGACTCGTAAAGTCTAATTTAAAGAGCTCGAGTTTACTAGAAGCTATTCAATGGTTGCCTTGCCCACGTCCCAGCCCCATCAGCGGAACAGCTCGTTGGTACCACATTGTTGTTTTGTCACGGGTTCTTAATACGTGAGTTAAATAACGAAGTGCAATACAAAAAGTAAAGTCAAGCCAATACAAAGTGTGTTCGTTTTAAAGGTCGTGGATAATAAACAGTTCAGTGGTTTCCTGTATTTTCGTGAATACTACACATTTTAAATTAAATTATTATTTACTGATTTTAAAGCATACCACTGCACCTCAGGATACTGTGAGCGCTTTCTGCGTAGATCGGTACAAAAATTTACGATTAAAAGCTCACGGTAGCACGAGGTAACTATGACATCAGAACCTCTAACGCCTCAGTCCCATGACCACTATACACCCGAGAAGTCGGCGATAGATGAACTTAAATTGAACACGATGAAGGTAACTTGTACTAATGTATTAACTTTCCAAGACTCTTTCTCATCATCCACTTTCGAGACTGTGTTAATCACGTGGCTCTTGCCCTCAATCTGTTCCTTTCCTCTAACCTAATCGTATTTACATTACGATTATATAGGATGCGAAGGTGAAGTCGACTGAGTGCTCCTCCTACTCTATAATACAATTCGCTCAAACGCCAACTCGAGTATTTTTAAACTTTTTTTGCGGCTCTCCTGGTGGCAAATGATTACCGATGCCCAAGTTTATCTGCTATACCAGAAGAGCTGAAGGATATTTGGGGAGATAGGCCTCCGGTTACCTCACAAGCCTTACTTCATGACAGTATTCTGGGTGACCAGCAGCCCAAACTGCCGCTTGGCTCTACCGCTTCAAAAACGTATAGACCTACACAGAATCCTGCACCCGGTGAAATTAATGAGCTCATATATACTTCGCGAGCCCTCTCTTAACAACGGAACGCTAGAACTAGGACCTCTATAGGCTATTACTACGTCTGGATCGTTGCGGCTCTAGTTTGGACCACACGCTGCAGACCGCCTCATTGAACAACGGAATCATAACTCGACCCGCAAATCAAACGAAATGAAAATGGGAACGTAGGTAAGGTCTCTCGTGTTATTGATGTATTCGTCTCGCCCTTATGTATTAAGTAATAAATGTATTTATTAAATTCACTTCAATTTCGATTTGATTTAATATTAAACGTCGAAGATTCTACTTAAAGTACTTATAGAGGTTAAATACGATGCAAGAGTACGAGTGTGATTGATGTGAAGATAACTGACAGGGTTCGTAAATGTGATCAGAGAGCGTTGTGGCGTGAAAGACGATGTAGTGACACGAATCGGGAAGGGAGGGATGCTGAGCTGGTTTGGACATGTGGAGCGGATGAATGAATGAGTGTAAATGGTAGAGCCGGGAGAGGAAGACCTATGCGAACACTTCACGATCAAATAAGAGACGTTCTGAAAAAAGTCCAGGTTAAGAGTACCCAACGAGTAAACCAAAGAGTATTCATGCGAAGATTGATGAAAGTGGGAGAAGCGAAAGACGTATGTCAGGTCAGGAAGTAGAAGAAGATTATCTCTGTCTACCCCGTTGGGAACAAGGCGTAAAAATATACATAGACATACATATTAGAGTACAGATGAAGGTCAATTGATTCCAGATGAAGCGACGATTTGTTGAGCTGTTTGTAGCAACCTTTAGGAGGAGGTCAATTTCAGCTCTGGACTTGTGATGGGCAATGATGATGATGGAGACGCTTATGACAATTCCTAGCACTGCAATAGAATATTTCGTTTTATTGGATTGGAGATCGAGCTTGAATAAAAATTAAAATTAACTTTCTTTATTTTTCGTCGTAAGGCGAAAGAAACTCATTAGGTATCTCTCTTATTTGATTTTTTTTTTCAATAATTAGAATATATATCATGAAATAAAAGCTATGGTCTCATAGGCAACTGAAGGCATACCACAAGAATACAGTGATACACCAAACAAAAGCACAAGCGCACTGCAAACCCGAGCAGCACATGCAGCAGTCTCCACATGCAGCACCTGTTCACAAGTATGACGTATGCAGCAGCCATCGCTCACCTCAACCATATTAAAGGGAAGTGGATTACCCGCCACTACCACCTATAGAGGAAGAGGCGGCAATTGTAGTCCGTTCTTTATTGTGACCCTAAAAATAAGATATACAATGGGCGGACTTAATGCATTTTGGCATCACGAGTGAGCCACGAAGCTCGGTCCTGAGCCACCTGCATCCATCGACTTCCCGCAACACTGCGCAGGTCATCACTCCATCTTATGGGGGGTCGTTCCACACTGCGTTTGCATGTACGTGGCTGCCACTCGAGAACCTTTAACCTTTTTTAGAACATACATAATGCACTATACATAAACATAATAAATATTGAGAGGAAAATCTCATTCTCTCCATTGTGTATCTACTTATTTTTGTATTATAAAATCATCAAACTGCGGCGACGCCCGCATGTCCGGCGGCCCCGCTGCGGGCCCGCTGCGGCCGTGACGCCGGCGGTTGGACATTTTATTGTCGATACCTAACACTTTACTTCACCCACACAAAGATAATTCTCCATTTTGTTTAAAATTGTAAAAGATCATGCGTTTTTAAACACAATTTCGAATAAAAGCAGCAGCCTGTAAGTGCCCACTGCTGGACAAAAGCCTCCTTCTCAAAATACGGGTCAGAGAGGGTTTTGAGGTCTAGAATGGCCCGCCACGCTGCTTTCAATGCGGGTTGGCTGGCTTCACGTGTCCTCGAAATAATATTTGATCACGATGTGATCCTACACCGCCGAGCACGAGGTAAATACAGCAATTAAAATTGCTATTAACGATTTTAGTGGTGCACCGGGGATCGAACCCAGGTCACTCGCGCTCTATGAAACTAAAGTGTGCGTCCTGAACCACTGGGCTACCACGGCTATAATTCCACATAATTTAATAATCTGTCGACGCTAACTAGCTCTTCTAAATAAAAAAAAAAAAAAACAGGTTTCCGACAGAATAGCAGCGCTGTAGTTGTGGTTTAGCACTGCTACAGCATTATGCTGAGTCGGACACCGTTTTGTTGCTGCAACCCAATAAAATATTATTATAATTTTTGTTATGTTAATTAAGTTTACTTATGTGTTACTTAGGGGAGGCCTATGTTCAGCAGTGGACTTCTGATAGGCTGAAATGATGATGATGATGATGATGTGTTACTTGAGTTGTGGCAATGAATAAAGTACTTTCTTTCTAATTAATATTCGTTGGAATTGTTGTCAAGATTAGTCAAGAAAAAGCGAACAAGTACCGGCGCGTTCTTTTGAGATTCGTCCCATACAACCGGAAGGTTGATGGGGCCATGGGAGGTGGTGGGTCCTAAGCAGGTAAGCTGAAACGGTGCTTCAGGTCAAGAATTAGGTAGCTATAAGTCAAAGTCTAACCCTTTTAACGAGTCGTGTTTCACGGAAGTACGTCGCTTAGGATGCCCGCGCGTTTCCGGCAACATGGCGTCGCCGGATCGTCTGGCGGGAAGCCAGTCTGCGCTCAGCACACTGAAGGTTGGGTTAGGGCAGATTTAAACATGATCGTTTTCCATTAATAACTGATTGATGTATTAGTAATCAAATGGTGTAGAGTTGATTGCTCTGCTTGACTTTAGCGCGCAAGTACTAATAGTAACTAATTGTATGTATGTATATATTCACGACTTACGAGACACACGAGACTATCTTCTTGCACTTGCTAGGACTTTCGCTTCTCCCACTTTCATCAATCTTCTCATGCATGCTCATTGGTTTAGAGTACTTAGAACGTCTCCGATTTGATCGTGAAATGTTCGCCTAGGACTTCCTCTCCCGACTCTACCATTTACACTCGCCTCATATATTTGTTTCGTCAACCAATTTTCATTCATCCTCTCCACATGTCCAAACCAGCTCAGCATCCCTATCTCAATTTGTGTCACTACATCGTCTTTCACGCCACAACGCTCTCTGATCACATTATTTCGAACCCTGTCAGTTATCTTCACATCAATCATACTTCTTAGCGCTCTCATTTCTACTGCATTTATCCTGCTTTCATGCATCTTCGGCCATACCCAGCTTTCGCTTCCATATGTTAGTGTTGGTACCAATATCCCTCTATGCACAGCCAAATGAGCTTTGTGAGATATCGTCTGGCTGTTCATAAATGTATGCAATGCCCTATTCACCATATTACCTGCCATCGCTCTCCTTTCCATGTCACATTCGTACCTTCCATCTCTTGTGAACATTGTTCCCAAGTAAACAAACTCATTCACTTGCTCTAAACTGTCTTCCCTAATCTTGATACATACTTCCGTCATCCTCTCCTCTCTTTCAAACACCATAACCTTTGTCTTATTAACGTTTACTTTCATTCCCTTTCTTTCCAGTGCCCCATTCATTATTGTCACCATTGCCTGCACTTGCTCAGCCGATGACGCAAGTAAGACTTGATCGTCTACGTAGAGCAAACATTTAACAGGCAACTCATTCATTCTTAGTCCACAAAAGTTTATTACACAATACAGGAATTTATTTGGGATAAAATTTGACTAATTACATAGATATAATAACTTAATTTTTTTTTTAACATTTAAATTTTATTTTTATCTGATAAGGAAATTAGACATGTAGATTTATTTATATTGTTATTATTGTATTATTTTATTTTACTTTGATAGTTATAAATTTTGATTTTGACGCCTGATCAACAGTGTAGTAATGTAATGTAATATACCTTATATGTCTTGAAATTATATCATATAGTAAAATTTGTATGCCAATAAGTGGTAGATCATAGAGGACATAATCAAAAGTTTACATCTATACAAGTATCACATATGATCAACAAATAAATATAAATAAATAAATAAATAAATCACTCTCCTTCAAATCTGTCAAACAAATATCCATGAATAAATTGAACAGCCATGGGTATGCTACACAGCCCTGTCTAACACCTTTATGGATATCAAACCAGTCCGCGTACGTCCCGTTAATGCTGATACAAGCTCCGGAACCCTCATATAGGGATTTCAGTGCTGATCACTGAATTATTATAAGCAATATTCAAAACGAACCTCTTTAATATGTTCTATGGCAATGGCAATGTATTCACATTTAATCTCACAGTACGGTAGTGATCTGGGTGTTTGGGACTGTGGTTCCCGATGCAGGCAACTGTTGGTGTCTTATTATGTACATTATTTCACTTCTCTTCTTAATTCATATTATATAAAACAAAATGAACGAGATGGAATATTATTAAATTTTCTTATTCATTAGCTTAAGCTGAACTTTTCCACCACAAGCGCGTATCAAGCATTGAATATTTATCCATACACACTACCACGGGGATGGTGAGCGCAGTAACTCCGAACTAATCTCCCTCCTCCTCCCTCCGAACTGCTCCCCATCATTATCTTGTATGATTTGAGGTCAGCATAATCGAAATATGTTTTCACCATTAGTCGGTCGCCAGAGCATCGCCCATTAGTCCAACAGGGTAGCATATTCACCTCTACACCCCCGACTGAAATATTACGATCTGAAAAAAAAAAAACCCGAACTTCGGTTTGACCTGCGAATTGGCTTTTATATCCAGATACCGACGTGGTAGTTAGGGATTTATTTCCGCATGCAGCCGCCTCAATTAAACCCGATGGCGAAACAAAAAGAGCGGACTATATAATTGTGGCGCCAGTATTTGCATGATAAAAGGCGGGAAGATTGAAAATTAAAAAGCTATTCTTAATAATCCCACGCGTCCCTACATTCAGAAATTACTTTCCATTTATATTGCGTTTTATAGTAAAGAAAGCTTCTTTATAATACATTAACGTAAAGAACACTGTTGTTATGTTAGATTTAACACAATTAAGACAAAACAACAGATTATTTTGTGTTTCGGCTGATTTAGGTGATGTAAATGATACGTTCCTTCTCGTAGGCGCGCCATTAATCATTTGGTTGGCAACTCCTTTACTGTTCAGACTGCACTACTCTGGAATTCCTTGCCTGAAGACATTAGGAAAGTGTCCAGTAAGTTATCGTTCAAGAGACTGGTACGTGAACACCTCTTCAAGACATCCGTTCCCACTTAGTGGAATTGATATCATCGGTCTTTGTAATTATAATAATATTTTGTATGCTGTATGTATGTAATATATATATTTATTTATGTGTATTTATTCCGTCAGTATGTATCTTATTGTAAGTGTAAGTTATTCATGTATTTTAGTTCTTTTTTTTAACAAATTTAATGTTTGGCACCCTTACAATATCTCTTCACTCCCCGGGTTGACTGGCAGAGAATGCCAAGAGGCATTAAGTCCGCCCTTTGTAATACTTTTTTTTAAAGGTATGCAAATAAAGTTTAAAAAAATAAATAAATAATCCCAACCTCTGACATTCGCTTTGCGTGGGACATATCTTTCATCACAATAAATTCAAACTAAACTGTATTTTAAAAATCGTAATCTCTCTACTGTTAGATATACAGTGCTGGTTTCTTTACATCTTCTTTTACCGTTCAAGCTACACCCTTCTGGAACGCTCTCCCCGATGATGTTAAGAAAGCACCGAACAAAAGCTCTGCTCCAACGTCCTATTTGAAGGCAAATGCCATCTGATATATTCCTCTCTAGTTAATTTACGTATGTATTATTTGTGTATGTAATAAGCATGTAAGTATTTTATAAGGATTATGTATTAGTTATTATTACTTAATTTACACATTCATATTTTTGCACCTGCCAACATGTATTTCTTTCTCACCCAGGGTTGACTGGTGGAGAATTCCAAAAGGCATTAAGTCCGCCCATTGTATACCTTACTTTTAGGTATTAACAATGAAGAATAAATAAATACAAACACACATCTGTTATAAAGAAAATTTAATCCAAACAAAATAATACTGCGGGAAGCGGTGCTAAATCAAACAATCGACTTCACCTTTGATTAACTGAAACTTTATACAAGTTACTATTAAGTATATAGAAGTCGACAGCATGGTGGCGCGCTTGAACGGTCAGTGCCGGTGGTGCTGTGCCCCTCCCCCCGCCGCCTCCCCCCGCGGACTTTATGTTCACGCGTGGACAAATACTGACATAATCTATGTCGGATAGCAGCGTCTAAAGTGAGAAGTCTGGTACTGCAACCCTGGCCGCCAAGCGAGTGGAATATGTACATATATATACAATTATCTTTCCCATGGTAGCAGTGGACAACTGTGAAAGAAGATGGTGTAGACATAAACAAAATACTTACGGTTTAGGTCTGTTTCCAATAAAGTTTGAGTTTTGGTACAAGCTGACCTCCAGCTTGTACCAGTTATTACTTCTTGAAGAGTTAAACATATTTGGGGGGCATGTAGTCCATCAATCATGTTTACATACATTTTACATAATGGCCCGAAATGTATGACCACGCAGGTGAAGCCGCGGGCAGACGCTAGTATGTTATAAAATCAATCTATAAGTATTCCACAGGTATTCAGGTTCTAGGCTTAATTCATTTTAACGTAAGACAATTTTTCTCCAACTGTCTCATTAATAATATATCTCGCATGTGTAAGCTTTTCTAAAATTTAGTCCCGCAATTTTTTATCTAGTGCTTACGATGTAGGTCATACAAGATGGTCCGAGAAGAGTCGGATGTTAGACCCTGTCATCTTAACTGGGACTTTGAGTATTCCCGCATATAAAGTTCATTACTGAAGTTAGAGCTTTTTTTGTTGTTTCTATAAATGCACTTAGTATTTATGTTTATTTGTTTGTATACTTCTACTTGAAAGTTTTTTTCATTCAGTTCTATTAACGGCTGAACTGATTTTGATATAATTTGGTATGGGCATGCCTTGAAACCTGGACAAGGAGATAGGTTACTTTTTATCCCACGGAAAAACAATCCAGGATCACTTGGGCATATTCCCACTGGTGGATGTACACTGGTTGAAATCTATATTCTTCAATTAAAATGTAATACCGTTTCGGGAATAGCCTGGCATAATCGAAGATAAGAAGACGATCGAAATCCGGAATTCGGTTAAGGAGCGCTGGTTCAGTTCAATGATGATATCTGAAGTGAGAGGAAGAGGGAGATCACGAAGAAAAGAAAGAAGAAGGAAAAGAGAGAGGATTGGTTACAGTCCGCAGGACCCGTGGTCCGTGCGAGGGATAGCGCATCGGGAAGAAAGTCTGCAACCTTTTGTTATTGATCAAATTGAATAGAAGCTTAAGAACCTTTTACTCCAATCTCGCAACCCGTGGCTCGTCACGATATTATACCATAAGACGAAATCAATTTGTCAAAACCACATACCTCCTACTTCAAAACCTTTTATCGGATCGAAGTAACTTTTTGAATCTAAACACACCATCAAAAGTGACTTTTCTGCTATGCGACTTTTTTTTTTTTTTTTGAGAGCAACGACATTCGCAACTAATTCCGCGCCATTAGAGAGGCAGTTAATCTTTACGACGGACGGACATCAAATTTTATTGCTACGTATCGGGCCTGGCCTAAGACAAGCACATCTACAGACGCACGCGCTCCTTCGCGTCTCCCTTGACTATTTTTACGAGCAATTACGATGCGCCAACGGGATATGCCGCTAGTTATTGTACCTTCGCGTCGCTTCGTGACCGTGCGACGTTTTACTTCGAACAATAGAACTCTGCTCATGCTCGAACGTGTAAATACAATACTCTGTCGAGAGAAGCAGCTTTGAGCAGTGGACAGACCGATTACTAGTCAGGACCCGTTTTCTTAGACACACACAAACACTCATACACAGACGATCTCAGTATATATATGTGTTCAAAGCATTCGTTAAGTTACTTTTTTCTTTCTTGTAATTCTGTATTAATATCTCAACTATTTTAGCTGTTGTTTTAAGAAATTATTATTGTTAATCAACTTGGGAGAAGACACTGACCTCTGTAATACAGGTTCTTAACCTAGCACGGATGTCAGGGAATTCATACTTTGTGGTCCAAATTCTTATGACAATAAAGATTAATAATCTTTCATTACTAGAGCCGCGATAGCCTAGTTGTCCGGGAGTTCACTTTAGTTTCATAGAGCGCGTGTGTTCTGGGTTCGATCCGCGGTGTCGGCACCACTAAAATTGTTAATAGCAAATTTTAAGTCATGAAGGAAAACTTCTTGTCTGAGAAATAATAAAAATATTATTTCGAGCAGACCTAAAGCCAACCAACCCGCACAGGAGTAGCGTGGCGGGCCTTTCCCGGCTCCTGCGACGTGTTTTGTTGCTGCTCGAATGGGACGGCACGACCACGGCCTCGCAGAATGCCGGCGTGAAGTAGAACTAGACATCTTGCGCTTCTGCGTTTCGTTCGGTGAGTGAGGTAACCGGACGCCCGCTCGCTCGCTCACTCCCCCTCCCCAAATATCCTTCAAGTGCGTCAAAGCGCCTGCAGCTCCTCTGGTGTTGCAGATGTACGTGATCCTCGATCATCACTTACCGTCAGATGAGCTGCACGTTTTGGAACTTGCAGCTTATCTGACTGACTTTAGGAACCTCTGACATGTCACCTGTTCTATAGAAAGCAATCAGTTTCTTATCGAAACTTTTTCCGACACACGTTTGCAACGGGACTGGTAAACCCAAGGGCTGAATGGCATGGAGTGTTAAAAATATATTCTATTGGCTTTGGATGTGACGATTCGTTTACTCGTATAATCAGGGAGGCTCAGTGTTCCATATTATAGGAGCAATATCGGCGACGTCGTGCTGACGGGAGATTGCGCTAGTTATAGTTTCGCTCCATGGTTCGAATGCGTGTTATGGTGACGTGACTCAATCGTCGTGCACCGTGTTAGAGGATTGTTCTAGAAAACCCTCGCTTAATTTCTATACCTACAAGATTACTACTACTACGCTTGACTTGCTCTGTCCGGTGTAAGCAGTGATTGTATGCGTGCGTTTGTGCTGGCATCTCTTACAATTAGACCACAATACTCGCTCCTGTATTTTAACCACAAAACAACTCGGGTATGTGCTAGAGTTAGAAGCAAGGTTATTGATATTGTCCGCAGTTCTTATCCGGATGTGTTAGTAAAGTAGCTGCCTGTAAATGCCCACTGCTGGGCAAAGGTCTACTCGAATATATGAGAGGGTTTTGAAGCCGGGAAGGTTCCGCTACGCTGCTCCAGTGCGGGTTGGCAGACTTCACTGTACAACGACATAATCATTATTATTATTACGCAGACATTCATGTAAGCATCACAACGTTCACCGCCGAGCACGGGGATCGAACCCAGGTCACTCCGGCTCTCTATGAAACTAAAACAAACGCCCAGTCTGCTAGGCTACCACGGCTACAGATGTGTTAAAGCGTACATATTTTATGTCAACAAATGAAAATAATACTTTATGTCATCATCATCATCATCATCATCCTGTTTTAGCCCACTGCTGAACCTAGGGTTTTTCGCCATCCGGTGACATTAAATCTACACCGTCATGTTGGTTACGTTCAATTTACTTAATTAAAACAAATTTAAGGACAAATAACGCTCGAAGCAATAAAGCCACAACAATCTCTGTTAACCAGTTACCGAGAAGCAATAAAAACATAAATCCTGTAGCAGTGGAGTAGAAACCAACAAGCAATACCTTCGCGAAGAAGCCGGCCTCGTTATGGCATAACGAGCTTTACCCCCTCCCCGATTGTTATCCGTTCACAGAGTCCTTTGAAGTGTGTACCGTTATGTTCTCTTTGCGTGAGCACTCTATAGATGAAAAACTGTATCTGTTTTCGTCCGTTTGTCGCACAGATATTATAATTACCCGCGAAACCACTTTGAAGCAGTTATTTCTCGTATACACAAAATGAGTGTTTATTATTTTTTTAGATGAAGGGTCTGTGTTAAAGAAATTACTTTTCGAATTCATTTTGAATATATAAATATTTTATCAGAAGCCAAGGATTTGAGTTTATTTTGATAATTTTGATTAAGAATACTTAATACAATGACGTAAGATTGTTATGTATTTATCTCTCCAGAGACAATGGTGATTTATGTCTGTTATAGACTTGTTCAATTAAAAACTGTCCTTTAACAATATTGCTTATTATTCCGCATACGAGCTCTGTACTCGGGAATCTATAACATACTAAAATCAAAAACTTTATCACATTCTACTGTTTGACTTTCAATTGTTTTGACATTCAGTATTTGAGCTCAACAAAAATTAGGGCAATTTTCGAATACCTTTTGCTCGCAGAATACCGGCGTGAAGTAGAGGCAACTTGTGCTTCTGCGTTTCGTTCGGTGATTGAGGTAACCGGAGGCCCGCACCAAATATCCTCAAAGTCCGGCACTTGCAGCTCCTCCGGTGTTGAAGATGCACGTGCTTCTAACGCAGCAGAGACGGCACGCGACATCAACGCATTTTTTTTTTATGGGAAAAGACGGCAAACGAGCAAGCGGTTCACCTGATGGTAAGTGATTACCGTCGCCCACATACATCTGCAACACCATAGATGCTGCAGGTGCATTATCCGTCTTTAAGAATATTTGGGAGATGGGAGCCTCCCATCCCATCCCAGAGTGTGGGCCTCCGGTTACCTCACTCACCGAACAAAACGCAGAAGCATAAGATGCCTCTACTTCAGGCCGGTATTCTGCGAGGCCGTGGTACCGATCCGGTCGAGTCGGCCCATTCGAGCAGCAGCAAAAGCCGCCGCTCGGCTCTACCAAGGATAAAAAGCTGCGTTTACAGTGGATACGACTGACGAACGCACTGGTGCCAGCGCGCTTTCGTAGTAGAAACTTCGAGAATGAACCACGAGGTAGTACCAGACGCTACGCTCTATAACGATGTAATGGAATCGAAAGTAATGGTGGAAGATCCTTATTAAATAACCAAGGGTTTAGCTCTGAATCTCTTTTTGTTAAAGACGCATATTATTAATCTATACTTCAAACTGCTCTTATAATTTTATGTAAAGTTAGCCATCTAATCGAAAATAGGATGTTTTTCTAATTTCAATTACCACGCGAATCTTTCTTTTATGAATAGTATGAAATTTTAATAAAATTAAAGCCATATATGTATATATATATCGGTCGTGTGTGACGGTCTTTAGTCGACTATTACGACTAACAGATGAGATGGGGTGGAGACTTCATTCCGAATGCTTTGAAATTGTTCTCAAATTAAAGCCTGTATCATGTCCGAAGTGGTATAGAGCACTGAGAAATAAAACAAACCGTTTGGTGCCCATTTAAATAAGCAATGGGAATTCTCGATGGCTCGCTTTCATTGAGTTCTCAAGTTGGAGTTCCGTGCAGTGCTCGAACGGGCCGCGGGTATCCGATAGCCGTGTCAGTGGACATTTCACTGCTCAGACTATCCTATCCCAGACCCTCCTATTAATTAAATCCATTCATTAAAGTGGCTTGTTTCATTTTATCGCCGTCTACGCTTTTCATTATTTAACACTTGAAGCAGCCGAGGTACACGTGTTTATTTTTTTAAACTTAAGCAGCTAAGAGTCGTAACAGCCTAGTGGTCAGTGCGGACGCTTTAGTTTCATAGAGTGATTGACCAGGGTTCGATCCCCGATGAAAATACACTAAAATTGTTAATATCGATTTTAAATGCTTAATTTATTACTTGCTCGGCGGTGAAGGCTAACATCGTGAAGAAACCTGCATGTCTGTGAAATAATATTACGAGGACGCAAGGTTCCCAAGCAGCGTGGTGGACCCTTGCCGGTTTCAAAACTTCACTCCAAAACCTTCTCAGACATTTAAGAATTTGCCCAGCAGTGGGCATTTACAAGCTGCCACTTTATTTTACTTTTGTAGTTTACGTAGCAAAGTAGATATGTCATAGGAAGTAAGACTTCGATAACCATGTAGGACACACATAAGTTATATTATTATTACACAGTTTCCTTAAAAAATATATGCATTTTAATTTGTAAACAATAGGAGTACTAGCTACATATACATATAAGTATATAGATGGTAGAGCTAACTAGAATGGGTCAAGTCGGTTAAGACTCCTCCCCAAATATGCTCCTCAGACATAGCACCTGAAGCTGCTCTGGGGTTGCAGGTGTCCGCGGGTATAGGTATTCAATTTACATCAGACGATCCGCTGGCTCGTTTACCCCCCAAATATATAATAGACTATTAGAATCATGCGTCATTCCAATAGTGTATTATGTCTATTATGTGCAAAGGAGGAAACGGACTCTGAGCTAAAACTTCACATAAATGTCACGGAACTTGTAAAGCCACCCCTTTCTTTCCACCACATTCCCCTGTGTCGTTTCTATCCCAAATCTCTATCATAGACTTTCCCTGTCGGTTCTTTTCATTTACTCACCGGCCTATTTATTATAACCAGGTTAACATAAACAGTCTGTGAATTTTAATTATGTTTAAATAACAGCGAAGTTTACGAAATTACGCTTCGACCAAGACAAAGGTCTTAATTATATGAAGATTCCGTCGCTATTTACGGGAAAAATTTACCTTGTATTAAAATTAATTTCATAGTAGGGGTATTATATAGCTCACGGTTTTGTTATAGAAATGTTTGAGTCGAGTAGACTTCCGGAATTGTAACACAAGGGTCGCGGGCGTTCGCTTAGTGCGCCGGTGAGCCGGGGTTCTCTGATCATATATAGATTAATATCGAATTTTATTACTGAATTATACCACTTGCCACGATGGTTACGGAAAATGTCGTGCGGAAACCTGTGTCTTATTTGTGAAATAATTAAAAAAGGAATTCGAGGACGAGGAAGGATTCATTCCATCGATCACAGGAGCAGCGTGGCCGACCCTTACCGGTTCTTAACCTTCTCAAATATTGAGAGGAAAAACCTATGCTAAGTAGTGGGGCATTTATAAGTTGCTAGTAAATTTTTAGGCTTTCGGATATTTACCGTGAAATAATAAATAGCTTAGGTAAGGCATTAGAAAAAACTATTTAAAATCCCGGTGTCGGTAATCTGTTTTATTCATCCCACAAAAGTTGTTAATTATTTTAAACTTATAGCAAAGCAAATAGAAGAAAATTTTAACACAAAAAACGTGTTGATCGATTTTCTAATTATGCATTACAAGGTTCGATTCCGCCGATATTCGCTTGCCTTTCGTTTTTAACGTTTTTTTTTATTGAATGGGACACGGTTATAATGAAATTTGATTACAATTCCCCGGGATGGCTGGGAGCAGCGTTGCTGGGTCCGTCTTCGGTAACTGAAGATGTCACACCTAATTCTATTAATTTTCCCGCTTTAATGTAGACCACTTTTGTGGTTTTTAAAAAATAGATAGATAGAAGACATTTTCATGACTAGTTTATATTTGGTTTTGTGACGTTTGCCTACCGGGTTTCCAAACCGCGACCTTCGGCGTTGAAAGTTTAATCGTATTTCCAAGCTAACGGACTGACAAAACTGTGCGCGTTTCTTTTTTAACGAGGAAGTGGTAAAGGCGCAAGTGTCTCACCTGGTAAGTGATTAACGACGCCCTCGTACACCTGCAACAACGAAGTAGCTGCAGGTTCACTGCCAATGATATTAGGAATGACTGGTGTGAGCCTCGGGTTACCTCACTCACCGAATAAAATGCAGAAGCACAAGATATCTACTTCTACTTCACGCCGGTACTCTGGGTACGCCGTAGTACTGGCCCATTTCAGCAGCAGCAAAAGCCGCAGCTCGGCTGTACCACGTCCTCATGAATGTTTGTCATTCAATCACACAAACGGCTGAACAGATTTTGATGAAATTCGGTACCTTTTGCGGTAACTTTTTTTTACCGCTGGAAGATTCTCCGTGCCGGCGGAATCTAGAACATAATAAAATGTAATCTTTATTTATTTATAATTGACTTTGACTACTGGTTTATTGATAGCAGGATTGAGTTACCCCGCGGCATGTTGCAATAATGTAAATTCTGTCGGTTCGACACATGAGAAATAGCCAGACAACAATGTAAATTAAATAAAAGGTTAGGAAAATTAAATGTAAAAGAGCTGCATCCATTGGCTTGTAATTTTTATTAAATAAAATAATACAATGTGTCTAATAACAATTCCATTGCACGTTCGTAGGTTTAAAGATAAACATAGAAATCATGTCTAGGTTGGTGATTATGGACCATTGTACCATTGGTCTTTTATTTGAAAGGAATCAGCCGTGGTCACGGGGGGACTGAGGTGTTAGAGGTCCAGATGTCATAGTCAACTCGGGCTACCTTCAGCTTATAATTATTAATTTTGGTCCGTTCTACGCAGAATGTGCTCACAGTATCTCGAGGTGGTGCAGTGGTATGCTTGATTTTGGGTTTAATTTTATTTATTACTGGATCCCAAGCCTGTGGTACTACTCAACCATCTACTCTACTGAAATTTCGATATTTTTGGATTTCGAATAACCTCGCGAATCATCCTTGGCAGGAATCGGTGTTCTATTACGAGGATTTGTGGTCTATCAAATCTGATGCAATGGTTGGGGCGGTCAAGGACATGATCACAGACTGCAGACTTCCTATAGAGAACGAAACGTCGGGAATATAAAAAAAACGCGATTAAATCCTTAAATAATAGTTTCATTTCGTATGTGTAGTGTTCGCGTAAATACAAGAGATCACAAAGCGTTTTACTATTATTGTATTTATTTATTTATTAAGGATTACCAACAAGGTTTTTTTTATATTAAAACGTTTTAAAAAAAAGTCATGTGCCACCTTACTTAAAGTCAACCCCGGAAAGCCAGTTGACACATTCTAGTATAGTTAAATGGATATTAATATCATTTAGATCTATTGCTTATTTGAAGTAACACTATAATGAGTTATAAGATAAATTTCTCTTGATAACAATATTAGACGAAACAATTGTTATCCAATATAAATGGCAGGGGTACATCCGCCTCATATAATTTCGTTGTTAATAATTTAAGTTTGGTTAGTTTCTAAATAAGTTATAATTTGACTATTGTCTATTTAAGGAATGTAATGATAATCTGTCAAGGGTATTTCCGTTAACAAATGCAACAATATTAAATAATTTCATAACAGGGCTTCAAATTTACTATACAATATTTAATTCACTTTCGTGAATTAAATATAAAAGCAACAGTTATTTATTTTAATTATGCAATTCTACATACCGGAAATACCCTATTTATTTTTTATTACTTACGGTCGATTGCCACATAAAGTCTGTATAAAAGCGCATTAACCTGTAGCAAAGGCATCTTATTGGAAATCAGATCTCAACGCGTAAGGCGAAGCTCTGCCTGTTCGAAATAAATACTTAAAATAGTCTGAGTATTTTATTAGTTGTAACACAATACAAATTGTTGTTTATCGAACATTGGACATTTTGAAATCTAAGAAAACATTATGATTTTCACATTAGGTTTTAATTAACTTATCTCACATTGTACAGTGTTACCAGGAGTTCATAACATAAAGTGGAACAGGGATATCATGTAGTAACGTTTACGAGGCAGTAACCCGACGACGTTGCGGATGGCGGAGAGGGTAGGGGGCTCAGTACTAGCGTATAGCCAACAAATTACTTGTAACTCAAGCCGTGGGGAATGTTCCATTTAATGGTGGATACCTTCATAGTGCATTAGTTTGTTTCATGCCATGTATATTGTATAATGTTAATGGGAGACGTAAACATTTGTCAAGTATGGAGTATGATGAGAGTTCCGATCTTCATTAAACTTTACAGAGAATTAAAAAAAAAACAGGTATATTTTATTTTTTTAAAATAGTGTAGTATTTGTATGCTTTAGATATACAGACATATAATTGTAAAAAAGTGGATTTTTTTTAATCTTACGTTTTTAGCCACAACTTTCTTTCTCCTTGTCGCGCAGACTCGGGGGTCGTCTGGTGAGTGCGTCCGGTCCCTCTTCACCCAAATCACCTCCCCATCATCATTCCCATCCTCCAAATATCCTTATAGACAGGTAACGTACTGTTAAATAAAATTTTATATTGTTTTACAATAAAGATATGGTTATTTTGCGGTTTCGGTTCGGATGTGAAGCGTTATAAAACGGTAATACAGTGTGGTCGTTTTTCCATAGTATTATTAAAAAACACAGGTTTTTTGTTTCTTGTAGCTAGATCTATGGCGTATTGATAATCATTGACAAAGTAACATAGGTTCCAGGTGAAAACCGCCGTCAGGCTCTAGTCTCTCGACGAGCTGATCTGGAGAACTACTGGTCTAGCCACGGGCCCAATGCATTCAATTTCTGTTTTTTTTTAAGTCTCATTTAACTTTTCGTATATTTTGTATTTTCAGTGTGGCAGTCGAAAGTAAATAATAGCGCCAACCCTGTCTGACCATGGGTGGGTCGTAAAAGGCGACTAATGGTAAAAATTTATATTAGGAGATGGGCAGCAGCATCTTCCTGCACTAGAGCAAAAAAAAACTGCGGTTGCCAACCCGCTCGCCAGGCGTGGTAACTAAGGCAAACCCCTGGGGGAGGTCTATGTTCAGCAGTGGACTTGCGATAGGCTGAAATGATGAAGAGAAGCTGCCACACTAATACAGAATAGGGTACATACTTACAGAATAGGGTACATATATAAAAACCAAGGAACGATTCAAATGTAATATTCATTGCTTAAAAGCTTATGGATAATCAACGTGTCTATTTATTAAGAAACAATATTATATATAAAACTCGTAGATAATACGCGGATGTGATCGTGGACAAAAGCTAGTAACAAATATTTATATTAATTATTGCTTCTTATTATGTCTGGTAAATCTTTTCGATGATAAATAGATTATCTAAATCCCTTTCAATTCATTCTCCACCACCCTCCTCTCCGTGGCTGGCATAAAGCTTTACCGCTAAAAATACAAGAGAATTTAAAAAAGAACTCCTCGACGTCGCGTCCACTCGAGTGCAGTGGGTGCGCGGGTCTCCAACAACAAAGACATTTTGTCTCGGGGCGGACTTACTTCGCTGCCTTCAGAAAAAAGAACCATCGTTTGATTATATTGTTTCGAACAACCCCTAAATTTATTTCTGCAGCAAAAACAATAACTGACAACACAGTATAGGACAGATTAAAACATGTTTAGGCTGATTTAGCTGTGATATAATAAATGATTTTAAAATACCTTAAAATAATACATATATGATGTATATAAGCTACTACATAAACGTGTAATAAATAAATAAATAATATATCTATATCTAAGGGATACATGTGTTCAGGGCCTTAAATTCACAATTACATTGATTTGGTGGTGGTAGGAGTCATGTCTGCTGTACTATGATACCCACACTAGATAATAATCTGTATCGTGGGTACCTATGCGATTAAAGTTAAGTTTTAGAGCCCCGCCATGATACAATACATAAAACAAATAGAGTAAATCAAACTATACATTTAATAAATAATTAAATAATTAGTACTTTGTTTTAGTTTGAGTATTGCCTTTTAGGATCAGATGAGAGATTGAAGTAGATGTTCATTGCAGTCATATGTAAGCGTTTGTCTATTTCCTTCTTCTATCTATAGACAATTCATCTATCTTTTTGACTACTGTGTGGCTTAGTGATTACTATGCCACACCGATGTACCATGGGTCCTGACTTCGAATTTGTGCACAACACAAATTATTAGTTTTCGGGTCAGGTTGTGTTGTAAAGTAAACTAACAGCCTGTAAGTGCCCAGTGCTGGACAAAGGCCTCGTTCTGAAATATCTTTAAAGGTTTTTGCGGTGAGTGTGATACTAAAAAAAAATTAATACCCGATTCTGTTAAATAAATGTTTTGCTATTATTTTCGAATAAAATATATTTTGAAGAGTATTTTCATTGTGTTACAAGTAAATAATAACAGTAAATAAAATTGTCATCCCCTATTCAACACTCTAAGCCTTGTTTATAAAATTTTTCGTAAAGGCGGCAAACGAGCAAGCGGTTCACCTGATGGTAAGTGATTACCGTCGATCACGTACAACGCCAGACGATTTGCAGATGCGTTGTCGGCCTTGAAGGATATTTGGGAGATGGGAGGGAGGAAGGGGACCTCCGGTTACCTCACTCACCGGACGAAACGCAGAAGCACAAGATGCGTCTACTTCATGCCGGTATTCTGCGAGGCCGCGGTACCAATCCGGTCGAGCCGGCCCATTCGAGCAGCAGCTAAAGCCGCCGCTTGGCTCTACCACGTTTAAAAAGTTCATATTACCATTGATTTTCTTGATACCTTCACTTATCACCACTTCACCTCCTCTGCGGTAGGAGGTAGAGGTAGATAGCGTCAAGCGATTAACTTGCTCATGAAAAATGCGAAGCTAACGTTGTACTTTGTTGCAGGGGATACAATATGTCCGAACGGCATGTTCCGGTGTCCCGAGGGCAAGTGCATCCCCTCGCTGTGGGTGTGCAACTACCAGAGCGACTGCGCCAAGGGGGAGGACGAGTTCCAGTCGTGCCGTAAGTCATTTTATAATAATAATAATAATAATTTATTTGTCTCCACAATATTGTGACGTAATAATTTTTAAACATGCTGTGGTAAACTGATGCCTAAACTATGCTTTGGGCTTGCATTTCAGAACACCAGGTCTCCACCTCGCATTTTATTAGTGTTATATATATTTAACACTAATAAAAATATATATATCACTAATAAATATATATATAAATAAATATATATATTTAACAGTAATCCAGTTGCCAGAAAAGCATAATATTTTCTTTCTATGACATTTCTTTAACACCCTGTAAACCCACAAAATTTTAATAGAGTAATGATATTTGTTCTGGGTTCGTGTCCGGCTGATTGTCCATGTGCGATTTATGTGTTCAAAACGCCTACGCAACACGGGAGGGAAAATTAATTTAAGTGGCAACATTTTTTTCCATTGCAAAGGTAAAAACCTGACTCGAGCTTTTCGACACACGGGATAGGACGTCGTGAAAAAGGAATGCTACCAACTTTTCTTTTATCATTTTATAAACCATATTGGATTAACGACGATAACTAAGACAACCGACATAGCCGTAAGGATCAGCAAGCTGAAGTGGCAATGCGCCGGCCACATAGCTCGCAGAACTGACAACCGCTGGGGAAAAAAGGTTCTCGAGTGGCAGCCGCGTACAGGCAAACGCAGTGTAGGATGATCCCCCACAAGATGGAGTGACGACCTGCGCGATGTTGCGGGAAGTCGATGGATGCAGGTGGCTTAGGAGAGTGGCCGAGCTTCGTGGCAATCTTCGGGGGAGGTCTATGTCCAGCAGTGGACTTGTGATAGGCTGAAATGATGATGATTAGATTAATCATAAAATTAGTTTTTCAATACCCCGTGAATTACGTAAAATATTGCAATAGTAAACAATAATGAGTAATGATTAACTTGTAATTATTACATATTAATAAAAAAAAAATAATTAACAAAACTCGTTAGTTAACAATCTATTAAGCTTTAAGCAGTTCAAATGCCAAATGTTTTAATTTTACCGCACTAAATGCAGTTTAAAACTACGGCAAATTAAAACATCAGCGTAGTGTGATCTAACGAACACTCTTTACTTAATTAGCCAATTAGTGGGCACGCTCGCGCCGCGCCCATGCGTGGCCGAACTTTCAAAAGCTCCGGAGAAAGTCGGGCGGGTTAACTATGTTTGTATTGTTTGCTGAATTATTATCCATTCACCTACTAACTCAGTTAATAATTCATCTCATTCTAATTATATCATTCAGTTCTTTGTATCCTTCGATTCAATCTTTACAACACCGATCAGCCCTTACCCTAACATAACAAATGGGGGGATATGGATATTTGCAGATGGCGGAGTAGGTCACCGGTTATGTAAATCACCAAACAGTATGCCTCTACTTCACGCCGGTATTCTGCGAGGCCCATTAGAGCAGTAGCTGTAGCCGCCGCTTGACTGTACCTACATATCTATACCAGTAAAATAAAGTAGCAGCCTATAAGTGCCCACTGCTGGGCAAAGGCCTCCTTCTCAAATACGAGTATCAGAGATGGTTTAGGAGCCGGGAAGGGCCCGCCACGGTCATCCAGTGCGGGTTGGCGGGCTTCACATATCCTCGAAATAATATTGTTATTATTTCTCAGACATGCAGGTTTCCTCACGATGTTTTCCGCCACCGCCGAGCACGTGATAAACACAGCACTTAAGATTGCTATGAACAATTACCTATGCGATTATGCTAAGCCTATGCTATTTTTTAACCAGCAGTCGCCAGCAAACGCGACTTTGTTTGCTATGACTTTACAATCCGCTTATTTATATTCTATGTTATAAAATATTCAAATTATAATTATAGTAATAAAATGTCAAAAAAGAATGGAGAATTTTATGTTATTGTAGATATAATCATCTATACTACCACAGGTGTTGTAGAATATGCTGTAGTTTGCAGCACTTAAAATTGCTATTAACAATTTTAGTGGTGCCGGCAGCGGGGATCGAACCCAGATCACTCGCGCTTTATTAAACTAAAGTGAGCGTCCTGACCACTAGGCTACCACGGCTATATCTATACCAGACCCCATACAAAATCTCTCTTTATTATGGCACAGTATATTTCGAGATGTTTATCCCGCCATCTGTCGGTAGCCTTGCGATTTTCAAAGCTTCTCCCTTAGTCGACTTCTCACGACAGCCATGGAAAGAAGCAGGATGACAAATTCTTTCGCCGATACCATATATACGGCAACAATATCCATTCAGGTGGAAACAAATAAATACGATAACCGAATTACCATTCTCAGAGACGAATTCACATAAATTTCCACTTATGCAAAAACCGGCATCCCGCGTTACGGCCGTGTCCAACAATAGGCAAGGGCTCGAGGAGATCGGTAAAAAAGGGATAACATAACATTTCACTTAAATTACCTTCGGCTTATTATTTACATAATGCATCGTAATGGCCTTCCGATTCCCTTCGGATTCCACGCCGCTCGTCTTCGTTATTTATTCAGCATAACCTGTAATTCGTCCATTGTTAACGATGTACAAAACCTCAGCTATTGTGTAATGTCTAAGCTTGAACTTTAAGCTTCTATCTGCCAGAGAGTTTGGCTTCGCTAAGTTGTGCCAAATTTATAATTCATTAATTGTTAACGATGTACAGTCATTAAAAATGTTTCGTTTTAAAAGGCAATTAACTAAATTGAAGAAGAAATTGAACATGCAAAAGAACGGATCATGCTGCAAAGTGTTCACCAGAGACCTGTCCACCAGACAGAGCCAACTGCTCTTGTTGAAGATTGAAAGCGGTGTTATTATTTCAGCTGGAGTGACTTTGAGAAATTTTATGAACATCTGTACACCACTTATAAACCAAACATTTCCGACATTATTTCGAGTAGATTTTTTTTATGGAAAAGCAAGTGGCTTACCGGATGGTATATGATTACCGATGCCCACTTACATCTGCAGCAGGTGCGTTGCTGGCCTTAAGGGGGTAAGGGACGGAGGATTGGGGGGTCTCCGATTATCTCACTTACCAAACAAGATGCCTTCTACTTCACGCCGGTATACTGTGAGGGCGTGGTACTACCCCGGTCGAGCGGGGCCCATTCCGAGCAGTAGCAAAAGCCGCCGCTAGGCTCTATCACGTACATAACACATACATCCCGGTATGTCTGAACATGATCAGGATGGCTCTCAAACAGCTTAAAAACGACAAAGCGGCGGTTGAGGACGGTGTTACAGCTGTGATGAATCAGGATAACCGCCTATTGAAGTACTGTTTAGCGCTGTGTACTTATATAGCAACTAAGCCACGTCGACGTTCTTGTTTGTAAGATTGATCACGAGACGAATAGCGATACAATCAGACTTTACGACATCCAGCCTCTTCAACAGCTATGTTGTGAAAGATTGTATATTCTTCCATAATCCCCGCGCTCACTGGTTGCGGTGCGGGCTCGAGCGTGAACAGCGCTCTCCGGGAAGGTCTTCCATTGACTCGCTACTAAGAAACACAACACAAAGGCAACTAAATTTGCTTCGGGCAATAATGCTTCTAACATTTTAATATATACGAGTATGTTAGTTTTTTGTAATTGAAAACGGAAAACTTTTCACGAGAACACTAAAACAAAACGGCATAAAGAACTCTTTAATGGAATATTACTATGCCGAGGGAGGTTTTCCGTTTTTTTCCGACGCTCCCTTTGACTGTTGGTGTTTTTAATTTTCGATTTCCTCGTTCATTACGAGGCAATCGCGCTTGCACGGGACAATAAAGGCATCGTGTTAAGGCTGTATCTCCGTCCGTATAATAATCATATAAAACTTTTTCGGTCTAATAAAATTTTAAAGTCATTCAATCCTTACATTACCTTAGCAGCCTGCAAATAATATTCTACAACACCTGTGTTAGTACAGATGATTATTTCTACAATAACATAAAATTCTCCATTATTTTTTGACATTTTATTACTATAATTATAATTTGAATATTTTATAACATAGAATATAAATAAGCGGATTGTAAAGTCATAGCAAACAAAGTCGCGAGTGCTGGCTACTGCTGGTTAAAAAAAACATTGGCTTAGCATAATCGCATAGGTAATTGTTCATAGCAATTTTAAGTGCTGTGTTTATCACGCGGTCGGGGGTGAAGGAAAACATCGCGAGGAAACCTGCATGTCTGAGAAATAATGAAAAAAAATATTATGTCGAGGATATGTGAAGCCCGCCAACCCGCACTGGAGCAGCGTGGCGAGCCCATCCCGGCTTAAAAATCCTCTCAGTTATTTGAGATGAAGGCCTTCGCCCAGCCGTTGGCACTTACAGACTTTACTTTAACTTCTGACTGAAAGTATACGTAGTAACCTTACCTTATCAGCCTAGAAACAGTCCATTGCAGGACATAGGCCTCTCCCGTAAGGAGGATTGCCATAATCCTCACACTCGGCAAGCATATTCATTATTGCAGCAGCGGAAACCTAGCACCTTGAAACGCTGATGCACGTCTTCGGTCTGCTTAAACTTAGTCGCCTCTGATAAATCCCACGGGAAGATAGGGGGTAGTAGATCCTTCCCCCGCTACCACGCGTGGATATTATCCAATAACTTTAATAATGTAAATCAGAAGTACATCTTTAAATTATCTTTTAAGACGAGCGCTCATTATCTTCGGAGGACTCAATCGAACCTTCAGAACTTTCCGTTAAACGGAAAAATAACTTATGACCTTTCATTATTTTTTACAATCTCCCCAAAGAGCGGAAACATTTTCAGTTTATGATCATTTTTAACATAGTCGCAGCTATCTGTTGCTTCTTTTTCTAGAATTAAATTGTTTTTTTATGTAGCTTAAGTAATAGTAGAGATGAAGACCGTTTGTCAATTTGTTTCGTTTCTTTCAAACAACAAGACTACCAGCTAACAAGCTAAACGCTAAATTAATAAATAAAATAGCTAAATGATTACTAATTTACTAAAAAGCTAATTTCATTCTAAATGGCGGAGCAAACCGCATTTAAATCAACTACAAAGAAGATCAAAAGTTATAAAATTATGCACTGACAAAAGAAGATTTGTTTTATTTGTGCAATAAATGTTCTTTCATCTTTCTTTCTTTTATACTTAACTTACGTTACCAGCCTGCAAACAAAGCATTGCATTACGCAAGCCTCTCTTGTATAAACGCCTCACTCACTATGCTCTTAAATTGTTAATAGCAATTTTAAGTGCTGTATTTACCACGTGCTCGGCGGTGAAGGAAAACATCATGAGGAAATCTTCATATCAGAGGAATAATAAAAGTATCCCGCCAACCCGCAATGAAACAGCGTGGCGGG
Source organism: Bhutanitis thaidina (assembly GCA_029286595.1). NCBI lineage: Eukaryota > Metazoa > Arthropoda > Insecta > Lepidoptera > Papilionidae > Bhutanitis > Bhutanitis thaidina. The sequence goes on from JAGSMS010000010.1 coordinate 16,787,666, forward strand.
CTATTTCCGGCTCCTACGCCCTCTCAGATATTTGAGAAGCCTTGCCCAGCCGTGGGCACTTATAGGCTTTACTTTACTTTTTTTTTTACACTGCGGACAGCGTCGCGGGCGCGTTCCGTTGCAAACTTCACGGGGATCCTGCGATAGAGACTGGGTCCATATTCACACTTTTATTATGAAGCGCATTTTATTATAACTTTTTAATTGTATTGTGAGTACAAGAACTCAAAGAAATCCCTCTCATTCATGTCTAAAATATCAATATATAAAACATACAAACCTTCCCCGTGTAATGTTCTAAACGATGTTTTAAGCTTCCGACGTTCAGAAGTTATAAGCGAGTACACTAACAAACGCAGATCGCGACTTTTTTTATACTATTGAAAGATTACCTCATCAACACTTTTAAAATTATACTTACAATAGAAGCCCTCAACGCAGACGTCGATTTTCAATGGAAATTGTACATAAATTCCTTTAAAATTTGGTCACGCGTCGCAACCGCGTCGCCACCGCGCCGCAACCGCGGAGCATCCGCCCGCAAAGCGCCCCGTGAACGTGCGCGGCTTTATTCACTTCACGTCCCATTGTTGTCACAGACAATAAAAGCGTGTAATTTTTAGGAAAACCTTAAATATACCCACATTTGTTGCAGAATTGTGCTTTTTTTTAAACGTGTATATATAATAACAATATATCGGATAATAACACACGTCACCCAGTCCCTAACGAGGATTCCCCGTCGTCTTGGTGATAAGTTTTTTTTTTAAAGGGAATGGCGGCAAACGACACGTACATCTGCAACATCAGATGACCTGCAGGTGTGTTGCCGGTCTTTAGAGATATTTGGAAGATGGGAGGGAGGATCAGAAGGAGGGAAAGGGGACGGGGGAGTGGGTCGTCGGTTATCTCAGTCAGCAAACGAGACACGAGGAGCACAACGTGCCGGTAATCCGACTCATTTGATAAGTGATTCGGGACGGTGACAAGATAGATATTCATATGTCTACCTCGCAGAATACCGGCGTGAAGTGGAGGCATCATGTGCCTCTACGTTTCGTTCGGTGGGTGAAGTAACCAGAAGCCCACTCCCCTCCCTATCATCCCTCCCATCACCCAAATATCCTAAAAACCCGTCAACGCAACTGCAGCTCCTCTGGTGTTGCAGAATCACTTACCATCAGGTGACCCGTTGGCTCGTTTGCCGACTTTAACTTAAAAAAAAAACTGAACGAGACAAATACCTTTTTTAGCCTCAGGTTCTTTACGGCAGACTAGTTTAAGTTCTTTAGTTGGCTCCCTGCCTACTCCTGGCCATCCTGCACTATGCTGATAATTTGCTATCTCGATATTAACTCTTCGCACTTGGGCCTTTCATTGAAACAACGCACACATCAAAATACTTAACATCGTAGAGTTTGAAACGAAACTATTATTTACGGATTTCATCACGTTTATTAGATGGTTTATGAACTCCGACGTTTCGGGTGCTTTACAGCATTCAGAGGTCACGGAGGGGACTGAAGTGTTTGACGTAAAGCTAATAAATCGCTATAAGATCCGTAAACAATAGTTTCATTTCAAATGTGTAGTGTTCGCGCAAATACAAGAAAACATCACAGAGTTTTTTTTTCTCTATCTTCTCTATGGGAAATTATGAGTCTTTTCGGGTCGGGTCCTTAGTCGATTTAATATAGAGAATCCGGTGGATCAGTGGCTAGACTGCGGGGTTTTTTGAGTTGTGTTCGTCCCGTGCCCTTGACACTGCACTGGACGTCATCATCATTATGATATATACCCCTATCTCTTATAGGAGTGGGCAGTTATTGCGTATTTCCATTTGGCACCACTCCACGGGGCCTAGGGCTTACGTAAAATACTTTTTGACTCTCATTATATAAGACAATAGCTCCCATTGATTGTAATATGATTCGTCTATAAACAACATATTTTACAACATCATTAACACAAAAAAAACTTGCTTGCCAAACAATTCAAAATTAAATTTCAAATTTGGAATGCTGGTTTAACAATTTTCAAACTTTAAACTGAGTTCGAACAAAATGGGTTAGGATCGACGCGCTTTGATGTACACCGCGCTCAACTTTTTAAGCGAACTTGGTGTGAATTTAACAGGTGTGTGAATTTACTACCTGGGTAATAAACAATAAACAGTGATAGAGAGTGGTAGCTAATATACTTCACATAGAGTAATAACCTACGTTTCTATAGTCCAATACATGCAATGACTATAATATCAGTGGAGCATAGAGAAATTGGAAAGGTCAATTTAAATTGTTAAAAAAAATGAAAGACAGAAAAAAATGTTCGCAAAGATTGAGCGCAAGTGACCTGGGTTTGATCCCCGGTGCCGGCATCACTAAAAATGATTATTAACAATTTTAAGTGCTGTATTTATCACGTGCTCAACGGTGAAGGAAAACATCGTGAGGAAACCTGCATGTCTGAGAAATTATAAAAATATTATTTCGAGGATATGTGAAGCTCGCCAATCCGCACTGGAGCAGCGTGGCGGGTCCTTCCCGGCTCCTAAACCCTCTCTGATACTCGTATTTGAGAAGGAGGCCTTTGCCCAGCTGTGGGCACTTACAGGCTGTTACCTTACTTTTTTTTAAGCTATTTAGGAATTGAAATCTAACGCAAAAATGAGATCAATCGATCAGAGGAACACGTGACAAAAGATCGAATAGTCTTCGTAGTAAGACAAAAGGATCGAATAGTCTACGTAGTAAGACAAAAGGATCGAATAGTCTACGTAGTAAGACAAAAGGATCGAATAGTCTACGTAGTAAGACAAAAGGATCGAATAGTCAACGTAGTAAGACAAAAGGATCGAATAGTCAACGTAGTAAGACAAAAGGATCGAATAGTCTACGTAGTAAGACAAAAGGATCGAATAGTCAACGTAGTAAGACAAAAGGATCGAATAGTCAACGTAGTAAGACAAAAGGATCGAATAGTCTACGTAGTAAGACAAAAGGATCGAATAGTCAACGTAGTAAGACAAAAGGATCGAATAGTCTACGTAGTAAGACAAAAGGATCGAATAGTCTACGTAGTAAGACAAAAGGATCGAATAGTCTACGTAGTAAGACAAAAGGATCGAATAGTCAACGTAGTAAGACAAAAGGATCGAATAGTCTACGTAGTAAGACAAAAGGATCGAATAGTCTACGTAGTAAGACAAAAGGATCGAATAGTCAACGTAGTAAGACAAAAGGATCGAATAGTCTACGTAGTAAGACAAAAGGATCGAATAGTCAACGTAGTAAGACAAAAGGATCGAATAGTCTACGTAGTAAGACAAAAGGATCGAATAGTTCACGTAGTAAGACAAAAGGATCGAATAGTCAACGTAGTAAGACAAAAGGATCGAACAGTCAACGTAGTAAGACAAAAGGATCGAATAGTCAACGCAGTAAGACAAAAGGATCGAATAGTCAACGTAAGACAAAAGGATCGAACAGTCAACGTAGTAAGACAAAAGGATCGAATAGTCAACGTAGTAAGACAAAAGGATCGAATAGTCAACGTAAGACAAAAGGATCCGAATAGTCAACGTGGTAAGACAAAAGAGGATCGAATAGTCAACGTAGTAAGACAAAAGGATCGAATAGTCAACGGTAAGACAAAAGAAAGGATCGAATAGTCTACGTAGTGGACAAAAGGATCGAATAGTCTACGTGGTAAGACAAAAGGATCGAATAGTCTACGAAAAGACAAAAGGATCAGATAGTCAACGTAGTAAGACAAAAGGATCAGATAGTCTACGTAGTGGACAAAAGGATCAGATAGTCAACGTAGTAAGACAAAAGGATCGAATAGTCTGCGTAGTAAGACAAAAGGATCGAATAGTCTACGTAGTAAGACAAAAGGATCGAATAGTCAACGTAGTAGACAAAAGGATCGAATAGTCAACGTAAGACAAAAGGATCGAATAGTCTACGTAGTAAGACAAAAGGATCAGATAGTCAACGTAGTAAGACAAAAGGATCGAAGAAGTCTACGTAGTAGACAAAAGGATCAGATAGTCAACGTGGTAAGACAAAAGGATCGAATAGTCTGCGTAGTAAGACAAAAGATCGAATAGTCAACGTAGTAAGACAAAAGGATCGAATGGTCTACGTAGTAAGACAAGGATCGAATAGTCAACGTAGTAAGACAAAAGGATCGAATAGTCTACGTAGTAAGACAAAAGGATCAAATAGTCTACGTAGTAAGACAAAAGGATCAGATAGTCAGCGTAGTAAGACAAAGAGATCGAATAGTCTACGGTAAGACAAAAGGATCGAATAGTCAACGTAAGACAAAAGGATCGAATAATCAACGTAGTAAGACAAAAGAGATCGAATAGTCTACGTGGTAAGACAAAAGGATCGAATAGTCTACGAAAAGACAAAAGGATCGAATAGTCAACGTAGTAAGACAAAAGGATCGAATAGTCAACGTAGTAAGACAAAAGGATCGGAATAGTCTACGTGGTAAGACAAAAGGATCAGAATAGTCTACGTGGTAAGACAAAAGGATCGAATAGTCCAACGTAGTAAGACAAAAGGATCGAATAGTCTACGTAGTAAGACAAAAGGATCGAATAGTCAACGTAGTAAGACAAAAGGATCGAATAGTCAACGTAGTAAGACAAAAGGATCGAATAGTCTACGTAGTAAGACAAAAGGATCTAAAAATCTCATAATTATTTAAGGAATCGCTACGACATTACTAATATATACTCTGTGGTAGTAAAGTGGCAGCCTGTACATATTCCACGGTTGGCCAAAGGCCTCCTCTCAGTCCTTTGACAGGGTTTTGGAGCCGGGTAGGAACCGCCTAGCTACCCCAGTGCGGGTTCGCTGGCTCTAGTCCGCACGCACATGCCCACGAATTAATATTACTTGGCACCGACCACGTGGAAAATACAGCATATTCGAGTCACTCGTATACTGTTAAATTAAAGCGAAAGCTGTTTCTGCGTGTGTTCAATTTGCCGAATCAAAACACCGGGAGCAGCATCACTTGTGGGTGAATACCGGTATTGCGCTGACTAACTTCATAACTATAGTCAAATCTTCCACTCATGGCACGCCAGCTTTTAGCTACGTTTTCATGGTGAGGCCTATGTTCAACAGTGGACTAGTGGGCTGACACTACGTCAGCCGACTAGGCCACTGTAGCTGGCGTAACCGACGTGTCGCAGCCTCAGCACTTGATTGATGGCAGGGATTACAGAGCCGACACTCGACGCTCCTTTCACTAATGAGCTTTTAGAGATCAATACGCTTTATGTGATTCGCGTGTTAAAATGTTCTCGTAACCATTTGGAGGGAACGCGACGCTTAGCATACTTATCAGGCTTCGCACGCGTTTTATTGAAATAAAAGTTTAGAAGATCCATTAGCAATTTACGTGATCAACGTTTTATTGCTCTGTGTTGAGCGAGTCCTTTTTTTTTTGGTATTTTGGACAAATGATAATGTGGTATCGGCGTAAGAGTCGGCCACTCCTTTCTTCCCGTGGGTGACGTAAGAGACGATTAAGGAGAAGTCTTCAACATCGTAATGGCTTCCGACAGATGGCGGGAGAATCATCTAATAAACTATCGTAACTTGTACCCATTTTTATATTGCTTTCAGAATAAATTGTTGGGACGAATTTATTTTAGCGAGAAGACTATAATTTGTTAAATTAGCCTGGCACTGGTTTAAGTATAACAAAGATGTTAGGTTTAAACGAGAAAGAAGGACACTTTCAGCATTGGCTCCATTTCCAGGTTGCCTCTTACTTCATCCATGTATTCGTCTCGATCTATATAGAATTTTAATGTTTTCTTTTTTCTTGCAGCACCTCCGGAATGCGAAACTGGACAAATAACATGCATCCAGTACGTGTTCAACAAGACGTACTGCATACCGCCGCACTACCGCTGCGACATGCACGTGGACTGCGTGGACGGCACCGACGAGGCCGACTGCTGTGAGTAACCCTCCCCCCTCCCCCTCCCCCCTCCCTTTATATTGTAGCCTTTATAGACAACACTAGAGGCAGGCGCACGTGGAGAGAATTCTTTAATTTAAATAAAAAGTACCCTATCTCCTATTCCTTTTTCTTTTTTTATTTGTTAGGAGGCAAACGTGTATCGGGCTCACCTGATGGTATGTGATCGCCCACATACAACTGCAACATCAGAGGAGCTGGGCAAAGGTAGTGAGGATGAGGAAGCGGAATGGGGAAAGAGTCAGTGGGGATCTCCGGTTATCTCATTCATCGAACGAAAGAAGATCTCATTCACAGAAGCAAAATGAGTCTCTACTTTACGCCGCTATTGCCCGTGCCCGTGGTACATCGGTACGGCCGCTTAGCTGTACCATGTTGAAAAATTATTTTGCATAATCTACATCTCTGTCAATTGTCATTAAAATCCGCCTGTCCCTTTAAGTGTAATTGAACGACAAACAAACGTATTCTCGCATTTGCAAGAGAAAAATTGCCTGATGCATTTCTGTAACTATAAGGAATGTTAAAAAAAATCAAGATCCTTTAATTTGATTTCCAGTTGAATCCGCGCAAACATTTATACGACGTATAAGGAGGATATTGGTATAGATGCAATGTAGTTTTGTTGTTTTAAATACATGGGGAACTTTTTTTTTGTATCACATGGGGCAGAGGTGCTAACACCTGCCAGTCACTGAAGGCAGTGTTTGGTTATGTCGGGATCAACATTATCAAACAAATAACAAATAATAAGATTTCAACCTGCACTGAAGCAGAGTGGCGCAGCTTTTCCGGCCCAAAACCCTCTCACGTATCTCGCATTTACAGACTGTTACTTTACTTTTTTTTTACTTTGTTTCGATTAACAAAGACGCAACCCAAAACTAAATTGATGCCGTATTCATTTACTACGGAATCGTCTATGAGCAAGTTGTAAATATGGCAATCGCTCTATTTACCATAGATGTAAACAACCATAACTAATTTAACTTTGCACAACATACGAATGATAAACAAAAACGCAATTTCTGCTCCATTAAAACTTTCAAGCTTGTCTGAACTTTCATACACCGCCAATTTATTACGACCCTCCTCTACATAATTTGCATCCCTTGTGGCAGATGGAAATAATTAGAAGCACGCGGTGGGGGAGGTCTGTCAATGTTTGCTGTTTTGAATTTCATTCTTCACCAATTGGAAATTTTGAAGAGGTCTAATTGAGAATCTCCATGACATGTATTTTTCCTTCACCGTCAGCATTTTTAATTTAATTATCTCTCGCTTTTTATGTGTGAGCTACCACAGTTCGCAGTGGCTCAGGGCACGATTGTTTGACGTTTTAGACCTACCTGAACTTTTTCATGAATCTATATTAACATATCATAACATTTATATCAACATTGCGCTTAATCTTATACAAACAAAATGCACTTGTGTGAATTGTGCATACATGTGTTTGATCTTATTTGAACGGAATCTGTTCGTATGCCAAAAACATTACTTCACATGAAGCGTAACTCTGAATTTTTACCGATTCCCTTTGCAAATCGGAACGCATCCTGCAACAGCTCCACAACTCATTTGCAAGTCCATTTTACATACTAATTCGAGCAGAGTGTTGCATGTTTCCAACTTATTACTCTGTTTATCCGCACAAACATACTCTTGAAGTAAATTGAAGCATTCGAAGAGAAAGAGCGGGAAAAAAGATAATAATTAATAATATCAGTACGGAAGCCATGATGCTGAAGGAAAACATCGTGAAAAATTCCGGTCAGAGAATTACAAAAAAAAAAACAATTCATGACATGTGGGGCTTTAAAACTTATAGAAGCAACGTGGCGGTCTTTCCGGCACCATAACTCTCCCAAGAAGGAGGACCAGCCGTTGGCACATGCTGTACATTATGAAATGATTTTTTATTTTCTCAATGCGGTCAGCAATTGTTGCAATCTTGTGTATCTTCGAAAAGGTTTTTGAAAATCCTCGAAGCATATGTTATTTCTATAGCGGTTGCTCTGGAGACCATTAATCTTACAAGTTTGATTATGATAGGTGTTTTCAATGAACATCATTTCTAGTGCGCTATGCGCTATCCTTTTCCGACACGCACTTAGCTGGTCTTAAAAATTAGAATAACAAGATAAACTAGTTTCGAACAAAGAGCTTTTTTTAAATTAAGAATCATTTTCAACTCGGACAGGAACGTTTCTCATCTGAGGTACATTAAGAAGTGGCTCCACTGCATTTACTCGAATAATATTGAAATGACTGCTTTTAGGTAGGAAGTTATTACTCAAAGTGCTAATTAGAAAACCATTAGCACTCTGTTGGAATAACGAACAAACTGTATTTGTATAACTGCAGCCAGCAAATAACGTTTATATTTAACCATAGACTATGTGCAAAATAGAGCCAATGCTTAGTGTTTAGAAGAACTAGCAAAACACAAAAAAAAATTAAATAGTCCCTATTATATCTTATAACCAAGTGGTCAGGGCGCTAGCTTTAATTTTATAGTACCTAGGATTTTTAATGACCTGGGTTTAATAGACTGTTGCCCGGCACCACTAAAACTGTTAATAATAATTGTTAGTGCTGACTCTACCACGTGCTGGGCGCTGAAGGAAAACATCGAACGGAAATCTGCAGGTCTGAGAAATAATCAAATAAAAGTATTATTTCGAGGATATGTCGACGGCGAGGCAACTACGGCATATTATAATAATACATTGAACACATTGATAATACATGAATTAATAATATTTGAATGAATAAGACAGTGCCCTATTATGATCACAGACGTAAGCATTGTTTTGTAAGTGGCGTCCCCTAAAATCCTATAAGCGTTTATATTCGTTGAGCAAAACAATTCACCAATAAGTAGCTAAATGGGGTGGAATTTCCGAGTCGCCTGTCACATTCAGATGTCCCAATAAGTTGGCGCGTATATAATAAGACACTTCCCGGCTGAGCATTACATGGCAATTGGTGTTCCTCATGCGTACCAGTTAGGACCGCTACTTTATAATATTGACACATTGGGGATTGTGTGCTGTTATGGGGTTTATTCGAGTTTACCTTACCTTAACAGCCTGTAAATAGTCCACTGCATGACTCAGACCTCGCACAGATGCTGCTGCTCGTCATCGGTCTGCTTAATTTTGGTGTGGCTGGTGGCCTTACGTTACCCACGGGAACAAACTGGTTGGCAGATTCTTCCGACGATACCTCGCTGCCGTGCAGGTTTATTGTATTAATCTGAATTTCATAAAGTTAAGCAGCCTGTGTATTTAGAGCGCAGTATACTTGAACAAGGCCTTGTTCGAACTCGATTAAGTTCGATAGAATTTATTCTTCCCTGGATTGAGCATAGTCTCTAGTCTCATAGTGAATAAAATTTTCTAATAATATTAACTAAATAGCACCAGACATTTAATTGCAGAAAAAATAATAGCATTTCGCAATGAAGGCATGCGTCCACCATTTAAAGCACTTTGAAACTTCTTATAATAACTGGTGATATTTCATAATAAAAGACAAGTACAGTACTTGGACTTTGAAAAGAGAGCATCGAGTACAAAATATAACTTTGAAGAAAGAATACAATAATTGCGGCCTATTAAAAGTTTTGCAGCGGCGCGACAAGTTCGTCTCGACTCGAGTCGGACACTTTCCTTCGACAAAAATGTACACTCAAAAGCTTTTATTGAACAAACTTCCGTTCTTTGCCGCTTTTCGCGCGAATTAAATTCAAGATCACCGGATATAAGTACATTTTATTGGGCTCTGAAACTAGCGACCTGCTGCTTCCTCATTGGCT